>JAVJAP010000320.1:0-637835 GCA_034770075.1 Aralia elata
GCCCCCGAACTCTATGAATCTCGATTCGCAGACCAATTAATTCGGAGTCACATATGAGCCAGCGATTTATAAAACACGAAAATTCGGATGAGTTGGTACATCCATTTCAAATATACCAACTGGCGACTCTGGTTAATTGGCTCATCATAAAAACGATCTTTCAAAACCCCGTCGACATCAATGCCGACCTTTTCCAAAAAATCATCTAAACCAAAAGGCTAAAATTGGAAAAGGAATAGAGAAGCGAGAGAACCCGGCGTCGACAGCTGGCGACTCCGCTGGGGACATTAGAGGGCTTAAGCCGCGTTCAAATCTTGATGCTATCCTATCCTCTAAAATTCATAAATGTGTATGTACGTGCGATATTTTGACTTGTTTTTACTTATTGTTGTGTGTGAATGTGTGCCCTTTGTCCAATAAATGAATGATTGAATGGATTTGTTTTACTTTAATAGTAAATCATTTGCATACGGTGAGGACGATGAATGTGAATGTTATGTTGAGATAGTACCTCCTCCTGAGGCGAACCTGTCGGTTGCTTATTACTGGACTCGATGGCGCTGCTCCCCGGAAGAAGGCTCAGGAAACGCAACCCACTCAAATCCCGCTCCAAAATCGAAAGGGCTCAAACGAGTAGATTGCGAAGATTTGGGAACCTTCATGCCGAAAAGGCCCGTGAGAGTAACCCTAAGGATAGGTCATCCTCAGAATAAACCCAACGCAGGAAAAAGTCTCTTCATGCCTTTTTACGCGCTTATATGTCTATAAAGTCATGATCTCATTCAATATTCCATACATCCCTTTTCTATGTCGAAAGAGATTACTAACCGCTGTGAATTGCAGGGAATAGTTGGGGGAGCATAATAAAGCATGTTTAGCATTGGTTATAGGCATAAAAGGACTACTAACTCTCTCTTTTGCAGGGAAAGATTAAAAAACCCCCAAAAAACACAAAAAAGTTATAGCTTTAGCATGCACTCCATGTTTTCATTTCCCCAGGACCTATACTTCAAACCATTTGTCTCTGTAGGATTGCTCCTCAAACCCTTTCGCAGTCTAAGAAAGCCCAAATCCTCTACATCTGAAATGGCTGATAATCCTAAATCCATAGTTCCATATATCGGGAAGAATTTGATGACTTCAAAAAAACAGATGATGGAAATGGCCACATTGTTAAAGGAATAGTTTCTTTAATCAGACCAGGTATCCGGAAAAACCAGGGATCGCATAATATTCCACCACCAAGGGGATGATCCATAGTCCTCCTAAAAATGGCACAAACCTGTCTTAAAGAGGACCAACCCCCCGACTCAAGGACGAGCCAGTCATCCCAAAGCCCGTTCCCATACCTAGCAGGACAGTGATTTACTAATCCCAGAAGAGGGGCGATAATGATGACCTTCCGTAGAAAAAATGAAACACATGGAGGAAACCATCCAATCTCTAAAGGGCATAGGCTCCCTGGGCAGGCAGGTTAATTACTCAGACCTGTGTGTTTTCCCCGGGGCCAGATATCCAGAAAAGTTCAAAGTTCCCGAGTTTGAAAATTAACAATGGAAAGGGAGACCCCCCTATACACACTTTGAAAATATACATTGGGAGAACTCGGGTTCTTATGTCGATGACGACTTCCAGGGGGTTAAGAATGCAGCTATTTCCAGAAAAGCTTAACAGGGGAGGCAAGAATATGGTATGTATGCCCGCCTCGACAACGCCCGAATCCACAACTGGGAGGAGTTGGCCCCATACTTTCTTAACCCAATACAGCTTTCAAAGGCCCAGAATGGCTCTTGAACAGGTACCTAAAATGACCAAAGGTTAAAAAACAGCCTAGGGAATCCCTTTAGGGAATATTGCGCAAAGATTGGAGGGGCATGGCTTGCCCTGGTAACTCCCCCGATGAGCGAATTCAGAGATGGTAATGACCTTTGTAGACATTCAGGAGGCACCCGGTCTTTTATTATGAGAGGGTCATCTCGGGGATTGGGAAGACCCTTTTGCGGAAATGAATTAAAACATGGAGAGATGAGTTGACATGGAGTTTGAAGATCGGGTAAAATCCGGGACCTTACTGCTTTAGAAACTGCTGCCCAAGAGCAAATACAGAATAGGTAAACTATGGCAGCACTTCCCGGAGGAGTCCAAAATAAGAAGAAGGAAGAGGATGTTTCCCCTCATCCTGTACAGGGTCATCCAGAAAAACAGAAAGTCATCTTCCGGTTCAGGTACATGAGGGGAGGGCCATCCCGACAGCCAAATTTCACAGATCAAAGAGCAGAGGGGCCGAATGAAGATATGAGGCCTCGCAAAACCGAGTATTTCACCCCGCTCGGGGAGCCGCTTGGAACGAGTATTAGCGGTATTAGTGAAGCCCAAAAGGAAGATTGTTGGTTTGGCACCCCCCGAGTGACCCATACAGGGTAGAAGGATTTGACCCGAGCAAGCGGTGTGCCATAACCACTCCAGTTCTCCTCCCTGGCCTATGATACACAAGGATTGCTCGGACGGTTAAAAGCAAACATCCGAAGATCCAAAACTCTGATTGGACAGTGGAGAGATTGTGTGTGGAACAGCCGGATTCCCCGAAAAAAATGTTAAGGCAAATCCCCTGCCAAGAAACATGATGGAGTGGGGTAGTCAATGCGACGCGAGGCTAAGTGAGGCGGGGGAGCCGCCAAGGTTGAACTATGTGCAGAAAGTTTGAGGAGATGATAAATGTGATACCATGACCATGGGAGTGCGAGGGTGAACGCCCATCAAGTTGATAGGGGTAAGTACGAATAACATAGAAGGGAACCTCATCAAGTTGACAGCTCCGAGGCCCCTCATTTTTGCTGCGAAAGAGCCGCGAACTCCCCTATCAGATTAGTCTTGAAGACTGTACCCTGGAATTACGGGGGGAAATACCCGAGGAAGCGGCCAGTTTGTGCTTCCGTGACGACCAATGGAGGGAACCCCTTATATCTTCCCGGGCGAAGTCCTTGAGAGCCAAAAGAGGAAATAATGAAGAGGTTTCCAAGGGAAAGTGGGCCAGTAGAGTTTTATTGAAATAGGAATGGGATCACCCCCATGAAACGAGGGGGATCCAAAGAAAAAAAAAAATTTTTAAATGAGGAATACAACCCTAACATCTAGTCCATGGGGACTTGGGTGTTGGTCCATCCAGTGAGCATTGCAAAACCCTGATGAAGGGTTCTTGAGGAAGCATTTGTGCCCAAGAAAAATTAGTGAGTGGGGATTTTGGCCAGTCTGGATAGGCCACTTAATTGGAAAACCGTTGCCATAATCCGTTTACGGATGAAGTCATTCCCAAAGAGGGAAGGGGGCAACCGAAAAACCGCTACACATCTGCGGTAATACCTCCTCAGGATGTGTCATGAATGGGGCTGCTGATCGACGGGGGATCGGCATTGAATATATGTCCTCTCAGCACGCTGAAGAAAATGAACATCAGTCCCAAGCGCCTCCGAGCCAGTCATGTGGTGGTTCGGGCTTTTGACGGCTCCCGGAGGGATACCATTGGGGAAATAGAATTGCCAGTGGAGATAGGGCCCTGTACTTTTGATATATCCTTCCAAGTCCTAGATATTACGGCGAGCTACAACCTGCTGTTAGGGAGGCCGTGGATACACATGGCCGGGGCAGTTCCTTCCACGCTCCACCAACAAATCAAGCTGATCATCGATGGGAATCTGGTAACAATCTCGACCGAATGTGATGACCCTTCTCCTCCCAGGAGTGGCCTACCAGTAATCAATGTGGATGAGTCAGCGGCGCCTGCCAGCTTTCAAGCACTAGAGATTAGCACTCCCCATTATAGATGCCTGGGAGCTCCAGCTGTGAAACCAAGGGTCTCTCCGGAACTCACCTTTGTGGCAAGGGGAAATGATTAAAATGAACTTCCAACCTGGACAGGGACTAGGGAAAAGCAGTCAGGGAATCACCGAGCCCATCCACCTACCACAGCAGATAGGCAAGGCAGGATTGGGATACCATGTGGGCGCAGTGCGAGGACACCGTCAGGGTGCGACTCCGATTCTACTAGTTGGCAGTCCAGCGACCAGAGCCGACAATGAGCAGGGGATCAGCGGACCTGTGATTGGGGCAGGGAATGAAGAGTTAACCCCCACACATGGTGAGTCGGCCCGGAGGGAAAGTTTCCTGCAGGAGGTCGCAAAAGAGTTTGAAACCAAATGCTACATCCCCGGACAATCAACAAGCAGTAAGGAGCGGACGAATATTATCATGCCACCGGGAGCCCAACAAGGTTGTGCCTGTCATCGATTGGGCCAGGGCTGATTATTCCTGGGAAAGATATGGAGAAGGATTCAAGCGACGTATCCGTAATCATCGGGAGGTGTCCGATGTGAGGCCCTCCTTTATCCAGCGCATTCCAGCTGACCTGACCATCGACAATTGGACCCAGAAACCCGTGATATCCAAACAGGGGTAAAACTCGACGTCAGGGGTGATTGACCCCAGATGATGGGGGAATGGAAGTTTTATTTTTGTTGTTGTTTTAATTCTGCATCATTATGTCGTTTCTTCTTGTTTATTTGAAAATGCGATCATCGTGAAAAAATGATTTATATATGACAAGTATTTTGTTTCATGTCAGGTGTACCAATTTGAGTAATCCTTGCCTAACAAATGGTCTTTCAAATTTGAATGATGATTATGATTTTGACATTGAGCTGGATTTCGATTTAATGGGCATTGAACAAGACGAGACAGATTACGACGACGCACCTGATGAGATCAAAGGATGGGTCGAGGATAAACCCAAACACAAATTGCAAAAAACCATCACAAAAGAAATCGGAACCCCAGACAAACCAAAAGAACACAAGATCTGGACATAACTAACCCCCAGCCAAAAAGCAGAAATAAATGAGATACTAAGACACTATGAGGATGTTTTTGCCTGGTCGCACGAGGATATGATCGGATTGTCCACCGACATTGTGGTGCACCGGTTACCCATCAAGGAGGGTTTCAGGCCTGTCAAGCAGAAACTAAGAAAGTTGAAACCTGAGTGGAGTTTAAAGGTGAAGGAAGAGATCATCAAACAGTTCAGGGCGGGAATCATTATGGTGTCCACTTACCCGGAATGGCTATCCAATGTGGTCCCAGTGGCTAAACCTGGAGGAAAGGTAAGGGTGTGTGTAGACTACAGAGATCTAAACAAGGCCAGTCTCAAAGATAACTTCCCGGTGCCTTTCATACACATCCTGGTAGATAACACAGCCCAGTACAAAATGTATTCTTTTGTGGATTGCTTTGCGGGGTATCATCAGATAATGGTGGCGGAAGAAGACCGGGAAAAGACCGCATTCATCACCCCCTGGGGCACTTTCTGCTATAGACGACTGGCTTTCGGTCTCACAAATGCAGGGGCTACTTATCAGAGAGCCATGATGCCTTGTTTTCCACGATATGATGCACAAGGAGATAGAGGTCTATGTGGATGACATTATCGTGAAATCGAAGGTAGAATCCGATCATATAATTCATCTCAAAAAGCTATTCGATCGGCTCAGAAAGTATAATTTGAAGCTCAATCCAGCCAAGTGCGCTTTCGGAGTACAGTCGGGTAAGCTCTTGGGTTTCCTGGTTAGTGATCGGGGCATTGAGTTGGACCCAGCAAAGATTAAGGCCATTGTGGATATGCCGGCACCTCGCACAGAGAAGGAAATAAGGGGATTCCTGGGGAGAATAAACTTCATCAGCCGTTTTATATCTCACTTGACGACTACATGTGAGCCGATTTTTAAATTGTTAAGAAAGGATGCTTCCCAAGAATGGAATGAGCAGTGTCAGAGGGCTTTTCAGATCATTAAGAAACAATTGACGGAGGCACCAGTGCTGGTACCCCCGCAGGATGGGATCCCTCTGTTTATGTATATATCGGTAAATGCCATCGCGATGGGATGTATGTTGGGACAGAAAAATGAGGCGGGTAAAGAGCAGGCCATCTATTACCTCAGCAAAAGATTTAGCCAATGTGAACAAAATTACACTCCCATTGAGAAGACCTGTTGTGCTCTGGCCTGGGCTGCAGGGAGATTACAGCACTACCTCCATGGGCATACAACGTACCTGATATCAAGAATGGATCCCTTGAAATATATTTTTGAAAGACCCATGCTGAATTGTCGTCTATCAAGATGGCAGTTGATTTTACAACAGTTTGACATGGTGTACGTGACCCAAAAGGCCATGAAAGGGCAGGGAATTGCAGATCAGTTGGCAGAGGCCCCAACGGGAGGGATGGAGCCGTTAGAAACCCCTCTCCCGGGCGAGGATATATTCTGGGTATCGCGCGAAAAATGTGATGACGAGGGACAATTCTGGAAGCTGTATTTTGATGGTGCCATGAATGCCGAGGGGGCAGGAGCCGGAGCGGTCCTAGTCTCTATCACCGGAGAACAATATCCCGTGGCCACTAAACTTCGTTTCAGCAATTCGAACAACACCGCTGAATACGAGGGGTGTATCTTGGGACTCCGATTGGCCCGTGATATGGGAGTAAAAAGACTAGCGGTGTTCGGGGAGGATTCAGAATTGGTAATCATACAAGCAATCGGGGTATATCAACACTAAGGAGCTTCGGTTACTTCCATACCATCCGGTGTGTCACCCAGCTTATGCAAGAGTTCGAGGATATCGCCTTCCGCCATATTCCTCGGGACGGAATGATTTTGCCGATGCATTGGCAACTTTGGCTTCCTTAGTCCACGTGATCAAGAGTAGGGACAGTCCACAGATTGAGATCACCGTACAGAATGCCCCGGCAATATGAGGAAAATGTGGCCAGTGTTTATCAAACGAGGTGGTTGTTGACGAGGCAACCCTGGTATCACGACATAAGGGAATATCTGAGAGACAGATCCCTTCCCGATCAGGCAAATCGGACTGAAAGGATGAGAATTCAAAAGATGGCGATGAAGTTTTTACCTGAGTGGCGATTCACTTTACAAAAGGGATGCCGGGTTGGGACTGTTGCAATGCGTAGACGAAACGCAATCCCAAAGGATTATGAATGAAATCCATGGCGGGGTGTGTGGGCCACATATGAGTGGACCGATGTTGGCCAAAAAGATCTTGAGGACAGGGCATTATTGGTTAACGCTGAAGGCCGATTGCGATGATCATGTCAAACGGTGTTATCAATGCCAGGCGCACGGTAATGTGATCCATACACCTCCCAATGAACTGCACTGTATGACCTCCCCATGGCCATTTTCAATATGGGGAATGGATGTAATCGGACCAATAGAGCCCAAAGCGAGCAACGGGCACCGGTTCATTTTCGTCATGATCGATTATTTCACCAAATGGGTAGAGGCAGCTTCTTTCCCTAAAGTAACTCAGGAGGTCATCGTCAACTTCATCAGGAATAATGTCATTTGCCGATATGGGCAACCTGAGGTTTTGGTCTCCGACAATGCCAAGAATTTGAACAACGCCCTCATGAAGAAATTGTGTGACCAGTTCAAGATCAAGCATCTCAATTCCGTCATTTACCGTCCTAAGATGAATGGGGCAGTGGAGGCCGCAAATAAAAACATCAAGAAGATCATGGCAAAAATGTCTGCTAATCATCGGGGATGGCCAGATCTGTTACCCCTCACCTTGTTGGCATACCGAACATCAACGCGTACTTCTACAGGGGCAACCCCTTACGCTTTGGTGTATGGAATGGAGGCTGTTCTACCAGTCGAGGTTGAGATGGCGTCCCTCAGAATAGTGATCGACGCTCAGATAAGCGAAGAGGATTGGATGCATAGTCGATATGACCAATTGGCCCTGATTGATGAATGGAGGGTGGCTGCCATTTGGCATGGTCAGCTATATCAACAGAGGATCTCTCGATCGTTCGATAAAAAGATAAGACTTCGGTAGTTCAAGGAAAACGATTTGGTGTTGAAAAGAATCGTGCCTTGTCAAGGACGAGGCCAAGGGGAAGTTTTGCCCCGAACTGGGAAGGGCCATTTTGTGATCAAGAAAGTACTATCCGGAGGGGCCCTCATATTGCAAGAGATGGATGGTGAGGTATTTCCACAACCCCTCAATTCTGACTCGGTGAAGCGGTTCTATACGCTTAAAATCATCAGTTCCTTTGTTTTCCCCTGACAGCGAACTACGTAGGACCTGATCTTCCAACTTGTGGGGGTACGTAGGCAGCCATCATGGCGCGGTCCCGATCCTTTAAAAATAATCCTTTCCCTGACCAAAACCAACTTTCGATAGCCAGATAAAACCTTCCTACATCCTCAAAAACCTTCCCGAAACCAACTGCCTAACCAGTTTCATCCCAGAATACATACCCTGATCCAACCCAAACAGTTATCCAAAATCTGAGATTCAATCCGACGAAATCAAAAGGTGTGCGGCAATATCTGTCAAATCTCCATCAAGTCCTGAGGAAAGAAAGAAGGCGAAATGTCAAAATCATGGTCAGTTGGACAAAATGATGATCCAATGGAGGGCAATGATACGTACAAAAGGGGAAAATGACTAAATTTAAATGCATGTCTATATATATAAGTCGTTTTAATTACAAGATTTCTCTTTCAATAACTGATGAAACCAAACATAGTCTATGCAGGAAATAAAAATAATCTACAAATCTGAAACTAGCCGAAGCAGGATGGACAGGGTGGTGGATAGATCTGAAGCATCAGCATCTCCTGCAATCTGCTGCCCCATCATATCAATACGGATCCAGTAAAGCAGTAGCTCGGCTGACAGTCCCAAAATGAGCATCTAACCACTGCCCTGGTCTGAAATACAAATGGCCTCTCTATCAGCAATGGCAGCATCTCTAGCCCGAATGGCCTCATCTCTCTCGGCAAGGGCGGCATCCCTCTCGGCTTTCAGTAGTAATCAGGGCCAGGCGGAGTCGGGAATCCTCAGCAACCCGACTCGGGGCAGAATCGACTAAGATGGGATGGTCCTGTTGTATCTTCTGGGAAAATCACTCCAGAGTCATCAAAGGCCCCTGTCCGACTCAAACTAGCCGAATCCAAGTCTCCTCGCAACCACTGTGCGTAGACAAATGTCTGGATGTGACAGCTCGCACTATGTTCGGCAAAGATCCTGCGATCCCAAAGCTCGTATACCTGCAATAGATCCCTCTCTGTACAGGACGATATAAGGAATCGGTATGCGGCTGCACCCGCGAAGGGGTGTAAATCCTGTATCTGATCAAACTGCCCCATAACTGCCAGGGGATGATAGGTCGTCACGCCCCTCAACCCAGCAATGGGGATGAAATCCAGGTCAGGCACATGGGTCAAGAAACGCATGAAGGAGCAATAGCCCGAGTAGACCAATAGATGAAAGGGATCCTCGATGACCGACAGAAATGCTGTCCAGGAGACCGCATCCGTGCAGCTCACGGGACGAAACGGAAACTGCGCGGCTATGTTGTGACTGAAGCAAAACCCTCGGCGGCGGAAATGGCCGATGGGACTAAGATGACTCATGAACCATATGTACAACAAGGTCGAGCTCCCTCTGAAGAATCTCCCTCGGAAGGACTGGCAATATGTGGCCGACCTATAGGTATCCGCCAATATCATGGGGAGAATGGTGTGATCCTCCTGAAGGGCCCTAACAGCCGCAACAATCCGCATGTCCAAATGATCGGACCCGGCAGGCAAGTACAGAACTGAGATGACACAGGCCATCAGAACGCCCACTCTCAAGGCGTCCCAGCGCTCCTCGGATACGGAAAAATCACCGAGGAAAAGACGGAAACTGTCAGGTAAGCCAAATCGGTCGATCAAGAACTGAAGAGGAACCATATGGTCTGATGTGATTACCGGTAATAAGACAGCCCTCCGCAAACCGGTGAAAGTCAAGAATTGACGGCGCATGGAACCAACTGTGACCCTAGCACAAGGACCACCCAACGGCAAGCCGGTGAAGCGAGCATACTCCTCAAGGGTGGGGGTCAGCTCTACTGTCCCAAACCTAAACACCTGACGGGCAGGGGCCCAACAGCTCAGAAGACCATCCACAAAACCCGCTGGCACCTGAAAGGTCAGTAAGGACCAAGAATGTCCCAAAAGACCGTCTGCGATAATCCTGTCTGCCGGCAGTAAACTGTCCAACCAGCGGAAGAGGCTGCCAATCAACCCTGTGGGAGGAATGGAATCCAAACGAACCACGACATCTGAGGACGACATCTGTGAAAAAAATAGTATCAAAAGGACTGTACAGGGGTCATTCTCTATCCATAAATAAAAGAGCATGCATTATACAGTTAATAATAAAACAGGTGAATTCCATAAAATGAAAAAGAACTGTGCATAAATAAATAAATGAGTTCAGTACATAGTGCATAAATGAAAAAGAAATCTAAGCAGGTGCTGATACAAAAGGCCCTATCCTATCCTGGTCTAAATAAAATCAGTATCATCTATGAAAGCAGGATCCTCGAACTGATCCCCTGGAGTCGTCGAGCTCGGAGGACCAAAATTCATGTCAGGGATGTAGGGATGCGCTGTGGCATCAGATGAGCTCGGGCCTGCATCATAACCTGCACCGTCGGGATCGTAGGTGTAAGCCTCCTCCGGGGCCCGGCCCAACCCCCGAATAAACAGCGATAACTGATCTACCTGACGTGTCAATGCGGCGATCTGCTCAGCGTGGGTGGGAGTCCGAACACAGGCAGCCCAATCGGTCATCGTCACCGAGCCTGGAACCATATCTCCAAGAAAGAAAGTGGCCCGAGTCTGACGACCGATGGTACGGGGCACCCACCATGTACGGAATGCATCACTCATAGTGGGACCCGTGGAAAGCATCCGACCGTCCTCCCCGGCAAGCATGATCTCCGAGGGCTGAGAATCCAGCGGCCAGAAAGTAGTGAAAGAAAGGGAGTGCGGGATGCGGATCTCTCCAGTGACGCATCTGAATGCGCGCTCTCCCAGATACATCACCCAGCCTCCAACACTCTGCAAAGTGAGGCGACGGGTGGAAAGCTCGAACTCCGGGCCGGAAGGATGCCCGTCAGCAAACCCCACAGTCAAATGCTCGGAGAGGTAGGGAATCCAGACGACGTCGGCAGCCGTGATCAACTCCAGCTGAATACGACAATGTGCAAAGCTGCCCGACACGGGGACCTCCTCCAGAGTACTGTGATGCCATCGCCGACCCCGAGGATAAGTGTCCGGGCCCAGAGTAGTGATAGGCCTCAGACATGGCAGCCGCTCGTAAGCCCAGAACTGTGAATAGAAACAAGGCAAGGCATGAGTCACTATCAAATACAGAAAAGAGATGCAAGGAAAAAGAAATACAGTAAGAGAGAGGAGGAGGGGACTCACCAACAGAAAATGGTAGAAGCCGAGCCAGGCATCAGTCTGTCCCTCTGAGCGTAGACGCATGCCGTGGAGGAAATAGGCAAAGGTGAATGACCCCCAGTCATAATCACCGATGCGGTCCACATCTCTGACCGCTCCTACGACGCTGAAATGAATGGTGGAGGAGTTGTTCCCCAGAAAACAACCCCTCATGATGGTCAGGAACAGGCGTCGTAGCAGAATGTCCCTGGTGCCCTGATCTGCTGGAATGGGCAGCACATAGAGACCCCCGACTGCATCGACTGCTAAAGCGCCGGATCGAATGCTACGGGCCTTAAAGACCCGATCCTCAGCAGCGAAGCCCAGCAAAACTCGAACCTCCACAGGAGTGATATCAAGATCCAAGGGGACGCGGGACCCGGTAAACTCGATGCCAGTAATGTACCTCCAGTCCCATGGGGTCAGCACGACCTCGCAGTCGAGGAGATGAAGAGACTGCGTCTGGTGGAACCATCGCTCGGATAAAGCCCTCATGTAACCCCAGGGGCACTGGCGGGGGATGATAGTGAAGAAATGTCGGAAGCCCCAAGAATCCACCATCGCCCGATAATCACTGTGCAGGGCCGCGTAAAGGGAATAGATGTTGAACCAGTTACCCCTCGGCTGGGTAAACTCGGGTACCTGGGGCAATCACCAAGGGGTCAGTCCGGATAAAAAGAGAATAGGGAAATTGAGAATGAAATCAGAATAGAGCTGAAATATACCTCGTTAGCCACGAGAGATGCTGAGGGGTGACGACTGAGATCCCGACCCAAAAGATCGGGTATCTGCACAGAGGCGCCAGAAGGAGCCTGATGAGTAGATGGAGCCGGTGTGCTGGAGGATGGCCCCTCTGCCGCGACCTCCGGAGGGACAGCCTCCTCAACGTCCGGAGGACCAGGACGAATGACAGCCTCCATCAAACGACGAGCCTGACGGGTCCGAGGAGGAACAGGAGTGGGTGCAGCCCTACGACGGCGAACACCCGAAGTCCGAGAGGCGGAGGAGCTACTGGGCGCATCACGATCCATAGCAGGAATAGAACGGGCGAGAAAGAAGGTAAGTTTCCTTTTAAAATTATGTAATGAACATTTCTAAATTTCTAGCCTCATCATATGATTAATGCAACATGATGCATGGTTATGATATAAAAAAAAAAAAAAAAAAAAAAAAAAAAAAAAAATCGGCAGAGTTCCGTTTGTAAATTGGACATCCCAGGCATAAGCCAAACGTGTTTTCCATCAATCAAAGCCTCAAACAGATCTAAATTGCATTCATATATGTAATTACAGCATGTAATGCATGAGTTTATTGCAGAAAAGGAATAACAGTATGTGGGACCGCCTCATTAACATAAAATAGGACTCACATAGTTGATACATAGCATGTATATATGATGGTACATTACATAGCATTGTAAAGCATACATTTTATCTCTAAACATGCAAATAGTCAAATGTATAGCAAAACATTGACGAAATTGAAAAGTGACCGGTCAAAGTGTTACCTGTAGCGTGTAGATCAATCCTACCGGAACAGTTTTTGCAGGAAAGTTGAAAAAATCGACAAAAAGCCCTTGCGAACAAGAAAAATCGAGAGAATCTCTTTGGATTACAAGTTGAAAGTGACAGATCTGGAGGAGCCGCGTTGGATTTAAGGCCCGATCATGGCCGCAAATGTATCTGCGGCTGGCCCTGGTGGGTCCCACCTTGCTCCCTTGCAGCCATTTGACGTGTTGAAGTGAAAAGTTTACGAGATGGGTGACCGGCGACGATACCCGGCCCCGACATGACGATCGACCGGCGACGATAACCGGCGATCACGAGATGGATGACCGGCGACGATAACCGGCTCCGACAAGATAACCGACCGGCGACGATAACCGGAGGTTACGAGATGGGTGACCGGCGACGATACCCGGCCCCGGCATGACGATCGACCGGCGACGATAACCGGCGATCACGAGATGGATGACCGGCGACGATAACCGGCTCCGACAAGATAACCGACCGGCGACGATAACCGGAGGTTACGAGATGGGTGACCGGCGACGATACCCGGCCCCGACATGACGATCGACCGGCGACGATAACCGACGATCACGAGATGGATGACCGGCGACGATAACCGGCTCCGACAAGATAACCGACCGGCGACGATAACCGGAGGTTACGAGATGGGTGACCGGCGACGATACCCGGCCCCGGCATGACGATCGACCGGCGACGATAACCGGCGATCACGAGATGGATGACCGGAGACGATAACCGGCTCCGACAAGATAACCGACCGGCGACGATAACCGGAGGTTACGAGATGGGTGACCGGCGACGATACCCGGCCCCGGCATGACGATCGACCGGCGACGATAACCGGCGATCACGAGATGGATGACCGGCGACGATAACCGGCTCCGACAAGACAACCGACCGGCGACGATAACCGGAGGTTACGCGATGGGCGACCGGCGACGATACCCGGAGGTTACGCGATGGGCGACCGGCGACGATACCCGGCCCCGACATGACGATACCCGGCCCCGACGAGACGATCGACCGGCGACGAAAACCGGCGATCACGAGATGGATGTCCGGCGACGATAACCGGCTCCGACAGATAACCGACCGGCGACGATAACCGGGGGTTACGAGATGGGTGACCGGCGACGATACCCGGCCCCGACATGACGATCGACCGGCGACGATAACCGGCGATCACGAGATGGATGACCGGCGACGATAACCGGCTCCGACAGATAACCGACCGGCGACGATAACCGGAGGTTACGAGATGGGTGACCGGCGACGATACCCGGCCTCGACATGACGATCGACCGGCGACGATAACCGGCGATCACGAGAAGGATGACCGGCGACGATAACCGGCTCCGACAAGATAACCAACCGGCGACGATAACCGGGGGTTACGCGATGGGTGACCGGCGACGATACCCGGCCCCGAACGAGACGATAGATTGAAAGAGTGAACCCAAAGACTAACAAACACGGTCAAGGGGTTGATACATTGACACTCTTACGAATGTCTTGCATGCATTGCATCTTATGTTGCATCATAAGCTATATGTGTGAGACATCATGTATGCACTGTCATTCTTACACACTGTCATTCATGCATCGAGTGTCTATTCTTTATCCTGTTCATTTCATTTATCATTTCATAAACATGATAAAGAGGGGCAGCTGTAGACACCCAAATTTTGCGTTTCCTTCTACTAACCATGACAGGAGGGCGAAATCGTCAACTGAACCGGCTTGCGGAAGCAAAGGAGCGGGCACAAGGGCAAGCGCCCGGCACCGCCGCAATGATTTGGGCAGCCCAAGTCGACGTGACAGCATGATCGTCCGAGGCAGGCATTTCCGAATGAGGTGGCACGTCTCCCGGAAGTTCCCGGACTGCGGAATACGAGCCTGTCAGCGAAAACCGACGTTGCGGTACGAAAATCGAGGCGTGGCACGAAAATCGAGAAAGTCAAGCCCGCCAGCCGCGGATAGATCTGCGGCCAAGTGGGTGCGCCAGCACGAAAACCGGGAAATCAGCACTCAGCAGCTGAGTGCGATGGGAGGCGTGCCAGCTGGCCAGCCGCAGATCCATCTGCGGCCAGCCGCAGATAGATCTGCGGCTGGCTCTGGCCAGCCTATTTAAGCCGCTTCGGGCAGCATACAGGAGGTTCAGCAGTTTGTTTTGAAAGAAGAAGAAGAAATTCAGCAAGAGCAGCAGCAGAAAATCGGGAATAGAGAGGAAAAACACCATAATTTTTGCAACAAATAGGAGAGAAAGGAAGATCAAAAGAGAGGGTTTTTACTCTTTGATTTGATTGTAACACAACATATTTCTTCTATTCCAATACACAAGTCTACTTCCATTTTGGTATCAATTGCAAGGTGAAATTTCCCTTTATTCTAGCAATTTATCATATCATTTGGCTAAAATTAATGTAGTCTTCATGTAATTTATTGTGAAATAATGAATTAGGGATTATTTGCGAGGGTTCCATTGGAACAAAATTCTTCTTAATAACCCGGTGATATTCACATTTTAATTTCTTGCTTGTTGTATAAGAGATGTATTGGTTGTGGTTCCTTTAATTTGCTATTTAGGATGTCGTGATATTGTTAGAATTTCCGTGTTGGTTATTTATTGTAATGTTTGATTTGTGAGTACGTAGTAATCGTGGTTGTGAGCCTAGGAAAGCGACCCCGTGGTCCGAATCCGATGACGGACAAATTTTGACGTATGTATTTAGGAATAATGTAATCCTTCGTTGTGAAAATGTAACCGTCGGGCCTTAAAACGACGCTAAGGCGAGAATCGGATTTAAGGCCCCGTCATAGTGAAAAGATGGGATTGTATGCGTTTGGGGTTTATTTTGATGGCTCACATGCCCATGAATAACCCCGCGCTTTTTATTGCTTCATTTGATTTGTGACACCAAAAAAATTGATTTCAAAACTAAAACGATGAAGACTTTCATAAAATCAATCAAAGTAGGACATTAGAATCACGAGGTTAAAATTTGAGAGATGTTAATGAATGTCGATTCCTATCTAACGAGAAAGCCAAAGAAAAAATCGTTTTCCAAAACATCACACGAAATGATTTTATAAACAATTGACGTTTTATTAAACCGTTGTGCATAGGGTTAAAGAGATTCTAGAAATTGCCCATCATTTTATGGAAGCAACGTATAGATCTCGATTCCTATTTAGACGAAGGTTTAAAACTCTTGTTTTGCCAAAACGACACTTAATGAAAATCTCATAGTTTTGGACAATTAAAATCAAACCTTTTCTCATAAAGAATAAAGCTTTCTCGTGTATACCGAAAAGATATTCCGAAGCGTTCTCAAATTAAAACACGATTTTCCCTAAAATCCAAATGACTCTTTCATACAAACCCACCACGACATTCATATAGGCACACACACACACACACGCACACACACACACATTCATGAATTAAAGGATAGGAAAGCATCAAGATTGCGGTAATCGTGTTTCACGGAAGTCGAGGGGTGCCTAACACCTTCCCCTCACTTAAGCAAGCCCCCGAACTCTATGAATCTCGATTCGCAGACCAATTAATTCGGAGTCACATATGAGCCAGCGATTTATAAAACACGAAAATTCGGATGAGTTGGTACATCCATTTCAAATATACCAACTGGCGACTCTGGTTAATTGGCTCATCATAAAAACGATCTTTCAAAACCCCGTCGACATCAATGCCGACCTTTTCCAAAAAATCATCTAAACCAAAAGGCTAAAATTGGAAAAGGAATAGAGAAGCGAGAGAACCCGGCGTCGACAATGGCACCAAAGAGACTCCGTATATCATCTTCCTCCTCATCTAGCAGCAATGGTGATGGGGAAGAATGTAGTCGTGATGTGTTGGACACTTCACGATTCGTGAACCTTTTGGCTTAACACTACTACCTGGATGTGCTGCTTGGAAAAACTTTCGTACTTGAGAGGGGATTGAAGCCGAGTAAGGGAGATGGGAAGTTGAAGGAGCAAATTATTAGTCATAGTTGGGCTCTATTTGTTGAAATGCCTCTAGCAGCCCCAATGGCAATAGTTAGAGAATTCTATGCCAATGCTCGAGAGACTCATAATGGCATATCATATGTGAGAGTCAAACAAGTACCCTACAACAAGAAAGCGATCAATGATCTATTCCACATGACAACTTTGCCTTCCGATGATTCTAATTGGGTAGAAAGCCAGCGATTTGAGACTGACTTGGACAAGTTAATAGAAGAGATGTGCAAACCGGGTACGTAGTGGACGACCAAATCAGGGACCAATTAGAAAATCCATTTCCCTCACGCCGCTCTCAGCCATTATGCAAAGGCTTGGTATAATTTCATATGTGCCAGTATGCTCCCTACTCGGCATCAGAATGATATCACTAGGGAAAAGGCTATAATTATGTATGGTATCATAAAGGGCAAGCAGATCGACGTGGGGCACCTTCTACACCAATCTATGTTGTGATACATGCGAGGGAGTACCTCTGGTGGAATCCCCCGTGCATCGATTATCATACGTCTATACGGAGCAGCAGGTGTGTTGTGGGAGGAAGAGTCTTTGCAGCCGCCAATGAGAGACATCGACCATGCGGCCATTAGAAAGTACGTTGTTTGGGATGGTGGCTAGTTTCACCCTCAGGGACTTGGGTTCATATTGTCAGATCAAGAGGAGGGCGAAGAAGAAGAGGAAGAAGAAGAAGAAGAGGCGGCAGATCACGACACACAGACAATGGGGTTGCCTCTAGGCTATTTTGCCAAACATGAGCGAGAGATGCATCGCTTACAAAGGAGGATGGATACTCTCCACACAGACTTTTGGGCCTTCTCGACTGATTTTTTTAGAGCATTGTCCCAAGCATTTAGCTAGTTAGAGTGCAAGCCGAATTCCCTATTTTTGGATCCTCCAGCACCTATCCACCGCCAGATATGCCTCCAGAGCAAGATGATGAAGGAGATGATAATAATGCCATTTGTGGAAGTTTCCTTTACCTCTACCTTCCAATGAGAACATTATCAATATTATAGTTTGGGGGTATTGAGTTTTATTTACATTTCTAGTATAGTTTGCATCTAGTGTAATTCATATAGTTACATGTAGCTTTGTTGTTGTTTGCATTGGTTTAATGTTTTTTTTTTCTAAAAAAAAGTTATTATGTTGCATTTAGTTAGTTTTAGCATATTGCATGAATCCAATTGCTTAGTCGGTTTGAAATTCACTTGGCCTATGATGAGCTTGGAGCTGCATGAGTATTGAACATTGATAGCTTAGGCATGGTTATATCATTATATAATAATGTGAATCATACCTTGTTTGAAACTGATGTAACCAGAGAGTACTCTTAAGTAGACATCATGATTTGCTTGATCTAAATATTCACATAATTGACTTCTTATGGAAAAATGTAGTTTTTAATGATAAGGATTTTTAGTAGATGGGGAGTACAGGTTTAGACAACGCAAAAACTTAAGTTTGGGGATGATAAAAACAAATAAAAAAATGATAAATAATGAACAAATACTTAGGCTAGTTTAGCTTTGTGGCCTGTGATACTCGAGTAAGTACGCCTTAGGGGATGTCTCTACACCCAGCTCCCTAAAGCCGTCCGGTTTGGGAGTCGTTGGTCGAAAGCTCACTATACGGGTATCATTAAAAAGCCTAAGAGAGCTAGACATTGCACAGTCAGGTATAAACACGGAAAGAGCAAATAGTGATTGCGTGATAGAATAAAATAATAATAATAATAATAAATAAAAATCCCTTGTTGCCCTTCCAACTTAGTTAATGTGAAGTCTTCGCTGATATTTTCCCCATTTGCTAAGATTCTTGAGTTAGATCTATACATTTTCCCTCTAAGGAGCATATTATCTGAAATATTTGTATTATAGCATGTTTGATGGTTGTAAGTCACACAACACACTACATGAGTGATGACAGGTTTTGATTTGCGAAGTAATATGCATTATTGCCTTGTTCTAGGTTGGATTCTCTATCAACGATTAATGTGGTTCGTCTGAGGCAACTCTTTTGGATTTCATTTCTGGCTAGTATTTGGATTTGTAGGCATAGTAGAAATAGATTGCATTTAGCTTAGTTATTGCAATTCTTTTCATTGTGTTGCTTGGGGGCAAGCAACGGTTCAAGTTTGGGGGTATCTGATAAATTGGATTTATACCCACTTATTCGGTATCAACTAACTGTAATTGATGCTTATATCTCATGTATCATAGTAGCTTTTCATGCATTTTATCTTCATTTTGTAGGATTCATATTTGAAAGCTAACTTGGTGGCACTGGGAGTCAATTGGATATGGAACCGGCGTAAAGTAGATGGAAAGCGGTATGGAGAGGAATTCAATTGATCAAGGCAAGAAGGATTTGGAAGCTTGAAGCAGCAGCTGCAGCAGAAGCCAGAATTGCATAACTATCACACTGCGTGGCCGCGCCTATTTTATATTGTTGGACAGCGCAGGGGCGCTCTACCCTAGGTAGCAAAATTCTGTTGCGCGGCCGTTCCCATATTGATTTAGAATTTTCATTCACCCTGGCCATGGATTCTTGAGTTGTCATTGATCAAGGCAAGAAGGATTTGGAAGCTTGAAACGTACTCATTTCATATATTCCATTTTGGCGATCTATCTTAGACAGTTAATTTTAATTTCTAGATTAGCCTTGATTAGATCAGATCTTGGGGATAGAAGTAATTGCAAATCATTGAAGATTCAGACTTGGAGCAAGAGAGATCAGACTTGCATATTTCTGTTTATAGTTTCTCTTTACTTCTTTTTTTATCTTCTAATGTATAAACAATTGTGGATTATGGATTTTGCTTTATTTATGAATTAAACTTTATTTTGGGATTATAATGGATCTTGTTGTTTAGCTAAATCTGATATGCTTTTTTATTGAGTTCTAATTGATTATAAATGGATTGTCTAATATGATTTGTGTTAACTGATTAATTGCTTGATCACCAATTGCCACGATAACCTATATGAAATTGAGAAATGGATTATAGGTTTAGATCTGATCATATTAGCATGTGTTCGTGACTTCTACATGGCGATGAAATTCATGATTCGTGCCTAGGATAGAGATATACCTATGCACCGCATGTAATCTATTGAGCACTTGAGTTTTAACCCTCTTTAATTGTAATTTGCATAGAAATATAGTGAGTTAGTTAATTAGGGTGTTCTTATTAATTCTATCATCTGTGGAATTAATCTGATATGAATATGGTATATTGAGAAATGGTCGTATTTTACTTTCGTGTTCTCAATTAACAATCCAAAGTAATTGATGGTACTTAGCAAGAGGTATGCCAATTGAAGCATGACAATAAGTGAAATTATAATCCCATATTTCCATCCTCCGATTTATTCATTTGATTACTGTTGTCCGATTTATACAATGACAATTACGCGCAACTATGCCATCAACAAGTAATATATGATAAGTAAAGTATTTGTGACACCCCCAAATTCGGGTATCCAACTACCCGAATTCGGTCATCACGATCCAATACAACATTCACCTCCAACAACATACATTGACTAAAATGCGGAATATAACAAACATATATTGTTCATTAGAAAGGTGTTACTAGTCCCAAGATACAATAACCTTAATACATAACACAAAACATACCCTAAATAATAATCAGGGTTTAAATTACAATAATAGCAATTACGCTAAATATAAACTAAAGCCAGCTACGTGAAGCCTGTCACTTCATCTTTTCTTTACCCTTGCCCTTTCCTGATGTCTCGAGTTTAGCTGCAATGAAAGTCATGATATAGCAAGGATGAGCAACGAGTTTGCTCAGCAAGTTTAAAATACGACAATAAAGGATATATCATGATGAATGGAATATAGAAAAAGAATTCAACAATATAAATATCATAAGCAAGAACGATTATTGCTTTTAGAACAATTGATAGTTAAGTAGACTCTGAACAATAACTTCCAAAGGAGTCAATAGCTAGTTGACCCTCTGGTTACTGGCTACAGAATAAGTACTTCAAGGGATCAGCCTCGTGTATGCTATGTGTCTGCATAACATTTAACTCTGCTGTTTGTACCTTATATACGGTACCTGAGGTACTCCCTTATAATTAAAGGGGTGTTCATTCAGTCTAAGAATCCTTACCGTCGATTGGTTCGGATAGCTTTTATAAATTCTCATATACTTGCCTGACCGAACAAGGGTTCAGACTTATTCTTAAACCGTTTGTGAATTATGGAACTTTAATGAATGTACGAATCCAGATTTTACGAATTCAAAAACACCGAGTGCGAGTGTCAATAATATCATAGATGTGGAATAATTTAAAAGTAATTAAACCACCTAAAGCATGCTTGGAAATGGGGTTCAAGCTTAATTAAATAACTTGCAGTAGAATACTACCCCGCTCGAAAATAATTTGAGTAGGGTTAAAGGAAACTTGCATTCAGTATACAGAAAGAACGAAGTCAGGGAACTTGCAACAATTAAAGTTTCGAGATAGAGAACTTGCCTGTTTGCTCAGCTACAATAAATTTTAGCTTTAACTAATCGGCTTTGAAGGACCTAACATTGATAAAGTTGATCTGTCAATTAGTATTGCGTAGTTGTGTATTGATACGCTTACTCATGTTATTTTATTCAGCAATTTAGCCAATCACATAGCGCACATAGTTTAGCCCACTATCATAAATACTATAAGACACTTAGTCGATCCTTAGGCTAATGAATTAACTAACAATGTTCCCCTTACATGATGAATACTTACTAACAATTACTAATAATTGTTTTATACTTTACAATACTTTATTATCTCTATCTTTATTTAATTACTATTTAACATTAGCTAAATAGAAATTAAGCAATGACTTTTAGTTATTATTTATTATTAAATAATAACTAATCATGTTTACTTAGTAGTTGAATGCTCAATTTATCACCCTTAATTGTCTTTAAGCATTGGTTAATAATCCTTATTTAGTCTTAATTAAATAATTAAATAATTAATTTATTAAATTTACTCATTATTATTTATTATCAATTAAATAATAATTAAGTACTTATTGTCTTTATTTATTATTTAATGTTAAATAATAAATAATTAATTTATTAACTTTACTTACCCTTAATCATTATTTAATATTAATTAAATAATAATTAATTAATAATTTTTTTTAATCCTTATTTATTATTTAGTACTAAATAATAAATAATTAATTTATTGACTTAAGCCCCTTTACTTACCACCCCATGTTACTCAAATGGTAATTATCTTGAATTATTTCTAAAAATAAGAAATAACTAGTTATGGTTACTTTAATCTATCAATTAAATAATAAGTAATTAAATTATAATTCTTAATCGTTATCTAACACTAAGTAACAATGATCTTTGTTATTATTCTTAAGAAGCCTTTAATTATTATTACCACTAGATAATAATTAATTACCTTTATTTATTATTTAAATGTTAAAATATAAATAGTTAATGAGACTCTATGCTTACACCTATTTTATCTATAATAATAATTGATTAATCTTTACCTTTAATAATAATCAATCAATATCTTTTATTTATTATTTAAATGTTAAATAATAAATAATTAAGTAGATTTTACCTTTAGCTATAAAAATGCATGTGTTATTCGCAAACTTTATCAACTCCTGTTAGCAGTAGGTTTAAGGTGCATCTATTATTATTAACTCTTAAAAATAAAATAATTGGTATGTCAATAATATTCACCCACTGACAAGATTTTATTATGCAGCTATGAATCCCTTCTTGGTGTTACCAAAAACAATAGTGAAAATTTTGCACATTGCGAAGCAATACTATTAATCAATATGGAAGGGTTCATTTAGTTTTCGCCTAGCAACTGTTCCCTGGCCAGCCCGCACTGCACCGAGTGCCCAACGGCGTGGCTGCTGCTCATGCCTTGCACCCTGACCCAGTCCCAACCATCAGCCGTATAAACACGCTACATTAGGCTTGGTTCCAACAACAAAATACAACACACATGTTTTCAGTTTCTGTGAACAGCCCCAAATACTAGCACATAATAAACCAAAGTTAAATTTTTATCTAAACAATGTTGTTAACAGGAAGTTTAATACCAAAGTAAAGAACAATTTCATTCAGGCACTACAACAAACATATGGTGGGCATACTAAGGTTCCTCATTAAACTATTACAGACACAACCACATGCCGCCAGAACCTTACGCGGTTCCTCCTAGCAGACAACACCATACCAATCACAGAATAAAAGAAAATCCTATCACAGCTACTGGGTTTAATTATCAGGACCAATTTATACCTTAGCGTTGGGTCGGAACAATGGTGACTCCTAACGGCTGCTCTCCTCCTCCTCCCGAAATAGACAGCCGACAGACATCCACTAGCTAGTCCCCCCGAACGCTCGATTAGCAGCCAACTGACGGGGTTTCTCCCTACCTCTCTCTCTATTTCGGATTTCACCCAAACCAACCAGCTCTTACCTCTGAACTAGGGCCCTATTTATAGAGGAGACCCTTTGCTCTGGCCCGGTGTTGGCTCCGAATGTGGTGTCAAATCACAACAGTGAGGAGCATAGCTCCATCCATCTGCCCATGCTCTGTCAGTACCCTCTTGCAATCCCTTTCGGCACTATAGGTGAGAAAATCAGCAGCACGTGCCGGCTGACTGAACCGCTTGGTCTGAACTCTTCAAGTCTATTGCTGTTGTTGCCCTCAAGGAGTTGGAACTTTCCGCTGGACAATGCCCCGCCGCTCAGTCGCCCCTTGCGCGCTCGGTCGCCCATACCCTTTCGTCCTTCCCATAGCTCAATTCGGCGTGGTAGGTGAGAGGTCAATCGCCCTTACCGGCGGTCTGAGCTTCACAGACCCGTACCTCCCCTAATTCGCTCGCCTAGACTTCTCATGCCCTAGCCCCCAAACTCGATGAACTTGACTCGAGTCGTGCCTCCCCTTGCCGCGCCTTACTGACCCAGTTGCCCCAAAACCCTTAGGATTATACCGTTAGCCGAAAATGAAAGGGAAAGGCCCGCTCCAACTCAATTTGTTCAGCCGAAAGGGAGGGGTTTTTTTTTTTGGGCCCAAATAACTTATATCAGTCCACTCACTTGAACCATCCGAAAGAAAAAAAGGAGAATGGGCCCAGAAGTAACATTGGCCCAGATGAAAATTATTCCATAATCAAATGAACCCAATTGACACAATCGGACTCTATAACTCTTCCCTTCACAATTAATTATCCTTATTAAAATAAAATTATAAACTCTGGTGTAATGTCCAAGAATTTTAAACCTTATTATCAAATTATTTTGATATGAGAAACTTATTTTATTTAATTTTTACGGGCTTAATTGGATCTATGTGGGTATTATTTAATTATATGGTCCAATAAATTTTCTTTGCATTAAAGGGGTTCACTAATAGTTGGAACAAATTAGTGATTTAACCTTGAGAATTGGTTGGCAAGAAATTGGGGAAATTAGATAAATAATTTTATCATTATCGGATTAAATAATACGAATAAAGAATTATGGTTAAAATAAATATTTTAAATAAATAATTAATTGGTTTAGTTATTTAATTTAAAATATTAGAAATACAAGGTGGTTAATTTAATTGGGTCATTTTTCTTTTAATTGGACTGGACCCATTTTTCTTTTATTTCCGGATTGGGCCGAACCCATCTCTTCTCCATTTATTGGCCGGCTCAACCCTATTGGGTTGAGCCCAATTCCCTTTCAGCCGAATTAAACTCGTTCCATTTCTTTTGTTAACCGGCAAGTTCAATTGGGAGGGGTTTCAAATCAGCATAAATTGATTTGGGGGAGATTAGTCAAGAACAAGAGAATACAAAGCCCTAGCCTCCTAAATCGGATCAAACAAGTAGAGGGAATAGGCTAGCTGAACCTAGCAACCCCAAACCTTCAATCAATCAGAGAGGGGAGACGGGAGGAAGGCGCCGGCGGCATCATGGATCGACCAGTGGAGAAAGCGGGAGAGCCATGGGCGACCGGGCGTTCGACGTTCGGACCAAAGGGTCCCAAGCGACCGGCGATTTAACCGGTGAGGGCACGCGTGGCTCAAGGTTCTGTCGGCAAATCACAGATGGCGTGGATGGGTATTGACAACCGATCGACAGCCCATCCCCCTCCTACCGATGGGTTTTGATGAACCAAATTGGGTAATAACCAGTTTAATTGGGTAAACAAACCTCTATAAATTTGACACCCAAACCTTAGACCAAGCTGCTGAATCCCTTGTTTGGGAGTCCAAATTAAAAAAAAATTAGAGAGAGAGAGCCAGGGGAAGTCAGTCGCTCGGCGGTGAATGTCTGGCGTGATCGAATATTTTGGGCGAAGAAGGACGACCGCCAACCGATCAAACCCAAGGTATCAAAAGGGATCAATTGACTGTGAGAGTTTATTTGATTTAGGTTACACACTGTATATTATTGTAATTGCCTTGGTGTGAAACTCAGACGTTGTATTATAATTTTTGGGTTTAAAAACCTGGTATTGGATTGTGTTAATTTTGTTTGGTTTTGATTTGGGAAATCTGGTATTGTGTTGTTTTATATTGGGTTGTGTTGAACCCTTGTATATTAAAGAACCTTAAGGTTCTGGCTTTCTGATGGTGCATTGAGTTTAGGCCAGTGTTAATGTTTTGAAAATGTTTGAGTAAGCACTGTGTCCCATCTGAGATATACACTGCTCTGTCAATAGACTGCTTATAGGAAATCAACCTTGGGTTATGATGGTGTTGTGGCTATTCTCAGTAACTGAAAATAGGTGTTAGTTATAAATAATAATCGGGTTAACGAAGCTGAGTTGAGAATCTGTTTAGGATTTGCCCTTGTGTTGAATGATACTCCTGTTAGCTTGAAATGGGATTGCATGAAATGGTTATACCGTTGATTTTGGTAGGAAATAATCAACACATGATTCCATTAGTATTATGTAATAATGGTATTGCCTAACAATAATCAAATGACTAACATTGGCTTAATTATTGGTTGTTAGTTTGGGTTAATAGTGCACTTGTAAACAAATTAGTTATTATAACTAATAAATAAAATTAATAAAGTAATTATTTATTATTTATCAATATAATAATAAATAAAGATAATAAATATTTAATTATTATTTGATTGATATTAAATAATAATTAAATATGAATAAATGAGTAAATTAATTATTTATCAATAAATAATAAATAAGGATAGTAAATATTTATTAATAATTAAATATGAATAAAATTAATGAATTAATTATTTATTACTTATCAATAAGTAATACATAAAGATAATAAATATTTAGTTATTATTTAATTAATATTAAATAATAATTAAGTATGAATGAAGATAATAAAGTAATTATTTATTATTTATCAAATAATAATAAATAAAGGTACTAAATATCTAATTAAGTATGAATAAGGTTATTTATCAATAAACAATAAACAATTAATTATTATTTAATTAGTATTAAATAATAATTAAGTATGAATAATAGTAATAAAATAATTATTTATTATTTAATAATAATAAATAAAGATAATAAATATCTAATTATTAACTAATAATAATTGGGTATGAATAAAGCTAATAAGGATAACAACTACTTAATCATTAATAAAATAATGATTAAGTATGAGTGAGATTAATAAGTTGATTATTTACTTTTGGCCTTAATAAATAAAGATAATAAATACTTAAGGATTATTTAATTAATATTAAATAATAATTAAGTGTGTGTAGAATTAATACATTAAGTATTTAATTAATGTTAAATAGGGAACAAGGAATAATAATTACTCAATTACCCTTAAGGGTGAATAGTAATTAAGAGTAAAACTAAATAAGTGATCAATTGTTTTTCTGTTGTCTTTAAACCAAAATAAATTTATTATTTATTTTATAAATAATAAATAAGGATTGTTAACCCATATTTAGAGACAGATAAGGGTAATAAATCTGAGTAATCGAAGAATAGTAATCATGATTAGCTACCATCATTTTAATAGCTAAAGATCATTAATTAATTTCTGTTTAGCTAATGTTAAATAGTAATTAAATATAGATGGTGAATTGTTACCTGCTAAGTAAATGGTATAGTAAGGTGTGCCAATATACAACTATGCCATATTAATTGATAAGTCGACTTTATCCAATGATAGGTCACTCAAGATCAATTAATTAAAGCTAAAATTTATCTGTAGCTGAGCAAACAGGCAAGTTCTATCTTACTCAACTTTTACATTGAGCAAGTTTCTAAACCTTATGCATTATTTTTAATTCGTGCAAAAAAAGGTATATATTATTGCAAGTTATTCTTTAAGCTTGAATCTTATCTCCAAGCATGCCTTAAGTGGTCTAATTACTTTCAAAATTATTCCACATCTATGTATTCATTGACATTCGTACTCGTGCATTTGAATTCGTATATTTATTAAAGTTCCGAAATTATGAACTATTCATGATTAAGCCTGAACCCTTGTTCGGTCAGGCAAGTATGTGAGAATTTATAAAAGCTATCCGAACCAATCGATGGTAAGGATTCTTAGACTGTATGAACACCCCTTTTATTATAGGGGAGTACCCCAGGTACCGTATATAAGGTACAAATAGCAGAGTTAAATGTTATGCATACACATAGCGTACGCGAGGCTGATCCCCTCAAGTACTTATTCTGTAGCCAGTAAACAGAGGGTCAACTAGCTATTGACTCCTTTGAAAGTTATTGTTCAAAGTTTACTTGACTGCCAATTGTTCTAAAAGCATTTATTATTCTTGCTTCTGATAATCATATTGTTGAATTCTCTTTCTATATTCCTTTCATCATGATATATCCTTTATTGTTGTATTTTAAACCTGTTGAGCAAACTCGTTGCTCATCGTTGCTATATCATGACTCCATTGTAGCTAAACCCGAGACATCAGGAAAGAGCAAAGGAAAAGAAAAGATGAAGTGATAGGCTTCACGTAGCTGATTTTACTTTATGTTTAGTTAATTATTATAAATGTAATTTAAACCCTGATATTTATTTGGGGTACGGATTTGTGTTAAGTATTTAAGGTTATTATATCTTGGGACTAGTAACACCTTTCTAATGAACAACATATGTTTATTTCCGCATTTTAGTCAATGTATGTTGTTGGAGGTGAATGATGTATTGGATCGTGATGACCGGATCTGGGTATCTGGAGACCCGAATTTGGGGGCGTCACATCTGGTATTACAATTGAATAATTAGTATAATCATTTAACTGTTTTAAATGTTTGTTTAGACGATAAAACCCACATCCAAATTATATAATTTAATAACTTGAATTTGACATTATGTTGAGGTGAAATTAATTATTTAACCCCTTAACGCTACAATTTAAATCGTATAATTATACAATCAAGTAATAACACACATATAGGCCTAATTAAGCACATAAAATAATTTCTCGGGCATTACAGTATCGTTCCCACGGAGAATAATTGCAATCTATACTAACAATTACCAATTTTATATTAACTCAATTTTATTAAACCAATGATTAATGATTTGCAATTTCTTGAAATTATAAACTTAACCAGACTAAAACTAGGTATTACAAAGATTAATACAGATTAATGAATATTAAGAAAATAAGATTTAAATAAAACACTGAAAGAATTCAAGATAGGAAGATCTAAGATTACAATTTCCCCCAACTCTTCATTTGAATATCATAACTCTCTTTTTCAACTAGTTAGAATATAAGAATTGTCATCCGAGAAATCACATTTATATAAAAGCCTCTCTCGATAGTCAAATACGTATTTCCTAATGCGGCGTATGGATATATCTCTATTCTACACACTATCAAGAAACCAATATCAAGAATAATTAACAAGACACATCTCATGGAAAAATCTCATTAACTAGTCTCTCAATTACCAACTTTCGCAATAGAAATCATTAAGCATAGAATCTCAAATGGATGCATGCGGTATTTAGGTATATGTCTATCCTAAATACTATCAAATTGTCTATTCTTGAGATAATAAATAAGACACACGCCACATAATCTCATAGACTACCCACAAGAATATCCAACTTTCATATGAATTCATAACTAGGTTTCCACACTATACTCCATTTCTCAATTTCATATAGGTTACCAAGGTAATTACGGCCCAAGTAATTAATCCATAAGCATAGGTTATGATATCTAATTCACAAGAGACCAACTAATATTCATAGAGAGAGTATTCAATACAAACTATGAGTTGGGTTCAATTGGAATCTTAGAATATAAAGTTTAGTTCATGATAGCTCTAAATAACATCATATTCAATTTACATAACATGGTTTTGGAATTACAAAACAAGAATAAAATACTAGAAAATAGAATGATAAAACCATTTTTAGATTAATTCCCGAGTTGCTTGCTTAGTAGTATCTTCTTTCCTAGCTTTTCTTCTCAAAAATTGCATTCCTTTGCTCCTTGGTGATGTTATGGTGGTTGTTTCTCTCCTTAGCTCTTCACCATGATAGATTGAATAATAATTTCATTGCAATCCTTGTATTCTTCATAATCTGATCATTGTCTCTCATCATGTCCCTATCAAGTTCCTGGAATTCCTCCTAGCCATCCCACTATCCCTGTGAACATCACCCGAATAAAACAGAAACAATTCAAAAATTCCGACGAGCCCGCCCCGGAGCCAGATTTGATTGCGGGAGCTTGCCCCAGCGCCGGCCATTTTGGACCTCGCCCTAGCGCAAAAAATGAGCTGAAAACTCGCGCCCCGGCGCAGGCACAATGTTCAAAATTACCAAACTGCCATTAAGCCCAATATTTCCAGTATTGACCATCCGAAGCTGCCTCCTACAAAACCAATGCATAAACAAGTAAAATAACACTAAAAATACTTAAAGATAGTAAAGAATTGAGCCTAAAAGATATCCAATTCGTAGGTATAAAACCCACTAATCAAATAATTAGTTTAAATTGATACTTGTTAATTTTAGTTAAGCCACAAATTTATCCATTTGTTTAAGGAAACTAATATAATTATAAAATTGGTGCTTGTTAGATTAATTTACAGTTATTATTCTTCGTGGGATTGATACTTTACTTACACTTACTACTTGTTGACCACGTATACTTGTGTGTTGAGCGTTGGTTTGTTAAATATACAAATCAATCAACACACTACACGCATACTGCTTCCTGTCTAACCTATTGTGCATCTGTCTCACTTTCTCTTCTATCCCATCCACTCCTTCACCCTCACCCTCAATGCCTGCTGTGACGCCCCCAAATTCGGGTCTCCAAATACCCGGATCCGGTCATCACGATCCAATACAAACATTCACCTCTAACAACATATGGTAACTAAAATGCGGAATATAATAAACATACGTTGTTCATTACAAAGGTGTTACTAGTCCCAGAATACAAAAAAAACCTTAAACACTTACACAAATCCATACCCTAAATAAAAGTCAGGGTTTAAATTACATTAACAGTAATTAACTACACGTAAATTTAAAATCTGCTACATGAAATCTATTACTTCATCTTTTCTTTCCCTTTGTTCTTCCCTGACGTATCGGGTTTAGCTGCAATGAAGTCATGATATAGCAAGGATGAGCAACGAGTTTGCTCAGCAAGTTTAAAGTACAACAATAAGTATATATCATGATGAAAGGGATATATAAAGAGATTTCGATAATAGAATTATCAGAAGCAAGACAATAAATGCTTTTAGAACAATTTATAGTCAAGTAGACTTTGAACAATAACTTCCAAAGGAGTCAATAGCTAGTTGACCCTCTGGTTACTGGCTACAGAATAAGTACTTGAGGAGATCAGTCTCGCGTACGCTATGTGTATGCATAACATTTAACTCTGCTATTTGTACCTTATATACGGTACCTGGGGTACTCCCCTATAATAAAAGGGGTGTCCATTTAGTCTAAGAATCCTTACCATTGATTGGTTCGGATAGCTTTTATAAATTCTCACATACTTGCCTGACCGGACAAGGGTTCAGACTTAACCATGAATAATTCACAAATTTCTGAACTTAAATAAATATACGAATTCAAATGCACGAGTGCGAATGTCAATAAATACAAAGATGTGGAATAATTTTAAAAGTAATTAGACCACTTAAAGCATGCTTGGAGATAAGGTTCAAGCTTAAAGAATAACTTGCAATATATATACCTTTTTGCACGAATTAAAAATAATGCATAAGGTTTAGAAACTTGCTCAATGTAAAAGTTGAGTAAGATAGAACTTGCATTCATTATACTGAAAGAATGAAGTTAGGGAACTTGCAAAAATCCAAGTTTCGGGATAGAGAACTTGCCTGTTTGCTCAGCTACAATAAATCTTAGCTTTAACTAATTGACCTTGGATAACCTATCAGTTGATAAAGTCGGTTTATCCATTAGCATTGCAAAACTGTATATCGATACACTCACTTATGCTATTTATTTGGCAGATAATTAATTCGACATACATTTAATTACTATCTAATCATTTGCTAAGCATAAATTAATTTATGACTTTTAGTTATTATTTAAATAACTAATCATGCTTATTTATTATTTGGATATTCAGTTTAGCAACATTTAATAACCCAAGTTATTATTTACAGAAAATAATAATCTTGTTAGTGCATTATGACATAACAGTATCCAGATTTAATGACTATCATATTTAATTTATTTACAAAGCTAAATAATAGATTGTTTAATGCATTACTAGCCATCAGTGACAACGAATAGACAGGTTATTTAAGTCCTATTCACACTTAGCTATTATTCACTTTCAAGGGTAACTACGAAATTATTTCCCTTATTTAACAATAATTAGATAATTAATGTATCACTCTACCCATACTTAATTATTATTAAGGTTAATTAAATAATAATTAAGTTCTTATTATCTTTATTTATTATTAAATGAGAAATAATAAATAATTTACCTTACTCATATTAAATCATTATTAGTGTAATAACCGAAAAAATCATGTAGTATTGTAAATAAGGTTATGTATAGTTATTAATGAAATGAAGTTTGTTTAAATTTTTATGCAAATATTATAAATGAATAAATATATGTGTAATATATTTATTTAAGTGATGAGAGATGCAAGTTAATAGTTAGACAAGACTAATTAATTTAATTAGTTTGAACTAACTAAGGAATAAAAAAATAATAATTTAATCAAGTTGATTAAGTGTTAAGAGAATTAAAGCTTAGGTTATTAACTAACAAAGCTTGGTTACTAGCCTTGTATGGCAATGTAAGAGAGAGCCCAAATTAATTATGCAAGTAAGTTACTAATGGGGCAAAATAGTTAAGGAATTAAACCTAGTTGACAAGCCCAAGTTAAATGTTAATTGGGAGAGTCCAAGAAAGAATTAAAATAACCCAAGCATGAGTCCAATACAAGCCCTAATAAATCTTGCAAGGAGCCCAAAAAGCCAAGCCCAAGTCCTTGATCCAACTTCTAGAAGTGGTGATGCATTAATGATGTAAGAAATAAGTTAAAAAAAAAGAAAAGAAAAAGACATTGTAAGTTATTTATGATGGAATTTCTACTAAAACAGGAAAAACTAGAAAATCGGTAAAAGCTTGCTGCCCATTTTTTTTCGTGGACAGTTTTGTCCACTTAACTCATGAGAAAAATTAAGCTCTTTTGGGTAATGTAACTATATGGTATAACAAATCTCCTGTCCAAAGATGAACGTAATCCGACTTCGGATGAGTGAGATATGACCAATTTAATATTAGGGTTTTCTCGACGAAAACTGCTATAACTTTAGTTCTATAATTCAGATGGTTATGAAATTTTAATTAAAAGTATACTTTAATATGATTAAGATACTGACCAAATTTGGGAATTTTTGGAATTAAGTTCGTTATAGCTAAATTGCTAAATTTTGAACCGAAATGACACCTTTTAAAAATACTTAATAAAGTTGAAAAATTATAATAAAATTAGTTTTACATGGGGAATATTTCTAAGTATGTGTGGCCAGGAGGAAGAAAAATAATAAAATGGTTAACTACGTTTAATAAAGAAAATTGATTTATGTAAAGGTAAGACAATTAATTCGAGTAAAGTTTTATCGGCTAAAATATGACGGCATATGACGTATGTGACTAATTGGTGTGATGACCTTAATAATATGTGTAGGTCTTTTGAAGGACAAATTAATAACGTTATATTTAGACGACATATCAGGCAAGTATCCTAACTTCATTCGATTTCTACATTGAATGTAAGTTTCCTAACTTGTGCAATTATTATTCCGTACAAGTTCTTATGATGATGATGTTATAACTTACACAAGTTTATATTTTGTGCAAGTCTCCTTTATTGTTGAACTAGAAACTATTCAATTGATGGTACTTATGTACATTAAAAGCGTTGTTTCGTTATCGAATTTCTTATGTTATTAAAATCCTTAATATTTATGAACTGTTGAATAGATGCGTCGAAGCCAATTGTTCCGGCTAGACAATATTGATGTGCGATGATATATTGAATTCGTTCAAATCATAGATGTTATTTAAAGTCAAACCAATCCAAATTGCTTTGGTGCGGACTCGTGGTATAAAATTGAGATGAACAACCCTGAAAAAGGGATAACAGATGTCGGGCATATAGTCCCATTTGCGCTTAGGCGTTAAAAATTTATATATATGCACAATATATGGTACGATAGATTGATCCCCTAAAGTACCTGCGGAGGATGTTTGTCGGTCTTTGTGGTTGATATTCGTCCTGATGGTTTTATTTGTTCAAGGTATTTATTACCGCTCAGTACGATGGTAACAACTTGAAATCTCATTATTTCTTGTTATCAAATACTTCTCAAGTTTATTCTAATTATTGAAGCTCAGATGTAGATGATCCCTTTTCTTGATGTTCGATGATTAAACTCTCATATTACTTGCTGGGCAATTTGTGCTCATTCTTGCTTAAAATTTGCAGCTAAGCATGAAAAAGCCGAAGGATCGGGCAAGGATAAAGGGAAAGGAAAGATGGATGAATAGGAAGCATGTTATGCAATAATTAAATATTTATAATATTTGTAATGAATTTGAAGGATTTTATATGTGTGTATTTGTAAAGGTTATAAGAACCTTGGGACTAGACGGAGATGTTTGAAATAAACTATCTAAGTTATGTTTAGTTAAATGTGTGAATTCTTAATTTAGATTTAACATTATTGACAATGTCTAGAATGTTCTGTCAAGGAAAGGGGTTATTTAATTGCGCGCCGTTTATGCGGAAGGCCCCCTCTTTCCTGGGAACTGCCTGGTTGTCAATAGTGTGAGTCTAAACTTTATATACTCCGAAGAAGTTTAGGTTGAATAGTGAGCACCAGTCCATTATAGCTAGTACATGGGTTTGGGGGCGTCACAGGTTGGTATCATAGCTGTAGGTTATAAACCTTAGGTGGGAGTACCTTAGGATCTAACCGTAGAGAAATTTAGTGGAGATAGTGAGAAGAAAAACTCATATAAAGTTTTAAGTGATGAGTAAAATATTTTTGCTAAAACAAAGTTGATTATTGAGAGATGCTAATTAAGTTATTAAACTTGATTGTAGGATGTCAGGCGAAGAAGAAATTAGAGATATTCATGTGGTAAGTGAAGAATTAATAGTTGCACCCGAGCCAGTCACAGAGGTAGCAACTGAGAGTGAACCAGAAGAGGACCCTGAGGAAGAAGAGCCCGTGGAGGACTCAAATGGAATACCCCAGGATGATACCTCAATTGAGGATAACATGTTAGCTGAGCTGATGGATAAGAATATTAGACTAGAGGATAGAATCCGAGAGTTAGAGGAGCAGGATGAAGAGTGGCAGACTATTATTGAACAAAGAGACATAGTAGTTCAAGATTTTGCTACCCGATATGCAGAGCTTGAACAAAAACTAGCTCAGGCGGAACATAGAATAATAGAGTTAGAATTGGAGAAAGAAAATATCAAAGGCCAGTTGAAAGAGGAATCGGTTGAACGAGTAAGGATGGAAGATGCATAGGTTAGAGCTGCACGACGTGTTGATATTGTAGAGAGAGAAGTCCGATCTAAAAAGGCCAAGATAGATGATATGGGATATGCTTTTTGGACAGCATTTGAGAGAACCCAAGACCGAGTTTATAATTATCCAAAGCAGTTCGGTCAGCCTCGATTCACCATGGATCGAGAGATAATGATTCGTATAATGGATCAGGAATACGATGAAGCAGTTGAGCGTGGAATGCTTCCATAAATAATGAGTGGATATATATATATATATATATATATATATATATGAGTGTGTATGTAAATATTATATAAATCCCAACTCTTATGTAAAATAGAGGATATGTATGAATGCTAGCAGATGTAAAGTACTATGTACTACGATATGCATATTAATATAAATATGTTTATTAAGATATGCGATGTGATGGTTTATTTATTTTTATTTTATTTTTATTTTTTTCAACTTATAATGATGTGAGAATAAATGATGGGGTGATAATATATAGTAATATATATGTTACAGAAATATGCCAAGAGGAAGACCTCGAAGACAAAGAGAACAACAAGAGCCTGTTAACGGCGCTGGGAATCCACCAAATCCTATGCAACAATTTATAGATTTGTTAGTCGGGGCACTCCAGGGTAGAGCTACGAATAACACAAATCAAAACCCTTTGATGGCTCAAGTGACTAGTTTTAAGGATTTCAAGAGTGTGGGACCTCCAGAATTCAAAGGAACCACAGAGCCGATTGAGGCTCAAGCATGGATCAAAGAGATCGAGAAAGCATTTACAATCGCTCGAGTAGCGGAAGAGCAAAAGACGACTTTTGCTACATATATGATGAAAGGCGAAGCTAACTTTTGGTGGGAGGCGAACCTAAACAGGGTTGGAGCAGGAATAATACCATGGGAGAGATTCAAGGAAGTATTCTTTGAGAATTACTTTCCTACAAGCATGCAGAGTCGCATGGAAATACAATTTCTGGAACTAAAGCAAGGGGATATGACTGTACCTCAATACGCTGCAAAATTTAACGAACTGGCGAGGTTTGCACCTCACCAAGTTGATAAAGAAGAAAGGAAAACTAGGAGGTTTGAGCAAGGTCTTAAACCGTGGTTGTATAATAGACTATCAGTGCTGCAGACAAACAGTTTCGCTACCCTTTTGGAAAAAGCCATAATTGCTGAGGGAGGAAGCGAGGCTCTGATGAAGTTCAACAAAGAACAGAAGAAGAACAAGAATGAAGGAGTGCACATAGGTGAACGAAGTAATGAAGGTACTAACAAAAGGAAATGGAATAACAATAAGCCAGGAAGTTCTGAAAATATACCGGGAGATTCAAAGAAGAAGATAGACACTTGTAAGGTGTGCGGGAAGAACCATTCAGGCGCATGTCTGAAGGGTAAGAATGTGTGTTTCAATTGCGGGCAAGAGGGACACATTTCTCCTAATTGTCCCGTCCCGAAAAAGAATGGGTGTTTTACTTGTGGAGCATTAGACCATCAGGCAAGGAACTGTCCGAGAAAGGGGACGAGTGGAGGAAATGGGAACAAGGGGAGCAACAATGGCAAACAGACAATGACTGGTCCAGCCCCACTTAATCGACCAACCGCAAGGACTTTCAATATGACCGTGCAAGATGCAGTAGCATCCAGGGATGTGGTGTCAGGTATCATTCCGATCAATGATATAAATGCATATGTATTATTTGATTTGGGTGCTACCTTTTCATTTGTATCATGTGATTTTGTGCAACGATTAAAATTACCCCAAGAAGAATTAGAGTATCCTCTGAACATAGAAGTTGCAAATAAGGAAGTAATTTCCGTTAGGCATATTCACAGGAATTGTTGCATAACTATAGGAGGGCATGAGTTGTATGTGGATTTAATTCCAATTCAACTTGGCGAGTTTGATGTAATCTTAGGAATGGATTGGTTGTATAACTATGGGGCAATGATAGATTGCTATAAGAAGATAGTGAACTTTCAGACTCCAGGTCAGACTAAAGTAGTGTTCTATGGTAATAAATCGCTTAGACACTCTTGTTGTTTGACGATGATGCAAGCTAGAAAGCTGTTAAGAAAAGGATGTGCAGGTTATTTGGCTCACGTTGTTGATACCCAGAGGGTGGGAGCAGAGATAGGACAGATACCTGTGGTGAGAGAGTTTATAGATGTATTTCCAGCGGATCTGCCAGGTCTTCCGCCTGATAGAGAAATTGAGTTTGTTATCAATGTATTACCAGGAACAATGCCTGTTTCGAAAGCTCCATATAGAATGGCACCGGTAGAGATGAAAGAATTGATGGTTCAATTACAAGAGTTGTTAGATAAGAAATATATTCAACCGAGTGTGTCTCCCTGGGGAGCACCAGTTTTATTTGTCAAGAAGAAAGACGGATCGTTAAGACTTTATATCGACTATCGGGAGCTGAACAAGGTGACGATCAAGAACAAGTACCCGTTGCCTAGAATTGATGATCTGTTCGATCAGGTGAAGGGAGCGAAATATTTCTCAAAAATAGATTTGAGATCTGGATATCACCAGTTAAAAGTGAAGAAGGAGGATGTACCGAAGACAACATTCAGGACTCGTTATGGCCACTATGAGTTCTTGGTGATGTCTTTTGGGTTGACGAATGCTCCAGCAGCATTTATGGATTTGATGAACCGTGTATTCAAGCAGTACTTGGATAAATTCGTAGTTGTGTTCATAGATGACATCCTAGTCTACTCTAAGACGCAGGAAGATCATGCTGAACATTTGAGATTGGTGTTAGAAACACTAAGAAGGGAAAAATTGTACGCAAAATTTTCCAAGTGTGAGTTTTGGTTGGAAAGAGTTCAATTTTTGGGACACGTGATTGATAAAAACGGAATCTCAGTAGACCCAGCAAAAGTGGAAGCAGTGATTAACTGGGAGCAGCCGAAGACACCAACTGAAGTGCGGAGTTTCTTGGGATTGGCAGGTTATTACAGGAGATTCATTCAAGATTTTTCAAAAATAGCGGGTACTCTAACTAATTTAACAAAGAAGTCAGTGAAATTCGAATGGACGGAAAAATGCGAGAAAAGCTTTTTAGAGTTGAAGAAAAGATTGAGCGAGGCGCCAGTGTTATCTTTACCAGATAATACAGGAGGATTTGTGGTGTACAGTGATGCATCGCACAAGGGACTTGGTTGTGTGCTTATGCAACATGGTAAAGTTATCGCGTATGCGTCACGACAGTTGAAGGATTATGAGAAGGGATATCCTACCCATGACCTAGAATTGGCAGCGGTAGTATTTGCCCTAAAAATATGGAGGCACTATTTATATGGTGAGAAATGTGAGATATATACGGACCACAAGAGTCTAAAGTATATCTTCACACAGAAGGAGCTTAACATGAGGCAGAGGAGATGGTTGGAATTGATAAAAGATTATGATTGTGAAATCTTATATCACCCGGGGAAGGCTAATGTGGTTGTCGATGCCTTAAGCAGAAAGAATAAAGAGAAATTGTTAATGTTAACAGCTCGAGAAGAGCTAATCAAAGAGATGGCCAGGATGGAAATAAAAATCAAATTTCTGAATGAGTTGGAAGAGAAATTGTTTGCAATGGAGGCTCGCCCAATTTTATTGGACAGAGTAAAAGAAGCACAAAGCAATGATGAAGAATGTGGTAAGATAGATAAGAGAATTTTAGAAGGACAAGAGCTTAAATTCGGGGTGGATAATGAAGGATTGTTGAGATTTGAAGATAGAATTTGGGTACCGTTAGTACCTGAATTACGGGAAGAAATTTTACAAGAGGCTCATAGCTCGAACTATTCGATTCACCCGGGGAGTACAAAGATGTACCAAGAACTTCGTCAACATTTTTGGTGGCCAAATATGAAGAGGGAAGTTGCAGAATGCGTCAGTAGATGCTTAACGTGTCAAAAAGTTAAGGCTGAACATCAGAGACCAAGTGGTTTGCTTCAACCTTTAGAAATTCCAGAATGGAAGTGGGAGCATATCACGATGGACTTCGTGGTAGGGCTTCCAACTACTCAAAAGGGATATGATGCAATATGGGTGATCGTGGATCGTTTAACTAAATCAGCGCATTTCTTGCCAATTAAGGTAAGGTTCAAGCTAGACCAGTTAACCAAACTTTATGTTAAGGAAATAGTTTCTAGACATGGAGTGCCAATATCGATTGTGTCAGATCGTGATCCGCGATTCACAGCAAATTTTTGGAGAAGTTTCCAAGAACACATGGGAACACAGTTGAGATTGAGCACGGCGTATCATCCTCAGACAGACGGTCAAAGTGAAAGAACGATTCAGACACTATAAGACATGTTAAGAGCATGCGTTATGGATTTTAAAAGAAATTGGGACGATCACCTACCGTTAGTAGAATTCGCATATAACAACAGTTATCATGCGAGTATCGGCATGCCGCCATATGAAGCGCTGTATGGGAGACAATGCAGGACACCACTGTGTTGGGATGAGGTAGGGGAACGTCGATTACTTGGACCGGAACTAGTTCAGCAGACTGCAGAGGTTGTCAAGAAGATAAGAACAAGGTTAGTGTCGGCTCAAGATCGACAGAAGAAGTATGCAGATCAGCATAGGCAACAACGAGAGTTTGATGTCGGAAGTTATGTGTTTCTAAAGGTATCTCCCTGGAAAGGGAAGATAAGGTTTGGAAAGAGAGGTAAGTTGAGTCCGAGATTTATAGGACCATTCGAAGTGCTAAAGAGAGTAGGTGAGGTGGCTTATGAAGTAGCTTTACCTCCTGAGCTGGGACATATTCATAATGTGTTTCATGTGTCAGTGTTACGACCATATAAGCAAGACTACAAGAATGTGATAGAGTATGAGCCTATTCAAGTTGAAAAAGACCTAACATATGAAGAAATTCCTACTCAGATAATTGATAGGAAAGAGCAAGTTTTAAGAAATAAGATAATATCTTCGGTAAAGGTAGTTTGGAGAAACCATAATGCCGAAGAGGCTACGTGGGAGATCAAAGAAAAGATGAAGAAAAATTATCCTCATCTTTTTATTTAATCTTATAATAGTGATTCCGGGGACGGAATCCTTATAAGGGAGGAAGAATGTAATAACCGAGAAAATCATGTAGTATTGTAAATAAGGTTATGTATAGTTATTAATGAAATGAAGTTTGTTTAAATTTTTATGCAAATATTATAAATGAATAAATATATGTGTAATATATTTATTTAAGTGATGAGAGATGCAAGTTAATAGTTAGACAAGACTAATTAATTTAATTAGTTTGAACTAACTAAGGAATAAAAAATAATAATTTAATCAAGTTGATTAAGTGTTAAGAGAATTAAAGCTTAGGTTATTAACTAACAAAGCTTGGTTACTAGCCTTGTATGGCAATGTAAGAGAGAGCCCAAATTAATTATGCAAGTAAGTTACTAATGGGGCAAAATAGTTAAGGAATTAAACCTAGTTGACAAGCCCAAGTTAAATGTTAATTGGGAGAGTCCAAGAAAGAATTAAAATAACCCAAGCATGAGTCCAATACAAGCCCTAATAAATCTTGCAAGGAGCCCAAAAAGCCAAGCCCAAGTCCTTGATCCAACTTCTAGAAGTGGTGATGCATTAATGATGTAAGAAATAAGTTAAAAAAAAGAAAAGAAAAAGAGATGGTGGGAGACATAGTGGGAGACATAGTGGGAAGAAAAAGGAGGAAAATGGGGATCATGATTTCCTAGTTTGACTACCCTAAATCCTAGCTTCATTGATTGAATGTGTAATGTCCGAGAATTTTTAAAACATTGTATCAAATTTATTCTAATAAATAAAATCCATTTTATACATAATTTTTCGAATTGAATTGGATCCATGTAGGTATTATTATTTAATTATATAAATATACGGTCCAATAATTTCCTTTGCATTAAAGGGGCTCACTAATAGCCTGAGTAAATTGGTGATTAAACCCTAAGAATTTAATTGCAAGAAAATTGGGAAGAAAATTAATAAATAATTTTATTCTATCATTATCGGATTTAAATAATTCGAAAGAGAAATTTTTTGCTGAAACAAATGTTCAAATAATTAATTTATTGAATTAGTTATTCAAGTTAAATATTAGAATATAATATTGTTAATTTATATTTGGGTCACCTTCATTTGGATTGGCCATTAGTTTTTACTTATTTTGAATTGGACCCAAATCCCCTTTTATTTTCCGGATTGGGCCAAACCCATGTTATTTTATTTTTGAGCCCAATCCCAAAAACCAGTTGGTGTGAATAAATCGGGTCGACCCATTCCATTTAGTTCCAGTCGGGTTGAAGTTCTTTTCATTTGGGGTTGGGGATATATCAGCATCGGCAAAACCAAATTGGGGAAGAACCGAACCAAGAAATCAATCCTCTCAACTCAGACAATCGCTCAACTGAAACCAAATCCCTAGCCTCTCAAATCAATAGCCGAGCAAAAGAGAAGGGGAGTTAGCCTCTATAGTCATCAGACCCAAGCCTTCCATCAATCAATCGAGCGAGCGGCGTGAGGGCAAGAAAAGACCGGTCGAGACTGTCAAGTGAAGACGCCGGCGACAGCTTGCGTCGACCGGTTGGAGCAAGGAAGAAACGGAGACTGGCGGACAAATTTAGGGACCGAGCGTCTGGCGAATAGACCAAGGGTTCCAGGATTTTGGCAACACGACTGGTGAAAACGCACGCGGCTCAAAGCCATACGGCAAGTCACAGTGAGGTGGACAATCAGTCGACGGCTCACCCCCTTCCTACCGATGGTCAGTACTGGGTTGATTGGGGTAATATCCAGCGATTTGGGTAAAAGACATACTATAAATTGAGCCCTCCCCCAAACCCCATAGCTGTCGATTTTTCTTTGCTGTGAGTCTCAAATTTAGGGGAAAATTAGGGTTCCAAATTAGAGCAAGAAAGCAGTCACTGAGAGAAGAGAGAACAGGGAATTGATTTCGAATGCCCGCTGGATTCGTCGATTATTTTAGAAGAAGAAGGCGACAAGAAAATCGGTCGGCAGGAAGGTATATGAGTTGTGATGCTTCAGTTAGTTCATACATAGTTTTCTTTAGGGATTGCATAATTTTTCTGAACTTGGAATTTGGGGTTGCCGACTGTGTTAACATTGGTATTATAATATACATTGTTTCGGTTGTAATATGTTGTTCTTGTTTAGATTTACAAGTCTGTATTGTGTTGGTTCACTTTGATTAAGAAAAACTGGTATTGGGTTACTTTTGTTTGTGGTTTGTTTTCGTTTGGGATTTGTTCTTGGGTTGTTTTCACAATACTGGATTGTGATGGTTATTTTGATTAAAAAGCTGGGATTGTGGTAGTAATGGTATTGAGTTGTATTTCCTTTTCTCTATTATTGATTGTGTACTGCGATTAGGCTGGGTTGAGTCGTAGGGTGCACACCAGGTGGTGTTGTAATGCCCAAATTGGATTTTCCTTGTTTCATTGTAGTACTTAGCACTCTGTCAATAACAATGTTGGTATAAAATTTTATTGTTGGCCATTCACAGAAATCAGGAACTAGCGTTGGTATTTTCCTTACTGTGTTGGGTAATGCTTGAGTTGGCTGGAATTATGTTACAGAAATTGTTCTATTATGGGATGATGTAATTGCTGAATCGTGGGAGGTTTATAAAGGAATAAGACTGTGTTACCAATAATTATGTTATGCAATAATTGGCGTACTATGGAAACAATTAATAATAATTATTTATTTTATATAAACTTAAATAATAAATAAGGATACTAAATGTTAATTATTATTTAATGAATAATAATTAACTAAAATCCATAAAGTAATTATTTATTATTATTTAATTATTAATTAATATTAAATAATAATTAAGCATGAATAAGTTAACAAAATAATTATTTATTATTTATCAATAAATAATAAATAAAGATAATAAATATTTAATTATTATTTAATTAAATAATAGTTAAGTATGAATAAAGCTAATAAGTAATTAATTATTATTTATCCATAAATAATAAATAAAGGTAATAAATTTTTAATTATTATTTAATCTTAAATAATAATTAAGTATAAGTAAAGTTAATAAATAATTATTTATTATTTATCAATAAATAATAAATAAAGATAATAAATATTTAATTATTATTAAATAATAATTAAGTATGAATATAGTTAATAAAATGATTATTTATTATTTAACCTTAAATAATAAATAAAGATAATAAATATTTAATTATTATTTAATTAATATTAAATGATAATTAAATATGAACAAGGTTAACAAATAATTATTTATTATTTATCGATAAATAATAAATAAAGGTAATAAATATTTAATGATTATTTAATCTTAAATAATAATTAAGTATAAATAAAGTTAATAATTTAAGTATGTATTATTTATCCTTTAATAATAAATAAAGCTAGTAAATATTTGATTATTGTTTAACTACTATTAAACAATAACCAAGTATGGATAAAATTAATAGATTAGTTATTTATTATTTATCTTTACATAATAAATAAAGTAAATAAATAGTTGATTATTACTTAATAAGCAAGTATGAATTAAGTTAATAATTTGATTATTTGTCAATAAGTGATAAATAAAGATAACAAATATTCAATGAAATAAATTATTGATTATTTATCAATAAATAATAAATAAAGATAATAAATATTTAATTGTTATTCAAATAATATTTGATAATAATTAAGTATGACTAAAGGTAATGAAATAATTATTATCGTAATAAATAAGGATTGTTAAACCATGTTCAGGGACAGATAAGGGTAATAAATCCGGGAAACCAAAGAATAAGTAATCATGATTAGCTACCACCAATTTAATAGCTAAAGATTATTAATTTCTGTTTAGCTAATGTTAAATAGTAATTGAATATAGATGGTGAATTTTACTTGTTGAGTAAAAGGTATAGTAAGAGGTGCCAATATATAACTGTTAATTGATAAATCGACTTTACTCAATGATAGGTCACTCGAGATCAATTAATTAAAGCTAAGTTTATCTGTAGCTGAGCAAACAGGCAAGTTCCCTAACTTCATTCTTTCAGTATATTGAATGCAAGTTCTTCCTTACTCAACTTTTACATTGAGCAAATTTCTAAACCTTATGCACTATTTTAATTCGTGCAAACAGGTATATATATATTGTTGCAAGTTATTCCTTAAGCTTGAATCTTATCTCCAAGCAGGCTTTAAGTGGTCTAATTACTTTTAAAATTATTCCACCTCTATTTATGTATTGACATTCACATTCGTGCATTTGAATTCGTATATTTATTAAAGTTCCGAGATTTAGGGACTATTCATAATTAAGTCTGAACCTTTGTTCGGTCAGACAAGTATGTGAAAATTTATAAAAGCTATCCGAACCAATCGAGGGTAAGGATTCTTAGACTATATGAACACCCCATTATTTAGGGGAGTACCCCATGTACCGTAAATAAGGTACAAATAGCAGAGTTAAATGTTATGCATATACATAGCGTACGCGAGGCTGATCCCCTCAAGTACTTATTCTGTAGCCAGTAACCAGAGGGTCAACCAGCTATTGACTCCTTTGGAAGTTATTGTTGAAAGTCTATTTGACTATCAATTGTTCTAAAAGCATTTATTGTCCTTGCTTCTGATAATTGTTGAATTCTCTTTCTATATTCCCTTCATCATGATATATCCTTATTGTTGTACTTTAAACTTGCTGAGCAAACTCGTTGCTCATTCTTGCTATATCATGACTTTATTGCAGCTAAACCCGAGACGTCAGGGAAGAATAAAGGAAAGGAAAAGATGAAGTAATAGACTTCATGTAGCAGATTTTAAATTTACGTTTAGTTACTTACTGTAATGTAATTTAAACCCTAATGTTTATTTAGGGTATGGATTTGTGTAAGTATTTAAGGTTTTTGTATTCTGGGACTAGTAACACCTTTGTAATGGACAACGTATGTTTATTATATTCCGCATTTTAGTTACCATATGTTGTTAGAGGTGAATGTTTGTATTGGATCGTGATGACCGGATCCGGGTATTTGGAGACCCGAATTTGGGGGCGTCACAGGTTGGTATCAGAGCTGTAGGTTATAAACTTTAGGATCGCGAAACCTAGGTGATAACCTTCATAGTAAACTCGTATTGAGTATTAGGAGATAAATCGAGGAGATTTATTATATGTGGTTTTGATGAATTGGGGAATTCATCGAGTCGAGTAGTACCCAATGAAATATAATTTCATTCCTTCAATGAATATATTTTATTGCTGTACTAATGTTAGTTTTTGTGTGTTTGTAGGATGGCAGCCGTAGGGGAGACTAGTGGAGCCCGAGAGGAGGAGGAGGTATTTATAGATATTCCAGTGGTTGCTGAGCAGCTGGTGGGGTATGCTCCTATTGCCCAGGGGTACCGCTAGAGGAGTCTGAGCCAGAGGAGGACTACCAGAGGGAGCTACCAGAGCCAGTGGTAGGTAGGGTGATGAGGTCCGGTAGTCAGGACCCTGATGCTGAGGAGGAGGACCCCGAGACCGAGGGAGAGGAGCCACCTGCTTACGTGGATGGCATGGGGTCCACTGCCGACGATATTATAGAGGGACTGACCAGCAGGACCGAGGAGCTGGAGGATCGGATAGCTCACCTGGAGGAGCAGAATCAGACCCACCAGATCAGAGAGGACCAGTATAGAGACCTGGCCTATCAGCTCGATCATGACTTGGGAGTGGCGAAGGTGCAGCTGCAGGGCTACGAGTCCTCAGCGCAGCAGATCGGACCACTGCTACATCAGCTAGTGGCCCGAAATGCTGAGTTGAGAGAGAGGCTGGAGCAGAGGGATCTGCAGATCGCCCACCTGAAGGCCAAACAGGAGGCCATGAAGTTCGAGATTGGGCTAGAGGTTGCTGAGAATGTCCGAGTGAGGGACGTCTGGGTCAGAGCAGCAAGTAGAGTTGACCTATTGGAGGACCGGTTAGAGGCTGGGGCGGTGAGGATTGAGACCCTAGGATATGCCCTAGACGCAGCCTACAAGAGGCCCCGGTCTGAGGCAGGCGAGTCTAGCCGCTCAGTTCGTCGCAGGGTAGGGGATGGAGCATTCTCTGGTCAGCAGGCTCGGATCCGTCACGACATGCAGTGACTTGATATGATGGTTACTTTATCTTTAGTTCAGTCAGTCCCACCTTTTGTTATATTAGGGACGTATTCATGTTTGATTTGTGAAACTTTATATTGTACTTAGACTTGGGGTAGCAGTTAAACCCCAACTTTTGTGTTTTGAGGGATGGAAGGTTAGGATTCCCCACTTTTGTCTTGGGGGAAAGGTTATTGATGGATAGGCACACAGTGGCGCATTTATAGAAGTATGCCACAGGTTTAGTCTTGTAACAAAACAGTGGTATATGAATATAAATGCAGATGTTTCACTTAAATCAAATGTGTTGATAGATATTTTACCTTTGATTATTTATTTTAATGACATATTGTGTAAAATATAAAAATATAGGTAAAAGTCAGCGGATTTTCCTTATCCAAACATGCCGCCAAGAGGACGACCACGAAACCGACAGGTTGAAGAATCAGAAAGTGAGGTTGGGAACCAATCCAACCCAATGAGGATGTTCGCGGAGATGCTGGCAGAAGCCATGCAATCAAGACCGCCACCTGGAGGGACCCAAGCAGCAGCCGAGCCAGTGCATCATCTGGCAAATTTCAAAGATTTCAAATTGGTTGGACCACCCGAGTTCAAGGGAACTCTTAACCCCATCGAGGCGCAGACCTGGATCGAGGAGATAGAAAAGGTCTTCGAGGTAGCAAGGGTGGCAGAGGAACAAAAAACAAGCTTTGCTACCTTCATGTTAAAGGGCGAGGCAAACTACTGGTGGAAGGCCAATAGGGGCCGAGTGGAAGGAGGCATTGTCGCATGGGAACGCTTTAAGGAGATGTTCTTGGAGAATTACTTTCCGGAGAGCATGAAGCAAGAGATGGAGATCAAGTTCCTGGAACTAAAACAAGGAAATATGTCTGTGGCTGAGTACGCGGCTAAGTTTAATGAGTTGGCACGGTTTGCAACTCACCAAGTCAGCACAGAGGAAAGAAAAGCTCGTAGGTTTTAACAAGGGTTGAAACCATGGTTATACCGTTCTGTTGCGGTATTGAAAATCAAGACATTTGCAGAATTATTGGAGAGGTCGATCATTGCAGAGGGTGGCAGTGAGGCCCTGGCAAAATATAATCAAGAGAAGAAGAAGGGACATGAGGGCCCGAAGGCAGGAAGCAGCGGGGGCAGTAACCCCAACAAACGGAAATGGGTCGAGAGTCAGTCCTCTAGGGGAAATAAATCTGGAGGGGAGGTGAAGAAGCCAGGCAGGTGCAACAATTGTGGCAAGAACCACACGGGGGAATGCATGAAAGGGAAAAGCGTGTGTTACCGTTGTGGACAACCTGGGCACATGGCCCCACAATGCCCTAATAAGCCGAAAGGAGGTTGTTTCTCCTGTGGATCACCTGACCACCAGATCAAGGATTGTCCAAAGAGGAAGGGCGACGCTGGGAGTGGCAACCGAAGCAACAACAACAGTGGAAACAGCAACCGGTTGAACTATGGGCCACCAGCCAGTCAAGCCAACAGGCCAACAGCCCGCACATTCAACATGACTGTGCAGGATGCCATGGAATCCAAAGACGTGGTGTCAGGTATCATCCCAATTAATGATATAAATGTATATGTGCTATTTGATTCGGGTGCTACTTGCTCTTTTGTTTCCGAAGAATTTGCTAGTCAGTTAAATGTACCTTGTGAAAAGTTAGAACACCCTATGAACGTAGAAGTAGCAAACAAGGAAATTATCCCCGTAGAATGCATTCATAGGAATTGTTGTGCTGAATTGCGAGGATTTAAGCTCAATGTAGATTTGATACCAATTCGACTGGGAGAGTTTGACGTAATCCTGGGAATGGATTGGCTATCAATTCACGGAGCAGTCATTGATTGTAAGAAGAAATGTGTACACCTAAAGACTTCTAATAAGTCGAAGGTGGTATTCTATGGCAGTAAGTCACCAAAACCATCTTGTTGTCTTACTATGATGCAAACAAGGAGATTACTGAAGAAAGGTTGCGAGTGTTATTTGGCCCATGTGGTCGATACTCGTCAGGTCGGGGATGAAATGGGTCAAATACCAATCGTGAGGGATTTCGCTGATGTCTTCCCCGAGAAACTTCCGGGACTGCCGCCGGATAGGGAAACCGAGTTCGTTATCGATTTGGCACCAGGAACCGCACCAATATCGAAGCCGCCGTATCGAATGGCACCGGTAGAAATGAAAGAGTTGATGGTGCAACTGCAGGAACTGTTAGATAAAGGTTACATCAGACCAAGCGTGTCCCCATGGGGAGCACCAGTTCTGTTTGTAAAGAAGAAAGATGGTTCGATGAGATTGTGTATCGACTATCGGGAGTTGAACAAAGTTACGATTAAGAATAGGTATCCGCTTCCTAGGATTGACGATCTATTTGATCAACTTAAGGGAGCGAAATACTTTTCAAAAATTGACTTAAGAACAGGCTATCATCAGCTGAAGGTGAGGCAAGAAGATATCCCGAAGACTGTATTCAGAACTCGTTACGGGCACTTCGAGTTTCTGGTAATGTCTTTTGGATTGACGAATGCACCAGCAGCATTCATGGATATGATGAACAGAGTGTTCAAGCAGTATTTGGACAAGTTCGTAGTCGTATTCATTAATGACATTCTGGTGTATTCAAGGACGGAGGAGGAGCATGCTGAACATTTGAAGATTGTATTAGAAGCTCTCAGGAGGGAGAAGTTGTACGCGAAGTTTTGTAAGTGTGAGTTTTGGTTGCGGAGGGTACAGTTTCTGGGTCATGTCATCGACAAGAATGGTGTTTCGGTGGACCCAGCAAAAGTGGAAGCAGTTATCAACTGGGAACAGCCGAAGACGCCGACAGAGATCCAGAGTTTCTTGGGATTAGCGAGATACTATCGAAGATTCATTCAGGATTTTTCTAAGATAGCATCGCCGTTGACCAATCTCACCAGAAAAACAGTTAAGTTTGTTTGGTCGGAAAAATGCGAGGAAAGTTTTATGGAGCTAAAGAAGAGACTTAGCCAAGCACCGGTGTTGACCTTACCCGACAACACTGGAGGTTTTGAAGTGTATCGACGCGTCACACAAAGGTCTTGGCTGTGTACTGATGCAACACGCCAAGGTCGTGGCGTACGCATCACGTCAACTGAAAGACTATGAGAAGGGTTACCCGACTCATGACCTGGAATTGGCAGCGGTAGTTTTCGCCTTGAAAATTTGGAGGCACTACCTATACGGGGAGAAGTGCGAGATATATACAGATCACAAAAGTCTGAAATATATCTTCACTCAAAAGGAGCTGAACATGAGGCAACGCCGATGGTTAGAATTGATCAAGGACTACGACTGCGAAATTCTGTACCATCCGGGCAAAGCAAATGTAGTGGCTGATGCCTTAAGCAGGAAAGGGAAGGTGAAACTGATGCAGTTGACAGTTCAAGAGGAATTGATAAAAGATTTTGAGCGCCTGGAACTGGAGGTTAAGTATCCGATAGAGACGGACGGAAAATTGTTTACTGTAACAGCAGGTCCGACTCTACTGGATAAGATAAAGGAGGCCCAAGAATTTGATGAAGAGTGCCTTGTCATTAAGGAGCAACTATCGGAGGGAAAACATTGAAGTACAAGATTGACAGCACAGGATTGCTGAGGTTCGAGGGAAGGATATGGATACCCTACGTACCGGACCTAAGGGAAGAAATTTTACAGGAGGCCCATAATACGAGATTTTCGGTACATCCGGGTAGCACTAAGATGTATCAAGATCTTCGTCAACATTATTGGTGGCCGCATTTTAAAGGGGAAGTTGCAGAATTCGTCAGCCGATGTCTAACGTGTCAAAGGATCAAGGCAGAGCACCAACGGCCGAGCGGATTGTTACAACCCTTAGAGATTCCCGAGTGGAAGTGGGAGCACATCACTATGGATTTTGTGGTAGGACTCCCGACAACACATAAGGGTCTAGACGTCATCTGGGTGATCGTAGATCGTTTGACTAAGTCTGCCCATTTTCTACCGATCAAGATCAGGTACAAATTGGAACAACTGGCGAAACTTTACGTAAAGGAAATAGTATCACGACATGGAGTGTCGGTATCTATTGTGTCTGACAGAGATCCGCGCTTCACGTCAAATTTTTGGAGAAGCCTACAGGAGAGACTGGGAACACAGTTAAGAATGAGTACGGCATATCATCCTCAAATGGATGGTCAGAGTGAGCGAACAATTCAGACTCTAGAGGACATGCTCCGGGCAGTCGTGATGGACTTAAGTGGCAGCTGGGACGATCACTTGCCACTAGTAGAGTTCGCCTACAACAATAGTTACCATGCTAGTATTGGTATGCCACCGTACGAAGCATTATACGGAAGAAAGTGTCGAACACCGTTGTGTTGGGATGAAGTTGGTGAACGGAGGTTGTTTAGACCAGAATTGGTACAAGAAACCGTGGAAATCATTAAAGTAATAAGACAACGGTTAGTAGCAGCCCAGGATCGCCAGAAGAAGTATGCCGACTTATATCGTCAGAAACGAGATTTTGAAGTTGGTAGCTTTGTGTTTCTGAAGGTATCTCCCTGGAAAGGGAAAATCCGTTTTGGAAAGAAGGGCAAATTGAGCCCTAGGTTCATAGGACCATTCGAAATTTTGAGGTGGATCGGCGAAGTGGCGTATGAGGTAGCATTACCTCCTGAACTTGAGCACATTCACAACGTGTTTCACGTATCAGTGTTGCGTCCGTATAAGCCAGACTACAAACATGTCATTTCCTATGAACCAATTCAATTCGAAAGGGACTTATTGTACGAGGAAATTCCTGTTCAAATACTAGATAGAAAGGAGCAGAAGCTGAGGAATAAAATCATTCACTCGGTGAAAGTTCTCTGGAGAAATCACGCGGTGGAAGAGGCCATGTGAGAACTCGAAGAGAAGATGAGAGCAAATTACCCCCAGTTATTCGAGTAACCTTAGATTGAAATTCCGAGGACGGAATTTTTATAAGGGGGAGAGGATGTAATGTCCGAGAATTTTTAAAACATTGTATCAAATTTATTCTAATAAATAAAATCCATTTTATACATAATTTTTCGAATTGAATTGGATCCATGTAGGTATTATTATTTAATTATATAAATATACGGTCCAATAATTTCCTTTGCATTAAAGGGGCTCACTAATAGCCTGAGTAAATTGGTGATTAAACCCTAAGAATTTAATTGCAAGAAAATTGGGAAGAAAATTACTAAATAATTTTATTCTATCATTATCGGATTTAAATAATTCGAAAGAGAAATTTTTTGCTGAAACAAATGTTCAAATAATTAATTTATTGAATTAGTTATTCAAGTTAAATATTAGAATATAATATTGTTAATTTATATTTGGGTCACCTTCATTTGGATTGTCCATTGGTTTTTACTTATTTTGAATTGGACCCAAATCCCCTTTTATTTTCCGGATTGGGCCAAACCCATGTTATTTTATTTTTGAGCCCAATCCCAAAAACCAGTTTGTGTGAATAAATCGGGTCGACCCATTCCATTTAGTTCCAGTCGGGTTGAAGTTCTTTTCATTTGGGGTTGGGGATATATCAGCATCGGCAAAACCAAATTGGGGAAGAACCGAACCAAGAAATCAATCCTCTCAACTCAGACAATCGCTCAACTGAAACCAAATCCCTAGCCTCTCAAATCAATAGCCGAGCAAAGGAGAAGGGGAGTTAGCCTCTATAGTCATCAGACCCAAGCCTTCCATCAATTAATCGAGCGAGCGGCGTAAGGGCAAGAAAAGACCGGTCGAGACTGTCAAGTGAAGACGTCGGCGACAGCTTGCGTCGACCGGTTGGAGCAAGGAAGAAACGGCGACCGGCGGACAAATTTAGGGACCGAGCGTCTGGCGAATAGACCAAGGGTTCCAGGATTTTGGCAACACGACTGGTGAAAACGCACACGGCTCAAAGCCAGACGGCAAGTCACAGTGAGGTGGATAATCAGTCGACGGCTCACCCCCTTCCTACCGATGGTCAGTATTGGGTTGATTGGGGTAATATCCAGCGATTTGGGTAAAAGACATACTATAAATTGAGCCCTCCCCCAAACCCCATAGCTGCCGATTTTTCTTTGTTGTGAGTCTCAAATTTAGGGGAAAATTAGGGTTCCAAATTAGAGCAAGAAAGCAGTCACTGAGAGAAGAGAGAACAGGGAATTGATTTCGAATGCCCGCTGGATTCGTCGATTATTTTGGAAGAAGAAGGCGACAAGCAAATCGGTCGGCAGGAAGGTATATGAGTTGTGATGCTTCAGTTAGTTCATACATAGTTTTCTTTAGGGATTGCATAATTTTTCTGAACTTGGAATTTGGGGTTGCCGACTGTGTTAACATTGGTATTATAATATACATTGTTTCGGTTGTAATATGTTGTTCTTGTTTAGATTTACAAGTCTGTATTGTGTTGGTTCACTTTGATTAAGAAAAACTGGTATTAGGTTACTTTTGTTTGTGGTTTGTTTTCGTTTGGGATTTGTTCTTGGGTTGTTTTCACAATACTGGATTGTGATGGTTATTTTGATTAAAAAGCTGGGATTGTGGTAGTAATGGTATTGAGTTGTATTTCCTTTTCTCTATTGTTGATTGTGTACTGCGATTAGGCTGGGTTGAGTCGTAGGGTGCACACCAGGTGGTGTTGTAATGCCCAAATTGGATTTTTCTTGTTTCATTGTAGTACTTAGCACTCTGTCAATAACAATGTTGGTATAAAATTTTATTGTTGGCCATTCACAGAAATCAGGAACTAGCGTTGGTATTTTCCTTACTGTGTTGGGTAATGCTTGAGTTGGCTGGAATTATGTTACAGAAATTGTTCTATTATGGGATGATGTAATTGCTGAATCGTGGGAGGTTTATAAAGGAATAAGACTGTGTTACCAATAATTATGTTATGCAATAATTGGCGTACTATGGAAACAATTAATAATAATTATTTATTTTATATAAACTTAAATAATAAATAAGGATACTAAATGTTTAATTATTATTTAATGAATAATAATTAACTAAAATCCATAAAGTAATTATTTATTATTATTTAATTATTAATTAATATTAAATAATAATTAAGCATGAATAAGTTAACAAAATAATTATTTATTATTTATCAATACATAATAAATAAAGATAATAAATATTTAATTATTATTTAATTAAATAATAGTTAAGTATGAATAAAGCTAATAAGTAATTAATTATTATTTATCCATAAATAATAAATAAAGGTAATAAATTTTTAATTATTATTTAATCTTAAATAATAATTAAGTATAAGTAAAGTTAATAAATAATTATTTATTATTTATCAATAAATAATAAATAAAGATAATAAATATTTAATTGTTATTAAATAATAATTAAGTATGAATATAGTTAATAAAATGATTATTTATTATTTAACCTTAAATAATAAATAAAGATAATAAATATTTAATTATTATTTAATTAATATTAAATGATAATTAAGTATGAACAAGGTTAACAAATAATTATTTATTATTTATCGATAAATAATAAATAAAGGTAATAAATATTTAATGATTATTTAATCTTAAATAATAATTAAGTATAAATAAAGTTAATAATTTAAGTATGTATTATTTATCCTTTAATAATAAATAAAGCTAGTAAATATTTGATTATTGTTTAACTACTATTAAACAATAACCAAGTATGGATAAAATTAATAGATTAGTTATTTATTATTTATCTTTACATAATAAATAAAGTAAATAAATAGTTGATTATTACTTAATAAGCAAGTATGAATTAAGTTAATAATTTGATTATTTGTCAATAAGTGATAAATAAAGATAACAAATATTCAATGAAATAAATTATTGATTATTTATCAATAAATAATAAATAAAGATAATAAATATTTAATTGTTATTCAAATAATATTTGATAATAATTAAGTATGACTAAAGGTAATGAAATAATTATTATCGTAATAAATAAGGATTGTTAAACCATGTTCAGGGACAGATAAGGGTAATAAATCCGGGAAACCAAAGAATAAGTAATCATGATTAGCTACCACCAATTTAATAGCTAAAGATTATTAATTTCTGTTTAGCTAATGTTAAATAGTAATTGAATATAGATGGTGAATTTTACCTGTTGAGTAAAAGGTATAGTAAGAGGTGCCAATATATAACTGTTAATTGATAAATCGACTTTACCCAATGATAGGTCACTCGAGATCAATTAATTAAAGCTAAGTTTATCTGTAGCTGAGCAAACAGGCAAGTTCCCTAACTTCATTCTTTCAGTATATTGAATGCAAGTTCTTCCTTACTCAACTTTTACATTGAGCAAATTTCTAAACCTTATGCACTATTTTAATTCGTGCAAACAGGTATATATATATTGTTGCAAGTTATTCCTTAAGCTTGAATCTTATCTCCAAGCATGCTTTAAGTGGTCTAATTACTTTTAAAATTATTCCACCTCTATTTATTTATTGACATTCACATTCGTGCATTTGAATTCGTATATTTATTAAAGTTCCGAGATTTAGGGACTATTCATAATTAAGTCTGAACATTTGTTCGGTCAGACAAGTATGTGAAAATTTATAAAAGCTATCCGAACCAATCGAGGGTAAGGATTCTTAGACTGTATGAACACCCCTTTATTTAGGGGAGTACCCCATGTACTGTAAATAAGGTACAAATAGCAGAGTTAAATGTTATGCATATACATAGCGTACGCGAGGCTGATCCCCTCAAGTACTTATTCTGTAGCCAGTAACCAGAGGGTCAACCTGCTATTGACTCCTTTGGAAGTTATTGTTGAAAGTCTATTTGACTATCAATTGTTCTAAAAGCATTTATTGTCCTTGCTTCTGATAATTGTTGAATTCTCTTTCTATATTCCCTTCATCATGATATATCCTTATTGTTGTACTTTAAACTTGCTGAGCAAACTCGTTGCTCATTCTTGCTATATCATGACTTTATTGCAGCTAAACCCGAGACGTCAGGGAAGAATAAAGGAAAGGAAAAGATGAAGTAATAGACTTCATGTAGCAGATTTTAAATTTACGTTTAGTGACTTACTGTAATGTAATTTAAACCCTAATGTTTATTTAGGGTATGGATTTGTGTAAGTATTTAAGGTTTTTGTATTCTGGGACTAGTAACACCTTTGTAATGGACAACGTATGTTTATTATATTCCGCATTTTAGTTACCATATGTTGTTAGAGGTGAATGTTTGTATTGGATCGTGATGACCGGATCCGGGTATTTGGAGACCCGAATTTGGGGGCGTCACAGAATGACTAGAGTAAATAGTTAGGACAAATGAGAGAAGATGAAAAGATGAGGGAGTAGACCGTAAATGAAAACTAAGAAAGGAGGTGCTACTTGTAATTCTTTCATTTGGGTCTATAAATAGCCAACACCAAGAATACTTGCATTACATTACTTCATTTTCAGAAAACTAAGTTAGAGATAAGAGAACGAGAGAGTTTAAGAGCTTAGGGGGAAAGGTTAGGAGCAAGAGGAGGAAGTTCTACCAACTAAGTGAAGGTAGTACCTAAAACCTTTCTATATTCAATTTTCTTGTAAAGGTCTTGGATATATGTATATAAACATGTATCATACTCATATATATGTAAATATGTTAGATATTGATGTTAAATAACTTAGACGATGAAAAATAGTTGAAGAACCAAAGTTGCAACAAAGAAGATAAAATCAGTTTTTCCTAAAAACAGAAACTGAAATTTGAACAACCATAACTCTCATTATATTTCGAATTTTTGAGTGTGGTCAACTTTTGGTGATAGATATATGAGTTCCCTAACCCCTCCAACTGGAATTTCCAGAAAATACATTGTAAGTTATTTATGATGGAATTTCTACTAAAACAGGAAAAACTAGAAAATCGGTAAAAGCTTGCTGCCCATTTTTTTTCGTGGACAGTTTTGTCCACTTAACTCATGAGAAAAATTAAGCTCTTTTGGGTAATAAAACTATATGGTATAACAAATCTCCTGTCCAAAGATGAACGTAATCCGACTTCGGATGAGTGAGATATGACCAATTTAATATTAGGTTTTTCTCGACGAAAACTGCTATAACTTTAGTTCTATAACTCAGATGGTTATGAAATTTTAACTGAAAGTATACTTTAATATGATTAAGATACTGACCAAATTTGGGAATTTTTGGAATTAAGTTCGTTATAGCTAAATTGCTAAATTTTGAACCGAAATGACACCTTTTAAAAATACTTAATAAAGTTGAAAAATTATAATAAAATTATTTTTACATGGGGAATATTTCTAAGTATGTGTGGCCAGGAGGAAGAAAAATAATAAAATGGTTAACTACGTTTAATAAAGAAAATTGATTTATGTAAAGGTAAAACAATTAATTCGAGTAAAGTTTTATCGGCTAAAATATGACGACATATGACGTATGTGACTAATTGGTGTGATGACCTTAATAATATGTGTAGGTCTTTTGAAGGACAAATTAATAACGTTATATTTAGACGACATATCAGGCAAGTATCCTAACTTCATTCGATTTCTACATTGAATGTAAGTTTCCTAACTTGTGCAATTATTATTCCGTACAAGTTCTTATGATGATGATGTTATAACTTACATAAGTTTATATTTTGTGCAAGTCTCCTTTATTGTTGAACTAGAAACTATTCAATTGATGGTACTTATGTACATTAAAAGCGTTGTTTCGTTATCGAATTTCTTATGTTATTAAAATCCTTAATATTTATGAACTGTTGAATAGATGCGTCGAAGCCAATTGTTCCGGCTAGACAATATTGATGTGCGATGATATATTGAATTCGTTCAAATCATAGATGTTATTTAAAGTCAAACCAATCCAAATTGCTTTGGTGCGGACTCGTGGTATAAAACTGAGATGAACAACCCTGAAAAAGGGATAACAGATGTCGGGCATATAGTCCCATTTGCGCTTAGGCGTTAAAAATTTATATATGTGCACAATATATGGTACGATAGATTGATCCCCTAAAGTACCTGCGGAGGATGTTTGTCGGTCTTTGTGGTTGATATTCGTCCTGATGGTTTTATTTGTTCAAGGTATTTATTACCGCTCAGTACGATGGTAACAACTTGAAATCTCATTATTTCTTGTTATCAAATACTTCTCAAGTTTATTCTAATTATTGAAGCTCAGATGTAGATGATCCCTTTTCTTGATGTTCGATGATTAAACTCTCATATTACTTGCTGGGCAATTTGTGCTCATTCTTGCTTAAAATTTGCAGCTAAGCATGAAAAAGCCGAAGGATCGGGCAAGGATAAAGGGAAAGGAAAGAGGGATGAATAGGAAGCATGTTATGCAATAATTAAATATTTATAATATTTGTAATGAATTTGAAGGATTTTATATATGTGTGTATTTGTAAAGGTTATAAGAACCTTGGGACTAGACGGAGATGTTTGAAATAAACTATTTAAGTTATGTTTAGTTAAATGTGTGAATTCTTAATTTAGATTTAACATTTTTGACAATGTTTAGAATGTTCTGTCAAGGAAAGGGGTTATTTAATTGCGCGCCGTTTATGCGGAAGGCCCCCTCTTTCCTGAGAACTGCCTGGTTGTCAATAGTGTGAGTCTAAACTTTATATACTCCGAAGAAGTTTAGGTTGAATAGTGAGCACCAGTCCATTGTAACTAGTACATGGGTTTGGGTGCGTCACAATTAGCTAAATAACAATCAAATATTTAATATCTTTATTTATTACTCAATAATAAATAATTATTTTATTAACTTCATCCATACTTAATTATTATTTAATATTAATTAAATAATAATTAAATATTTGTTATCTTTATTTATCACTTACTGACAAATAATTAAATTATTAACTTAATTCATACTTGATTATTATTTAATAGTAATTAAGCAATAATCAACTATCTATTAGCTTTATTTATTATTTAAGGATAAATAATAAATAATTAATCTATTAATTTTATCCATACTTGATTATTATTTAATAGTAGTTAAATAATAATCAAATATTTATTAGCTTTATTTATTATTTAAGGATAATTAATAAATAATGAAATTATTAACTTTATTTATATTTAATTATTATTCAATATTAATTACATAATAATTAAATAATTATTTTATTAACTTTATTCATATTTAATTATTATCCAATAATAATTAAATACTTATTACCTTTACTCATTGATAAATAATAATTGTTTTATTAACTCTATTCATATTTAATTATTATCCCATAATAATTAAATATTTATTTCCTTTATTTATTATTCATTGATAATAAATAATTATTAATTTATTTTATTCCTACTTAATTATTGTTGAATATTATTAAACAATAATTAAACATTTACTATCCTTATTTAGTGTTTAATGTTAAATATTAAGTATTCATTCTATTAACCTTATTTATTTAATATTGATAATTAAATATTTATAATCTTTATTTATTATTAGATATCGAATAATAAATAATTAATTTATTAATTTTACTTAATTATTATTTAATATTAATTAAGTAATAATGAAATAATAATTATTTTTATTAGTGTATCAGTATAACTAATAATTGGTTTCATGGTATTACAAGGTAACAGGGCTAGTGTTCGTATCTAACAAGACTGTAAATTGGCGACAATGAACACCAACCTGCAACAAAACTGACTCAAGCATTATAACAAACAAGTATGGGGCACTCTACAATCCCAACACTGGTCCATTCCTATACCAAATTTTGGCTACCCGAACCTTATGGTTCTGTGAATCCAGATTTCCCAAAGTAAAGAAGGCACACAGTATAACCCAATACCATACAGAGGACAGTTTAAACACCAAAATGAAACTCAGTTTGGTCAGACATTACAACGAACATAGGCTATGCATCTTAACACACAATGCCAGTTTATTCTCAGTACAATTCGAACTGCCAGAACCTTAATGTCGACGCCGGTTTTATCCGCTTGTCTTTTTTGTCTTTTCCAATTTAGCCTTTTGGTTTAGATGATTTTTGGAAAAGGTCGGCATTGAGATCGACGGGGTTTTGAAAGATCGTTTTTTTTATGATGAGCCGATTAACCAGAGTCGCCAGTTGGTATATTTGAAATGGATGTACCAACTCATCCGAGTTTTTTTTATTTTTTTATAAATCGCTGGCTCATATGTGACTCCGAATTAATTGGTCTGCGAATCGAGATTCATAGAGTTTGGGGGCTTGCTTTAAGTGAGGGGAAGGTGTTAGGCACCCCTCGACTCCCGTGAAACACGGTTACCGCAATCTTGATACTTTCCTATCCTTTATCTCATAAAATGTGTATGTGTGCGTGTGTGTGTGTGTCTGTGTGCCTGAATGAATGTTATGGTGAGTTCTGTATGGAAGAAATTCTTTCGGGTATTTTATGAAAGAGACGTGCTTTATTTTGAAGAGTGCTTTAGGATGTCTTTTCCTTTAATACGAGAAAGCTTTATTTTTTTATGAGAAAGATTTGATTTTAATCGTCAAAAGCCATGGAATTTTCATTAGGGGTTGTTTTGGCAAAACAAGAGTTTTAAACCTTCATCAAAATAGGAATCAAGATCTATACGTTGCTTTCGTAACTCAAATGATGGGCAACTTCTAGGATCTCTTTCACCCTATGCACAACGGTTTAATAAAACGTCATTTATTTCACAAAACCATTTCTTGTGATGTTTGAAAACGATTTTCTTTAGCTTTCTCGTTAAATAGGAATCGACGTTCGTTAGCGTTTCCCAAATTTTTAGCCTCGTGATGCTAATATCCTACTTTGATTGATTTTTAGAAAAGATCCTTATCGTTTAATCTTTTTGAAATCCTTTTGGCGCCTCAAAAATCTAATCAAGTATAAACATGCGTCGGGGCTATCCATGGGCATGTAAGCCATCAAAATATCCCCGAACGCCAACAATCACATATTCCACTAATACGGGGCCTTAAACCCGATTCTCGCCTTAGCGTCGTTTTAAGGCCCGACAGTTACATATTACAAAACAAGCATCTTGAATCTATTACATACACCAAAACGTCCATCATCGGATTTGAACCACGGGGTCGCTTTCCTAGGCTCACAACCACGATTACTACATACTCACAAAATGAATACTACAATAACAACAACGTAGATTGCCTAACACATCCTAAAAATACAATCAATCAAACTACACCTAATATATATCCATAAATAAGCTAGAAATTTCGTCAATTAGATATCATCGGATTATTGGGAAGAATCTCGTTCCAATGGAACCCTCACCAATAATCCCTAATCCATGATTTTTTCAACAATATTCTTGAAAATTGCAATTAAATTTAGCCAAATGACATGATAGAAGTTGCAAAAATAATGAGATTTTCACCTTGCAAATAATACCAAAATTGTGTAGAAACTTGTGTATTTGATTGAAATATGAGATATATTGATATAATCTAACAACAAAGAAACTTCCTCTCTTTTTTCTCTCAATTGTTGCAAGAATTTGTGCTATTTCTCTCTATTTCCGAGCTAAAACTGCTGCTGATTTTCTTCTTCTTTCGCCAAACTGCTCAACCTCCTGTATACTGTCCGAAGCTGAGTTTAAATAGGCTGGCCAAAGCCAGCCGCAGATCTATCTGCGGCTGGCCGCAAATGGATCTGCGGCTGGCCAGCTGGCTCGCCACTCAGCCCGGTTTTCGGGATCTGACTTTCCAGAAAGGCGCATTCATTTGGCCGCAGATCTATCCGCGGCTGGCGGGCTTAACTTTCTCGATTTTCGTGCCACGCCTCAATTTTCGTGCCGCAATGTCGGTTTTCGCTGACAGGCTCGTATTCTGCAGTCTGGGAATTTCCGGGAAGCGCGCCACACTTTCCGAGAATGCCAAATTCGGATAGCCCTGCTGTCATGTCGATTTCGGCTGCAAATTATCATGGTGGCGTCGAGTGTTCGTATTTTTTCCATCTTTTGCTCTCGCAGGCCGATCCATTTGACGAATTTGCCCTCCTGTCAAGGTTACTATACGAAGTGCAAAATTTGGGTGTCTACAGCTGCCCCTCTTTATCATGTTTATGAAATGTTAAATGAAATGAACAGGATAAAGAAACAGACACCCGATGCATGAATGGCAGTGTATAAGAATTGACAATACATATATGATGCAACACATCTGATTTATGATGCAACACAAGATGTAACGCATGCAAACTATCCGCAAGAGTGTCGATGCTTTAACCCTCTGACCGTGTTTGTTAGTCGTTGGGTTCATTCTTTCAATCTATCGTCTCGATCGGGGCCGGGTATCGTCGCCGGTCACCCATCTCGTAACCCCCGGTTATCGTCGCCGGTTGGTTATTTTGTCGGAGCTGGTTATCGTCGCCGGACATCCACCTCATGATCGCCGGTTATCGTCGCCGGTCGATCGTCTCGTCGGGGCCGGGTATCGTCGCCGGTCACCCATCTCGTAACCCCCGGTTATCGTCGCCGGTTGGTTATCTTGTCGGAGCCGGTTATCGTCGCCGGACATCCATCTCATGATCGCCGGTTATCGTCGCCGGTCGATCGTCTCGTCGGGGCCGGGTATCGTCGCCGGTCACCCATCTCGTAACCCCCGGTTATCGTCGCCGGTTGGTTATCTTGTCGGAGCCAGTTATCGTCGCCGGACATCCATTTCATGATCGCCGGTTATCGTCGCCGGTCGATCGTCTCGTCGGGGCCGGGTATCGTCGCCGGTCACCCATCTCGTAACCCCCGGTTATCGTCGCCGGTTGGTTATCTTGTCGGAGCCGGTTATCGTCGCCGGACATCCATCTCATGATCGCCGGTTATCGTCGCCGGTCGATCGTCTCGTCGGGGCCGGGTATCGTCGCCGGTCACCCATCTCGTAACCCCCGGTTATCGTCGCCGGTTGGTTATCTTGTCGGAGCCGGTTATCGTCGCCGGACATCCATCTCATGATCGCCGGTTATCGTCGCCGGTCGATCGTCTCGTCGGGGCCGGGTATCGTCGCCGGTCACCCATCTCGTAACCCCCGGTTATCGTCGCCGGTTGGTTATCTTGTCGGAGCCGGTTATCGTCGCCGGACATCCATCTCATGATCGCCGGTTATCGTCGCCGATCGATCGTCTCGTCGGGGCCGGGTATCGTCGCCGGTCACCCATCTCGTAACCCCCGGTTATCGTCGCCGGTTGGTTATCTTGTCGGAGCCGGTTATCGTCGCCGGACATCCATCTCATGATCGCCGGTTATCGTCGGCGGTCGATCGTCTAGTCGGGGCCGGGTATCGTCGCCGGTCACCCATCTCGTAATCTTTTTTACTCAGCACGTCAATTGGCTGCAAGGGAGCAAGGTGGGACCCACCAGGGCCAGCCGCGGATGGATCTGCGGCCAGCCGCAGATACATCTGCGGCCAAGATCGGCATGTTTAAGCGGTTCCCCGCTTCCAGATCTGTCACTTTCAACTTCCAATTCACACCTATTTCTCGCGATTTTTGCTTGTTCGCAAGGACTTTTTGTCGATTTTTCAACTTTCCTGCAAAAACTGCTCCGGTAGGATTGATCTACACGCTACAGGTAACACTTTGACCGGTCACTTTTCAATTTCTTCAATGTTTCGCTATACATTTGACTATTTGCATGTTTAGAGATAAAATGTATGCTTTATAATGCTATGTAATGTACTATCATATATACATGCTGTGTCTTAACTGTGTGGGTCCTATTTTATGTTCATGAGGCGGTCCCACGTATACGTTTGCTCCTTTTTGAAAGAAAATCATGCATTTATGGTATTTTACATGCTTTATTTACATGTATGAATGCAAATATGATCTGTTGGGGCCTGAGTTCTTTGAAAAACCTGCTTGGACATGCATGGGATGTCCATTTTACAAACGGAACTCTGCCGTTTTTTTTTTTTTTTTTATTTTTTTTTTATTTATTTTTTTTTTAACCATGCATCATGTTGCATTAATTATATGACGAGACTAGAAATTTAGAATATTCATTACATAATTTTAAAAGGGAACTTACCTTCTTTCTCGCCCGTTCCATTCCAGTCATGGATCCCGATGCTCATAGTAGTTCCTCCGTGTCACGGACCTCGGGTGTTCGCCGTCATAGGGCTGCACCCGCTCCTGTTCCTCCTCGGACCCGTCAGGCTCGTCGTTTGGCGGAGGCTGTCATTCGCCCTGGTCCTCCGGACGTTGAGGAGGCTGCTTCTCCGGAGGTCGCGGCAGAGGGGCCATCCTCCAGCATACCGGCTCCATCTACTCATCAGGCTTCTTCTGGCGCCTCTGTGCAGATATCCGATCTTTTGGGTCGGGATCTCAGTCGTCACCCTTCAGCATCTCTCGTGGCTACCGAGGTATATTCAGTTCTATTCTGATTTTATTCTCAATTTCTCAATTCTCCTTTTATCCGGACTGACCCCTTGGTGATTGCCCCAGGTACCCGAGTTTACCCAGCCGAGGGGCAACTGGTTCAACATCTACTCCCTCTACACGGCTCTGCACAGCGACTACCGGGCTATGGTGGATTCTTGGGGCCTCCGTCATTTCTTCACTATCATCCCCCGGCAGTGTCCCTGGGGTTACATGAGGGCCTTATCCGAGCGCTAGTTCCACCAGACGCAGTCTCTTCACCTTCTTGACTGCGAGGTTGTGCTGACCCCATGGGACTGGAGGTACATTACGGGCATAGAGTTTACCGGGTCCCGCGTTCCTCTAGATCTCGACATCACTCCGGCGGAGGTCCGGGCTCTATTGGGCTTTACCGCTGAGGACCGGGTCTTTAAGGCCCGCAGTATTCGATCCGGTGCCTTGGCTGTCGATGCAGTCGGGGGTCTCTACGCGCTGCCCATTCCAGCGGATCAGGGTACCCGGGACATCTTGCTCCGACGCTTGTTCCTGACGATCATGAGGGGTTGTTTCCTAGGGAACAATTCCTCCACCATTCATTTCAGCGTCGTGGGAGCGGTCAGAGACGTGGATCGCATCAGTGACTATGACTGGGGGTCATTCACCTTTGCCTATTTCCTCCATGGTATGCGTCTACGCTCGGAGGGCCAGACAGACGCTTGGCTTGGATTCTATCATTTTCTGCTGGTGAGACCTCTTTCTTTTTTCTTAATGTATTTCCCGTCAATTCATTTCTTTTCTTTCTGCGTCTGTCGGTTTCTCATGCTTTTCACTGTTTCTGTTCGCAGTTCTGGGCCTACGAGCGTCTTCCATGCCTGAGGCCTGTCACTACTCTCGGCCTTGATACTTATCCCCGGGGCCGACGATGGCATCACAGCACTCTAGAGGAGGTCCCGATATCAGGCAGCTTTGCACACTGCCGCATCCAGCTGGAGCTGATCACGGCTGCCGGGGTCGTCTGGAGGCCTTATCTTTCTGAGCATCTAGATGTGGGGTTTATAGATGGATATCCTACCGGCCCGGAGTTTGCACTTTCCACCCGTCGCCTCACTTTGCAGAGTGTTGGAGGATGGGTTATGTACCTGGGGGAGCGCGCCTTCAGATGCGTTACTGGAGAGATTCGCATCCCGTACTCCCCTCCTTTCGCTACCTCCTGGCCACTAGATTCTCCGCCTTCAGAGATCATGATTGCGGGGGATGACGGCCGGATGCTTTCGACGGGTCCCAGCACGAGTGATGCCTTCCGTACCTGGTGGGTGCCCCGTACCATCGGTCCTCAGACTCGGGCCACTTTCTTTCTTGGAGACATGGTTCCAGGCTCGGTGACGATGACCGATTGGGCTGCCTGTGTTCGGACCCCTACCCACGCTGAGCAGATCGCCACATTGACCCGTCAGGTAGATCAGTTGTCGCTGTTTGTTCGGTCGTTGGGCCGGACCCCGGAGGAGGCTTACGTCTATGATCCAGACGGTGCGGGTTATGATGCAGGCCCGAGTTCATCTGATGCCACAGCGCATCCCTACATTCCTGACATGAACTTTGATCCTCCGAGCTCGACGACCCCAGGGGATCAGTTCGAGGATCCTTCCTTCATAGATGATACCGATTTTATTTAGATCAGGATAGGATAGGGTCTTTTGTACCTGTACCTGTTTATATTTCTTTTTCATTTACGCACTATGTACTGAACTCATTTATTTATTTATGCACAGTTCTTTTTCATCTTTATGGGATTCACCTGCTTCATTATTAACTGTAGATGCATGCTTTTTATTTATGGGTAGAGAAATGACCCCTGTACAGTCTTTTTTGATACTATTTTTTCCCAGATGTCGTCCTCAGATGCTGTGGTTCGTTTGGATTCCACTCCTCCCACAGGGTTGGTGGGCAGCCTCCTCCGCTGGTTGGACAGTTTACTGCCGGCAGAAAGGATTACCGCAGATGGTCTTTTGGGTCATTCTTGGTCCTTATTGACCCTTCAGGTGCCAGCGGGCTTCGTGGATGGTCTTCTGAGCTATTGGGCCCCTGCCCGTCAGGTGTTTAGGTTAGGGACAGTAGAGCTGACCCCCACCCTCGAGGAGTATGCTCGCTTCACCGGCCTGCCCCTGGATAGACCTTGTGCTAGGGTCACAGTTGGTTCCATGCGCCGTCAACTCTTGACTTTCACTGGTTTGCGAAGGGCTGTCCTGTTGCCGGTGATCACATCAGACCATATGGTTCCCCTTCAGTTCTTTATTGACCGATTTGGCTCACCTGACGGTTTTAGACTTTTCTTCGGTGATTTTTCCGTGTCCGAGGAGCGCTGGGGCGCCTTGAGAGTGGATGTCCTGATGGCCTGTGTCATCTCAGTTTTGTATTTACCTGCAGGACCCGATCATTTGGACATGCGGATGGTGGCGGCCGTTAGAGCCCTTCAGGAGGATCACACCATTCTTCCTATGATATTGGCGGATACCTATATGTCAGCCACATATTGCCAGTCTTTTCGAGGCAGAGCCTTCAGAGGGAGCTCGGCTTTGTTATACGTGTGGTTCATGAGTCATCTTAGTCCCATCGGCCACTTCCGTCGCCGAGGGTTTTGCTTCAGCCATGACATAACCACGCAGTTTTCGCTTCGTCCCGTGAGCTGTACTGATGTGGCCTCCTGGACATCATTTTTGTCTGTCATTGAGGATCCCTTTCACCTATTGGTCTACTCGGGCTATTGCTCCTTCATGAGCTTCTTGACTCATGTGCCCGACCTGGATTTCATCCCCATTGCTGGGTTGAGGGGCGTGACGACCTATCATCCCCTGGCGGTTATGGGGCAGTTTGATCAGACGCAGGATTTACACCCCTTCGCGGGTGCAGCCGCATACCGATTCCTTATATCATCCTGTACGGAGAGGGATCTATTGCAGGTATACGAGCTTTGGGATTGCAGGACCCTTGCCGAATATAGTGAGAGCCGTCACATCCAGACGTTTGCTTACGTACAGTGGTTGCGCGGAGACTTGGAGTCGGCTAGTTTGAGTCGGACTTGGGCCTTCGATGATTCTGGAGTGATTTTCCCAGAAGATACCACAGACCACCCTATCTCAGCCGATTCTGCCCCGAGTCGGGTTACTGAGGATTCCCAACTCCGCCTGGCCCTGATTGCTACTGAAGCCGAGAGGGATGCCGCCCTTATCGAGAGAGATGAGGCCATTCGGGCTAGAGACGCTGCCATTGCCGACAGAGAGGCCATTGTATTTCAGACCAGGGCAGTGGTAGATGCTCATTTTGGGGCTGTCAGCCGAGCTACTGCTTTACTGGATCGTATTGATATGATGGGGCAGCAGATTGCAAGAGATGCTGATGCTTTAGATCTGTCCACCGCCCTGTCCATCCTGCTTCAGCTAGTTTCAGATTTGTAGATTATTTTATTTCCTGCATAGACTATGTTGGTTTCATCAGTTATTGAAAGAGAAATCTTGTAATAAAACGACTTATATATATAGACATGCATTAAAATTTAGTCATTTTTCCCCTTTTGTCGTATCATTGCCTTCCATTGGATCATCATTTTATCCAATTGACCATGATTTTGACATTTCGCCTTCTTTCTTTTCTCAAGACTTGATGAAGATTTGACAGATATTGCCGCACACCTTTTGATTTCATCGGATTGAATCTCAGATTTTGGATAACTGTTTGGTTGGATCAGGGTATGTATTTTGGGGTGAAACTGGTTAGGGAGTTGGTTTCGGGAAAGTTTTGAGGGGGTAGGAAGGTTTTATCTGGTTATCGAAAATTGGTTTTGGTTAGGGAAAGGATTATTTTTAAAGGATCGGACCGCGCCATGATGGCTGCCTACGTACCCCCACAAGTTGGGAGATCAGGTCCTACGTAGTTCGTTATCAAGGAAAAAGGACCTGATGATTCAAGCATAGAACCGCTTCACCGAGTCAGAATTGAGGGGTTGTGGAAATACCTCACCATCTATTTCTTGCAATATGAGGGCTCCTCCGGATAGCACCTTCTTAATCACAAACGGCCCCTCCCAGTTTGGGGCGAACTTCCCCTTGGCCTCGTCTTGACAAGGCATGACTCTCTTCAACACCAAATCATTTTCTTTGAACTTCCGAGGTCTCATCCTTTTGTCATACGATCGAGATATCCTTTGTTGATATAATTGACCGTGCCAAATGGCAGCCACCCTTCTTTCATCGATTAGGGCCAATTGGTCGTATCGATTTTGCATCCAATCCTCCTCAATTCCGTCATTTATCTGAGCATCAATCATTACTCTGAGGGATGCCATCTCAACCTCAACTGGTAGAACAGCCTCCATTCCATATACCAAAGCGTAAGGGGTTGCCCCTGTAGACGTACGCGTTGACGTCCGGTATGCCAGCAGGGTGAGGGGTAACAAATCCGGCCATCCCCGATGATTAGCAGACATTTTGGCCATGATCTTCTTGATGTTTTTGTTTGCAGCCTCCACTGCCCCATTCATCTTAGGACGGTAAATGACGGAATTGAGGTGCTTGATCTGAAACTGGTCACACAATCCCCTCATGAGGGCGTTGTTTAAATTCTTGGCATTGTCAGAGACCAAAACCTCAGGCTGCCCGTATCGACAAATGACATTATTCCTGATGAACCCGACGATAACCTACTGAGTTACTTTGGGGAAAGAAGCTGCTTCTACCCATTTGGTGAAGTAATCGATCATGACGAAAATGAATCGGTGCCCGTTGCTTGCCTTGGGCTCTATTGGTCCGATTACATCCATTCCCCACATTGAAAATGGCCACGGGGAGGTCCTACAGTGCAGTTCATTGGGAGGCGTATGGATCACATTACCGTGCGCCTGACATTGATAACACCGTTTGACATGATCTTCGCAATCGGCCTTCAGCGTCAACCAATAATGCCCTGTCCTCAAAATCTTTTTGGCAAGCATCGGTCCACTCATATGGGGCCCACACACTCCACCATGTATTTCATTCATGATCTTTCGGGCCTGTGTTTCCTCTACGCACTGCAACAGTCCCAACCCAGCATCCCTCTTGTAGAGTGAATCCCCACTCAGGTGAAATTTCATTGCCATCCTTTGAATTCTCATCCTCTCAGTTCGACTCGCCTGGTCGGGAATGGACCTATCTCTCAGATATTCCCTTATGTCGTGATACCAGGGCTGCTTTGGCAACACCACCTCGTTTGATAACACTGCCACATGTTCCTCATATGCCGGGGCATTCTGTACGGCTATCTCGATCTGTGGAATGTCTTTCCTTTTGATTATATGGATTAAGGAAGCCAGGGTTGCCAATGCATCTGCAAAATCATTCCGCCCTCGGGGAATATGTCGAAAAGCGATATCTTCGAACTCTTGCATCAACTGGGTAACATAACGACGGTATGGAAGTAACCGAAGCTCCTTAGTGTTGTACACCCCGATTGCCTGTCTGATTACCAATTCCGAATCCCCAAACACCGCTAGTCTTTTCACTCCCATGTCGCGGGCCAGGCGAAGTCCCAAGATACACCCCTCGTATTCAGCGGTGTTGTTTGAATTGCTGAAATGCAGTTTAGTGGCCACAGGGTACTGTTCGCCGGTGATAGAGACCAGGATTGCTCCGGCTCCTGCCCCCTCGGCATTCATGGCACCATCAAAATACAGCTTCCAGAACTGTCCCTCGTCATCACATTTGGTGTGTGATACCCAAAATATATCCTCGCCCGGCAGAGGAGTTTCTAACGGCTCCATCCCTCCTGCCGGGGCTTCTGCCAACTGATCTGCAATTCCCTGCCCTTTCATGGCCTTCTGGGTCACGTACACCATGTCAAACTGTTGTAAAATTAACTGCCATCTTGATAGTCGACAATTCAGCATGGGCCTTTCGAAAATATATTTCAGGGGATCCATTCTTGATATCAGGTACGTTGTATGCCCATGGAGGTAGTGCTGTAATCTCCCTGCAGCCCAGGCCAGAGCACAACAGGTCTTCTCGATGGGAGTGTAATTCTGCTCACATTGGCTAAATCTTTTGCTAAGGTAATAGATGGCCTGTTCTTTACCTGCCTCACTCTTTTGTCCCAACATACATCCCATCGCGATGGTGTTGACGGATATATACATAAACAACGGGATCCCACCCTTCGGGGGTACCAGCACTGGTGCCTCCGTCAGCTTTTTCTTAATGATCTGAAAAACCCTCTGACACTGCTCATTCCATTCTTGGGAAGCACCCTTTCTTAACAATTTGAAAATCGGCTCACACGTAGTCGTCAAGTGGGATATAAAACGGCTGATGAAGTTTATTCTCCCTAGGAATCCCCTTATCTCCTTCTCTGTGCGAGGTGCTGGCATATCCACAATGGCCTTAATCTTTGCTAGGTCCAACTCAATGCCCCGATCACTAACCAGGAAACCCAAGAGCTTGCCCGACTGTACTCCGAAAGCGCACTTGGCTGGATTGAGTTTCAAATTATACTTTCTGAGCCGATCGAATAGCTTTTTAAGATGAGTTATATGATCGGATTCTACGTTCGATTTCACAATAATGTCATCCACGTAGACCTCTATCTCCTTGTGCATCATATCGTGGAACAAGGCCATCATGGCTCTCTGATAAGTAGCCCCTGCATTTGTGAGACCGAAAGCCAGTCGTCTATAGCAGAAAGTGCCCCAGGGGGTGATGAATGCGGTCTTTTCCCGATCTTCCTCTGCCACCATTATCTGATGATACCCCGCGAAGCAATCCACAAAAGAGTACATCTCGTACTGGGCCGTGTTATCCACCAGGATGTGTATGAAAGGTACCGGGAAATTATCCTTGAGACTGGCCTTGTTTAGATCTCTATAGTCTACACATACCCTCACCTTTCCTCCAGGCTTAGCCACTGGGACTACATTAGACAGCCATTCTGGGTAAGTGGACACCATAATGATTCCCGCCCTGAACTGCTTGATGATCTCTTCCTTCACTTTTAAGCTCCACTCAGGTTTCAACTTTCTTAGTTTCTGCTTGACAGGCCTGAAACCCTCCTTGATGGGTAACCGGTGCACCACAATGTCGGTGGACAATCCGATCATATCCTCGTGCGACCAGGCAAAGACATCCTCATATTGGCTTAGCAACTCAATTATTTCGGCTTTTTGGCTGGGGGTAAGGTCTGTCCCTATCTCGAGTTCTTTTAGCTTATCAGGGGTTCCAATATCAATGGTGACGGTTTGGTCCAAATTGGGTTTGGGTTTATCCTCGACCCATCCTTTGATCTCATCAGGCGCGTCGTCGTAATCTGTCTCGTCTTGTTCAATGCCCATTAAATCGAAATCCAGCTCAATGTCAAAATCATAATCATCATTCAAATTTGAGAGACCATTTGTTAGGCAAGGATTACTCAAATTGGTACACCTGACATGAAACAAAATACTTGTCATATATAAATCATTTTTCACGACGATCGCTTTTTCAAAATAACACGAAGAAACGACATAATTATGCAGAAATAAAACAACAACAAAAATAAAACTTCTTCATTCCCCCATCCTCTAGGTCCACCACCCTGACGTCGGTTTTTACCCCTTTTTGGATATTACTGGCTTCATGGTCCAGTTGTCGACAGTCAGGTCAGATGAAATGCGCTGGATGAAAGGGGGCTTTACATCGGACACTTCCCCGATAATTACGGCTACGTCGCCTGAGTCCTCCCTCCTATTCTCTTCAAGAATGATCAGCCCTGCCCAATCGATGACAGGCACAACTTGTTGGGCCCCGGGTGGGGCGATAATATTCGTCCCCTCCCCACTGCTTGTTGATTGTTCGGGGATGTAGCATTTAGTTTCAAACTCCTTTGCGACCTCCTGCAGGAAACTTTCCCTCCGGGCCGACTCATTACGTTCGGGGGTTAACTCTTCATTCCCTGCCCCAATCACAGGCTCGCTGATCCCCTGCTCATTGTCGACTTTGGTCACTGGACTGCCAGCTAGTCGAATCGGAGCCGCACCCCGACGGCGTCTCTGTGCTGCGTCCTCATGGTATCCCAGCCCTGCCTTGCCTATCTGCTGTGGTAGATGAATGGGCTCGGTGATTCCCTGACTGTTCCTTCCTAACCCCTGCCCAGGCTGGAAGTTCATTTTTATCATTTCCTTTGCCACAAAGGTAAGTTCGGGAGAGACCCTAGGTTTCACAGTTGGAGATCCCAGGCATCTATAGTGGGGGGTGCTAATCTCTAGTGCTTGAAAGCTGGCAGGTGCTGCCGACTCATCCACATTGATCACTGGCAGGTCACTTCTAGGAGAAGAAAGGTCATCACATTCGGCCGAGATTGTGACCAGATTCCCATCGATGATTAGCTTGATTTGTTGGTGGAGCGTGGAGGGAACTGCCTCGGCCATGTGTATCCATGGCCTCCCTAACAGCAGGTTGTAGCTGGCCGCGATGTCAAGAACTTGGAAAGAGATGTCGAAAGTACAGGGCCCTATCTCCACCGACAATTCTATTTCTCCAATGGTATCCCTCCGGGACCCGTCAAAAGCCCGGACCAGCACATGACTGGCCCGTAGGCGCTTGGAACTGATGTTCATTTTCTTTAGCGTACTGAGAGGACATATATTCAATGCCGATCCCCCATCGATCAGCACCCCATTCATGACATATCCTGAAGAGATTACCGCAATGTGTAGCGGTTTTCGGTGCCCTCTTCCCTCCTTGGGAATGTCCTCATCCGTAAAGGATATTGCATCGCCTTCCAACAGGTGGCCCACCAGCTGGCCGAAACCCTCCTCACTAATTTCTTTGGGCACGTATGCCTCTTCCAGAACCTTTGTCAGGGTTCTACAATGCTTACTGGATGACAACACCAAGTCCATGACTGATGTTAGGGTTGACTCCTCATTTAAAATCTGGATCCCCCTTGTTTCTGGATGATCCATCCTTTTCCAAAAATTCGACGGCCCTTTCCTCGGAAACCTCCTCATTTTTCCTCTTTTGGCTTTCAAGGACTCGTCCGGGAAGATATAAGGGGTTCCCTTTTGTCGTCACGGAAGCACAACTGGCCGTTTCCTCTGGCATTCCCCCATAATTCCAGGGTACAGTCTTCAGACTACTGATGGGGAGTTGCGGCCTTGCCGTAAGGATGATGGACCTCGGAGCTGTCAACTTGACCGGTCCCTCCGTGCCGCTCGTACTTACCCCTATCAACCTGATGGGAGTTCCCCGTGCACTCCCATGATCATGTATCACGTTGATCATTTCCTCAATTTTCTGCACATAGTTCAGTCTTGGTGGCCCCCCAGCCTCATTTGCCTCCGTCACATTGACTCCCCCCCATCATGTCTTGGCAGGGGATTTGCTTTAACATTCGGGGAGTCTGGTTGTTCCACCACAATTTTCCCATTGTCGATCATGTTCTGAATTATATGTTTCAATGTCCAACAATCTTGTGTATCATGCCCCGGGGAACCCGAGTGGTAGGCGCACCGTTTGCTTGGGTCAAATCTCCTTCCTTTCGGGTCACTTGGGGGAGCCAAATTGATTATCTTCTTTTGGGCCATCAATACCGCCAAAATCCGCTCGAGAGGCTCCCCGAGTGGGGTGAATACTCGATTTTTGCGAGGCCTCGTATCTTCTTCGCCCCTCTGCCCTTTGATCTGTGAAGTTTGGCTGTCGGGATGGCCCAACCCTTTGAACCTGTACCGGAAGATGGCTTTCCGTTTTTCTGGATGACCCCTGTAGGATGAGGGAGACATCCTCCTCCTTTTTCTTTTGGACCCTCCGGGAAGTGCTGCCGTAGTTTCCATTCTGTATTTGCTCGGCAGCAGTTTCTAAAGCAGTAAGATCCCGGATTTTACCCGATTTCAACCCCATGTCAACCATCTCTCCATGTTTAATCATTTCAGCAAAGGGTCTTCCAATCCCCGAGATGACCCGCTCATAATACGGTGCCTCCTGAATGTCTACAAAGGTCATTACCATCTCTGATTCGCTCATCGGGGGGGTTACCTGTGCGGCCATGCCCCTCCATCGTTGCGCATATTCCCTGAAGGATTCCCTAGGCTGCTTCTTGACTTTTGTCATTTGGTACCTGTCAGGGGCCATCTAGGCCTGAAAACTGTATTGGGTTAAGAAAGTATGGGCCAATTCCTCCAGTTGTGGATTCGGGCGTTGTCAAGGCGGGCATACCAGATTCTTGCCTCACCCGTTAAGCTTTTCTGGAACAGCTGCATTCTCAACCCCTCGTCCTCGGCATAAGACCCGAGTTCTCCAATGTATATTTTCAAGTGTGTGTAGGGGTCCCCCTTTCCATTGTATTTTTCAAACTCTGGGATTTTGAATTTCTCCGGGTATCTGGCTCCGGGGAAGACACATAAATCTGAATAGTTAACCCTGCCGAGGGACCCTATGCCCCTGATAGATTGGATGGTTTCTTCCATTTGTCTCATTTTCTTCCGCAAATCATCTGTATCTCCCTCTTCCGGGATAGTAATCACTGTTTTATTGGGGACGGGAATGGCCTTTGGGACGACTGGCTCGCCCTTAGGTGGATCCTCCTTAGGTAGTTCCTGCCTGGGTATCAACTGCTCTCTTAGCATTATGGCCATTTCTAACATCTGCTTCTTAAAGTCATCAAATTCCTCCCTAGATATGGCACCGGAATTGGTAGATGGAATATCAGCCATTTCAGATATGGAGTCTTGGGCCTTCCTAGACTGCGAACGGGTTTGAGGAGCAATCCTGCGAAACAACGGTTCAAAGTTTAGTCCCGGGAAATGAAAGGATATGGACACATGCTAAAGCTGTAACTTTTGTGTTTTGGGTTTTTTAATCTTTTTCTGTAAAACAGAAAGTTAGTAGTCCTTTAATGCAATAACCAATGCTAAACATGCTTTATTATGCTTCCCCAACTATTCCCTGCAATTCACAGAGGTTAGTAATCTCTTTTGACACAGGAAAGGGATATATGAATATTGAAATGAGATCATGACATTTAGACATATAAACGTAAAAAGGCATGAAGAGACTTTTCCTGCGTTGGGTTAATCTGAGGATGACCTATCCTAGGGTTACTCTCACGGGCTTTTCGGCATGAAGGTCCCCAAATCTTCGCAATCTACTCGTTTGAGCCCTTTCGATTGGAGCGGATTTGGGTGGTGCGTTTCCTGAGCCATCTCCGGGGAGCAGCCCCTTCGAGTCCAGTAATAAGCAACCGACAGGTTCGCCTCAGGAGGAGGTACTCTCTCAACATACATTCACATTCATCGTCCTCACCGTATGCAAATGATTACTTCAAAGTAAAGCAATTCTATTCAATCATTCATCTATTTGGACAAAACACACAATCACACAACAAAAGAAACAAAAAAAATCAAAATATCGCATGCACACACATTTTTATGAATTTTAAAGGATAGGATAGCATCAAGATTTAAACGCGGCTTAAGCCCTCTAATGTCCCCAGCAGAGTCGCCAGCTATCGACGCCGGTTTTATCCGCTTGTCTTTTTTGTCTTTTCCAATTTAGCCTTTTGGTTTAGATGATTTTTGGAAAAGGTCGGCATTGAGATCGACGGGGTTTTGAAAGATCGTTTTTTTTATGATGAGCCGATTAACCAGAGTCGCCAGTTGGTATATTTGAAATGGATGTACCAACTCATCCGAGTTTTTTTTTATTTTTTTATAAATCGCTGGCTTATATGTGACTCCGAATTAATTGGTCTGCGAATCGAGATTCATAGAGTTCGGGGGCTTGCTTTAAGTGAGGGGAAGGTGTTAGGCACCCCTCGACTCCCGTGAAACACGGTTACCGCAATCTTGATACTTTCCTATCCTTTATCTCATAAAATGTGTATGTGTGCGTGTGTGTGTGTGTCTGTGTGCCTGAATGAATGTTATGGTGAGTTCTGTATGGAAGAAATTCTTTCGGGTATTTTATGAAAGAGACGTGCTTTATTTTGAAGAGTGCTTTAGGATGTCTTTTCCTTTAATACGAGAAAGCTTTATTTTTTTATGAGAAAGATTTGATTTTAATCGTCAAAAGCCATGGAATTTTCATTAGGGGTTGTTTTGGCAAAACAAGAGTTTTAAACCTTCATCAAAATAGGAATCAAGATCTATACGTTGCTTTCGTAACTCAAATGATGGGCAACTTCTAGGATCTCTTTCACCCTATGCACAACGGTTTAATAAAACGTCATTTATTTCACAAAACCATTTCTTGTGATGTTTGAAAACGATTTTCTTTAGCTTTCTCGTTAAAGAGGAATCGACGTTCGTTAGCGTTTCCCAAATTTTTAGCCTCGTGATGCTAATATCCTACTTTGATTGATTTTTAGAAAAGATCCTTATCGTTTAATCTTTTTGAAATCCTTTTGGCGCCTCAAAAATCTAATCAAGTATAAACATGCGTCGGGGCTATCCATGGGCATGTAAGCCATCAAAATATCCCCGAACGCCAACAATCACATATTCCACTAATACGGGGCCTTAAACCCGATTCTCGCCTTAGCGTCGTTTTAAGGCCCGACAGTTACATATTACAAAACAAGCATCTTGAATCTATTACATACACCAAAACGTCCATCATCGGATTTGAACCACGGGGTCGCTTTCCTAGGCTCACAACCACGATTACTACATACTCACAAAATGAATACTACAATAACAACAACGTAGATTGCCTAACACATCCTAAAAATACAATCAATCAAAACTACGCCTAATATATATCCATAAATAAGCTAGAAATTTCGTCAATTAGATATCATCGGATTATTGGGAAGAATCTCGTTCCAATGGAACCCTCACCAATAATCCCTAATCCATGATTTTTTTCAACAATATTCTTGAAAATTGCAATTAAATTTAGCCAAATGACATGATAGAAGTTGCAAAAATAATGAGATTTTCACCTTGCAAATGATACCAAAATTGTGTAGAAACTTGTGTATTTGATTGAAATATGAGATATATTGATATAATCTAACAACAAAGAAACTTCCTCTCTTTTTTCTCTCAATTGTTGCAAGAATTTGTGCTATTTCTCTCTATTTCCGAGCTAAAACTGCTGCTGATTTTCTTCTTCTTCCGCCAAACTGCTCAACCTCCTGTATACTGTCCGAAGCTGAGTTTAAATAGGCTGGCCAAAGCCAGCCGCAGATCTATCTGCGGCTGGCCGCAGATGGATCTGCGGCTGGCCAGCTGGCTCGCCACTCAGCCCGGTTTTCGGGATCTGACTTTCCAGAAAGGCGCATTCATTTGGCCGCAGATCTATCCGCGGCTGGCGGGCTTGACTTTCTCGATTTTCGTGCCACGCCTCGATTTTCGTGCCGCAATGTCGGTTTTCGCTGACAGGCTCGTATTCTGCAGTCCGGGAATTTCCGGGAAGCGCGCCACACCTTCCGAGAATGCCAAATTCGGATAGCCCTGCTGTCATGTCGATTTCGGCTGCAAATTATCATGGTGGCGTCGAGTGTTCGTATTTTTTCCATCTTTTGCTCTCGCAGGCCGATCCATTTGATGAATTTGCCCTCCTGTCAAGGTTAGTATACGAAGTGCAAAATTTGGGTGTCTACACTTAAGGTTCTTCAATACACAACAATACAATCCTAATACAATCGAGCACTACAAAACCAATTACAGAAAGAAAGAAAGAAAAAAAGAAGAAAAAGAAACACAAATCAATTGAACCAACAACTCACTGTTATACCTTTTGCTTGACCGAATTGCAGCCTTCCTTCTCCTCCCAAAATACGAAACGAATTCGGACATTCACTATTAGCCTCCCCTGCCTTCTTGCTGCGATTTCTATTATATATATATATATATATATATATATATATATATATATATCCTTTTTTTTTTCTACTGTGAACTCGCAAGAACAGGGAATCGGCAGCTTGGACCTTCAATTTATAGGAAATTGGTTACCCAATTGTTGGGCAATATCCCAATTGACCGAACCATTGTCCAATGGTAGGAGAGGAGTAGACGGACGGTGGGTCTCATCAATCCATCCGAGCCCAGCTGTGAAATTGCCGGCAAGCCCTCGAGCCGCGTAACCCCCTTCCGGTTAAATCGTCGCCCCCTAAACCCTCTGGTCCGTTCGAAGCCGCTCAGTCGCCCATATCGATCCTTGATTAGCCCAGCGGTCGGCGAGTTCCCCCTCTCGCCCGACCGGTCGGTCGCTCATGTCACCGCACGGCCTTCTGCACGCCGGCCCACTTCTGTCGCGTCACTTTCCCTTCCAATTTCTCCGTCCGTCCGACCGATTGGAAATCTAGAGCGTGCTTGGATGGATCTGACGTGAGGGTTAGATAGCTGGTTTGGGTTCTAGGCTCAGCTCTCTCACAATTGTATTACCGGTCAAATTTCTTTTTCCCCAATTTGGTTTAACTAGTCATCCCCAAATGTGAGCTACTGATCGATTGTCCAAAATAAGCGGATTCAACCCGACAAGAGAGGAAATGGTTTCGACCCATCGGAAAGGAGTTGGACTCAACCCAATAGGGTTGGGTCGGCTGAAAAATAAAAGTGGCCCAAAGGAAATTGGGTTTTGCCTCATTAAAATTTGGGTCAATTTAAATAAAAGAAAATAGCCCAACTTATTTATTAAAATTTCTTAACATTATGCTCCTAATATTTAAATTGAATTAAATAATTAAATAAATTAATTATTTATAATGTTTATTACAACAATAATTCTTTATGCGAATTACTTACCCCAACCTTGATAAAATTATTTATTTAATCCTTCCAAATTTTCTTGCCAATAAATTCGTAGGGTTGACTCACTGATTTATCCGGACTATCAGTGGGTCCCTTTAATGCAAGAAAATTATGGGACCATATAATTATATAATTAACTAATAATGTTTACATGGATCCAATTAAGTCCAAAAAATTATATAAAATGAATTTCATTTGTCAAAATAAATTGTACAAGATTTTAAAAATTCCTGGGCATTACACCTGCACCTCTACCGGTGCTTGCTTAATCTGCTTCCACTTCTACATTTATTTTTTCCCCAACATCCTGATCTGGCACTACCTGATCCTCCTCTAGATCTTCTTCCGGTTCTTCCTTCATATCATCTTCTATCTCTTCCTTTGGGTCATCTTCGGGGTCCTCCTCAGGGTCACTATCTAGACCACTATCAGGATTGCCTATCACTAATTTGTATATATCTACCACATTATCCTCACTTGCCATTCCTACAACATGACAACAATAACTCACTCAATACAACATCGTAATATAATATATATAACTTAAATAACTTACACACAATGCTTAATCTCATATACTTGATGAATTTCCCAATCCATCGTCTATTACTTAAGAACTCTATATGAGTTCACTTATCATCATCTCTACTAATTCATAGAAGGTTATATCCTAAGGTCCTCCTACCTAAAGGTTATAACCTACAACTTTGATACTAACGTATGACACCTCAAAATCTATGTACTCTCTACAACAAACTTGGTGCTCACTATCTAAATATATTCACATCATAAACTCATAATACAAACTAAATACTTAATACAGTACCAATAATTTACATAATAATACAATCTCAAGTTCTTAATCTCCTACACAAAAGTTATTAAATTAAAATATATAATTACAACACCGATATAACTACTTTTTTGGTTATAAAACACCCTTTCCTTTGTTTTTGCTCCCTGACCCTTCTTGTCCTTTTATCCTGGCTGAAGTGTATAGGAATACACAAGAGTGAGAAACAAATTTGCTCAGCAAGTTTTAAAGATTTAAACATAAAGAACTTTATAATTTTTCTGTATAATGAAAAAATATCATTGATGATCTCAAAATTTATGATTCAAAGAATTATAAAATATCTGAAGGCTTCGATTCAATAAATGTATTATCACAAGATATTAAAGCTTCAATTTCAAGAGATTATAAAACTTTGGATCACAAGGCTTCTAAAAATCTCAATATTTTCGAGATAAACTAAGTGGTCATAGAGACCAAGAATTATCTATAATGTTCTTCAGCCATAAAGATTAAGAACTCTCCATAATGTTCCACAGTCACAGAGAATACGAACTCTTTATAGAGTATTATAAGGGATCAGCCTAATAATACCTCGTGTTACGCGTAACATCATCATCACATTATATTTTAATAGCGTTATGTCGGTAACCCGACAACATCATAATATTTCCCTATATTTTTAGAGTGGTTTACCTCAGTTATAAACTGAAAGTAGTATGCCCTCAAGCCAATCACATAGGATGTGATAAATATTTACTTTGTAATCTTGTTCATTTATTAATAAAAGTATTTATTTATTTAAAAGGCATTCTGTATCCATGTTTAATTAGTTAAATTAAATAAATGTGATAAACCCATAGTTTTCAAGTAATACTTTTAGAATCATTAAGAGTTCATGTTAATGAGATCTAAATTCAAGATATCTCAAAACTAAAATATTCCTAATCAATGGATCACTATTGTGGAGTTACTGAATCCGGATAGATTAGTACATATTATGCTTACTCTGTTGAAGAGATTGATTGATCTCATAATCATTTGTGTGGAGACACTAAAGCAAGTATGTAGGTGCTTATTGGAGAATAAGTTTGCTAGGTTTGTATATAACGCGAACATGCAATCAAATTACATAAATAAAGCGGAAGCGCGATAAAATCAGATTTTAAAATTTTATACAAACCATCACCATGATCTTTCTTTATGCACAATTATTAATTAAACGAAAGAGATGGAGAATAAGAATTATACCCTTGTAGAATTCTAGCTTCCTCAAGTACAAGTTCACCTCCAATTCCTTCGCGTTCTCCTTGAATTCCACTAATTCAATTTCTTCCTTTGATCAACGTTAGCCACCCAAGTGTTTGGCCTCTAGAGGTGATCCACCAAGGAATAATACTTGTTCAAGAAGATGAGTGTTGGCAAAACCCTAGTTTCTATCTCTATAAAAATTGTAAGTACTCTTCACAATTCTTATGCAAGAGTGTGTAACCCTAATCTATGATAAGACTCATCTTATTTATAGATGTAGGAATAACCCTTCCCTAAACTATTTAGGATTAGGGTTTCTATTATAATTAAACTCCTTTAATTAATTATGCTCCTAATCCAATTAGGAATTCATGAGAGAGTACTTCTATTAATTAATTCCCAATCCCTATTAGGAATTAAATAATAGTAATAGTAATAATAATAATAAGACTCCTCTTATTAATTTATATTTAATATTTCTAAAATATTAAATAATAAATATTAAGCTATTTAATTTATTCTATCTCTATAGATTAAATTAAATACGCTTAACTTATTATTACGATTATGTCATTTACTTCTTAAACAAATATTTTCCTTTTGCGGTGTGACCCTTTAGGTTCTCCATATTAAACCGGTTGTGAATAAATCAATTAGAACAATTCTAATCTTATTTAAATAAATAAATTAAACTATTTAGTTTATTTAAATAAGTAATATTTATTCTACAATAAGGGTAAGCCCCCTTAGTGATCAACGACTTTTCAGATAATATAGATTTCAACATTAATCACAGAAGAACCTTTCAGTGCATAGTTACCGTACAATTCAATCCTTCTACCATACAATGTCCCAATTAAATATAAGACATGGATTTACTGTCAAGTCTTATTTTATTTAATTATATGTATTTCGATTCCCAAATGCACAACTCTAAATAATGCAAATTAGAAACTCCTTTCTAATTTTATTCTGCCTTGGTCAAGGACTACTGAGTTGTCATTTATCGAATCATATAGGACATTCACATCTTTTACTAGATGTGGTAGATTCTTTATTGATCATTCACCTATCTCCATGCACAACTTATTATATCCAATCATACCCCTTGATATACCCCAAAGGTCTTAAGGGACATGTCAAAGTATAACTCATCATACACAAGATACTATGATGATTTCAAGTCCAAGGATCACTTGTACTAATATCACTAGAGGAATTCCTATTGACAGACGAGTAAAACTCCATTAGGTATTCCTTAGCGAGCCACGTTCAGTGAACTTATTCTCTAATAAGCACCTACATACTTGCTTTAGTGTCTCCACACAAATGATTATGAGATCAATCATCCTCTTCCTAAGAGCAAACAACTTATGTACTAATCTATCCGGATTCACTAATCCCCTTTTTAGTAATCCAACGATTAGGAACGATTTTAGTTTGTGAGCTATATTGAATTTAGATCTCATTAGCATGATCACCATCATGATTCTAAAAACATTGCTCAAAATTATGGGTTTATCACATTTAATATAACAACACTATGTAGATAATGTAATATGCCTTTTAAGAAAATCAATTCTTTTATTAATAAATGAATAAGATTACAAAGTATATGCTACATCATATCAAATATGATTGGCTTGTGTGCATACTACTTTCAATCTCCCACTTGCATTAAAGGCAATCGCCATGGTATCTAATACCCATCTTCTCTAAGTGATGATCAAACTGCTGTTGTGTTAAAGCTTTAGTAAATGGATCTGCAATGTTGTTCTCGAGAGTCCACTATCTTTATAGTGACTTTTCCTCTTTTAATGATTCCACTAATCAAATGAAAGTGTCGCAACACTTGTTTGAATCTAAGATGAGACTTAGGAACTATTCCTAGTTCTATAATGAACTTTTCATCCAAACAATCAACTTGCAGCTTCATTTACAACTATATACTTTGTCTTTGTCACTAAACCAACAACTCTTTGCTGGTTGGAACTTTTTCAATTCACTGCACCATCTTCCAAGGTAACGATTTACTTTAAAGTGAATTTGTTATCGTCTTGGTCAGTCTGAAAAACTTGAGTCTGTTAAGCCCACTAGTTTTTATTCAGACCTACCATGAATCATGATCATATCTTCAGTACCGGTTAAGTACCTAAAGATGTTTATCACTGTCTTACAGTGATCATCTCCAGAATATGACTGATCATCATCAAGTCTTGTATATTCATTGCATACATGATAGTAACTCATGCGATCTCTCTTTCAATTGGGGACAATTTTAGAGTGATACACTCCATGGCTCATCATCATGAGACCTCTCTTGGAGATTGCCATGCTAAACGCCTTTAGCATCAAATGAATATACATTCCTTGGGTTAAGCCGAACATCCTTTTAAATCTATCTATATAGATTTATATCCCCAATTTATAGGATGCTCCTCCCAAGTTATTCATGGTGGAATGTTTAGACAATTTTATCTTTACTGATTGTAGCATTGGTGTGTTATTCCTTATCAGTAGTATATCAACATATAATACTAGGAATGTCACAGTGCTCCCACGGACCCTTTTGTACACACTAGGTTCATTCTCGTTTTTGATAAAATCAAACTCTTTTAATTGTCTCATCAAAACGAATGTTCCATCTTTGAGAAGCTTGCTTCAATCTATCTTTGGATTATTGTAGCTTAAAACATGATTTGCTTCAACCTTTGAAACAAATTCCTCTGGCTGTATCATACATACATTCTCCTCAAGTCTTCATTGAGGAAGGGTGTCTCCACATCCATTTTGCCAGATTTCGTAATAAGCTGCAATCACAAGCAAAATCCAAATGGACTTGAGCATTACCTGGTAATAAGGTTTTATCACAGTCAACTCCTTGACTTGAAAAACCTTTTAAATAGGTCTGGTCTTATAGGTCTCTACCTTGCCATTTGCCTTAGTCTTTCTCTTAAAGACCCATATTCACACTCTAGGCACTATGCCCTTTTGTGGAGTAACCAGAGTCTATACTTGGTTCTCATACATAGAGTCCATTTCGGATTTCATGGCCATCTGTCATTTCTTAGAGTGTCTTCTACTCATAGCCTTATCGTATATAACTGGATCATCATCCTCTTTGATGCGTACCTCATCATCATCCTCTATAATGAATCCATACCTCCCAGGTATCTTCGATACTCTTCCAGATTTACGATTTGGTTGTGGTACAATAGGTCTATCTACAGGTTCCTCGGTTCGACTTAAAGTGCTTTGTGGTTCTTGAACTCCTTCAAGATCTATTACCCTCCCACTAGCTCCTTTAATGATAAACACCTTTATCTAAGAAGGCAGCGTGTAGGATTATATTAATAATACCCTAAACTTTCTTTAGGATATCCCACAAGTCTGCACTTCTCAGATTTTGTCTCAAAGTTATCTTTGAAACCTTTTCACATAAGCTGGACAACCCCTTATCTTAACATACTTAAGAGTAGGAATCCTTCATATCCATAACCTTTATGGAGTCTTGGGCTCGGATTTTTGAGGTTACCTTATTTTTGTAGATATGCAGCCGTTTCTAGGGCATAACCCCAGATGGATAGTAGAATGTCGGTAAAAATTATTATGGATTGCACCATGTCCAACAAGGTACAATTTCTCCTTTTAGATACACCAATCATTTATTGCGTATCAGAAGGTGTCCATTATGAGAAAATACCATTTTGAGATGATCTATAAACTCTTTGCACAAGTATTCTTTTCTTGATCTGATCAAAGAATCTTAATACTTTGTTAATATGTTTCACTTCTGAATTCTTTGAACATTTCAAATGATTCAGACTTGTATTTTATCAAATACACATATTCAACTCTTTGAATGACCATCTCCTTTTCTTTTATTAGTTTATTCAATTTGCAAAGTGTTTTTCATATAAGTCAAGTATACAAAGTCTATCAAGTAATCTTTCAGTTTCAAACAAAATATTATCATTATAAATAGAACAACCATTGTTCTTAAATATAATACCAGAACTTTCCTTGTCCAACAACGGAAAGAAATAATGTTTCTAATGAGAACTAGAACATAATAACAACTTATTAACTTAATAGACTTGCCCGTAGGCATTATTAAACTATAAGTTCCTATGGTTCATGTAGCAACCTTTACTCCATTCCCACACATAAGATTACTTACTCTTTGTTTAGCTTTCTATTTCTGCTTAGTCTCTGCATTGGATTGCATATGTGAGAACTACAACCGGTATCCAATACCTAAGTAGAACCTTGACTTACAGGAAAATTTATTTCAATCATGAACAAAACTATATTTGTAACCGAAGTTTCACTAAGCTTCTTCTGGTTAGCCGCTGTAAGATTCTCCTTACAGTTTCCTTTCTAGTATCTAGGCTTATTGCAGTGGAAGCAAACTCATTTACTATCTACATCAGTCTTGTTCTTATTGTCCTTTGTTTTTGCCTTTCCATTTACCTTCTTCGAATTGTTCTTCTTTTAAGAAGATCCTTTGGCCCTCTTCCGCTTCCTAGAAGAATCATCTACCAGTAAGACTTGGTCTTTCATGGTTGGAAAGTGACTTTTTACAGTTTTTAACATGTTTAAGCAACTCAGGCAGGCTGACATATAGCTTGTTCATGTGGAAATTCACAACAATTTGTGAGAAAGAATCTGGAAGTGATTGCAAGATCAAATCTTGGATCAACTCTCCATCCATTAAAACCCAGTTGTCCCAATTGTTCAATCAGATTGATCATTTTAGGATATAAGTCAATACTGTATTGCCATCGGTCATTCTAGATTGGAAGAGCTCCTTAGATATCTGATATTTAATAGTCCTACTTTCCTCACCATTCAACTCCTTGAATGTACAGGAGTACAGTAGGAGCATCCATAGTTTCATGCTGACACTGAAGCTCGTTACTTATGGATGTGAGCATAATGCAATGAGCCAACTGTGCATCATATTGCCACTTTCTAAAAGTAGCAATCTCTTCCTCCGAGGCATCGTCTGCAACCATTGCAGGGATACGCGTATTAAGGACATAAGATAGCTTTTCAGCCTTGAGAACTATTCTCAAATTCTTTAACCAGTCCTTTTAATTTGGTCCGGTTAATTAGCATCTAATATGCTCCGCAGTGATAGTAAATTAGACATTGTAAAATTCTGTAAATAAAATAGACAACATTTTAGCATACAATCATTTAATTAATTACCAAAATAAATTAGGTCTTTATTTAAATTGGTATCTCCCACTATTTTCATCAAACTATATTACGCTCAATTTATTGTTCGACAAATCTAATTAAAGATTTGCTAGTGAGAATAAGGATCCCATTTCAAATATATATAGCCTTGTGTGTGCACAACAAACTATATATAAATAAATAGGTAAACAATGAAAGTAGTATGCACACAAGCCAATCATATTTGATATGATGTAGAATATACTTTGTAATCTTATTCATTTGTTAAAGGCATTTTACTTTATCTACATGATGTTGTTATATTGTATTCCTTAGCGAGCCACGTTCAGTGAACTTATTCTCTAATAAGCACATACATACTTGCTTTAGTGTCTCCACACAAATGATTATGAGATCAATCATCCTCTTAATAAGAGCAAGCAACGTATGTACTAATCTATCCGGATTCACTAATCCCCTTTTTAGTAATCCATCGATTAGGAACGATTTTAGTTTGTGAGCTATCTAGAATTTAGATCTCATTAGCATGATCACCATCATGATTCTAAAAGCATTGCTCAAAACTATGGGTTTATCACATTCAATATAACAGCATCATGTAGATAAAGTAAAATGCCTTTAACAAATGAATAAGATTACAAAGTATATGCTACATCATATCAAATATGATTGGCTTGTGTGCATACTACTTTCAATCTCCCACTTGCACTAAAGCTAATCGTCATGGTATCTAATACGCTTCTTCTCTAAGTGACGATCATCCTGCTATTTGGATAAAGCTTCAGTAAATGGATATGCAATGTTGTTCTTGAGAGTCCACTATCTCGATAGTGATTTCTTCTCTTTCAATGATTCCACTAATCAAATGAAAGTGCCGCAACACATGTTTGAATCCAAGATGAGACTTAGGAACTATTCCTAGTTCTGTGATGAACTTTTCATCCAAACAATCAACTTGCAGCTTTATTTACAGCTATATACTTTGTCTTTGTCACTAAACCAACAACACTTTGTTGTTTGGAACCTTTCCAATTCACTGCACCACCTTTCAAGGTAACGTTTTACCCTAAAGTGGATTTGTTATCGTCTTGGTCAGTCTAAAAAACTTGAGTCTGTTTAGCCCTCTAGTTTTAATTCAGACCTACCATGAATCATAATCACATCTTCAGTACCAGTTAAGTACCTAAAGATGTTTATCACTGTCTTACAGTAATCTTCTCCAGAATATGACTGATCAACATCAAGCCTAGTATATTCATTGCATACATGATAGTAACTCATGTGATCTCTCTTTCAATTCGGGACAATTTTAGAGAGATTCTCTCCATAGCTCATCATCATGAGACCTCTCTTGGAGTTTGTCATGCTAAACGCCTTTAACATCAAATGAATATACATTCCTTGGGTCAAGCTGAACATCCTTTTAAATCTATCTATATAGACTTATATCCCCAATTCTTAGGATGCTCCTCCCAAGTCATTCATGGAAGAAAGTTTAGACAATTTTATCTTTACTGATTGTAACATTGGTGTGTTATTCCTTGTCAGTAATATATCAACATATAATACCAAGAATGTCACAGCGCTCCCACTGACCCTTTTGTACACACTAGGTTCATTCTCATTTTTGATAAAATCAAACTCTTTTGATTGTCTCATCAAAATGAATGTTCCATCTTTGAGAAGCTTGCTTCAATCCATCAATGGATCATTGTAGCTTAAAACACGATTTGCTTCAACCTTTGTAACAAATTCCTCTGGCTGTATCACACATACATTCTCCTCAAGTTTTCATTGAGGAAGGATGTCTCCACATCCATTTTGCCAGATTTAGTAATAAGCTATAATCACAAGCAAAATCCAAATGGACTTGAGCATTACCCGGTAATAAGATTTTATTACAGTCAACTCCTTGACTTGAAAAACCTTTTAACCAGGTCTGGTCTTATAGGTCTCCACCTTGCAATTTGCCACAGTCTTTCTCTTAAAGACCCATATTCACACTCTAGGTACTATGCCCTTTTGTGGACTAACCAGAGTCCATACTTGGTTCTCATACATGGAGTCCATTTCGGATTTCATGGCCATCTGCCATTTCTCTAGGTATCTTCTACTCATAGCCTCATCGTATATAACTGGATCATCATCCTCTATGATGCGTACCTCATCATCATCCTCTATGATGAATCCATACCTCCCAGGTATCTTCGGCACTCTTCCAGATTTACGATTCGGTTGTGGTATAATAGTTCTATCTACAGGTTCCTCGGTTTGACTTAAAGTGCTTTGTAGTTCTTGAACCCCTTCAAGATCTATTACCCTCCCACTAGCTCCTTCAATGATAAACACTTTTATCTAAGAACAAGTCTGCACTTGTCAGATTTTGTCTCAAACTTATCTTTGAAACCTTTTTCACATAAGCTGGACAACCCCTTATCTTAACATACTTAAGAGTAGGAATCCTCCCTATACATAACCTTTATGGAGTCTTGGGCTTGGATTTTGAGGTTACCTTATTTTGTAGATATGCAGCCGTTTCCAGGGCATAGCCCCAGATGGATACCGGAATGTCGGTAAAAATCATTATGGACTGCACCATGTCCAACAAGGTACAATTTATCCTTTTAGATACACCAATCAATTATTGCGTATCAGGAGGTTTCCATTATGAGAAAATACCATTTTGAGATGATCTAGAAACTCATTGATCAAGTATTCTTTCTTCGATCTGATCAAAGAATCTTAATACTTTGTCAATTTGTTTCACTTCTGAATTCTTTGAACCTTTCAAATGATTCAGACTTGTATTTTATCAAATACATATATTCAACTCTTTGAATGATCATCTCCTTTTCTTTTACTAGTTTGTTCAATTTGCAAAATTATTTTTCATGTAAGTCAAGTATACAAAATCTATCAAGTAATATTTCAGTTTCAAACAAAACATTATCATTATAAATAGAACAACAATTGTTCTTAAATATAATACCAAAACCTTCCTTGTCCAACAACGAAAGTAATAATGTTTCTAAAGAGAACTAGAACATAATAACAACTTATTAACTTAATAGATTTGCCCGTAGGCAATGCTAAACTATAAGTTCCTATAGTTAATGCCGCAACCTTTGCTCCATTCCCACACATAAGATTACTTACTCTTTGTTTAGCTTTCTACTTTTGCTTAGTCTCTGCATTGGATCGCATACGTGAGAACTACAGCCGGTATCCAATACCCAAGTAGAACCTTGACTTATAGAAATATTTATTTCAATCATGAACAAACCTATATCTGTAACCGAAGCTTTACTAAGTTTTTTCTGGTTAGCCCTTGTAAGATTCTCCTTACAGTTTCCTTTTTAGTATCCAGGCTTATTGCAGTGAAAGCAAACTCCTTTGCTATCTGCATCAGTCTTGTTCTTATTGTCCTTTGTTTTTGCCTTTCTATTTACCTTCTTTGAATTGTTCTTCTTTTAAGAAGATCCTTTGGCCCTCTTCCGCTTCTTGGAAGAATCATTTACCAGTAAGACTTGGTCTTTCTTGGTTGGAAAGTGACTCTTTACGGTTTTCAACATGTTTAAGCAACTAAGGCAGGCTGACATATAGCTTGTTCATGTGAAAATTCACAACAATTTGTGAGAAAGAGTCCGGAAGTGATTGCAAGATCAAATCTTGGATCAACTCTCCATCCATTAAAACCCAGTTGTCCCAATTGTTCAATCAGATTGATCATTTTGAGGACATTTGTCTATACTGTAGTGCCATCGGTTATTCTAGATCGGAAGAGCTCCTTAGATATCTTATATCTAATAGTCCTACTTTCCTCACCCTTAAACTGCTTGAAGGTGCAGGAGTATAGTAGGAGCATCCATAGTTTCATGCTGACGCTGAAGCTCGTTACTCATGGATGCGAGTATGATGCATTTGACCCAACTGTGCATCATCTTACTACTTTCTAAAAGTAGCAATCTCTTCCTCAGAGGCATTGTCTGCAACCATTGCAGAGATAAGCGTATTAAGGACATAAGATAACTTTTCAGCCTTGAGAACTATTCTCAAATTTCTTAACCAGTCCGTTTAATTTGGTCCGGTATTAGCATTAACATGCTCTGCAGTGATAGTAAATTAGACATTGTTAAATTCTGTAAATAAATTTATAATTTAACAACATTTTAGCATACATTCATTTAATTAATTACCAAAATAAATTAGGTCTTTATTTTAAATTGGTATCTCTCACTTTTTCATCAAACTATATTACCCTCAATATATATAGTTCGGCAATTCTAATTAAAGATTTGCTAGTGAGAATAAGGATCCCATTTCAAATGTATATAGCCTTGTGTGTGCACAACAAACTATATATAAATAAATAGGTAGACAACTATTGTCAATTACATCACTATGTAACTCCTTTTATTTTGCCTCTTAGATTATAATGGTCAAGTGTGTGCACATCCGAACTAAAATAATCTAAGTTAAGTCCAACCTAGCACTTCCATATATTCGAAAGAAAAACACTGTCCTTGTGTGTGCACAACAAAAAGCATCGTTCAGTCTATTTATAAGCATCAAATGTGATAAAACAACATCTTAAATATTTAATACTCGCCTTGTGTGTGCACAACAAACTCATATTAAATATTTAATACTCTATCGTTTTACCATGCTAGAAGGCGACGTTCGATATTTCAAATATTTTTGAACGCTTAGGACTTAATATAATTCTTTTGAGGGGTTTGTTATTATTTGTCTCATCTTGTTTAGCGCTCATGCACATATATATATAAGATACGCGTCATATTATTTAACATGCGAAGCATGTTGTATAATATATAATATATACATAGTAAGCATGCACATATAGAATACTATATTCTACCCGGATTGATTATGGACTTTTATTCTAGTTTGGTTCACTAGAGCCACCAAGTGAACCAAAAGGTCAAACCTAGGGTGCAAGCATTAAATTTAAATATAACTATTACATTTAAACCCGGGCTCCATTATAAACGGGTCTTCAAGCGCTCCTTGCTCCTTTGTCTTCAATTCTTCAAAATTAATTCTAACTAGTCCTATTACAAAAATTATTTACAATAAATAGAAACCTTGATCAGCAGTCAAGGGGAAGTACATAGGAGGGAGATAGAATTTACATTAAGAAAAAATTAGAGAAGACGAGGTACGCAGACCCCATTTATAAAAACCCATACATTCAAGCATCCACTAAAATAAATCCAATCACACATTGGTCAATAGTCCATAATCAATCCCTATTTATTATCATACATATCTCTATATGTATCAATAAATAACATTCATCCCATGAATAATAAAACCATTCCATATATGCATTGATATCATTTAATGGACAATATTAGTTAGTATAAAATTCAATTTCAACTCCAATTAGTTATCATGGAATCCAATTCCAACTCTAATTAGTTATCATGAAATCCAATTTCAATTAAAATAAACTTCTTTATTTTAATCTTATTTCAAATCAAAATAAACTCTTTTATTTTAATTTATCCAATTTTTTAAATAAAAATACACTCCTTTATTTTTAATCAAATTCCAAATCAAAATAAACTCCTTTATTTTAATTAATATGGAAACCAATTTCAAGTTTAAAATAAACACCTTTATTTTTAACTTAAAATTGTTGAAAAATAAAATATGTTGAATCATATTCCTTATCAAAATAAACATCTTTATTTTTTAAGGAAACATGGAATCCTATTCCATATGTGAATAAACTCCTTTATTCTAGGAAACATGGAATCCTATTTGAGATCTAAATTCTAGATAGCTCACAAACTAAAATCGTTCCTAATCGATGGATTACTAAAAAGGGGATTAGTGAATCCGGATAGATTAGTACATACGTTGCTTGCTCTTATGAAGAGGATGATTGATCTCATAATCATTTGTGTGGAGACATTAAAGCAAGTATGTAGGTGCTTATTAGAGAATAAGTTCACTGAACGTGGCTCGCTAAGGAATACCTAATGGAGTTTTACTCGCCTGTCAATAGGAATTCCTTTAGTGATAGTAGTACAAGTGATCCTTGGACTTGAGATCATCATAGTATCTTGTGTATGATGAATTATACTTTGACATGTCTCTTAAGACCCTTAGGGTATATCAAAGGGTATGATTGGGTATAATAAGTTTTACATGGAGATAGGTGAATGATCAACAAAGAATCTACCACTTCTAGTAAAAGGAGAGAATGTCCTATGTGATTCGATAAATGACGACTCAGAAGTCTTTGGCCAAAGCAAAATAAAATTAGAAAGGAGTTTCTAATTTGCATTATCAGAGTTGTGCATTTTAGAATCGAAATACATATAATTAAATAAAATAAGACTTGACAGTAATTCCATGTCTTATATTTAATTGGGACATTGTATGGTAGAAGGATTGAATTGTACGGTAACTATGCACTGAAAGGTTCTTTTATGATTAATGTTGAAATCTATATTATCTAGAAAGTCGTTGATCGCTAAAGGGGCTTACCCTTATTGTAGAATAAATATTATTTATTTAAATGAATTAAATAGTTTAATTTATTTATTTAAATAAGATTATAATTTTTCTAATTGATTTATTCACAACCGGTTTAATATGGAGAACCTAAAGGGTCACACCGCAAAAGGAAAATATTTATTTAAGAAGTAAATGGCATAATTGTAATAATAAGTTAAGTATATTTAATTTAGTCTATGGAGATAGAATAAATTAAATAGCTTAATATTTATTATTTAATATTTTAGAAATATTAAATATAAATTAATAAGAGGAGTCTTATTATTATTATTACTATTACTATTATTTAATTCCTAATAGGGATTGAGAATTAATTAATAGAAGTACTCTTACATGAATTCCTAATTGGATTAGGAGTTTAATTAGAATAGAAACCATAATCCTAAATAGTTTAGGGAAGGGTTTTCCTACATCTATAAATAAGAGAAGTCTTATCATAGATTAGGGTTACACACTCTTGCATAAGAATTGTAGAGAGTACTTACAATTTCTATAGAGATAGAAACTAGGGTTTTGCCAACACCCATCTTCTTGAACAAGTATTATTCCTTCGTGGATCACCTCTAGAGGCCAAACACTTGGGTGGCTAACGTTGATCAAAGGAAGGAATTTAATCGGTGGAATTCAAGGAGAACGCGAAGGAATTGGAGGTGAACTTGTATCTGAGGAAGCTAGAATTCTACAAGGGTATAATTCTTATTCTCCATCTCTTTCGTTTAATTAATAATTGTGCATAAAGAAAGATCATGGTGATGGTTTGTATAAAATTTTAAAATCTGATTTTATCGCGCTTCCGCTTTATTAATGTAATTTGATTTTATGTTCGCGTTATACAAACCTAACAAACAACTATTGTCAATTACATCACTATGTAACTCCTTGTATTTTGCCTCTTAGATTATAATAGTCAAGTGTGTGCACATCCGAACTAAAATAATCTAAGTTAAGTCCAACCTAGCACTTCCATATATGTGACGAGAAAAAGACCGCCCTTGTGTGTGCACAACAAAGCAGTAATGTTCAATTCCTTAATAAGCATCAAATGTGATAAAACAACATCTTAAATATTTAATACTCGCACACAACAAAATCATATTAAATATTTAATACTCTATTGTTTTACCATGCTAGAAGGCGACGTTCGATATTCCTAATATCTTTGAATGCTTAGGACTTAATATTATTTCTTTGAGGGGTTTGTTATCATTAGTCTCATCTTGTTTAGCGCGCATGCACACATATATATAAAATACACATCATATTATTTAACATGCGAAACATGTTGTATATAATATATAATTTATATATATAGTAATCATGCACATATAGAATACTATATTCTACCCCGATTGATTATGGAATTTTATTCTAGTTTGGTTCACTGGAGCCACCAAGTGAACTAACATGTCAAACCTAGGGTGCAAGAATTAAATTTAAATATAACTATTACATTTAAACCCGTGCTCCATTACAAACGGGTCTTCATGCGCTCCTTGCTCCTTGGTCTCCAATTCTTTAAAATAATTCTAACTAATCCTATTACATGAACTATTTACTATGATAGAAACCTTGATCAGCAGTCAAGGGGAAGTACATAAGAGGAAGATAGAATTTACATCAAGAAAAACTAGAGAAGACGAGGTACGCAGACCCCATTTATAAAAACCCATTCATTCAAGCATCCTCTAAAATAAATCCAATCACACATTGGTCAATAGTACATAATCAATCCCTATTTATTATCGTACATATCTCGATATGCATCAATAAATAATATTCATCTCATGAATAATAAAATCATTCCATATATGCATTGATATCATTTAATTGGCAATATTAGTTAGTATAAAATCTAATTTCAACTCCAATTAGTTATCATGGAATCCAATTCTAACTCTAATTAGTTATCCTGAAATCCAATTTCAATTTAAATAAACTTCTTTATTTTAATTATATTCCAAATCAAAATAAACTCTTTTATTTTAATTTATCCAATTTTGAATAAAAATAAAACTCCTTTATTTTTTTAATCAAATTCCAAATCAAAATAAACTTCTTTATTTAAATTTATCCAATTTTGAATAAAAATAAACTTCTTTATTTTTAATCAAATTCCAAATCAAAAAAAACTCCTTTATTTTAATTTACAAAAAAAAAAAAATGAGGTCAACCCTTGATCATAAACCTTTAAAAGAAATAATCAAACAAGCCTTTAACTCAAACTTCAAACCCAGAATTATATAGTTTAAATATTAAACATTCTGATTCATAATCAAAAGTGATTCTGGTGTTGTGGTAAGGGTTCCAACTTATGACCAATAGGTCAAGGGTTCAAAACCTTCGAACTTTAAATTAATTATTTCATTTTTAAAGGTTGACCAGTCAGCGCCACGTCAGCAGTCAACAGTTGACCAGTCAGCGCCACGTCAGCAGTCAACAGTTGACCAGTCAACGCCACGTCAGCAGCCAGTGCCACGTCATCAGTTGACCAGTCAACGGTCAACGTTTGACCGTTGACTTTGACCAACGTTTTTAAAAAAAAAAAAATTTCTTTTTTAATAAAAAAAATAAAATAATTTCACATAAATAATTATGCCCAATTAAATTGTTCTAAACACATATCAATGTATATACAGAATTAAAACAATTAATAATTCGCATAAAGTTTGGCTCTGATACCACTGTTAGGTTTGTATATAACGCAAACACGCAATCAAATTATATAAATAAAGCGGAAGCGCGATAAAATCAGAATTTAAAATTTTATACAAACCATCACCATGATCTTTCTTTATGCACAATTATTAATTAAACGAAAGAGATGGAGAATAAGAATTATACCCTTGTAGAATTCTAGCTTCCTCAGGTACAAGTTCACCTCCAATTCCTTCGCGTTCTCCTTGAATTCCACCGATTAAATTCCTTCCTTTGATCAACGTTAGCCACCCAAGTGTTTGGCCTCTAGAGGTGATCCACCAAGGAATAATACTTGTTCAAGAAGATGGGTGTTGGCAAAACCCTAGTTTCTATCTCTATAGAAATTGTAAGTACTCTCCACAATTCTTATGCAACAGTGTGTAACCCTAATCTATGATAAGACTCCTCTTATTTATAGATGTAGGAATAACCCTTCCCTAAACTATTTAGGATTAGGGTTTCTATTATAATTAAACTCCTTTAATTAATTATGCTCCTAATCCAATTAGGAATTCATGAGAGAATACTTCTATTAATTAATTCTCAATCTCTATTAGGAATTAAATACTAGTAATAGTAATAATAATAATAATAATAAGACTCCTCTTATTAATTTATATTTAATATTTCTAAAATATTAAATAATAAATATTAAGCTATTTAATTTATTTTATCTCTATAGATTAAATTAAATACACTTAACTTATTATTACGATTATGCCATTTACTTCTTAAATAAATATTTTTCTTTTGCGGTGTCCATTTAGGTTCTCCATATTAAACCGGTTGTGAATAAATCAATTAGAACAATTCTAATCTTATTTAAATAAATAAATTAAACTATTTAATTTATTTAAATAAATAATATTTATTTTACAATAAGGGTAAGCCCCCTTAGCGATCAACGACTTTCCAGATAATATAGATTTCAACATTAATCACAAAAGAACCTTTCAGTGCATAGTTACCGTACAATTCAATCCCTCTACCATACAATGTCCCAATTAAATATATGACATGGATTTATTGTCAAGTCTTATTTTATTTAATTATATGTATTTCGATTCCCAAATGCACAACTCTAAATAATGCAAATTAGAAACTCCTTTCTAATTTCATTCTTCCTTGGCCAAGGACTACTGAGTTGTCATTTATTGAATCACATAGGACATTCACATCTTTTACTAGATGTGGTAGATTCTTTGTTGATCATTCACCTATCGCCATGCACAAATTATTATACCCAATCATACCCTTTGATATACCCCAAAGGTCTTAAGGGATATGTCAAAGTATAACTCATCATACACAAGATACTATGATGATCTTAAGTCCAAGTATCACTTGTACTACTATCACGAGAGGAATTCCTATTGACAGGCGAGTAAAACTCCATTAGGTATTCCTTAGCGAGCCACGTTCAGTGAACTTATTCTCTAATAAGCACCTACATACTTGCTTTAGTGTCTCCACACAAATGATTATGAGATCAATCATCCTCTTCCTAAGAGCAAGCAACGTATGTACTAATCTATCCGGATTCACCAATCCCATTTTTAGTAATCCAGAACGATTTTAGTTTGTGAGCTATCTTGAATTTAGATCTCATTAGCATGATCACCATCATGATTCTAAAAGCATTGCTCAAAACTATGGGTTTGTCACATTTAATATAACAACACTATGTAGATAATGTAATATGCCTTTTAAGAAAATCAATTCTTTTATTAATAAATGAATAAGATTACAAAGTATATGCTACATCATATAAAATATGATTAGCTTATGTGCATACTACTTTCAAAGTTCACTGTCGTGACTCACTTAAAGGAACACCTAATGGAGTTTTACTCGTCTGTCAATTGGAGTTCCTATAGTGATAGTAGTACAAGTAATCCTTGAACTTGAGATCATCATAATACCTTGTGTATTCTGAGTTATACTTTATCATATTCTTTAATACTACAAAGTATAATAAAGGGTATGTTTGGATATAATAAAGTATACATGGAGAATGTTCAACAAAGGATCTACCACTTCCAGTAAAGGAAGAGAATATCCTATGCGATTCGATAAATGACAACTCAAGAATCCATGGCCAAGGTGAATGAAAATTAGAAAGGAGTTTCTAATTTACATTAATCAGAGTTGTGCATTCTTGAATCGAAATGCATATGATCAAAAAAAATATAACTTGACAGAAATTTTATGTTTTATATTTGATCAGAACATTGTGTGGTAGAATGATTGAATTATACGATAACTAATTACTGAATAGGTTCTATGTGATTAACCGTTGATTTCATATTATACGGATAATCATGATATATTATTGTAAGGTATCCCTCATAATGTAGAATAAATATTATTTATTTATATTTGAATTAAAAGAGTTTATTTCATTATAAATAATATTAGAATGGTTCTAATTTATTTATTCTACTACCGACATAATATTGAACCTAAAGCGTCACACCGTAAAGGAGAAATATTATTGTTTTAGAAGTAATTGACTTAATAATAATAAGTAAGTATATTTAATTTATTAGTGGAATAAATTAAATAGCTTAATATTTATAATTAAGTATTTGGAGAAATATTAATTATAGATTAATAAGAGGAGTCTTATTATTTATTATTATTATAAATAATTTAGTTCCTAATTGGATTGGGAATTAAATTAGATTAAAACCCTAAGTCATAAAGAGTTTAGGAAGTGGAGTTGTCTATATAAGGGGAGCCCTTATCATAGTTTAGGGTTACATAATAAAAATCATATTAGTCATTGGAATTCTAGAATTCTCTACAATCTAATGAGTTAGGTGAAAGAGAGAATTAGGGTTAGCCACCCAAGGTTCATAGAAATCTGAATTTACTTTTTCAATCAATATACTCTTGGTGGATCATCTTTAGAGTGTTGCAGACACTGAGTAGCTTACGTTTGATCCGTGGATTGGAATAAGCGTGGAGGATTAAGGGATTGGAACTTAAAGATTTCATTAAAAGGTTAATCATCTTTATAAGGTATATCTTTTATCCTTTCTCAATAATAATATCGCATAAGGTGATTCCTGGGATTGCAGAAAATTTTAAATTCGATTTATGCCATACTTATGCTGTTTATACATGTTATTATATGTATGTTCGTGTTTCTACAAACTTACAGTGGCATCAGAGCCATCCTTTTGCGAATTATTAATTGTTTTGATTCGATATATATGTTGATATGTGTTTAGAATAATTTATTGGGCATAATTTGTTGTATAAAATCATATTTTTTGGAAGAAAATATCAAAAATTGTGATTTGCAAACAACTGAAACAACCAAAATTTGTCGTAGTGCAGGGCACGCCAGGAGTCTGCCGGGGAGGCGCAGGGCGCGCCAATTTAAGCCTTCGGGTGGCACGGGGTGCGCTGGTCCAGCATAAAATTCTGATTTTTTTTAATTTTGTGCAATTTTCAAAAATAAGATAAAAGGTTTGTTTTGAATTAGATTAGAATAAAGAAGTTTATTTTAATTGGAATTGGATTCCATGATAACTAATTAGAATTGAAATTGGATTTCATGATAACTAATTGGTGTTGAAATTGGATTTTATACTAACTAATATTGCCCATTAAATATATATATATATATATATATATATATATATATATATATATTTATATATATATTGAATGTTTTATTTTTATTGGATGAATATATTATGATATATGTGATGACATGTATGATTAATCTTTTATTGATACATGTGATGACATGTATGATAATAAAGGGGATGATTATGGACCATTGACCAATGAGATTGGATTTAATTTTAATGGATGCTTGAATGAATGTGTTTTGATAAATGGGGTCTGCGTATCTCATTTATCTAATTTTCTGATGTAAATTCCATCTCCCTCCTATGTACTTCCCATTGACTGCTGATCAAGGTTTCTGTTTTATTAAAAATAGTTTGTAATAAGATTTTGTAGTATTACTCAAGAAATTAGAGTTGAAGAGCAAGAGCATTGAAGACCCATTTGTATTGAAGCCTGGGTTAAATGTAATAGTTATATTCAATGTTATATTCTTGCACCATAGGTTTGACCTTTTGGTTCACTCGATGGCTCGAGCGAATCAAACTAGAATTAAGTCCATAATCATCCCAAGTAGAATATAGTAATTTATATGTGCATGTTTATTATATAATAATATATTATTATGCATAAGATGTATGTTTAATATGACGCGTATTATATATATATATATATATATATATATATATATATATATATATTTGCATGCGCGCTAAACAAGATGAGATAATTAATAACAAATCCCTCAAAGAAAAATATTAAGTTGATTACGTTCAAAATATTTAGAATGTCGGACGTAGCCTTCTAGCATGATAAAGCAATAGAGTATTAAATATTTAATATAGTTTGTAATGCACACACAAGGCTCATATTAAGTATTTAAGATGTTGGCTTTATTACATTGGATGTTTATAAGGAATTGAACGATACATGTTTTGTTGTGCACACACAAGGACCGTATTTTTCTATTCACTTATATGGAAATGCTAGTAATGACTTAACTTAGATTATTTTAGTTCAGATGTGCGCACACTTAACCATTATAATCTATGAGGCAAAATTGAAAAAGAGTTACATAGTTGATGTAATTGACAATAATTGTCTATCTATTGAATAAATATATAGCTTGTTGTATACACACAATGCCGTATATTTATGGCAATAGGATCCTTATCTCACTAAGCGGATTTTACACAAACTTTTAACTAAGATCTGCCAAACTATATATGGAGGGTCATATAGTTTGATGAAAATAGTGGGAGACATCATTTTAATAAAGACCTAATTAATTTGATGATTAATAAAATGAATGCATGCTAATGTTGTTACTAAAAAAATTCATTTACAGAATTTTACTATGTCTCATTCACTATCACAGCGGGAGCATATTATATGCTAACAAGTTAACCGGACCAAACTATACGGATTGGTTAAGGAATTTGAGAATTGTTCTCACTGCTGAAAAGGTATCTTATGTCCTAAAATTGCCAGTCCCTACAATTGTTACAGACGAACCTCTGAGGAAGAGATTACTACTTTTAAAAAGTAGCAAGATGATGCAATTGTTGCTCAGTGCATCATGTTGGCCTCCATGAGTAACGAGTTACAGCGTCAACACGAAAAAATAGATGCGACTACCTTGTTGCTCACCTTCATGATTTGTATGGTGAGCAGAGTAGGACTGCCAGATATGAGATATCAAAAGAGTTCTTCTGATTTAGAATGACCAATAGCACTATAGTACAGACACATGTTCTAAAAATGATCAATTTGATTGAATAATTGGGATAACTGGATTTTGATGGATGGAGAGTTGAGCCAAGATTTGATCTTGCAGTCACTCCAGACACATACTCACAATTTGTTGTGAATTTTCACATGAATAAGCTAGATGTTAGCTTGCCTGAGTTACTTAACATGTTGAAAACAGCAGAGAGTCAATTTCTAGCCAAGAAAGACCAAGTCTTACTTGTAAATGATACTTTTAAAAAAAAGGAAGAGAACTAAAGGTTCTTCTGAAAAGAAGAAAACAAAGAAGGCAAAAGGAAAGGTAAAAACTACGGATAATAAGAAGAAAACTGATGTGGATAGCAAAGGAGTTTACTTCCACTGCAATAAGTCTAGACATTGGAAAAGAAACTGCAAGAAGTATCTTGGGGAGGCTAAGTAGAAGAAGCATGGTGAAGCTTCAGCTATAGATTCAAGTTTGTTCATGATTGAAAGAAATCTTTCTGTAAGTTAAAGTTCTACTTGGGTATTGGATATCGGCTGTGGTTCTCACATATGTAATTCTATGTAGGGCCTATGCAGAAGTTGAAAGCTGAACAAAGGGGAAATAATTCTACGCGTAGGGAATGGAGCACAAATAGCTGCATTAGCCATAGGAACTTATAGTTTAGTATTGCCTACGAGCAAATCAATTAATTTAGTAAATTGTTACTATATTCTATTTCTTATTAGAAACATTATTTCAATTTCATTGTTGGACAAAGAAGGTTTTGATATTATATTCAAGAACAATAGTTGTTCTATTTATTATGATAATGTTTTATTTGGAACTGGTAGATTAATTGATAGACTTTACATACTTGACTTACATGAAAATATTTTTCAAATTGAACAAACTAATAAAAGGAAAAAAGATGATGTGAATCATACTTTCATATGGCACTGTAGACTCGGTCACATTAATGAAACAAGATTAAACAAGTTGCATAAAGATGGACTTTTATAACCATTTGATTTCATATCATATCCAACTTGTGAATCTTGTCTCATGGGTAAGATGACTAAATCTCCATTTAGTGGACATGGAGAGAGAGTTGTAGGGTTGTTAGAGTTAGTACACACAGATGTATGTGGACCCATGACAACAGATGCTAGAGGAGGGTATTCGTATTTCATTACTTTCACTAATTATCATTCAAGATTTGGATATGTATATTTGATGAAATACAAGTCTGAATCATTTGAAAGGTTCAAAGAATTCAGAAGTGAAGTAGAGAAACAAACTGGCAAGAGTATTAAGATTCTTTGATTAGATCGAGTAGGGGATTACTTGAGCAATGAGTTTCTAGATCATTTCAAGGGTAATGGTATTCTCTCACAATGGACGCCTCATAGTACGCTACAATTGAATGATGTATCCGAAAGGTGAAATCGTACCTTGTTGGATATGGTGCGGTTTATGATGAGTTTTACCGATATTCCACTATCCTTCTAGGTTATACTCTAGAAACGGCTGCATAAATACTAAATAAGGTCCCCTCAAAATCTGTCCCTAATGTAACAAATGTAATTTTTGTGAATAAATAAAATATTTATTGAGTTAAATAAATATTTTTGCTAATTTATTTAGTAAAATACATAATTGATAAAGTTATTATGGTGTAATTCATTTTAAGTGTAATTATGTTAATGGTTATTTGAATGTGATTTGATGTGTTTATTCTAATTTAATTTAATAATTAAATTAGATGATAAAATGATTTATTTGAATAAAGGATTTATTTGAATAAAATAATTTATTTGGTAATATTGTTAATGGTCAAATAAAAATTATAATTAAATTAGTAAGGTTTAATTGAATTTATTTACTAATGTGTCTTATTAAATTGGAAGTGTGACAATGAAACTATATAGTATAAAGGGTTATTAAAATAAATGGAAAAAGGGTTTTATTTTAGCTAAACCAAACAAGGCCTTGTGACCCTTGGTTGGTAAAAATGGTTTGTTTTATTTTGGTTAGCCAAACAGGGCTTAGACCCTTTGAATCTTGTAACTGGTGAAACAACTGCTAATTACGTGGTTTATTAAGTTTATCAGTTGTTTTACAAAGTCTGAGGAAAAAGAAAACAAAACAAACAAGAGAGTTTAGAAGAAGATTGAGAGGAATAGTTCTCTATGGTTTAGAGAGAGAAGAATTGAGAGAATCAAGAAAAAGGAGAGGAAGCTAAGGAATCATATTTGTTTAGCTTGAAGGTATAATTCTTTTTAAATTTTGTTAGAAGTTCTTCACTGTATATGATTTTTACTTCCCTGTATGTGAATTAATTTGCTCAATGCATGAATTACTTGGTTGTAATTGATAGTAAGTATGTATTAGTGATTATATGATGTTTATAAACCAATTTGAAGGAGTTAATCCATGAAAGTATGCTTTAAAAATAGAGTTTTTGGTTTTACAGTGTTTCACTTTCATATATGGATTATATGTATGAAAATTGATGTTCAATTTGATTATTAATCAGTAAATTGACTCTTGATTATGATAACATGATGAATAACGAAAAGAATGCAAGTGGAATGGATTAAAATGGTTTAGAGATGAATTCGCAGTGTTCGATTTCATTAAAAGGGCCAAACATGAATATTTTGTATAAACAGTGAATTTTTGGTCTTTAATTAGTTGATTATGTGTATTATAATGATTAGAATTGTTAGAAACATGTTGGGTATTTGTTTTACAACATGTTTGATGTCTAGGTATGTTTAATTTGTGAGTCGGATAGTAGAATTTGGGAAATTTAGTCTGGAATTTCACTGGTTGCGAACTGCAGGAGCTGACAGTCGGGTCCACCGCCCCGGCGGTGTCCCCGCCCCAATGGTAGGAATGAACTAACTACACCACCCCGGCGGTAGCCTCGCCCCAGCGCTGGTTTGTGAAGAAATCCACCGCCCCGGCGGTGGAACAGGAAATGAAAATTTTCCTTTTCTTTGTGATCATGCTATATGGCTATGTGCATGTTTAAAGCTTAGACTAAAGTATTAAATGATTAATGAGATACTACGATAGATGATAAGCAAATACTTATTGAATATCAAATGACAATTGAGATATTAAAATGAAATTGGATAAGAACGAATCCTAAAGCGCTTATAATGCTATAACTAATTATTGTTACCGCTTTTCAAACGGAATGTATAGGTTGATTAAGGAACGTGAATTTTAATCTATAATCTACGCACGAGGCAAGTTTTTTATCCTTAATCTCTTTATTTCGTTGAAAGCAAGTTTCCTAAAACTTAACTTTTACTCGAGCAAGTTTCTTACTTTACTTTAATTAAGCAAGTTTATTAACATTAGCTTATTATTGTTCAAGCAAGGTTGCTATAATGTCAAATGCTTATGATTTATTCCAGTCATTTGTTAATCGATCATGAATCGTTATTCAAACTTCGAATATAAATCTCATTGTATAATTTTATTGTTGAATCAAATGCTTAAGTGACTAGCAAACCCTTATTGATTCAACTAGTCCATAGTTGATGAGCGTTTTAAAGACTTAGAATATCTTGAAGTTATTCCAAACTAAGTTTCTTTTGGTACGGATTCTGACGTTAAACTGAGATGAACAACCCTAACATAGGGGATTAATTATGCAACATCGTTAAAATGTTTGTGCACAATACATTGTACAAAGGGCTGATCCCCGGAGTACGAGATGGACAGTCCATAGTCTATAAGACTGTTAAATGTTACAGTAGAGATACTTGTTAAACCTATGACATAGTTCAAGGTCTTATGACCCTCAGATTTACTTTTGATCTTGAAATCTAAATTCAATTCTTAAACCGAGTTTTCTATTAAGCTTCCAGTCCTTTGATTGTTGTAGATTGTTTTCAAAAAGGCTATTATACCTCGGTTAAAATCTACTTCATTGATTATTTAATTATTGTTGTTATTATACTTATGGGCAATTGTTTGCTCACCCTTGCATAAAACATTGCAGCTAAGACTGAGAAGTCAAATGAGTTGTCCACTAGTAAGGGCAAAGGCAAGATGCATAAGACTTATTTAATATTATGTTTTAATTCCGCAATGATGTAATAAAGGTTACATGACCTGGGATTTATTTACTTAAGAGATTAGGGTTGTAACCTCCTTTTGTGGAAAGATAATTTATTCAGTTTAATTTCATTATCCTTTATTATGGGTAGTTAGTCATGAATGTATGGAATAGTGAACACCAAATCAGTGGGATTTATGAACTCGGATTTGGGGGTGTCACAAGTTGGTATCAAAGTCGTAGGTTAAGAACCTTAGGTGGGGAACCTTAGGAGTTAGCCTTGTAAAGAATCGTAAACATAGTGGTGTTAAAACTCTTATTGAGTTATAAGGAATGAATTAAGGAATTCATTAAAGATAATATAAAAAATAAAAATAAAACTTTATGTGCTATAACTTATGTGCTCGCGAGTAGTATCGAGTGGTAATTAAACTTAAAATTTTATTGTTAGGATGTCTGATAGAGGAGAACCCAACCAAGCTAGGGAGGAGGAGTCTCGAGACATTCATTTGGTTTGGGAGCAACTAGTTCCGAGAGAACCAACCCCACTGACCACTGTTGTAGAACCTGAGTATGAACCTGAGTCAGATCCTGAAGAGGTTGAGGAGGAAGAGGAAGACCCTGAGGAGATACCATTGTCTTTCTTAGGTGTTCAGATATATGAGCAGGTATATGATCGCAACATAGAGTTGCAGGATAGGGTAGAGGAGTTAGAGGAGCAAGTGGCTGCCGTCAGGCTATTCTGGAGCAAAAGAATGGCGAGATTGAGGAGCTTGATATACGTCTTGGGGACGTGAAATGGAAGCTGGTTCAGGCAGAGAGCCAAGAGGAGGAGTTATCGGCTGAGGTGGAGAAACTTGTAGGGTTTTAGACACATAAACGCAGCGAAATTTAAAATTTTAAAACAATTTTTCGAAACCCTAAAATAGGATCCATGCGAAAAGAACAAATTAATTCAGAGGTTTAGATTTGTTTTACCGATTATCCGAGCTTGAATGGAATGATGAAATTCTAAACGGCTTCGAATCTCCAACGCAATCCAATGGAATTGCGTCTCTACGGTATCCACACGAACGTCCCACAAATCGTCACATGATCTGCAGCAAAAAGAACTCCGGTACTAGCCGCCAAGATCTGGATTTTCTCAAGTTTTGCTCTCAACTCTCTTTTCTAAAACAGCTAGGGTTTTATTTTCTTTTTGGTTTCACGTCCCTCAGACTGCTGATATATCAGATATATATAGCGTCCAAAAAGTAATTAAACAAAAACCTAATCCTATTAGAAAAGTAAAATCCGAATTTATATATATTATATTTTAATTAAGTCTTACTTAATTAATATACATATATACAAATTATCCTATTAATTTAAATTCGTAATTTAAATACTATCAATTATATTGATATATTTAAATCCTTGCAATTTAAATTAATTCTCTTTTAATTACGTTCTAAGTGTGTGACCCTATAGGTTATTATTATATTGACAATAATTTTAAAATCATATTATAAAATTATAAACAGTGAGTGGCATCTAGTAATGCATCACTGCTACCCAAATAATAATAAGATCGGTGACTCGATGCAACCTTTTTGTGACCAATGTTTGAATTTAATTTAATCCTTTTAACCTTGACATCCTAGATTAAACTTGAGCCATGGAATGTGTCATACTCTTCATAATTTAATCTGAGTTTTCTTGATCAATGAGTAGACTATATAAAACAAATCACTATTTGAGCATGGCCATGTATTTCATAGTCCTACTCAATCAAGAGGCCTATGGATATCACCCCTAATATATAGGAGGGTTAAATTCCATCTAGATCACTCATATTCCTCACACAATTCATGATGTACCCAATAATCACCTTTATTGTCCACCCTATTAAAGGTGACCTTTGATGATATCAAAGTACATAAATTCTCGTATAGTAATATAGTGATTTTAGGTCGGAGGACCATTACATCATTGTCACTATGAGAATTGCTTATGATACTTTGCATAATGCTCCACATAGAATTCTCATGATGGGTCTGTCCAGTACATTGTTCTCTAACATGTACCTATGCATTGACTTAATATCTCATATATTAATGACCAATGAGATTTGGCCATCAGTCAATCCACATACTAGTCTCAATATATCATTGTTGTCCCATTCTCAATGATACTCGACTAGAGATATTTAAGAGTAATGATACTTATTGTAATTATATAATCTCATGTTCAAGTCACATACTTGAAGCTATATAATTTGTATCATTATTCTAAGGACTTTTATTATGCTAACATTTATATTACACAGTAAATGAAACCATAATAAAATAATTCATTTATTCAATCAAATATCAAAAGAAATGTTAAGCAATTATATTAAATAATTGGCCTCTAGGCCATAAACTCTAACAATCTCCCACTTGCACTAGAGCCAATCACTCATGTAGCTAATACCCATGGAACTAGTGTGACCTTCATGCTTCTACTGTGACAAAGCCTTAGTCAGTGGATCTGTAATATTATCATCTGTTGGCACTCTGCATATGTGTACATCTCCTCTACCAACGATTTCACGGATGAGATGGTACCGCCTAAGTATATGCTTGGATCGTTGGTGAGATCTAGGTTCCTTAGCCCGTGCAATGGCTCCATCATTATCACAGTATAGCTCAATTGGATAAACAATGGTTGGAACAACACCAAGTTCAGTGACGAACTTTTTAATCTATACTGACTCCTTGGCCGCACTAGAAGCAGCAATATACTCAGCCTCTGTTGTAGAATCGACTACTGTCTCTTGCTTCGAACTTTTTCAGCTAACAGCACCACCGTTAAGACAAAACACAAAACCTGATTGAGACTTATAGTCATCCATATCAGTTTGGAAACTAGCATCTGTGTAACCTTTTACTGCCAGTTCGTCTTCACCTCCATATACCAAGAATGAATCCTTAGTCCTTTTCAGGTACTTGAGGATATTCTTGACTGCTGTCCAGTGACCTTCACCTGGATTCGACTGGTATCTGCTCGTCATGCTCAAAGCATACGAGACATTCGGACGAGTACATATCATTGCATACATGATAGATCTAATTGCCGAAGCATAAGGGATCTTTCTCATACGTTCCTCATCATCTTGTGATTTAGGACATTGGGCCTTAGAGATCTTTACACCATGAGACATGTGTAAGTATCCTCTTTTTGCCTTTTACATGCTGAACCGTTTCAACACTTTATCAATATATGTACTTTGACTTAGGTCGAGCATTTTTCTCGATCTATCACGATAGATCTTGATACCTAAAATGTAAGTTGCATCGCCCAAATCTTTCATGGAGAAACATTTTCCTAGCCATGTTTTTACAGCCTGTAAGGAAGGAATGTCATTCCCAATAATTAATATGTCATTAACATATAATACCAGGAATACAATGTGACTCCCACTAACCTTCTTATATACACAAGGTTCATCTTCATTTTTTATAAAGCCAAACTTTTTGACTGCTTCATCAAAACAAAGATTCCAACTCCGAGAGGCTTGCTTCAATCCATAAATGGATCGCTGCAGTTTACATACCTTTCCAGCATCCTTTGGATTGACAAAACCCTCAGGTTGTGTCATATACACATCCTCAAGGAGATTTCCGTTAAGGAAAGCAGTTTTGACATCCATCTGCCAGATTTCGTAATCATAAAAGGCTGCAATAGCAAGTAAGATCCTGATGGATTTAACCATTGCCACTGGAGAGAATGTTTGTTCATAGTCAACACCTTGAACTTGTTTGAAACCTTTTGCTACCAGTCGGCCTTTATAGGTTTGTACATTACCATCCATGTCGATTTTCTTCTTGGCACCCGATTGGTTTTACCCCTTCGGGTGGATCAACCAAAGTCCATACTTGGTTTGTATACATGGAGTCCATCTCAGATTTCATGGCTTCAAGCCATCTCTCAGAATCTGGTCCATTCATAGCTTCTTGGTAGGAAGCAGGCTCATCCTGATCTATGAGCATCACATCGCCGTTTTGAGTCACAAGAAATCCATAATATCTCTCGGGCTCTTGGCGTGTCCTACCAGATCTACGAATGCCTTGTGTAATTTGAGCAGGTTCACTTTCCACAACATCTTGTGGTCCCTGCTCAATGTTCCAACTCAGGTTCAATGATATTTTGTGGTTCTCGAATTTCTTCAAGTTCTACTTTCCTCCCATTATTTCCTTTAGAGACAAATTCTCTTTCTAGAAAAATACCAGTTCGAGCAACAACCACTTTGTTCTCAGAAGGTTTGTAGAAATAATACCCTTTTGTTTCCTTAGGGTATCCCACAAAATTACATTTCTCAGATTTGGGTCCGAGCTTGTCAGAAGCCAGACGTTTCACAAATGCCTCGCAACCCCAAATCTTCATGAAAGATAAACTAGGACGTTTTCCAGTCCACATCTCATATGGTGTCTTTTGAACCGTTTTTGTAGGAACACGGTTAAGTGTGAATGCAGTTGTCTCTAGGGCATGACCCCAAAAGCTTATTGGAGGATCTGCATGACTCATCATTGATCGTACCATGTCCAACAAAGTGCGATTTCTCCTCTCAGACACACCATTCCATTGTGGTGTTCCATGTGGAGTGAGCTGTGATATAATACCACACTTCTTTTGAAGGTCATCAAAGTCTTGGTTTAAGTATTCACCTCCTCGATCGGATCGAAGGGCTTTTATGCTTTTGCCAAATTGGTTTTGAACTTCATTCTTGAATTCCTTGAACTTTTCAAAGGATTCGGATTTGTGTCTCATAAGATACACATATCCATATCTACTGAAGTCGTCAGTAAATGTAATGAAGTAATAGAACCTACCTCTTGCTAACGAACTCATGGGTCCACATACATCACTGTGTATAAGTCCCAATACATCGCTAGCCCGTTCACTATGACCAGTGAAAGGGGCTTTAGTCATCTTGTTTAATAAACAAGACTCGCATTTCTCATATGATTCAAAATCAAATGAATCCAAAAACCCATCTTTATGGAGTTTGGATATGCGTTTCTCATTTATATGGCCTAAACGACAGTGCCAGCGATATGTCAAATTTGAATCATTTGATTTAAATTATTTTATATTTATGTTATAGATAGGCATTTCAAAATCAAGAATATAAAGACCATTAAACAATTGTGCAACACCATAACATATTTCATTAAATTAAAACGAACAACTGTTGTTCTTTATTAAAAATGAAAAACCTTTCTTGTCCAAACAAGAAACAGAAATAATGTTTTTGCTCATAGCAGGCACATAATAACAATCCTCTAATTCTAATACTAGCCCAGTGGGCAATGATAAATGATAAGTCCCTACGGCTAGTGCAACAACTTTTGCTCCATTCCCAACTCGTTGGTCAACTTCTCCTTTTGCCAAAGTCCTACTCCTTCGGAGTTCCTACACATTAACATAAATGTGAGAACCACATTCAGTATCCAATACCCATGATGTAGAAGTAGACAAATTGACTTCTATAACATATATACCTGAATCAGAAGTCACACTTCCTTTCTTTTTCTTCAGCTCTTCCAAATAAGCATGACAATATCTCTTCTAGTGTCCAGGTTTTCCACAGAAGTGACAATCACCTTCTTTAGCCACCCCACCTGTAGGCTTTAAAGCCCGTTTGTTTTTGAAATTGGGTTTGGCACCAGATTTAGATCTTATCTTTTTCTTGCCTTTCCCTTTTCTCTTAGCATTCTCCTTTTGCACCATCATTATGGGATCGGGTCCTGCCTTTTTCCTGTTATTCTCGGCAGTTCTTAACATGCTCAACAACTCAGTAAGTGGTTTCTCAATTTCATCCATGAGATAATTCATAACAAATTGAGAGTAGCTGTTGTTCAAAGATTGCAAAACAAGATCAGTTTGGGCTTCCTGAGTAATTGGAAAACCCAACCTATCAAGGTACTCAATATACCCAATCATTTTCAGAACATGTGGACCAACTGGATCACGATCACCCATCTTGCAGTGATACCATGCTTTGCTTGTATCATACCTCTCCTATCGAGCATGCCCTTCGAACAATTTCTTGAGATGCTCGATCATCTCATAAGCATCCATTAACTCATGTTGCTTCTGAAGCTCAGAGTTCATAGTTGCTAGCATGAGACAACTCACTTCCAGAACATCATTTTGATGCTTCTTGTAAGCATTATGCTCTGTACGTGGTGCAATGTTAGCTGGTGCTGCAGGAATGGGCCCATCAAGGACATATAGCTTGCGCTCTTGTTTGAGGACAATCCTCAAGTTCCTATGCCAGTCTAGGAAATTAATTCCACTCAGTTTTTCCTTCTCAAGGACTGATCGTAGTGAAAGACTATTTGTGTTGTTGTTTGCCATTGATATCTACAATTTATAAGTGCAAAAATAATAAGTCAAATTGCAGAGTTTTTGATATTATGAAATTGATAATAGTACATTCAAAATATACCTCCCACTATTTTATTCAAATTAATAGCCCTCACCATTAATTCGGAAAGCATTTTTATTTAAATCTTTCTAGTGAGCCAAGATCCATATTTCATTATGCCTTAAGTTAGCTTTGGCTATTCTCTCAAAATATAATTATTTAGGTAGACAACCCTTTGTCAATTATATCGTATATAACTCTTAGATAGTTTGGTGAACAACATTTGTTCTAAGTCCATCTAATGGTACCTACCAAACTTTATGCCTCTAAGTCCACAATCCTATTGAGATAACTTAGTTAAGTCAGGCCCAATGATTTTAATAATTTGGATATCACAATTATCCTATCGCATCTTACCAAGATAAATAGGGTACTTTGTTTTGGCAAACCTACATCCATCGATCAAGGTCTTGATGAGTGTTATTCATTAGAAGGCATCTGATTTAGACTTAATAATTTTATGAGGGATTTTATTAATTTATTTAGATCTCACCAATTTTTAATCTCATTAAGCATGCACATTATTTATCATATCATATCGTATACAAGCATAAATAAAGTGCAAAATTAAATGTGTCACAGTTATGGCCCAACCCTATATCAATCTTTTCAAGCTAATGAAAAGATTGAAGGTCAGTCTAAGGTGATATAAAAAACTTCAAAATAGTAGCTTCCTCGGGCCTTCCTCGTGTATGTGTCTCCTCTCCATCATCATCTTGTCATCTTGATAGGTTACATTTGTACATTACATGTGATAAAGAAACCTCAAGTTACATTCGAGGGGATTTAGATGAGAAAAGAATATTATATTAGACTTTATAGAGAGGCACGACATGCAAGCCGTATTTCAAAAATAAAACCACTAACCTATGGGTCAAAAGGGCCATAATTGTGCACCATGCATACACAATAAGCACATAACACAATTTTATATAATAAAAATATCGAATATTAGGGTTACGACTATCGTGCGCTACGACGGGAGATCCAAGGGGGGTTCCCCCCTGGCGAGCGGGGTCGGGGGCAGCGCCCCTAGAAAATTTTTTCAAACTACAATCTGTATTGCAGAATTTTTCCACACGAATTTAAAAACAATTCCAGATTCGTATACAAACCCTAAAACACACATAATAACAATACATTCAGAACATATCATATATGTCCAGTTTAAGTTAATCATATTAAACCGAATCATGTTTCTAATCCAATTAGAATAGTGATTGTATTGTTATTCCACCTTCTAGGATACGATTAATAAAACATCTTATACATGCATATATATTACTGTTTTTCCAGAACTCGCATACATGCAGAATAGGGTATATTCAATTTTCAGACCGGTTAACATGCATCATCAAATATCATATATATATCGAATACAATTAAAACACGTAATCTGAATTAATCGTTTCGCAAGTAGCTCTGATACCACTGTAGGGTTTTAGACACATAAACGCAGCGGAATTTAAAATTTTAAAACAATTTTCTGAAACCCTAAAACAGGATCAATGCGAAAAGAACAAATTAATTCAGAGGTTTAGATTTATTTTACCGATTATCCGAGCTTGAATGGAATGATGAAATTCTCAACGGCTTCGAATCTCCAACGCAATCCAACGGAACTGCATCTCTACGGTATCCACACGAACGTCCCACAAATCGTCACACGATCTGCAGCAAAAAGAACTCCGGTACTAGCCGCCAAGATCTGGATTTTCTCACGTTTTGCTCTTGACTCTCTTTTCTAAAACGGCTAGGGTTTTATTTTCTTTTTGGTTTCACGTCCCTCAGACTGCTGATATATCAGATATATATAGCGTCCAAAAAGTAATTAAACAGAACCCTAATCCTATTAGAAAAGTAAAATCCGAATTTATATATATTATATTTTAATTAAGTCTTACTTAATTAATATACATATATACAAATTATCCTGTTAATTTAAATTCGTAATTTAAATACTATCAATCATATTGATATATTTAAATCCTTGCAATTTAAATTAATTCTCTTTTAATTACGTTCTAAGTGTGTGACCTTATAGGTTATTATTATATTGACAATAATTTTAAAATCATATTATAAAATTATAAACAGTGAGTGGCATCTAGTAATGCATCACTGCTACCCAAATAATAATAAGATAGGTGACTCGATGCAACCTTTTCGTGACCAATGTTTGAATGTAATTTAATCCTTTTAACCTTGACATCCTAGATTAAACTCGAGCCATGGAATGTGTCGTACTCTTCATAATTTAATCTGAGTTTTCTTGATCAATGAGTAGACTATATGAAACAAATAACTATTTGAGCATGGCCATGCATTTCATAATCCTACTCAATCAAGAGGCCTATGGATATCACCCCTAATATATAGGAGGGTTAAATTCCATCTAGATCACTTATATTCCTCGTATAGTAATATAGTGATTTCAGGTCGGAGGACCATTACATCATTGTCACTATGAGAATTGCTTATAATACTTTGCATAATGCTCCACGTAGAATTCTCATGATGGGTCTGTCCAGTACATTGTTCTCTAACATGTACCTATGCATTGACTTAATATCTCATATATTAATGACCAATGAGATTTGGTCATCAGTCAATCCACATACTAGTCTCAATGTATCATTGTTGTCCCATTCTCAATGATACTCGACTAGGGACATTTAAGAGTAATGATACTTATTATAATTATATAATCTCATGTTCAAGTCACATACTTGAAGCTATATAATTTGTATCATTATTCTAAGGACTTTTATTATGCTAACATTTATATTACACAGTAAATGAAACCATAATAAAATAATTCATTTATTCAATCAAATATCAAAAGAAATGTTAAGCAATTACATTAAATAATTGGCCTCTAGGGCATAAACTCTAACAACTGAAGAGTGAGCTGAGAAGAGTTTGCAAAGCGTGCTAGGGCCGAGGACGCGTGGATGAAAGTTGTTGATCATGCAGATCGTGTTGAGGACGAAGTCCAGTCAAAGAAGATTAAAATGGAGGAGATGGATCATGTTTTTCACACAGCGATGGATAAAGCTCAGGATCGGGTTTATCATTACCCAACTCAGTTCGAAGATTTAGCGTGGTACATGATGGATCGCAGAACGATTGTAACACCCCCTTCCCGAATAGGAAAGAGAGGTCACACACAAAGCACAACAAACCCCAAAATAATTAACAGAGCACTAGTAACTTCAAAATATTTAATAGTTGATATTTTATTAATGATGAATTAAATACAATTCTCCAAAAATTGGCACAATAATCAAAACCTAAAATTAAATAAACTTATTCGGTCAAAGGTCTCTCTTCACACGAAATCCTAAACCGCCCTTGCAAACCTGCCGGAAGAAAAACACAGCTTGAGCCAAATGCCCAGTACGAATATAAATATGTACAAATACACCACAATATATAATGTGACCAAAAGAGTTGAACGAATAAACAAATGTGAATTACGAACAAATAACGAATACGAATATATCAAAATTAGTGAGACCGGATACAAATGATGAACACTGGCGAACATAACTATAGTCAAAAGAATTCCAAACAAAATAAGGCTGTATCAAATGGTTATAAGATTACAATTTCATACTGAGCTCAAATACAAATAGCCAAAGACTAACAAAATACATCGGTACCATAATGTATGCAAATCAAATCGGATAGTACGCACGACACATACGTCACTAATCCGCCAAACAAATCAAATCAGATACTGGGTCGACTTATACGTATTTTGAACAAACAAATCAAATGGCCAAAGCTCACACCCAGAGCATACAAAAGGATACGCCGTGGACTGATCACACCGCCACGGAAGGTGTCATGCCCTTATATCAAGAGGACATGCATGTGGTACCCCCACAGGTGGTTAGCTCAAGTATACCCTAAAGATCAAACTACAAAATGTAAGCCAAAAGGGGTTCAAATCACAAGGCTTACATGACAATTTCTAAATGACATCGAGTTATTTTAAATACGAACATACAAACTGTCACAAGATGCCAACGATCTAAATACTTCCAAATGTGAATGAAATTATACGAATAACGATACAAACGACATAAGTCTCCAAAATATATTGACTAGTTCAAAGAGTACAAACTCAATTTCTGCGCATCAATGCCAACATGAAATTATTATATGAATTTGGGAAGAACAATCATGTGAAACAATAACTACTTCAAAACGAAAAGCAAAATGAACAATTCAAAATTGAAAGGATTATCGCTGAAGGAGTACAGAATCCCTACCTGAATATAATACCGAAATAATTCACCGAATCTAAATATCACACAATTAGTCCTCCTCGATCTGATCTATATAATTGTCAAAATAATACAAGACCATTAATTAATTTACTAACTTATAAAATTTATGTATTTTCTTTTTATAACTTAACTGTTTTAATATTAATTCATATATCCTCTAGAGTTAAGAATATGTTCAATACATTTTGGTAATGCAAAAATATTATTTTAATTTAATATCGTTATAATAATATAGATGTAATTTTATTAATTCTTAACCCCCCTGTAATACTTAAAGCTACTGATTCATCATGCAATTATTGTTATTATATATATATATATATATATATATATATTACTTATGTATCAAGATCAATGCTTAAAGCTTGGGGCAACATGCAATCATTATATATATATATATATATATATATATATATATATATATATATATATATATATATATATACACGCACACGTATTAAACCTACGATTATTATTAACTTCCTTATCTCCTGTATTATATATCCCAATTACAAATCAAAATTACATTAACAAATTTGATTAATCAAGCCGCAAAATAAAATTTTAAAATAGATTATAAACACAACAAGAAAATAGATTGTAATTACAATAACAAAATAATTATTTTGTATTCAAAAATAGTCCAATAATTACCTTTAGAGAAGAATAATATGATGAATAATTTTTAAATTTCAGCCTCGTTCTATTCCTTTCCTTCCGCTTCTTCTTTCTTCGTTTACTGCAGTACCAACTCTAGGGAAACCCTAACTTAATATATTGAAGTTACGCTTATTATAATTTGGCCTTTAAACCCAACAATTAAAATTGGGCTCAATTCGTTTGACAACCCAAATTAAATATTTAGAAATCAGTTTGACCCAATTTGTTAAAAGACCCAAATTAATGTAATCACATACTTATTATAGTCCACATAGATTAAATATAATTTGACTCAAATATAAGAAAAGTCCAAGTAAAATATTCAAATTTTAAATTTAAATGTCATTTTTTTTTCTGAGTATTACATCGATGATTCGTATCATGGAGCAAGAGCGTGAAAAAGTCGTGCGACGTGGAATGTCTTTATAGGTCGCGAATAGCAGCAATAATAAGATTATTTTCTAAGATAGTTAATATGATGTAAATTTGAAATGGGATAAATAGGGGAATATGATGATGTAATCCTGAAATGCTATGAATTGAGGGTAAAGGATGTAAATAACTATAATACTATCTATGTTATGTTTTGAGGTAGTAAATGAATAAGATACGGAAGTTTATCAAATGTGCTATGTGCTAAATGTTGTTTATAAAATGTTTAAGTTAGGACTTAAATGTTTAAGTAATTGAGCAATAATCTAATAGCTCGAATTCTTATCAGTAAGATACCACCAAGAAGAAGACCAACACGTTAACAGACCCTTGAAGGATCCACGAATAACAATGAAGAAACCAACGCTAATCTAATGCAGCAGTTGATGAATTTGTTAACAGGAGCATTTGCAAATCAACCTCAAGTTCAGGCCACAACTTTCAAAGATTTCAAGGCAGTTGGACCCCTAGAATTTCAAGGATCTATGAACCCAATTGAAGCTCAAACATGGGTCATGGAGATGGAAAAGGTTTTTGACGTTGCTAGGGTCAGCGAGGACCAGAAGACTGCATTCGCAACATTTATGCTCAAATCAGAAGCTAGTTACTGGTGGCAAGCTAACAAAACCTGAGGTGGTCAAGGGGTAATTCCGTGGGAACGATTCAAAGAGATGTTTCGAAACTCATTTTTTGACAAGCGCGTAGAATCAAATGGAAGTGCAATTTCTGGAGTTAAAGTAAGGTACGATGACGGTGCCTGAGTATGCTGCAAGATTTAACGAATTGGCGAGGTTTGCGCCATATCAAGTTAATACTGATGAGAGAAAGGCCAGAAGGTTTGAGCAAGGACTAAAGCCCTGGCTGTATAGTCGAGTTTCGATGTTTCAACTGAATTCGTTTGCGACAGTGCTTGGAAAGGCGATTATCGTTGAAGGAGGTAGTGATGCACTGTCTAAATATAACCAAGAGCAAAAGAAGAAGAAGAGTGAGAATGAGAATAAGGCTAGTGGTAGCCATGGTGGCAGCAATCAAAAGAGGAAGTTGAATGACAGTAACTCTGGTGGCAGTCAACAGGGAAATTAGAAGAAGAAGGTGGAAGCATGGAGAAACTATGGAAAGAATCACGTGGGTATTTGCTTGAAGGGCAAAAGAGTATGCTTTAATTGTGGTCAAGAGGGTCACATTGCACCAAATTGCCCTAGTCCGAAGAAGGGTGCATGTTTCACTTGCGGATCAAGGATCATCTTGCTCGAGATTGCCCTAAGAAATCTACAGGAGGAGCAAGCGAAGGAAAGGGAAACAGCAATGGTGGAAATTTGACTATCATTGGACTGACACCGTCCAATGGACCTATCGCCCGAACATTCTACATGATGGTGCAGGATGCTGTGTAGTCAAAGAATGTGGTGTCAGGTATCATTCCGGTCAATAGTGTAAATGCTTACGTATTATTTGATTCGGGTGCTACTTGTTCATTTATATCCGATGATTTTGCTAGGAAATTAGAGTTACCTCAAGAAAGTTAGATTACCCTATGAACATAAAAATTGTGAATAGGGAAGTGATTCCTGTTAAGTTTGTACACAAGAACTGTCGGGTAGATATTAAGGGTCATGAGATGACGGTAAACTTAATCCCAATTCGGCTTGGGGAGTTTGAAGTTATTTTGGGAATGGATTGGTTGTTCAATCATGGGGCAGTTATTGATTGCCAAAAGAAGTGTGTGAACCTTATGACTCCGTCAAAGGTAGTGTTTTATGGCAGCAAGTTGCCTAGATAAACGAGTTGTCTGACGATGATGCAGGCCAGGAAGATGTTGAGACAAGGATGTGTATGATATCTAGCCTACATCGTCGATACACGAAAGGTGGGTGCAAAGCTGGAGGAGATACCGGTAGTTAGGGATTTTGCGAATGTGTTTGCTGATGATTTGCCAGGTCTACCGCTAGATAGGGAAATTGAATTTATAATTGATCTAGCACCGGGAACAACCCCTATATCAAAAGCCCCATATCGAATGGCTCCGGTAGAAATGAAGGAGTTAATGGTGCAATTGTAGGAGCTGCTAGATAAGAAGTAAATTCAACCAAGCGTTTCGCCGTGGGGAGCGCCGGTGTTATTTGTCAAGAAGAAAGACGGATCAATGCGTCTTTGCATTGATTATAGAGAATTGAACAAGGCCACGATTAAAAATAAGTATCTGTTGCCAATGATCGATGACTTGTTTGATCAGCTGAAGGGAGCGAGATATTTTTCAAAGATAGATTTGCGAAGTGGGTATCATCAGTTGAAGGTGAGAAAGGAAGACATACCAAAGACAGCATTCCGAACTAGATATGGCCACTATGAGTTTTTGGTGATGTCATTTGGTTTAACAAACGCACCTGCAGTGTTTATGGATTTAATGAATAGAGTGTTTAAACCATTTTTGGATAAATTTGTTGTGGTATTCATAGACGATATTCTGGTATATTCCAAAACTAAGGAAGAGCATGTGGAACACTTAAAGGTGACATTGGAAGCGTTAAGGAGAGAGAAATTGTATGTGAAATTCTTCAAATGCGAATTTTGGTTAGAGCGTGTTCAATTCCTTAGGCATGTTATTGATAAAGACGGGATTTCGGTGGATCCGGCAAAAGTGGAAGCTGTGATGAACTGGGATCAGTCAAAAACACCGTTAGAAGTAAGGATTTTCCTGGGATTGGCGGGTTATTATAGGCGTTTTATTCAAGATTTCTCAAGGATCGCCACTCCGTTCACGAATTTGACAAGAAAATCAGTGAAGTTCATTTGGACAAAGAAGTGCAACGAGAGTTTCCAAGAATTAAAGAAGAGACTAAGTACGTCACCTGTGTTGTCTTTGCCGGATGATACAGGGAATTTTGTGGTGTATAGCGATGCATCGCATAAAGGACTTGGTTGTGTGCTTATGCAAAACGACAAGGTCATTGCTTACGCATCACGATAGTTAAAAGACTATGAAAAATGATATCCGACCCATGATTTGGAGTTAGCCGCGGTGGTGTTTACTTTAAAAATTTGGAGGTGATGAGTGAGTTTTATACCTACGAATTGTGTATTATTAGACTTAATAATTGTTATCTTTAATTAATTTTTAGAGCTGTTTTATTTGTTTTTATGTTTATTTATTATAGGATGGAGCAGGAAGGGCATATATGTCATTTTGGAGAAGAAAAGAATTAAAAATCTTTAAAAATGAGCATAATGGCATTTTTGTAAATATGGTGTCTCAGAGTGGCGTAATGACGCCCAGATTTGTGCTAAGAGCGGCGTAATGATGCCCAACATCAGATTTGGCCAGCGAGGAAAGTGAAAATTAATTGGAAAGAAAGATTTCTAAGCCAAAAAGGATTCTGAAGGAGTGCTTTTTAAGAAGATCAATTGGAGAGCACTTAGATAACGTAACAACAAGAGATTGGAGAGAAACAACGAGGAGAACACGAAGGAGATTTACAGAGTTTGAAGAGATCAAGAGAGAGTTTAGAAGCAACCACTATAGTTTATTCTACCCCTTTCTTTTATCTTTAATTTTTGTAATCTCTAGGATGTTTTTATTTATAATTCGGATGATGTTTTCCTTTATTACTATGAACTTAGTATGTAATTTAGATTGATGCTTTCTATTTAATTTAAATTAATTATTTTTGAATTATTTATCATATCTTGTTCTTATTGATTAATTTTCTGATCAACAATTACCGGGATAATTTATACAAAATTGGAAGATGGAGTATAGATTTAGATCTAGATATGATAGCATCTGTTCATATAATCTGAATAAGGTTAATATGATTAGCATATATGATAGGAATATACCTATATGTCTTTTGCAGCCATTGAAAGAATTTGAGCTTGAAACCCTAATTAATATAATTCATATAGGAATATAGTGGGTTAATTAGTTAGGGTGTTCCTTGTAGTTCTATTGCTTTAATTGTTAGATTTATAAGGATTTATTCATATGTGTCTATCGGGAGAAGCACGTGAATACTATAAAGAATTCTTGGTTAGCAATTCATTGTAATTAATTACTTAAATAGGAAGTGTATTGGTTTAAATGAAATACTAAGGGAAGTTGTAATCTTAAGCTTTTAAATCTGCACTTTTCTTGTGATTAATTAATTTAGTGGTTAGTCTTAGTTAATTTTAATTTTAATTCTCAAATATCATTCATAGTTTAAATTGGATTAATTAATTAGAAATTAATAATTGATTAATATTAATTTATTTCCTCGTGGGAACGATACTCTACTTACTCTTTATTACTTGTTGACCACGTATACTTACGTGTAAATTGTCAATACCAATTTTGGACGACAAGTTTTTGGCGTCGTTGCCGGCGAATTAACTTAATATTTTGTCATTATTAATTTCAATCAATTTAATCTTAATTTAAACGTTTTTGTTTTCTGATTTACTACCTTTTTAGGTACCATGACTGCATTTAATTATCAATGGTCGTATGAGGGAATGACACATCCAAGTGCGACAACACAACCAAGTGCGACAATGATAAGCGACGTTGATGTGTGTACAACATTATCAGCCCAGATAACAATGCTTACAAGTACAGTTGACGCTCTTGGGAGTCAATCCATTCAAAATGCCTACTATCAACAGCAACCTAATACCAACCCAAATCTCTATCATCCAAGTAGGCAGGATCACCAAGACTTTTCATGGAGCTATGATAATCAAGATCAATTTTATACTCCAAGTCCATCATACCCACCAGAATTCTTGTATCTACCTCCACCACAGCAAGAGGTGATGAATTTGGAGGAACGCCTTACCAATTTCATAGAACAGTATGAGATGACGATGAATAATCAACAAGTGGCACTTCAAAATCTCGAGAATCAAGTAGAACAGCTTGCCAATGCACTTAAAAATTGTCCTCTTAATACTTTACCAAGCGATACAGAGTTAAATCCAAGAAGAGAAAGCGCGGAGCATGACAATGCAATTCCATGTCGAAATGGTGAGGAGCTATATAAGGCTGGGGGAGGAAAACTAAAAAGGTCACACAATGATGTGGAAGATGTTAATGAAGCTGAAAAGAAAAGGTTCAAGAATGGCCACAAGAAGAAAAGGTTACATTCAAGGTGGTCAAGACAATCAAGCTTCCATATGACCGTGAGGAGTGCTTCCGGATTGATGTCGTCAAGGATGTAGGAAAAGTTGAATCGATTGATGAGAGTTATTTTCTGCCAATGGATGAAGATAAGTTTGGGGGTTTGCAAACGTACAATGATGCCAAGGAATTCAAAGAAAATACCAAGAGGAGGCATGCAATGACAAGTTTTGCGATTGAACCTGATTGAGATAAGAGGAAGTAGTCGGACTGACGACTTTAAAACAAGCGCTTCTTGGGAGGCAACCCAAGTGTTATTTTTATTTTATTTTTAGTTTATTACAGTTTAGTTGTTTAGTTTTTATTTAATTGCATTTTACTTAGTTATGTCAATTGTCTTTAGGTACCAAATAGCAAACATATAGAATATGCTCCAGATATAGCGGGTAAGGAGGACGCTGAAGTGGCCAATTAGTGATTTTCAGGGAAGTCATTTGCTTTATTTTTTTTCTTCTATCTTAGCCATTGAGGACAATGTCTAGTTTAAGTTTGGGGGTGTATTCTTGTGTTTGTTAATTTATTTGGTATTGATTTTAGTTAGATTTGCATTTTAGTTAGTATGTTTTTAGGATAGGTGAGCAATGATTTGATTTGAATTTGATTATGGCCAAGGATAAGGAAAAAATGGTTTAATTTATTTTTTTTTCTTTTTTGTAATTCTTGTGAAGTTGAGAAGCGTGCTTAGTTTATATTTTAACTTATGAGTTGGTTTTACACTGTTTGTGACCTTTTTGAACTTCAAAGCACATATCCATCTGTTTAGCTAGTTGTGACTTAAAATTCTTTTTGGTTAAATACTTGTAAAAGATATCATTGAAACTCTAGAAATCTTATTTGAGCATCAGTTGAAGTGAAATTTAGGCATTAACATAAGTTTGGGGGAAATCTTGGGATATTGAAAATTTTAAAAATTGTGAAATCTTCCTAAGTTAGAATGATGAATCATGTGGTGGGTTGAGATGGAGCGTAAAACGCACTCACCCATAAACATAGGCATGAGAAGGAGCGTAAAACGCACTTGTGCGAGAGAAAACGAGATGGAGCGTAAAACGCACTCGTTCAATGGGAAGTGAGATGGAGCGTAAAACACACTCACTAAAAAGGAAAGAAAAAATAAAAGAAAATTTTTGTTTTAAAATACTTGGGAATGGTTCGAACGTGCTAAATGAAATATTCTTTTATTCCTCTTAATTTTATGTTTGGTCTTTATTAGCGGAGATTGATATGATAAGAAGGTTTTTAGAGTTAATTTTGAAAATCTTTTATGAGTGTTTGTTTATATGGTCTTATCTGAGTCATGACTAGTTTGAACATTTGGATGCATACACGCATGTGAAGGATCATGAGTAGTTGTGGAACTGATAACTAAGTTAAAATTTAGCCTTTGCATGTTTTCAAAAACATTTCTTGAGTTATCAATAAAGGAAATCTTTGAGGCTATTACGCAAATTTGTATTGGTTCATTGCTCGAGTCGTGTGAGTTGCTATTTAGAATTAGTTGTTATAGTTGTTCCTATTATTTTGCTTGATGACAAGCAATTGTTTAAGTTTGGGGGTATTTGATGAGTGAGTTTTATACCTATGAATTGGGTATTATTAAACTTAATAATTCTTATCTTTAAGTAATTTTTAGAGTTGTTTTATTTGTTTTTATGTTTATTGTTAGGTTTGTATATACGCAAACATGCAATCAAATTACATAAATAAAGCGGAAGCGTAATAAAATCATATTTTAAAATTTTATACAAACCATCACCATGATCTTTCTTTATGCACAATTATTAATTAAACGAAAGAGATGGAGAATAAGAAATATACCCTTGTAGAATTCTAGCTTCCTCAGGTACAAGTTCACCTCCAATTCCTTCGCGTTCTCCTTGAATTCTACCGATTAAATTCCTTCCTTTGATCAACGTTAGCCACCCAAGTGTTTGGCCTCTAGAGGTGATCCACCAAGGAATACTACTTATTCAAGAAGATGGGTGTTGGCAAAACCCTAGTTTCTATCTCTATAGAAATTGTAAGTACTCTCCATAATTCTTATGCAAGAGTGTGTAACCCTAATCGATGATAAGACTTCTCTTATTTATAGATGTAGGAAAACCCTTCCCTAAACTATTTAGGATTAGGGTTTCTATTATAATTAAATTCCTTTAATTAATTATGCTCCTAATCCAATTAGGAATCCATGTGAGAGTACTTCTATTAATTAATTCTCAATCCCTATTAGGAATTAAACTGATGAGTCAATTTTATACCTATAAATTGAGTATTTTTAGCTTGATGATTTGTGAGTTTTTGAGTAATTTATACTCTTTTTTTATGTGTTTTTATCTTATTGTTATGAAATATGTCTTCGTATCACTTTTATGTATTTTTACTTTGTTTTGCAGGATAAAAGAATAAAAGGATATTTAGATCAATATCCATAATTTATCATTGACATAGAAGCCCATTGAGACCCAATTTCGTCCTTGGTCCAGCCTTTATCTCTCAACACTCAAATAAGAAAAGTTGTAAATCTATTTCTTATCTTTCCGGATCATCTTGAAACGCCTAAATCAGAGCTCGGGTGAGAGAGTTACAGCTAATTTTCCAACAGTCGTCGAATCTGAATATTCCAGGAAATTGCTCGGTTGGACAGATTGACCTCTAGAGCTTCGTTTGCAATTTCGATGGTGTTAAAGTTTTCAAATGAGAATGTGTTCTTCTTGAAGATTTTAGTAGACTTCTCAAGCTTTCCGGAATGTATGGTGAGCAAAAATTCAGGTTCATTTGGGCCTCCAAACATTACTTTTTAGACAGCTAATCCGAATCCCGCCTAGACTAAATTCCTGTTCGGACCAGTTGGAGTATTTGGGCCATAACTTGAGCTTCCCAACTCCAAATTAGGTGATTAAAAAGCCCAAATTCATTAGACACTCCAGGGCTACAACTTTAGTTCTTTGTTCAAGGTCCAATTCGGTGGTTTGGTGATCCAAAAGTGGCTTACAAGGTGCTAATCAGTTTAGTTGTTAGATTTGGACTATTTGTGCATCACATGGGCACGTTTTTGGGTGGATTCTTCCTTGGTTGGCTAATGCACATATATTGATTGGGTGTTTGATCTTGACTTATGATGATAGGTTATCACACCATGAGTTTCTATAAATACCAAGTGAAACTAAGCTTGTAATACACCAATTTCCACACTAATTCACCACCAATTCACACACAAATTCCTTGTATCCATTCTCCATATTAGTTTGTTAGTATAGGAGTAGGGAGAGGAAGTAGACCTCCAGGGGGAGGCTACTCTCCTCTCCATTTTTATAGTTCAAGAACAAGCAAGAGATCGACACTTATGGAAGCCTAGAATCGAAGGCGAAAGCTTGGAGATTGAAGATTGTGATCTGAAGTGACAGCCGGATATCAAAACATAGTTTTTCTTCTCTAAACTCTTCTTTTATTTTTGTATTCTATTATTGTTGAATATCTTGTAAATTATATTTTGCATATTTGCTATGAACTCTTCTCATTTCTTTTATTTAGTTCCAAAGGATGTTGAACTTTATTTACACTATTCATTCCTTCTTATATGAAGTTCATTCTTAATAATTCGTTTTAACTATTGAATGTTATTTGGCTTAACTAATTTAGTTTCTGCAGGATTAAATTGGTTAACTAATATCATCTGCTAGATCAAGGGATAGTATTACGTGTAATTGATATTGTTCCTAATCATTAGTAGCAATTAGCGATACATGATTGTGGTCAAACTTTTAAGTATTGCTATGATTATTGGAAGACAAGTTAAATAATCTGAGCTTATGTGATTATTGCTTGGAATAGTCTAATTCCCTAGATCTTAATGCTTCTATTATATTAAATCTAGAGAGCTTGTTCTAGGTTGTATAATAGTTAGAATCTTGTGAATAGCTTGTTTCATTGAGTGATAATTAAGGGGAGTTTCGGGTAGCAGAACTTGTTGTTACTTAGGGCTATTAGTTTCATTGAAGGATAAATATTGCTATGATAAAGTGATATTTTACGGAAGAACTAAAATCTTTATTTTATTCTTATTTTGTTTTAGTTAATTAGTTAAATAAAATTCCAAACATCCCTTTTTGATTTACAAAGTATAAATTTAGACTAATCATTCTCTGTGGGATCGACTCTTACTTGCACTACTACATTAATATCTTTTGTAGTAAGAATTATTTTTGGGTGCTTGCGACAGCACACCATAAACAATAGTAATAGTAATAATAATAATAAGACTCCTCTTATTATTTATATTTAATATTTTCAAAATATTAAATAATAAATATTAAGCTATTTAATTTATTCTATCTCCATAGATTAAATTAAATACACTTAACTTATTATTATAATTATGTCATTTACTTCTTAAATAAATATTTTTCTTTTGTGGTGTGACCCTTTAGGTTCTTCATATTAAACCGGTTGTGAATAAATCAATTAGAATAATTCTAATCTTATTTAAATAAATAAATTAAACTATTTAATTTATTTAAATAAATAATATTTATTCTACAATAAGGGTAAGCCCCTTAGCGATCAACGACTTTCCAGATAATATAGATTTCAACATTAATCACAAAAGAACCTTTCAGTAAATAGTTACCGTACAATTCAATCCTTCTACCATACAATGTCCCAATTAAATATAAGACATGGATTTACTGTCAAATTTTATTTTATTTAATTATATGTATTTCGATTTCCAAATGCACAACTCTAAATAATGCAAATTAGAAACTCCTTTCTAATTTCATTCTGCCTTGGCCAAGGACTACTGAGTTATCATTTATCGAATCACATAGGACATTCACATCTTTTACTAGAGGAGGTAGATTCTTTGTTGATCATTCACCTATCTCCATGGACAACTAATTATACCCAATCATACCCTTTGATATACCTAAAAGGTCTTAAGGGACATGTAAAAGTATAACTCATCATACACAAGATATTATGATGATCTCAAGTCCAAGGATCACTTGTACTACTATCACTAGAGGAATTCCTATTGACAGGCGAGTAAAACTCCATTAGGTATTCCTTAGCGAGCCACGTTCAGTGAACTTATTCTCCAATAAGCACCTACATATTTGCTTTAGTGTCTCCACACAAATGATTATGAGATCAATCATCATCTTCCTAAGATCAAGCAACGTATGTACTAATCTATCCGAATTCACTTATCCCCTTTTTTTAGTAATCTAACGATTAGGAACAATTTTAGTTTGTGAGCTATCTAGAATTTAGATCTCATTAGTATGATCACCATCATGATTCTAAAATCATTGCTCAAAACTATGGGTTTATCACATTTAATATAACAACACCATGTAGATAATGTAAAATGCCTTTTATAACTGAATAAGATTACAAAGTATGCTACATCATACCAAATATGATTGGCTTGTGTGCATACTACTTTCATTTATTTATTGTAGGATGGAGCAGGAAGGGCATATATGTTATTTTGGAGAAGAAAAGAATTAAAAACTTTAAAAATTAGCATAATGGCATTTTTGTAAATATGGTGTCTCAGAGTGGCGTAATGACGCCCAGATTTATGCTAGGAGCGGCGTAATGACGCCCAACATCAGATTTGGCCAGCGAGGAAAGTGAAAATTAATTGGAAAGAAAGATTTCTAAGCCAAAAAGGATTCTGAAGGAGAGCTTTTTAAGAAGATCAATTGGAGAGCATTTAGAGAACGTAACAACAAGAGATTGGAGAGAAACAACGAGGAAAACACGAAGGAGATTTGTAGAGTTTGAAGAGGTCAAGAGAGAGTTTGGAAGCAACCACTATAGTTTATTCTACCCCTTTCTTTTATCTCTAATTTTTGTAATCTCTAGGATGTTTTTATTTATAATTTGGATGATGTTTTCCTTTATTACTATGAACTAAATTTCCAATTAAGATTGCAACGGAACTTAGTATGTAATTTAGATTGATGATTTCTATTTAATTTAAATTAATTATTTTGGAATTATTTATCATATCTTGTTCTTATTAATTAATTTTTTGATCAACAATTACCGGGATAATTTATACAAAATTAGAATATGGAGTATAGATTTAGATCTGGATATGATAGCATCTGTTCATATAATCTGAATAAGGTTAATATGATTAGCATATAGGATAGGAATATACCTATATGTCTTTTGCAGCCATTGAAAGAATTTGAGCTTGAAACCCTAATTAACATAATTCATATAGGAATATAGTGGGTTAATTAGTTAGGGGGTTCCTTGTAGTTCTATTGCTTTAATTGTTAGATTTATAAGGATTTATTCATATGTGTCTATCGGGAGAAGCACATGAATACTACAAAGAATTCTTGGTTAGCGATTCATTGTAATTACTTACTTAAATAGGAAGTGTATTGGTTTAAATGAAATACTAAGGGAAGTTGTAATCTTAAGCTTTTAAATCTGCACTTTTCTTGTGATTAATTAATTTAGTGGTTAGTCTTAGTTAATTTAATTTTAATTCTCAAATATCATTCATAGTTTAAATTGGATTAATTAATTAGAAATTAATAATTGATTAATATTAACTTATTTCCTCGTGGGAACGATACTGTACTTACTCTTTATTACTTGTTGACCACGTATACTTGCGTGTAAATTGTCAATACCAATTTTGGACAACAGGAGGCACTATCTCTATGGGAAGAAGTGTGAGATATATACAAACCATAAAAGTCTGAAGTATATTTTCACACAAAAGGATTTAAATATGCGTCAGAGGCGATAGATAGAATTGATCAAAGATTACGATTGTGAGATCCTATACCATCCAGGAAAAGCTAATGTGGTTACCGACGCTTTGAGTAGGAAGGGTTGGGAGAAGTTGTTTTTGTTAACTGCTTAGGAGAAACTCATAGCAGAAATGGCTAAGTTGGAGTTAGAGGTGAAATATCTAGCAGAGCCGAATGAAAAATTATTCCGGATGGAAACCCAACCAACTCTAGTGGACAAGGTAAAGGAAGCACAATTCCAGAATGAGGAGTATGATAAAATACGGAAAAGGGTGCTTGAGGGTGAGGAGCTAAAATTCAAAATCGATACCGAAGGGTTGCTGAGATTTGAAGGTAGAATCTGGGTTCCGTCAGTGCAAGAGATCAGAGAAGAGATTTTGAACGAAGCTCATAGTTCAAGATTTTCGATTCACCCGGGAAGTACAAAAATGTACCAGGATCTTCGACAACATTTCTGGTGGCCAAATATGAAGAGAGAAGTTGCTAAGTGTGTTGCGAAGTGCTTAACTTATCAGAAAGTCAAAGCAGAGCATCAGAGGACAAGTGGTTTGTTACAGCCCTTGGAGATACCAGAATGGAAGTGGGAACATATCACGATGGACTTCGTGGTAGGGCTTCCAACTACTCAGAAGGGTTATGACGCAATATGGGTTATCGTGGACCAACTGACGAAATCAGCGCATTTCTTACCGATTAAAATTAGATTCACCCTAGATCAGTTAGCGAAATTATACGTCAAGGAGAATATCTCAACGTACAGAGTTCCAGTATCAATTGTGTAGGACAGAGATCCATGTTTCACATCAAAATTTTGGAAGAGTCTGCAAGCTTGTATGGGGACGCAATTGAGAATGAGTACAGCGTACCATCCTCAAACCGATGGCCAGAGCGAAAGAACAATTCAAACATTGAAGGATATGCTAAGAGCGTGTGTCACGGATTTTAAAGGTAACTGGGATGATCATTTACCTCTGGTCAAGTTTGCCTATAATAATAGTTATCACGCAAGTATTAGAATGCCGCCTTATAAAGCATTGTACGGAAGGAAGTGCAGAACTCCGTTATGTTGGGATGAAGTTGGTGAACGTCGACTATTGGGACCCGAACTGGTACAGCAAACTGCTGAAATCGTCAAGGTGATAAGAGCCAGATTGTTAGCTGCTCAAGATAGGCAGAAGAGGTATGCTGATAAGCACCGGCAAAATAGAGAATTCAACATCGGCAATTTTGTGTTTCTCAAAGTATCTCCTTGGAAGGAGAAGATCAGATTTGGTAAAAAGTGTAAGCTGAGTCCGCGATTTATTGGACCCTTTGAGGTGTTGAAAAGAGTAAGTGAGGTGCCCTATGAGGTAGCTTTACCTCCCGAATTAGACAACATTCACAATGTCTTCCATACATCGGTGTTAAGACCATATAAGCCCGATTATAAACATATTATAGAATATGAACCAATACAATTTGAGAAAGATTTATCCTATGAAGAGGTTCCTATATAGATAGTTGACAATTTAATGGGTCTTATTAAATTGGAAGTGTGACAATGAAACTATATAGTATAATGAGTTATTAAAATAAATAGAAAAATGGTTTTATTTTAGCTAAACCAAATAAGGCCTTGTGACCCTTGGTGGGTAAAAATGGTTTGTTTTATTTTGGTTAGCCAAACAGGGCTTAGACCCTTTGAATCTTGTAATTGGTGAAACAACTGATAATTACGTGGTTTATTAAGTTTATCAGTTGTTTTACAAAGTCTAAGAAGAAAGAAAACAAAACAAACAAGAGAGTTTAGAAGAAGATTGAGAGGAACAGTTCTCTGTGATTTAGAGAGAGAATAATTGAGAGAATCAAGAAAAAGGAGAGGAAGCTAAAGAATCATATTTGTTTAGCTTGAAGGTATAATTCTTTTTAAATCTTGTTAGAAGTTCTTCACTGTATATGATTTTTACTTCCCTGTATGTGAATTCATTTACTCAATGCATGAATTACTTAGTTGTAATTGATAGTAAGCATGTATTAGTGATTATATGATGTTTCACTTTCATATATGGATTATATGTATAAAAATTGATGTTCAATTTGATTATTAATCGGTAAATTGACTCTTGGTTATGATAACATGATGAATAACGAAAAGAATGCAAGTGGAATGGATTAAAATGGTTTAGAGATGAATTCGCAGTGTTCGATTTCATTAAAAGGGCCAAACATGAATATTTTGTATAAACAGTGAATTTTTGGTCTTTAATTAGTTGATTATGTGTATTATAATGATTATAATTGTTAGAAACATGTTGGGTATTTATTTTACAACATATTTGATGTCTGGGTATATTTAATTTGTGAGTCGGATGGTAGAATTTGGGAAATTTAGTCTGGAATTTCACTGGTTGCGAACTGCAGGAGCTGACAGTCCGGTCCATCGCCCCGGCGGTGGAAATATACTAGAGTTAGCGCCCCGGCGGTGTCCCCGCCACGACGGTAGCCTCGCCCCGGCGCTGGTTTGTGAAGAAATCCACCTCCCCAGCGGTGGAACAGGAAATGAAAATTTTCCTTTTCTTTGTGATCATGCCATATGGCCATGTGCATGTTTAAAGCTTAGACTAAAGTATTAAATGATTAATGAGATACTACGATGGATGATAAGCAAATACTTATTGAATATCAAATGACAATTGAGATATTAAAATGAAATTGGATAAGAACGAGTCCTAAAGCACTTATAATACTATAACTAATTATTGTTACCGCTTTTCAAACGGAATGTATAGGTTGATTAAGGAACGTGAATTTTAATCTGTAATCTGCGCACGAGGCAAGTTTTCTATCCTTAATCTCTTTATTTCGTTGAAAACAAGTTCCCTAAAACTTAACTTTTACTCGAGTAAGTTTCTTACTTTACTTTCATTGAGCAAGTTTATTAACCTTAGCTTATTATTGTTCAAGCAAGGTTGCTATAATGTCTAATGCTTATGATTTATTCCAGTCATTTGTTAATCGCTCATGAATCGTTATTCAAACTTCGAATATAAATCTCATTATACAATTTTATTGTTGAATCAAATGCTTAAGTGACTAGCAAACCCTTATTGATTCAGCTAGTCCATAGTTGATGAGCGTTTTAAAGACTTAGATTATCTTGAAGTTATTTCGAACCAAGTTTCTTTTGGTACGGATTCTGACGTTAAACTGAGATGAACAACCCTAACATAGGGGATTAATTACGCAACAACATTAAAATGTTTGTGCACAATACATTGTACAAAGGGCTGATCTCCCGGAGTACGAGATGGACAGTTCATAGTCTATAAGACTGTTAAAGGTTACAGTAGAGATACTTGTTAAACCTATGACATAGTTCGAGGTCTTATGACCCTCAGATTTACTTTTGATCTTGGAATCTAAATTCAATTCTTAAACCGAGTTTTCTATTAAGCTTCCAGTCCTCTGATTGTTGTAGATTATTTTCAAAAAGGCTATTATACCTCAGTTAAAATCTACTTCATTGATTATTTAATTATTGTTGTTATTATACTTGTTGGCAATTGTTTGCTCACCCTTGCATAAAACATTGCATCTAAGACTGAGAAGTCAGATGAGCCATCCACTAGTAAGGGCAAAGGCAAGATGCAGAAGTAGCTCATGAACTGTTATTTGTTATGGAGTTTTGTAATAAGACTTATTTAATATTATGTTTTAATTCCGCAATGATATAATAAAGGTTAGATGACCTGGGATTTATTTACTTAAGAGATTAGAGTTGTAACCTCTTTTTGTGGGAAGATGATTTATTCAGTTTAATTTCATTATCCTTTATTATGGGTAGTTAGTAATGAATGTATGGAATAGTGAACACCAAATCAGTGGGATTTATGAACCCGGATTTGGGGGTGTCACACCTAAGACTCCATATGAGTTATGGACAGGGAGGAAACCTTGTCTTAAGCATGTTAAGATTTGGGGTTGTCCAACTTATGTAAAGAGGTTACAAAGTGATAAGTTTGGGACAAGATCTGACAAGTGCAGCTTTGTGGGATATCCTAAAGAAAGTTTAGGGTATTATTTCTATAATCCTACTGAGTAAAAGGTGTTTGTTGCGAAATACGCTGCCTTCTTGGAAAAGGAGTTTATCCTTGAAGGGGCTAGTGGGAGGAAAATAGATCTTGAAAAAGTTCAAGAACCACAAACCACTATAGGTCAAGTGGATAAACCTGTCCAAGTAGAGATACCTTGTGTACCACAATCGAATCGTAAATCTAGAAGAGTACCGAAGATACCTGAAAGGTATAGATTCATTATAGATGATGATGATGAGGTACGCATCATAGCTGATGATGATCTAGTCACATACGATGAGGCTATGAGTGGTAGACACTCAGAGAAATGACAAATGGCCATGAAATTCGAAATGGACTCCATGTGTGAGAATCAAGTGTGGACTTTGGTTAACCCTCCGGAAGGCATAATGCCTATAGGGTGTAAATGGGTCTTTAAAAGAAAGACTAGAGCATATGGCAAGGTGAAGACTTATAAGGCCAGACTGGTGGCGAAAGGTTTCAAACAAAGGCAAAGAGTTGACTATGACGAAACTTTCTCACCAGGAACAATGCTTAAGTCCATTCAAATTTTGCTTGTGGTTACAGCTTACTATGACTACAAGATCTGGCAAATGGACGTGAAAACGGACTTCCTCAATGGGAAACTAGAAGAGGATGTATACATGATACAGTCAGAGGGTTTTGTTTCAAAAAATAGAACAAATTTAGTGTGTAAGCTACAACGATCCATTTATAGATTAAAGTAAGCTTCTCGAAAATGGAACATCTATTTTGATGTGACAATCAAAAAGTTTGATTTTATCAAAAATGAGGATGAACCATGTGTGTACAAGAAGGTTAGTGGGAGCACTATGACATTCTTGGTACTATATGTTGATGATAGACTACTTATTGGGAATGACATACCTATACTTCAATTAGTAAAGATATGGTTGTCTAAACACTTCTCTATGAAGGACTTGGGAGAAGCATCCTACATTTGGGGGGATAACGATCTATAGAGATAGATGTAAAAGGATGCTCGGCTTGACCCAAGGAACGTACATTGATTCGATGTTAAAGAGGTTTAGCATGCAAGACTCCAAGAGAGGACTCATACCGATGAGCCATGAAGTTAATCTTTCCAAGAAAATATCCCCAAAGATACCTGAAGATAGAGATTGCATGAGTAAGATTCCTTATACTTCGACAATAGGATCTATCATGTATGAGATGATATGTACGAGACCTGATGTTGCTTATGCACTAAGTATGACAAGCAGATATCAGTCTAATCCTGGAGAAGAACACTAGAAAGCTGTGAAAAACATCCTAAAGTACTTAAGAAGAACTAAGGATGTTTTTTTAGTTTATGGTGGGTCTGATTTGAAACTAAAGGGCTATAGAGACTCAAGTTTTCAAATTGACCAAGACGACAACAAATCTGTTTCAAGGTATATGTTTACTTTGAATGGTGGAGCAGTGAGTTGGAAGAGTTCCAAGCAACAAACGGTTACTGATTCAGTGACGGAGGCAGAGTACATAGTTGTAAGTAAAGCTGCAAAGGAAGCTGTTTGGATGAAGAAGTTCATTACAGAACTTAGAGTGGTTCTGTATATTGTGACAACACTGGAGTTGTTGCATAAGCCAAGGAACCCAGGTCTCATCAGAAATTCAAGCATGTGTTGTGGCATTTTCATTTGATTAGAGACATCATTGAAAGGGGAGATGTCAACTTAGAGGGAGTGGACTCTCAAAACAACATTGCAGATCCATTTACTAAAGCATTATCTCTGCAGCAGTTCGATCGTCACTTAGAGAAGATGGGTATTGTAGTCACCTAAAATTTTACATATATTTTCTAACCCTAGCAGGAGGATAAAAAAGTTATTCTAGTTGGAGGACGGGACATCCGAATAGAGAATTTTGAGGCTCAGATCAAAGCACACGAAGTCATCCCAATAACCACCGAGTGAAAAACTACTCAAGCATGACGGTTGACTGTTCGATATCTATGAGAAGAAACATTTCTACACTTTGTCCTATCTTCCTAGATCCAAAATTAGCCAAGCTTTATGCCACTATGTAGCTCTCGAAAAGAGATTTTCAGAATGGTATCGCATGCATCCCAACTATTCCTAGAATGAAAGTTAAGAGCATTCCAACAGGAAGTGCGAAAACCCGACATCACGATTGTAGACACCCAAAATTTACGTATTTTTCTCTATCAATGACAGGAGGACAAAAGTGTCATTTCAACCTAAGGTCAAGATCTCCAAGAAAGGATTATGAGGCCAAGAACAAGTATTCAAAGCTCCCACAATGGCCTCCAAAACAACCGACTACACAAAGCAAGGTGAATGACTAGCTGACATCTACCAAGGGATGGTTTTTCCCCTTTTTCACTATCTTCCTGAAATCAGAATTAAACGATCATATATCATTACGAAGCTATCGGAAAGAACTTTCCAGAATGGTATAGCACGTCTCCTAATTCTTCCCGGATTAAAAGTTATAGGCATTCTAGTGCACAATATAAAAAATAGACTTTGCGGCATGAAAATCGAGCAAGTGAGGCCCTCCATAGGCCAGCCACAATTGCATCTATAGCTACCTAGGTAGACTATAAATGGCCAAAATTTCAGCCATTTTGGAGGAGCATAACATTGTTAAAGAGAGAAAGTGTGCACTTAGTGAGAGAAACACCCAAAAACCTCTCTAATACCCATCTAGACCTAGCTATTCTCATGAAATCCCACCAAATTAGAACCAAGCCATCTAGATTCAAGCCTAAGAAGGAGGATTTCACCATTCTCAAGGTGAAAGACTCAATCTTTATGTATAGTTAATGTAAATCTAGTGGATCTAGCATAGATTCATTTTTTGTGGCGAAAGATCCGATTTTTAGGTAGATTCAATGTAGATCTAACATAGATCTAATATATATCTCGTTTATTTTAGTGAAAGATTCGATTTTTATATAGATTTGATATAGATCTATTAGATTTAGTATAGATCTTGTCTATTTTATATGTTGTTGTGCTTGGATTTGGGTTATTTTCCGATTAATATTTTGTTGAGGCCCTCCCTGCATCTTAGATCTATATCTAGGGTGTGGGGATCCTCTTTATGGGATTATGGATGGTTAGAGAGGATTTCCAACGGTTAAAATCTCCTCCTAATCATCCGATGATATCCTGATGAGTGTGTTTTATACACACAAATTGAGTACTTTTAGCCTTGATAATTTGCAAGTCTTTAGCTATTTCGTTTGGTTTTATGTGTTTTCATCTTATTATTGTGTAATATAGTTTTGTATTACTTTTATATGTTTCTGTATGCTTTTATGTGTTTTTACTTTGTTTTGTAGTAATTGAAATAAAGGCCTCTTGGATCGTTGTGTTTTTGACTCGAATTTGACATTCTAGCTGCTTGTTTCTCAATTTGACCCATGATGCAATCCGAATCTCTCAAAACTCAAAGAACAAAAGTTGTAGATTTTGATCTTAGCTTTGTACAACATCTCGAATCATCCACTTTGAAGTTCGTATGAGAGAGTTATGGTCATTTTACCATCGGATTGTGCATGAATTTTACACAGCAGCTGCTTCTAGGCCATTTTGAGCCTTGCTCCGGCCATTATCTCGACGAGCTCCGGTTATGGAAGTTGTATAGCTACTTCTTAGATTTCCATAGCCTACTTAATCGCCTAAATCCGAGTTCGGACGAAGACGTTATCACCATTTTATCAAACGACGTCGAAGCTGAATCAGGATACAGGAAGCTGAAACCAAGGTAGCTCGCCGGGGCGCGAATTTTAGGCTTATTTTGGCGCCGGGGCGAGCTCACCTGTAGCTATGCAGAAAGTGCGATTTTTGGTCCAAAACTCGGGAATAAGCTAGGTTTTTGGATACCCATCTCTTATAACACCAAGGAGGCGGCGGAAACTGAGATTCTAACACCATCTAACACTTCTAACATCAATTCTAGAGAGAGGGAGGCTTCCATAAACATCAAATTAAGAGGAAAAATCTGCAATACAAGGCAATTTTCAGCAAAGTCCAAGGAACAAAAAGAGCAAGGAGTATCAAATCTTGAAGGAAAGCTAGAGAACAAAAATCAACCATTGAATATCTTCCTAAGGGGTTTTATCATTCTATCTCTAGTATTCTCTTCTTAATTTGTAATTCCATCATGATGTATAGATCAAATTTGATGTTTATTGTAATTCCCATGAACTAGAACTAATTTTCTAAGATTTCAATGGAACCCAATACATAGTTTGAATTGAATTCTCTCTCTTTGATGTTGGTTAATTATTTGTGATTGAATATCATAATTTGTGCTTTATATATTAATTACCTAGCTAGTAATTACCTTGGGAACTTATATGGAATTGAGAGAGGAAGTATAGGTTGAGACCTTGTTATGATATCATTTGAAAATTAGATATTCCTATGGGTAATTTATAAAATTAAGTGACGTGTGTTTTATTTATTACCCTCATGAATGGATAATTTGATTTTATTTAGGATAGACATATACCTAAATACCACATGTATCCATTTGAGAATCATGCTTAATGATTTCCATTGCAAAAGTTGATAATTGATAGGGTGATTAATGAGATTTGGTGACACGTGTCTTGTTGATTATTCTTTATATTGGATTCTTGCTAGTGTGTAGAATAGAGATATTTATACACCGAATTGGGAAATACGTATTTGACCATCGAGAGAGGCTTGTATATACTTGTAAATTCTCGGATAACAATCCTTGTGATTTAACTAGTTGAAAAGAGAGAGTTAGGATATTCAAGTGAAGTGTTGGGGGAAATTGTGATCTTAGACTTGTTAATATTTGATTTCATTATCTTAAAGCTTTCCATAGTTCTTTGATTATTTGTTATCTTCATTAATGCAAAACAACAAAAACAATTATCGTTTGTTTAAATAAGATTGAGATGATAAAAGGTTAATACTTGGAAAAGACTAGTAACAAATCCTTGTGGGATCGATACTCTACTTACTCTTTATTACTTGTTGACCGCGTATACTTGCGCGTAATTGTCGTTATATTAATCGGACAACAAGTTTTTGGCGCCGATGCCGGGGAATTATTTTTCTAGTGTTTTTCCAATATTAATTACAATCAAATTGATCTTAATTTAAACTTGTATATAAATTTGTTTTTACTTTATTTTAACATTTTTCTGTTTTGATGCTTTACGAGGTACACCATGGATGACTTTGCTTATCAATGGCCATACACGAGTATGACTCAACCAAGGGAAACTGGGATTGATGGACTCAATGCACTCTCTGCATTGTCAGCACAATTTGAAACACTATCAAGGAAGTTGGATGCCTTTGTAGTAGAGAGCATTCAAGGTATAGCAATGACATGTGATTATTGTGCTGACAATCACCCGAGTCATCAATGCACCGTCAATTTTGGACCGGTACAATACGGTGGTGATTACCCCAACAACTATGATTATCCCGATTATCACCAAGATTGGGGGTATCACCCGGATACTACTTGGAGCTACAATTATGATGATCAATATTATGCTCCAAGTCCAGTTGTTGCACCGGAATTCTCATGTCCACCTCCATTGCCACAAGAAGATAAGATGTCAAACTTTGAGGAACTTGTGACCAAGATCATGACTTCGAATGGGGAGATGTTAAAAAGTCAAGACCTATCAATTCAAAATCTTCAGAATCAGGTTGATCAAATGTTCAAAGCTTTGAACAACTGTCCTCAAAATAATTGGTGTTATGACATGGATTCCGAGGCTTATGGTGAGCCCGAGCCAAATCTGCAACTGGATGAGCCACAAGATATAGAAATAGAGGAGACAATTGGGGATAAGGTTAACACAATCGACGAAGAGATTTGTATGAGTTCCAACGATGATGAGCCGATTGTATTAATACCCCAAGTGCCTTCTCTACTAAAGTTCAAGAATCCAGTCAGTTTTGCAAAACCGTGTCCACTTGGTAGTCATTTCTTAGGCGAGGCTCTATGTGACGATGGTGCTAGCATGAATGTGGAACCATGGTGGACCGAGGAAATGAAGATAAAAGAAGAGCCTGTTGTGCTTGACAAGCCCCAATGCCTAAATCTTATCACAGACACAAAGGATGATGCACCTAGCTATTTGACATTTGAAATTGAGGGCTTATCTATAGAAAGCAAGCTAGGTGCCTTTAGTTCAATGGCTATCACCAATGAGGAGAAACCCTCAAATATTGCATGGCTATCAATGGAGGGTGGGTTCCTCAATTATCGAAGGGGAATTGGATAAAAGTAGGGAGTTAGTCAGGCCGAAGACTTTAAAACAAGCGCTTCTTGGGAGGCAACCCAATTTTATTGTTTTGATTTTGATTTTTTTCAATTGATTTTTAGTTTGTTTAATTGCATTTTAATTTCTTTAGTCAATTGCTTTCAGGTACTGAATACTAAGCAAATTGGTGTGTGCTCCCAACTTAGGGGACTTGAAAGATGATATTAATAGCGCTTGACACGTTATCAGGGAAGTCTTCTATTTTATTTTTTTTCCTATTTCAGACATTGAGGACAATGTCAAGTTTAAGTTTAGGGGTATAGGCTTTAGTATTTAGTATTTGTGTTTTTAATTTAGTATTTGTGTGTTGTTAGTGTGTTTTTTTTTTTAAAACAAAAAAAAAATTATTTATTTTTAAGATGTGTCCATTGAGCATTGTTTTAATTTGATTTGAACTACAATTCATGGTCTATGATAAGAACTTGATTGAATAGTTTCTAACTCATGGAAAATGGATAAATGTTGCTTAGTCTTTGTGCTTAATCGTTATTGTTGGTTATTGTTTTGCTTATGCGTCCTTTCACTCTTTTGCACCTACCCATGAGTATTGAGCTAGTTGTATGCTTAGAGAAGGCTTTTATAACCGAATACTTGTGGGAAATATCTATAAACTCTAAAACTCGTTTAAACATCACTCGAAGCAAGGTGTCCAAATTTGTTGTGTTTGAATTGTTGGTCATGTGGTGAGTTGAGATGGAGCGTAAAACGCACTCACTCATGGACACATGTGTAGGAGAGATAGAGCGTAAAACGCACTCTCTTATAATTGTGATTAAAGAAAGAAAATTGTATATTTCAAATCTTGTGTTGAGTTGAGATGGAGCGTAAAACGCACTCACCCACAAGAGTGGACTTAGGATAAGATGGAGCATAAAATGCACTTACCTAGAGTCCTTTGATTTCATATTTTTAGAAATTGTGATTTGTATACCTTTCTATTGAGTGATATGTTAAGCATGTTGTTTCGGGGTTTATTTTGATTATTTCATAAGGTAATGTGGTTGCATAGCTTCATCCGAGCTTGATTGGTTTAGTGCTATTGGGTATACACACACACACGGGGAAGGGACCTAAAGCAAGCTATAACTAGCTCATTGTAAATCTAAACTTGCAACATTTTGAAAGTTTCCTTGAACCTTATTGTGTTTATGCTTTGAGACCATTGGTTAGCTTATTAACTCATTGCTCAAGATAGTTTTTATTAGAAATGTTTAATTTTAATAGTTTGTGTGTTTTGCTTGAGGACAAGCAAAGGTTTAAGTTTGGGGTATTTGATGAGTGTGTTTTATACACACAAATTGAGTACTTTTAGCCTTGATAATTTGCAAGTCTTTAGCTATTTCGTTTGGTTTTATGTGTTTTCATCTTATTATTGTGTAATATAGTTTTGTATTACTTTTATATGTTTTTGTATGCTTTTATGTGTTTTTACTTTGTTTTGTAGGAATTGAAATAAAGGCCTCTTGGATCGTTGTGTTTTTGACTCGAATTTGGCATTCTAGCTGCTTGTTTCTCAATTTGACCCATGATGCAATCTGAATCTCTCAAAACTCAAAGAACTAAAGTTGTAGATTTTGATCTTAGCTTTCCCGAACATCCAGAATCATCTAATTTGAAGTTCGTATGAGAGAGTTATGGTCATTTTACCATCGGATTTTGCATGAATTTTACACAACAGCTGCTTCCAGGCCATTTTGAGCCTTGCTCCGGCCATTATCTCGACGAGCTCCGGTTATGGAAGTTGTAGAGCTACTTCTTAGCTTTCCATAGCCTACTTAATCGTCTAAATCCGAGTTCGGACGAAGACGTTATGACCATTTTACCAAACGACGTCGAAGCTGAATCAGGATACAGGAAGCTGAAGCCAAGGAAGCTCGCCGGGGCGCTAATTTTAGGCTTATTTTGGCGCCGGGGCGAGCTCACCTGTAGCTATGCAGAAAGTGCGATTTTTGGTCCAAAACTCGGGAATAAGCTAGGTTTTTGGATACCCATCTCTTATAACACCAAGGAGGCGGCTGAAACTGAGATTCTAACACCATCTAACACTTCTAACATCAATTCTAGAGAGAGGGAGGCTTCCATAAACATCAAATTAAAAGGAAAAATCTGCAATACAAGGCAATTTTCAGCAAAGTCCAAGGAACAAAAAGAGCAAGGAGTATCAAATCTTGAAGGAAAGCTAGAGAACAAGAATCAACCCATCAAGCAACCATTGAATATCTTCCTAAGGGGTTTTATCATTCTATCTCTAGTATTCTCTTCTTAATTTGTAATTCCATCATGATGTATAGATCAAATTTGATGTTTATTGTAATTCCCATGAACTAGAACTAATTTTCTAAGATTTCAATGGAAGCCAATACATAGTTTGAATTGAATGCTCTCTCTTTGATGTTGGTTAATTATTTGTGATTGAATATCATAATTTGTGCTTTATATATTAATTACCTAGCTAGTAATTACCTTGGGAACTTATATGGAATTGAGAGAGGAAGTATAGGTTGAGACCTTGTTATGATATCATGTGAAAATTAGATATTCCTATGGGTAATTTATGAAATTAAGTGACGTGTGTTTTATTTATTACACTCATGAATGGATAATTTGATTGTATTTAGGATAGACATATACCTAAATACCACATGTATCCATTTGAGAATCATGCTTAATGATTTCCATTGCGAAAGTTGGTAATTGATAGGGTGATTAATGAGATTTGGTGACACGTGTCTTGTTGATTATTCTTGATATTGGATTCTTGCTAGTGTGTAGAATAAAGATATTTATACACCGCATTCGGAAATACGTATTTGACCATCGAGAGAGGCTTGTATATACTTGTAAATTCTCGGATAACAATCCTTGTGATTTAACTAGTTGAAAAGAGAGAGTTAGGATATTCAAGTGAAGTGTTGGGGGAAATTGTGATCTTAGACTTGTTAATATTTGATTTCATTATCTTAAAGCTTTCCATAGTTCTTTGATTATTTGTTATCTTCATTAATGCAAAACAACAAAAACAATTATCGTTTGTTTAAATAAGATTGAGATGATAAAAGGTTAATACTTGGAAAAGACTAGTAACAATTCCTCGTGGGATCGATACTCTACTTACTCTTTATTACTTGTTGACCGCGTATTCTCGCCGCGGCGAGATCTCGCCGGGGCGAGAAAACGCAGGCCAAAAAGCTCGCCGGGGCAAGCTCGTCGCGGACAACATCAGATTTTTTGGGTTTTTTGGTCATTTTGGAGGTGCTAAGCTAGGTTAGGGCATCCAGGGACTTATATCAGCTCTTGGAGGCACGAAATATGAGGAGATAGAAGATAGAAATCAGCAACTAAGGAGTAGAGGAGGCTTGGAGCAAAGAGAGGGAGGCCATGGCCCTAGGCCATGGTTCTTCTAAAGCTTGGAGGAGCTTCAATGGAGTTTCATCCAACAACAATGGGGAAGCCATCCTTTATCTTTCTTTATCTTTTTCTCTATGTAATTAGTGTTTAATTTAAGATTGTAATTGAACTCATTGCTTAATTTGAATGGATTTTCTCTTCCTTTTGATTATCGTTGCTCATATGAATTGGTTATCATAACCTATGCTTATAGATTAATTGCTTGGCTCGTAATTACCTTGGGAACCTATATGAAATTGACGAACGGATTATAGGTTGAGACCTAGTTATGATATCATGCGAGAGTTAAAGATTCTTGGGGGTGGATAATAAGATTATTGTGACGTGTGTCTTATTAATTATCTTTGAGAATAGGTGACGTGCTAGTATTTAGGATAGATATATATCTAAATGCCGTGTGTAACCATTATGAGATTACAAACTTAATGACTCCCTATGCGAAAGTTCATTTGTTTGATGGGTGATTGACTAAGATTTAGTGACGTGTGTCTTGTTGATTATTCATAGAATTGAATTGCTTGCTAGTATGTGGGATAGACATATACCTATGTGTCGTGTATGGGTAATTTTCATATGACCATCGAGAGAGGCTTATGAATATGGTGAATTTCTCGGTTGGTAATTCTATGTGGTTAATTGATCTAAAGGAGAGTTAAGAGATTTGAACAAAGCATTGCACACCAAGTGTTTGACAAAATATTTGTATGGGGGAAATTGTAATCTTAGACCCTTATTTATCTATTTATGTTATTTATTTCATGCAATTTAGATGTAACCTTTATCTATCTCTTCAATCAGACGATATAAAGTTGGTACTTGGAAGTTCATTAGAGATAATTCCCTATGGGTTCGACAACTCTCTCTTATCACTTTATTACTTGTTGACCGCGTATACTTGCGCGTAAATTGTCGTTATATTAATCGGACAACATATCCTCAAGTCGATTTATCGATTTCGAGTCAGATTCGGCCTATTTTACCGATTATTTTGCTTGTGCGATGTTAATGTTTGAATCTTTTTCTAGATTCACATGAGATCTAGCTTAGATCTAACTCATTATCGGTTTCAAAGTTAAAAACTTTAACCTTTATGTTAGAGTCGACATGGATCTAGTGTGGATCTATGTGTTTTTAATGTTTTAAGTCGATTTTGTTTACCCCGTACAATCCTTGATCTATATCAAGTGGTGAGGGGTTTCCACCTACCCGCCGTCAAGGGATTCTAATAATTGAATCACCTGATAGCTAGTTTGGGATATATTTCTCGATTTAAATCTCGATTATATTATTGTATAGATCTGGGGAATCTTAGATATACGGATTTATTCCATCGATTCTAGATCCCGTCAATGGATCTCATTAATACATATAGTCCCTCGTGATGTCGGCTTCAATTGTGAGATCTACGGGATTGAGTTACGAGAGCCCTTTCCTAGATCTCCTATATTTATTTCCTTATTTTAAATGTATTATTTATCGTGATGTGAGCCTAGGAATATTGGAGTCGGGATCCTTGAAATGGATCTTGGTATGATTCCCACGATGGACATTATTTCGATTGGGAAGTCATTACCCGATCATTGTAATTGTAAATTTGGGCCTTCAAACGGTATCGAGGGTTCCATCCCATGAAAACCGGACTTAAGGCCTCGTGATAGTGAAAATTTTGATTGCGGGTGTTCGAGGTTATTGAGATGGCTTTCATGCTTACGAGTGACCCTGACCCCATTTTGATGTTTGATTTTCTCGTTTATAACTAAAAAATCGATTTTCAAATCAAAATGACAAAGATCTTTTAAATCAAATCGCGTTGGGTTAGTAAGACGACCTTAAGTTAAAATTTAACGTAATAAAGAATCTCAATTCCTATTTGGCGAAGGGTTTGAAAATCGTATTTTTTGAAATGTCACCCCAAAATGTTTTATCAACTAAAAGTTAAATGAACCTTCTCCTTGAATCAAATCCCTTGCGCATAGGTCCAAAGAGGTTTGAAGTTGCTTTCAAAATAACGCATTTCACACAATTTCGATCCAAAGCTAGATAACAATCTCTTTCAAAATCACATACACATATACACACACACACATTTATGAAAACATTAAGATGCAGTAACCATGTTTTCATGGAAGTCGGGGGGTGTCTAACACCTTCTCCTCGCTTAAGCAAGCCCCCGAACTCTATGAATCTCGATTTTAAGACCAATTTTACGGAGTCGCATAATGGGCCTTTCGATTGCGAAAATCCTAAAATTCAGATGAGTTAGTACATCCATTTAAATCTTTACTAACTAGCGGCTCTGTCTAATTGGCCCATCATTAAAATTAACCTTTTAAAACCCCGTTGGTATTTATGTCGATTTTTTCCTAAAAAACACCCTTTAAGCGAAATGAATAAATCGAAATCTTAATAAATGGTAGAAAACACGAATTTAGGAAAAATTCCAGGCGTCGACAACTGGCGACTCTGCTGGGGACTTTAGAGGGCTTAAGCCGCGTACAATCTTGTTATTTTCCTTTCTTATCTGTGTGTGGTGTGAATGATTCGAATGCATGTGTGATGAATGCCTTATATTTTCGCATGCTTTATTTAAGTGCTTCACACAATTATCATCATATGCATGCGGTGAGGCACGATGAATGTATGCAAATGTATGTTGTGTGATTCCTCCACCAAGAGGCGAACCCGTCAGTTGTTGATTACTGGACACAAGAAGGTGTTCCCCCACGAGGCTCAGGAAAGGAACCACTCAGATCCGCTCTAATCAAAAGATCAGATTCATTCCCATTGAGTAAGTTGCGAAGAACTGGGGACCTTCATGCCGAAAAGCCCGCGAGAGTAACCCTAGGGTTGGTCAGCCTCAGATAAACCCAACGTTATGGAAGGTCTCTTCATGTCCTGTTACTCCTTATAATATGTAAAATGTCTTCCATCTTAAATTGATCACCATCTTCCTATCCTGTCATAAAATCGCTAATTGTTGTTCTACAGGAAAAGATTAAAAAACCTTCAACACAAAACATACTGCATTAGCATGCATCCATATTTACTGATTCTCAAAACTAAACTATGTCATGTTGTATATGTAGATTGGTCCTCGAACCCGACTCTGAGCTCTTAAGATCCAAACACCAACTATCAAAATGGCTGAAAGTTTTGCGCCAGATTCTATCCCCGTTTCTCGAGAAGAGTTCGAGAGTTTTAAAAAGCAAATTGATGAGATCACTAGCCTACTGAAAGAGCAGTGTAAGGCAATTAGAGAGCAACCCAAATCCTCCTATCAAGGAGGCGGTCAGAAGGCGACAAACACGCAGATTCATGTCCTTATATTCCAATTCGATAGCAAGAGTAACAAGAGTTTTGTAGATCTGACGAAAGAAATAGTCAATGTCTAGGACGATAAGGAAGATAAAGGGATCAAAAAGAAAGTGAAACAATGCCATCAGATCTATAAAAGAAATAGGAAATTACGGAAGTGTCTAGTATTCTGATTTATGTATATTTCCAAGAGCCAGATATACTGACAAGTTCCAAGTGTCAGACTTTGAGAAGTATAATGGATTGGGAGACCCTTACACTCACTTGAAGGTATACATAGGGGAACTCAGATCTTATGCCGAAGACGAGAGCCTTAAAATGCAGCTGTTTCATAAAAGTTTAACCGGGGAAGTAAGAACCTGGTTTGCTCGACTTGACAACTCCAAAATCCACAGCTGGGAAGAATTAGCCCATGCCTTTTTAAATCAATACAACTTTCAGTCTTAAATGGCTCCGGATAGATATCAAATGACCAAAATCAAGTAGCAACCTCATGAGTCATTCCGAGATTACGCCCATAGATGGAGGCGAATGGCAGTGTTGCCCGATTTCACAATCAACAATTACGTGCAAGTATACACGATCAACAAGTAATAAAGTGATAAGATAAAGTGTCGAACCCACAGGAATTACTATGTTTTATATCTCCAACTGTCAATTTAGATTATGGCTATTCTATTAAACAATCGCAATTTAAATACTGATTGAAAGTAATTAAATTAATACTAGCACTGGCAACTATCACAAAGGTTGAAATTCAGATTTAAAGAGATTAGGACTACAATATCCCCACTTATATATCATAAACCAATCTATCTAAATCTTCCAATTATTCACTTCAATGGAGTTGTTAATAGAAATTCAATTGTATTTATAAGCCCTTTTCCAAGTGATCAAATACATCTATCTAATCCAATTAACTCTGCGATATTCCTATGCAAAACCAAAGGATTAAATTCATTAAGCTTCAAATTCCAACTGTTACATGCAGCAAAGTAGTATCCCTATTTACTTCACAATCCTAATTATTCAACACATGCAAAAAATTAAGAATACATGCTATCTCATCCAGTTCTAACCCTAGATTGCATCTCCCGAATTCACCTAGGATATTCCGCTAATTGTCGGCCAAACAATTAATCAATAAGCATAGAATAAGATAGACAACTCAAATTGATTGAATAACTAAAATCAAATAGATAGTTAATTCAGAAATATAACTGGTTCAATTGTAGCCTCAATTAAGGGTTTAGTTCATACTAACAATAAAAACTAGAATTCCAAAATAAGTCATCATAATTAATTACAAATCAGGGAAAAGATTAAAAGAAAACTCAATGTAATCTCTAGTCCTCCAATCAGAATTCCTCACGATGCTTGACTTGATCTTCAATCTCCTTGCTCAGCTCTGAAAATTCAATCTCTGTTGTTGTCTCTTTATCCAATGTGTTATCTCTTATTTATATCCTCATAAGCCTCCTCATCAAAGTGATAGATAGAATCCTTGTTAGCTTCAACCTTTCCAAAATAATTGATTACTAAAAAGTCTTTTAATTTCCATCAGCCGCATTCTCGCCCCGGCGAGAAATTCTTCACAAAAGTCCTCGCCCCGGGGAGAAAAATAAACCATGGATTCTCGCCCCGGCGAGGTTGCCCTGCACCCAGCTATTTCTTCTTCTTCCAATCTACAGCCAGCCTCGACCTACAAAAGCAATACAAAAACAAATAAAAAGATACTAAAAACACTTAAAGACTGTAAAGAATTAAGCCAAAGACGTATCAAACTCGTCGGTTAAAACCTACTCATCAAATACCCCCAAACTCGAAACTTTGCTTGTCCTCAAGCAAAAACACAAAACAAACCATAATAACATCTAAACTAACAACCTACATGAATGCATATGCATGACTGTCTATACTCAAGCAAATAATTTACAGATATCACAAAAAATTCGGCCTCAGAAATCAGTAACTACCAATTTAACAGAACTTCAACCTCGTGCACCATCAACAAGCCAACTATCATCAGTTATGACTTACTCTCAACCCTTCCATAAGTGTGTGCAAAATATATCAAACCAATCAGAATATGAATTCAACTCTTAGTATCATAATGCTCAGAAAAAGATAAGTTTACATATGTTACTATTAAGCTCAAACTGCTAATCACTTGTCTTCACATTTTTCTTTTTATTTTCCTTTTAAACGAGTGCGTTTTACGCTCCATCTCGTCATAGCATCTCAACTAGTGCAATGGTCATCTTTATTAGGCTATTTAATGTCACCCGTGTAACGAACTTTCAACTAACGACTCCCAAACTAGGCCATTTTAGGGCGCTAAGTGTAAAGACACATCCTAAGGGCATACTCATTCGAATGACACCGGCCACAAAGACAAACTAGTCAAGACCTGCTTTTATCTGTCTATATTCGTTAATTCTTCTTTTTCTTGCACTTAGACAGACATCGAAGCAGTATTTATTGAACAACTTTTTTTTTAGTTACTGAATTCCTTTTTTTTCGATCCAAGAAGTGATAACAGTCTATACCTTCATGTGAGTACGTAATACACCAAAGAAGAACCAATTCCTAATTACTTCAATACACATTCGTGAGCAATTAAAAACCAAGGGTCTCAAGTAAACACAACTAACAACAGTCAACTCCGAATTTAGCAATCATTATCCATCCCATTAAACTGAATTAGAACTGATCAAGTTTCATCATCGGCCATCCCTAAATAACTTCCATTAATGCATTGCTTAAATACCCCTACTAAATGCAATACTATATGATCATACACTACTAAATTTTTGGGTTTTTGGATTTTTTTTGTTTTTTTTATATATATAGATGACTAATGCAATCTAAAATGAAACTAAGACAAATAAAACTAAAATGCAACTAGATGAACAAATTGGAAAAATAAACCCCCCCAAACTCAAACGATACAATGTCCTCATTGTGCAAAAAATAAAGAAAGTAAAGAACAGAGGACTTCCCTGACAGGTCAAGCAGTAGGCCCAAACTCGTCATCATCATCTAGGGTTGGTGGTGGAAAAACTGGCAATGGCTGTGCCTCTGGAAAATGAACATAATCCATCAATGGTTGCATATTAGAATACATGTTTGCTATCGCTTGCGTACAACTCTGCGGGTAAGCGAACATATGTTCTTGTCGATCCGCCAACCGTTGATTCTGCCTCAATATGGTTTTATGCTGAGAATCAATAAGGCGCTGCAATTCACGAAATTGAAGGCTGAACTTAGATTTGTCTGTAGAAGTAGACGCCGAAGGACCCGCTACCTCTTCATCAGATTGCTGCTCCTCAGCTTCAGCAAGAGAATGAATGATATACCCCAGACCACGGGGATGCGACTCACCGCCTTCCCATTCCTTATATCGTGCAATTAGACAGTGGTCCAAAAGTAGCAATGGTTGCTGCAAAGCTTCCTCAGCTCCCCAACGAAGATCCGCTCGAAGACATAATCCACAAATCAGAGAATGGTGTGGCAAACCACCCTGACTATGTAAGCTCCGTAATGTTCGGCAAATCGACACCTCAATCACCTCTCCCACATTGATCTCAATTCCCGTCACAATGGCATATAACAACAAAGCTTTCTCCTTGGGTACATCATTCACGTGCTGTGATGGCATCAGCTTAGCGGAGAGGAAGGCATACTAAACCTTACCATAACGACTCAAATCCTTGCTATGGAACGAAATTGCTGCATGTGGCCCTCTGGAAATCCATGTCGTCCCCTATTTACACAAGTTAGTAACCACCTTCTCCAAATTCCGTCCCTCCGCAAGAAATTGAGTGTATCTACAGTGTACATCTGGCCTCAAGTTATAATATTCATTGATCGTCTGGGCTCGGAAGGAAACTTTCTTACCCCAGATTGTAACCTCGCATGAAGCCGCGTCTTCTGCATTGGCATAAAATTCTTTGACAATGGCTATACATGCATGTTCTGGATGGGCGGTGAATGTCTCCCATCCCTTCTCAACTATCTGTAACATCATCTCACTATCTACCACTTCATCAGGTGTGAGACCACGCTCGGGAGTTAGAGCTTTACCCGATATATACGAATCATATCTGTCAGCTGCCTCAGCACTGACGAATTTCCTTCTATCAAATTGCCTGGATGGTGTTGAAGATGAACCCTCACCCCGATGCCTTTTAGGAGCCATTACTGACCACTTAACAATCGTAGATTCTGAAACAACAAGACTAACACCCCACAACTCTGCTATGCAAAATTAGGAACAAAACTTCCCCGAAACTCAAACTCTACTAATTTCCAACTAGAATTGGCACAAATGAAGACACTAAAATAAATTGGAACCTAGACAGTCCAACCAAAATTCAACGAAAATCAGAACTCAAGAGTAAAACATGGATACAAATTGCCCAATACCAATTTCAGATGAACTTGTCTCAAACGAAGCACAAAACTACCCAATATAGGATACCTGACAGAGGCACAGGACAATGGAACAGATTTTGTGGATGTTGAGCGGTTGAACTAGTTGACTTGCTTCTTCAATTAGGTGCAAACCCTAGGACTCGTTAATGCAAAGATATAGTGTATGTAGATTGTGAATAAAAAATAGAGTACTCCTCTTTTGAACGAGAGATTGACTTAGAGCTGTGTTAGGGTTTCGTTTTGGGAGAGGAGTTTAGTGTGTTTGAGATGGAATCCAAGTATGGGTAGGATGAGGGATGAATTTAGAAGAGAAATTAGAGAGGAGAAAGTTTGTATGGTATAGGAGAGGTAGGAATAGGAGTCAGAAGAAGTTGCATGGGTTTAGGATTGAAAGAAACTGAATTGGGATCGGTTTTTAAAATTTGATTTTCGCAATTCTCGCCGGGGCGAGGATTTTATACCTTAGAATCTCGCCGGGGTGAGAATGGACAGAGAAGAATGGGCTGGGGCGAGAAATTTTCACGTTGGAGCGAGTTTTGGCCGAGAGGTTCTCGCCAGGTCGAGAATCTCTAGTGTATTTTTCTCGCCGGGGCGAGAAACCTCTTTTCTGAAATTTTTGCTTTGTTCCCCTTTTCTTCAATTGGTACCATCCCAATAGCATGTCTATTCTTCTAATGCATACCCCAAGTCTTTGTCCCTGTTCCCAATGAATAACAGCATAAATGAGTCTAACTACGAAAAATTTGAAGAATTATTTCAAAACAGGAACAATTTGAACTACTACTTCTACTAACTAGAACAAAATTATTAACTACACTAAATCTACTAAAGCAATAAAGTAACATAATTGGGTTGCCTCCCATCGAGCGCTTGGTTTATAGTCGCCAGCCCGACTTTCTCTGCGGTATTAAGCATCAGTTTGATCGAGAGAAGAGAGATAAATCACTGATGCTTGTCGATCCATATCGCCTCCCCAATAATGTTTGAGTCGCTGACCATTGACCTTGAATGTGGGTTTTGAGTTTGGTTCTTCGACGTCAATTGCCCCGTGGGGGGCTACAGCAGTGACAATAAAAGGACCTGACCATCTAGACTTCAACTTCCCCGGAAATAACCGTAATCTGGAGTTGAACAACAATATTGCCTGTCCAGGTTCGAATTTCCGATCAACTATCCGTCTGTCATGCCACCTCTTGACTTTTTCTTTATACAGCTTAACGTTTTCATAGGCTTGGTGATGAAATTCCTCCATCTCATTCAATTGAAGCAACCTTTTCTCGCCAGATGCTTGGAGATCAAAGTTTAATTTCTGAATTGCCCAATATGTCTCGTGTTCAAGTTCGACCAGTAAATGACACGTTTTTCCGTAAACCATGCGATACGGTGACATTCCAATGGGATTCTTATAGGCCGCGCGATACGCCCATAATGCATCGTCTAATTTCATTGCCCAATCCTTACGAGATGGGTTCACCACTTTCTCCAGAATTTGCTTAACTTCATGATTCGACACCTCCGCTTGACCATTCGTTTGGGGATGATAAGTCGTAGCAATCCTGTGTTTGACTCCATATTTAGCTAACAACTTGGTGAACTGCTTATTGCAAAAATGGGTACCTTCATCACTGATTATGGCCCTTGGTGTACCGAATTGAGTAAAAATATTTTTTTGCAAGAACCGTAGAACCACTTTGGCATCATTTGTGGGTAATGCAGTTGCTTCAACCCATTTTGATACATAATCCACAGCCAAAAGTATGTATTGATTGTTGAATGACGACAAAAATGGCCCCATAAAGTCAATACCCTATACGTCGAAGAGTTCAACTTCAAGGATAGTGTTGAGAGGCATTTCATGCCGTTTCGAAATGTTGCCAACCATTTGACATCTATCGCACTTTAGAACAAAAAGGTGGGCATCTTTGAACAACGAAGGCCAGAAAAACCCTGATTGTAGCACTTTGTTGTAGTTCTTTCTCCCCCATAATGTCCTCCATACTCTGACGAATGGCATCGAGTAAATATGCTCTCCATTTCTTCCTGTGGCACACAACGTTGTATCATTTGATCTGCAAAAGTTTTGAAAAGAAATGGTTCATCCCAGAGGTACTGCTTGATATCATGGAGAAATTTCTTTCTTTGTTGAGAATTGAAATCTTGCGGAAGTACGTTACTGACTAAGTAGTTCACGTAATCAGCATACCAAGGGACTTCGGTGTTGATACGAAATATCTGCTCATCCGGAAATGACTCATTAATTACCACATCATCCTTTTTATGAATGTCGGCATTCTCTAATCTCGAAAGATGATCAGCCACCTGATTCTCCGTACCTTTGCTATCTCGAATTTCTAGGTCAAATTCTTACAACAGGAGGACCCATCGAATCAACCTTGGTTTGGCATCCTTCTTTGCAATCAAGTATTTCACGGCTGAATGATCAGTGTAGACTATCACCTTGGTTCCAATCAAATATGCTCGAAATTTATCAAAAGCAAATACTACTGCAAGTAACTCTTTTTCTGTAGTGGTGTAATTCAATTGTGCATCAGTGAGTGTCTTACTTGAGTAATAAATGGTGTGAAAAATCTTATCCCTTCGTTAACCCAACACAGCTCCCACTGCATAATCACTTGCGTCGCACATCGACTCAAAAGGTAAAGTCTAATCGGGAGCAACTATGATCGGGGATGTGACTAACTTCTTTTTCAGCACTTCAAAGGCTTCGATGCAAGATTGATCCATCTTGAAGGGAACATCTTTCTCAAGGAGTGAACACAATAGTTTTGAAATTTTTGAGAAGTCATTGATGAATCGACGGCAGAATCCTGCATGTCCGAGAAAACTTCTAATGCCTTTTACAGATGTCGGGGGAGGTAGCTTTTCAATGGTTTCGATCTTTGCTCTATCAACCTCTAAGCCTGCTTCAGACACTTTGTGCCCCAGAATAATTCCTTCTTGCACCAGAAAGTGGCATTTTTCCCTGTTAAGCACCAGATTTGTCTCCACACAGCGCTTCAACACTAAGATGAGACTGCTAAGACACAATTCAAAACTATCACCGAATACAAAAAAATCATCCATGAATACCTCCAAATTCTGCTCAACCATATCTGAGAAGATAGCCATCATGCATCGCTGAAATGTCGTTGATGCATTACCTAACCCGAAAGACATTCTCCGGAATGCAAACGTTCCATAAGGGCATGTAAAAGTCGTTTTCTCTTGGTCCTCCGGAGCTATTACTATCTGGTTATATCCTGAGTATCCGTCAAGAAGGCAGTAGAACTGCTGACCGGACAACCTATCCAACATCTGATCAATAAATGGCAGTGGAAAGTGATCCTTGCGCATCGCTTTGTTCAACTTGCGGTAATCCATACACACTCGCCAACCTATAACTGTTCTTGTAAGAATGAGTTCATTGTTTTCATTCTCAACCACTGTCATTCCCCCCCCCCCTTTTTAGGCATACAATGTACAGGACTTACCCAAGAATTGTCTGAAATCGGATAGATAATACCGGCATCTAACCACTTAATGATTTCCTTCTTCACTACGTCCTTCATGATCAGATTCAATCTTCTTTGTTGCTCAATAAATAGTTTTGCTCCTTCTTCAAGCAAAATTTTGTGCATGCAAAACGACGGACTGATTCCCTTGATGTCTGCTTAGTCCACCCAATTGCTGTTTTATACTCACGCAAAACCCTTAACAGTTTTTCTTCTTGAGATTCATTCAAATGAGCAGAAACTATTACTGGTAGCGTGTCAGAGTTTCCCAAGTAAGCATACCTTAGGTGAGATGGAAGGGGTTTGAGTTCAAGCATAGGTGGTTCTTCCACTGACGGTTTGGACCTCTTCTCTCCTTCTTTTGGTTGGTCAAGTGTATCAAATTGCCTGCTGAATTTCTGAGAAATAGGTAACGCGTCTAAAACCTTGACATAATCCCACTCATCAAAATCATCAAAAGTGTCTATCCCAATCAGGGCAGATTCTAATAGATCTTCACAATAACTTGCATTGGTTCGTTCATTCACGATTTCGTCTAGCAGGTCTATCCGTAAGCATTTCTCGCCTTCCTTGGGGAATTTCATTGATTTAAACACGTTAAAGGTGACTTCCTAATCTTAAACTCTCATTGTCAATTCACCTTTTTGTACATCTATCAACGTTCTCCCTGTTGCTAAGAATGGACGACCTAATATGATGGGGATTTCTTTATCCTCTTCGTAATCCAAGATGATGAAGTTAGCCGGGAAGATGAATTTATCAACCTTAACCAAAATATCTTCCACAATACCCCTCGGATATGTCACTGACCTGTCTGCCAACTGCAAGCTGATGTTTGTCGGTTTTGGTGCCTTTAGCCCAAGCTGAGTGTAAACTGACAACGACATTAAATTGATGCTAGCTCCTAAGTCACACAATGTCCTTCCAGAGAACTAGTTACCAATTACATATGGAATATTGAAGCTTCCTGGATCCTTTAGTTTGGGTGCCAATTTGTTCTGCAAAATTGCACTGCATTCCTCGGTTAATGCCACAGTCTCGAATTCACCTAATTTTCTCTTCTTTGCCAAAACCTCCTTCATGAATTTTGCATAATTGGGCATCTGTTTCAGGGCTTCTGCAAATGGTATGTTAATGTGCAGTTTCTTGAAAACATCTAAGAATCTGGAAAACTGCTTATCTAACTTAGCTTTCTGCAATCTTTAAGGGAATGGTACGGGAGGCACTACACTATCTGGCTTGAGTTCTTTTGACTTTGCCTCCAACCCTGAATCCTTCGCCTTTTCTGATTCGTTCGCCTTACTTTTCATCGGGGTTACCTCATCTTCATTCTCCACAACTGTTTCTGTTTTAGAATTCCCTTTTACCGTATCAGGAAGCTCTTTTCCACTCCTTAAGGTGACAGTCTTACAATGTTCTTTTCCATCCGTTCTTGGGTTAACCTCTGTATCACTTGGAAGTGCTCCTTGTGGTCGACTATTCAAGACGTGAGCCAACTGTCCCAGCTGATTTTCCAAGTTCCTAATTGACACTGCCTGGCTTTTCACATTCAAATCTACCGGAGTTAACAGTTTATCTTGATCATTCATTCTTTTCTCAGACGTTGTGATGTATCTTGCCAACGATTCTTCTAAACTCGATTTTCTTTCTGCATGTTGTGGAGCTTGGTTCTGAAAACCTGGGGGATTATATGGTCTTGGAGCTGGATTTTGAGTCTGAGTGTTATTGCTCCAAGAGAAACCCAGATGATTCTTCCACCCCAGATTATAAGCATTCCGATATGGTTGTTGCGGTCTATTATAGCTCCCCAAAAACTGTACCGATTCCGGTTTAATGGCACAATACTCCGTCGGATGTGCACCTGCACATAGCTCACACACATAGGCTACTTGCTGGACTTTCGATTTCGCCAAAGCTTCAATCTTCTTAGACATGACTGCCATCTGAGTTGTTAGTGTCGTGACCGCATCTACTTCCAATACTCCAGCTACCTTTTGTTGATTCATTCTAGAAGTCGGCCATTGATAGTTATTTGCAGCCATCGTCTCTAACAAAGTGAAAGCTTCCTCAAAACTTTTATCCATAAGTGCTCCTCCCGCAGCTGCATCAATGCTTGTTCGAGTGTCATTATTCAACCCATTGTAGAATGTCTGAACTTGTAGCCACTTAGGTAGCCCATGATGTGGACATTTTCTCAATAACTCCTTAAACCTTTCCCAAGCCTCGTATAGTGACTCTCCATGTTGTTGCCCAAATGTAGAAATCTCGTTTCTCAACTTAGCCGACTTAGCTGGCGAGAAGAATTTCGCTAGGAATTTCTGAGCTAGATCATCCCAAGTTGTGATGGACCCTGACGGCAGTGAGTGCAACCAACTATTTGCTTTATCTCTTAGTGTGAACGGAAACAGACGTAATCTCACTGCATCATCTGTCACATTGGGATATTTGAATGTATCACAAATCTCAAGAAAGCTAACCAAATGTTCATTCGGATCGTCGTTAGCTAATCCCCCAAACTGTACCGCATTCTGAATCATATGAATTGTTCCCGGCTTGATCTCAAAGGAATTAGCGGTGATAGCTAGTCTCGTGATACTTGATTTGATCTCGTCTATCTTAGGCATAGCATATTCCCTCAATGATTTATGTTCTTCGTTAGCCATTTTCTCTTTCTCAATTATCTCCCGGCAGAATTTCCTCAACTGACGTAGCTTGTTCTCAAGATGATCCTCACACTGCACGAGTTCCGGTTGTTTTGATCGCGTTTGCATAAACGAATTAAAAAACACCTGAAACAAGAAACAAAAGAAAAATAAGCTTGCTTAATTAGAACAGACTTAATTAAACTGATATTGAAAATTATAAACACAAATAATCCCCGGCAACGGTGCCAAAAACTTATTGTCCGATTTCACAATCAACAATTACGTGCAAGTATACACGATCAACAAGTAATAAAGTGATAAGATAGAGTGTCGAACCCACAGGAATTACTATGTTTTATATCTCCAACTGTCAATTTAGATTATGGCTATCCTATTAAACAATCACAATTTGAATACTGATTGAAACTAATTAAATTAATACTAGCACTGGCAACTATCACAAAGGTTGAAATTCAGATTTAAAGAGATTAAGACTACAATATCCCCAGTTATATATCATAAACCAATCTATCTAAATCTTCCAATTATTCACTTCAATGGAGTTGTTAACAGAAATTCAATTGTATTTATAAGCCCTTTTCCAAGTGATCAAATACATCTATCTAATCCAATTAACTCTGCGATATTCCTATGCAAAACCAAAGGATTAAATTCATTAAGCTTCAAATTCCAACTGTTACATGCAGCAAAGTAATATCCCTATTTACTTCACAATCCTAATTATTCAACACATGCAAAAAATTAAGAATACATGCTATCTCATCCAGTTCTAACCCTAGATTGCATCTCCCGAATTCACCTAGGATATTCCGCTAATTGTCGGCCAAACAATTAATCAATAAGCATAGAATAAGATAGACAACTCAAATTGATTGAATAACTGAAATCAAATAGATAGTTAATTCATAAATATAATTGGTTCAATTGTAGCCTCAATTAAGGGTTTAGTTCATACGGACAATAAAAACTAGAATTCCAAAATAAGTCATCATAATTAATTACAAATCAGGGATAAAAGATTAAAAGAAAACTCAATGTAATCTCTAGTCCTCCAATCTGAATTCCTCACGATGTTTGACTTGATCTTCAATCTCCTTGCTCAGCTCTGAAAATTCAATCTCTGTTGTTGTCTCTTTATCCAATGTGTTATCTCTTATTTATATCCTCATAAGCCTCCTCATCAGAGTGGTAGATAGAATCCTTGTTAGCTTCAACCTTTCCAAAATAACTGATTGCTAAAAAGTCTTTTAATTTCCATCAGCCGCATTCTCGCCCCGACGAGAAATTCTTCACAAAAGTCGTCGCCCCGGCGAGTTCTCGCCCCGACAAGAAAAATAAACCATGGATTCTCGCCCCGGCGAGGTTGCCCTACACCCAACTATTTCTTCTTCCAATCTACAGCCAGCCTCGACCTATAAAAGCAATACAAAAACAAATAAAAAGATACTAAAAACACTTAAAGACTGTAAAGAATTAAGCCAAAGACGTATCAAACTCGTAGGTTAAAACCTACTCATGAGGCAGCTCAAGTAAGCCCACCTATGGACGAGAACGAAATGGTAATGACTTTCATAGACATTCAAGAAGCGTTATACTACGAAAAGGTCTTAACCGGCATAGGCAAACCATTTTTAGATATAATTAAACATAGCGAAATGGCAGAAATGGGCTTGAAAGCTGGGAAAATCAAGGATTTTGCCGCTTTGGGAGGAATGGCCAAACACCTTAAGGCAGGAAGCTATGGGAATAACTTAGAGACGAATAATGGGGTAGAAGAAGAGGATGTGTGCCTCGTATTACAAGGTCAGAACAGAATAGGGTTATACAATGTGCCCTCCATCAGAGCACAAAGTAACAATCTATCACTTCTGCGGAGACTCGGGAGGAATAGGAAAATGACACCCTTGGGTGAGTCGCTACAAAACATTCTAGCTTTGTTAGTAGCCCAAAAGAAAATTATTGATTTGCCCCCGTATGCAGACCCAAAAGGAAGGAATTACGATCCATTAAAGAGGTGTGTATATCACTCAAAGGCTCCAGGCCATTCTATAGAGAAATGTTGGGCTTTGAGACATAAAATACAAGACTTGATCGATGGCGGAGAGATCATGGTACAGAATAGAGAGCAACCTAAAGGGACAACCAATTTAAGCGTGAATATGTTGGAAGAAGAAAGTGAAGCAAGGAAAAATAGGAAATATATACAGAGGATCAAAAAATCCTCAAGCGAGGCAGAAGCAAGAACTCCACACGAAGGCCTAGTCCCCATAGCCATATTCAACTCTCCACCCACCAACAAGGTTGTGGTATCCCGAGATGAGTTCGACGAGTTGAAAGGGAAGATGCTCAAATTGTCAGATCTAGTAAAGGAACAGTATAGCTTAATTCGAGGAATCATGTCAACAAATCAAAGCGTACTCACTGCAAGTTCAAGCCAAACAGCTTCATTAAGTCACCGATTGACTTTGAATAACAATCCCAGAAATAAGTCACTCGGTGAGAAAATAAGATGTCTCGACATGACCTTAGCTCAAATTAACAAAAACCCGGTAGTCATTGGAAATGAAGATTCAGATATGGATAGATTTCCAGGAAACCAATATCTATAGAGGTCTAAAATTCCCAATTTCGTGAGATATACCAGTATCGGCGATCCTTATATTCATCTGAAGATATACTTGGAACAACTAGGAGCGCAAGCTGAGGATGAAGTCCATCGCATGCAAATGTTTTGGAGAAGTCTCATTGACAATGCAACAACCTGGTTTGCTACATTGGATGAATTAAAGATTAACACATGAGAAGAACTTGTATAGGCCTTTTTATCCCAATATAGTTACCAGATGTAAATGGCACCCCATTATTGTAGGTTGATGAGGGCGACTAAGAAGATAGATGAATCTTTCAGGGATAGCAGATCGGGAAATTCCACCCTTAGAGGAACAAGAAATGGTCAAAATCTTTGTTGAAACACAGGAATATCCTTATTACGGAAGTATCTTGTCCATGAAAGATATGTCGTTTGCTAAAATTATCATAAAAGGAGGTAGGGTGGATAAGAAAATTTGAGCTGCAAGACTAAAGGATACGGGAACGTTAAAGGAAAAGACCATTGCCGATTCCCATCCATGCGACAAGAAAAGAAGCTTCCAACAAGTGGGAGGGAACACTCCAGTAATTCTACATGGGAGCAATAATAATGAGACCCTCGAAGATTACGACCTTTGTGACCCTAAAAATCAGGGAGAAGCAAACACGAAGAAGAGTTCAAAGATAAAATTCCCCCTATTACAGAGTCCATGGAAGAAGTCTTGATGAAGTTAATGAAACAAAAGAAAATTTCAGACCTTCCCCCTTCTTTGGGTACAGGGGCACGAAATTACAACCCCTCACAGTACTGTGCTTATCATTCAAGAGGTTCGGGGCATTCCACAGAGCAATGCTGGTCATTTAAAAACTTAGTGAAAGGTTTGATCAAAACAGGGGAGATTGTGATCACACCCGCAGTTCAAGTTAATGACTCAATCCACAGTGGGTCTGCTCATGAAAGGCTAGAAGGAGACAAGATGACAGAAGAGGGGTTGAATCTAGTAATGAAAGAAGGAGAAATGGTCGGTAGTGCTAACAAGGAGAATGCAATTTCAGAAGCACCAATTACAGGAAAGCTTGACTCCATGAACCAAAAAAAACGACAAGTTTTGAGCAAAAAAACGATAAAATCGGAGTTGGAGGAAAAGGCAAAAAGAGGCGCCTTATGTTAACAATAATCAAACCCCAATAATTGACCAAGTGAATGTGGAAGATCGTGACCTTAACAAAAATCCAGAAGCAAACTTCGTGAAGGTTGTGGAGAAGGCCATACAATGGAATGAGGACATTCAAATCTAATTCAAGCCAACAAGTGATTCTAGTGAAGGATTATGAACCTCAAGGGACAAGGAGTTTGACGCATGTTATCTATCTTAATGTTTATATGCTATTTCATCTGTTATCCTGACTCAGCTATGTCAAAAAAAATCAAAAAAATCAAAAAGATAAAAAAAATCAAAAAAATCAATCAATCTTATGATATCCTTTACGTGAACTACGTAAGACCTGATCTCCTTTTATAAGAGTACATAGGCAGCCAGTTATGGTGCGGTCTAATCCTTATAAAAATTTCCAAAACCCTTCGATAATTCGGTGACTATAAACCACGACCTTCGACAAATCAACATCTTTGAAAGACTTGATCTCATCTAACCTATAAGAGTATGTAGACAGCCATCGTGGTTCAGTCTATCTCATACTCGACAACCTGTTCCCTGAGATCAAAGCCATAAATCAAGCCTTACGAATCAAACCAAACTCAGTTGAAACTGACATATCCTAAACCAAGCTGAGCTCGTAAGATCCAATGGAATCCGAAGGCGTCTTAATATCAATCATATATCAAAGCTGAAGTAATAACATGAAATCAGGAACATAACAATATATCAAGCATGATCATTAGCAAGGACAGATACAACCCAAGATGATAAGAAATCCAAATAAAAAGAAGATCGCGACAAATATCGACTAAACGATGTTGAGTAACTATCCGATGGCCCTGAAAGTAGTATGCACACAAGCCAATCATATTTGATATGATGTAGCATATACTTTGTAATCTTATTCATTTATTAATAAAAGAATTGATTTTCTTAAAAGGCATTTTATATTATCTACATGGTGTTGTTATATTAAATGTGATAAACCCATAGTTTTGAGCAATGCTTTTAGAATCATGATGGTGATCATGCTAATGAGATCTAAATTCTAGAAAGCTCACAAACTAAAATCGTTCCTAATTGTTGGATTACTAAATAGGGGATTAGTGAATTCGAATAGATTAGTTCATACGTTGCTTGCTCTTAAGAAGAGGATGATTGATCTCATAATCATTTGTGTAGAGACATTAAAGCAAGTATGTAGGTGCTTATTGGAGAATAAGTTCACTGAACGTGGCTCACTAAGGAATACCTAATGGAGTTTTACTCGCCTGTCAATAGGAATTCCTCTAGTGATAGTAGTACAAGTGATCCTTGGACTTGAGATCATCATAGTAACTTGTGTATGATGAGTTATACTTTGATATGTCCCTTAAGACCTTTGGGGTATATCAAAGGGTATGATTGGGTATAATAAGTTGTGCATGGAGATAGGTGAATGATCAACAAAGAATCTACCACGTCTAGTAAAAGATGTGAATGTCCTATATGATTCGATAAATGACAACTTAGTAGTCCTTGGCCAAGGCAGAATGAAATTAGAAAGGGTTTCTAATTTGCATTATTTAAAGTTGTGCATTTGGGAATCGAAATACATATAATTAAATAAAATAAGACTTGACAGTAAATCCATGTCTTATATTTAATTAGGACATTGTATGGTAGAAGGATTGAATTGTACGGTAACTATTCACTGAAAGGTTCTTTTGTGATTAATGTTAAAATCTATATTTTCTGGAAAGTCGTTGATCGCTAAGGGGGCTAACCCTTATTGTAGAATAAATATTATTTATTTAAATGAATTAAATAGTTTAATTTATTTATTTAAATAAAATTAGAATTGTTCTAATTGATTTATTCACAACCGGTTTAATATGGAGAACCTAAAGGGTCACACCGCAAAAGGAAAATATTTATTTAAGAAGTAAATGGCATAATTGTAATAATAAGTTAAGTGTATTTAATTTAATCTATGGGGATAGAATAAATTAAATAGCTTAATATTTATTATTTATTATTTCAGAAATATTAAATATAAATTAATAAGAGGAGTCTTATTATTATTATTATTATTATTACTATTACTATTATTTAGTTCCTAATAGGGATTGAGAATTAATTAATAGAAGTACTCTCCCATGAATTCCTAATTGGATTAGGAGCATAATTAATTAAAGGAGTTTAATTATAATAGAAACCCTAATCCTAAATAGTTTAGGGAAGGGTTATTCCTACATCTATAAATAAGAGGAGTCTTTTCATAGATTAGCATTACACACTCTTGCATTAGATTATGGAGAGTACTTATAATTTCTATAGAGATAGAAACTAGGGTTTTGCCAATACCCAACTTCTTGAATACCTATTCTTCCTTGGTGGATCACCTCTAGAGGCCAAACACTTGGGTGGCTAACGTTGATCAAAGGAAGGAATCTCCTCCGTGAAATTCAAGGAGAACGTGAAGGAATTGGAGTTGAACTTGTACCCGAGGAAGCACGGTTCTACGAGGGTATAATTTCTTAATCTCTATCTCTTTCGTTTATATCGTTAATTGAGCACATAGATTGATCTTGGTGATGGTTTGTATAAAAATTTTAAAATCCGTTTTATCGCGCTTACGCACTATTTATGTAATTTGATTGCATGTTCGCGTTATATACAAACCTAACAGTGGTATCAGAGACTAATATTGTGCTAATTATCGATTTTGATGATTCCATATGTGTATGGTATGCGATTGGATCGAAATTTTTTGGTAGAATCAATTTTTTCTGGATCAGCGACGCGGCGCAGCTGCGCCGGCTCCAGTTCATTCTAGAGCGCAGCTGCGCCATTTCCCAGTTCATTCTGGGCGCAGCTGCGCCGTACAGCAGAATCCGAAATCTTTTTTCCTTCAATTGAAATAAATGGTTTATTTAATTGTTCTAAGTTTAAAATAAAGATGTTTATTTTATTTGGAATAGGATTTCAGATTGCTAAAATTAAAAGAGTTTAATTTGGATTTGGTTTTTGATTAAAATAAAAGAGTTTATTTTGTTTCAAAACTAAATATTAGCAAAACTTTTGCCCATTAATTGATATCAATGCATATATGGAATGGTTTTATAATTCATGGGATGAATGTTATTTATTGATACATATAGAGATATGTATGATAATAAATAGGGATTGATTATGGACTATTGACCAATGTGTGATTGGATTTATTTTAGTGGATGCTTGAATGTATGGGTTTTTTATAAATGGGGTCTGCGTACCTCGTCTTCTCTAATTTTTCCTTAATGTAAATTCTATCTCCCTCCGATGTACTTCCCCTTGACTGCTGATCAAGGTTTCTATTTATTGTAAATAGTTTATGTAATAGGACTAGTTAGAATTAATTTTTAAAAATTGGAGACAAAGGAGCAAGGAGCGCTTGAAGACCCGTTTGTATTGGAGCCCGGGTTTAAATGTAATAGTTATATTTAAATTTTATTCTTGCACCCTAGGTTTGACCTTTTGGTTCACTTGGTGGCTCTAGTGAACCAAACTAGAATAAAAGTCCATAATCAGTCCGGGTAGAATATAGTATTCTATATGTGCATGCTTACTATGTATATATTATATATTATACAACATGCTTTGCATGTTAAATAATATGACGCGTATTTTATATATATATGTGCATGCGCGCTAAACAAGATGAGACTAATAATAATTAACCCCTCAAAGAAAATTATATTAAGTCCTAAGCGTTCAAAGATATTCGGAATATCAAACGTCGCCTTCTAGCATGGTAAAGCAATAGAGTATTAAATATTTAATATGAGTTTGTTGTGCACACACAAGGAAAGTTTTAAATATTTAAGATGTTGTTTTATCACATTTGATGCTTATTAAGGAATTGAACATTACTGTTTTGTTGTGCATACACAAAGGCTGTCTTTTTCTCTTCACATATATGGAAGTGCTAGGTTGGACTTAACTTAGATTATTTTAGTTCGGATGTGCACACACTTGACCATTATAATCTAAGAGGCAAAATACAAGGAGTTTATATATAGTGATGTAATTGACAATAGTTGTCTACCTATTTATTTATATATAGTTTGTTGTGCACACACAAGGCTATATACATTTGAAATGGGATCCTTAATCTCACTTGCAAATCTTTAATTAAATTTGCCAAACTATATAATGAGGGTAATATAGTTTGATGAAAAAGTGAGAGATACCAATTTAAATAAAGACCTAATTTATTTTGATGATTAATAAAATGAATGTATGCTAAAATATTTTCTATTTCACATGCAGAATTTAAAAATGTCAAACTCACTATCACTGCGTAGCATACTTGATGCTAACAAATTGACCGGACCGAATTACACGGACTGGTTAAGGAATCTGAGAATTGTTCTCACTGCTGAAAATATTTCTTATGTCCTAAATTTGTCTGTCCTTGCAAATGTTACAGAAATAGCCTCTGAGGAAGCGATTGCTACTTTCAGAAAGTGGCAAGATGATGCAATCATGGCTCAATGCATCATGCTCGCATCCATGAGTAACGAGCTTCAGCATCAGCATGTAACTGTGGATGCTCTTACTATATTGCTGCACCTCAAAGAGTTGTATGGTGAGCAAAGTAGGACTGCTAGATATCAGATATCTAAGGAGCTCTTCCGATCTCGTATGACCGAGGGCACTACCGTTTAGACTCATGTCCTCAAGATGATCAATTTGATTGAACAACTTGGACAACTTGGGTTCGTGGTGGATGGGGAGTTAAGTCAAGATTTGATCTTGCAGTCACTCCCGGACACCTTCTCATAATTTGTTATGAATTTTCACATGAATAAGTTGGACGTCAGCTTGCCTGAGTTACTTAACATGTTGAAAACTGCAGAAGGTCACTTCTCATCCAACAAGAACCAAGTCTTACTAGTGGATGATTCTTCCAAGAAAAGGAAAAGGCCCAAGGTATCTTCTGAAAAGCAAAAAAACAAGAAGGCTAAGGGAAAGGATAAGAGAAAGGATAAAAAAAACCTGATCCAGATAGCAGAGGAATTTGCTACCATTGCAATAAGCCGAGACACTAGAAGAGGAACTGCAAGGAGTATCTTGCGAACCAAAAGAAGCTTGGAGAAACTTCGACTTCCGATCTAGGTTTGTTCATGATTGAAATTAATTTTTCTGAAAGTCAAAATTCTACTTGGGTATTGGATACCGGCTGTAGTTCTCACATATGTAATAATATGCAGGGACTAAGCAGAAGTAGAAAGCTGAACAAGGATGAAGTCGTTCTACGAGTGGGAACTGGAGCAAAGGTTGCTGCATTAGCATTAGTTCATTAGTTTAAATAATTGTTATTATGTTCTGACACTCATTATAAACATTATTTCAATTTTTGTATTGGATATGGATGGTTTTGATATTATAATAAAGAACAACAATTGTTCTATTTATAATAAAAATGTTTTATATGGTGTTGGCAATTTACTGAATGGACTTTACATACTTGACTTGCATGAAAATATACTTCAAATTGAACAAACTAAGAAAAGAAAAAGAGATTATGTTAATTATAACTTTATGTGGCACTGTAGATTCGGTCACATCAATGAAACAAGATTAACCAAGTTGCATAAAAATGGGTTTTTAGAGCTATCTGATTACGAATCATATCCAACTTGTGAATCTTGTCTCATGGGTAAGATGACTAAATCCCCTTTTAGTGGAAAAGGAGAAAGAGTTACAGAGTTGTTAGCGTTGGCACACACAGACGTATGTGGACCTATGACAACGAATGCACGAGGAGGGTATTCTTATTTTATTACTTTAACTGCTGATCATTCTAGATTTGGATATGTGTATTTAATGAAATACAAATCTGAATCGTTTAAAAAGTTCAAAGAATTCAGAAGTGAAGTAGAGAAGCAAACTGATAAGAGTATTAAGATTCTTCGATCGAATCGAGGAGGTGAATACTTGACCAATGAGTTTCTAAGTTGTCTCAAAGAAATTGGTATAATCTCGCAATGGACTCCACCAGGGACGCCACAGTTAAATGGTATATCTGAAAGGAGAAATCGAACATTGTTGGACATGGTTCGTTCCATGATGAGTTATACCGACCTTCCAGTATCCTTCTGGGGTTATACCCTAGAATCGGCTGCATACCTACTTAACAAGGTACCTTCCAAATCTGTCCCAAAGACCCCATTTGAGATATGGACAGGGAGGAAACCAAATCTTAAACATGTTAAGACTTGGGGTTGTCCAGCTTATGTCAAAAGGTTTGAGCATGATAAGCTGAAGACTAGATCTGATAAATGTAGATTTGTGGGATATCCTAAAGAAAGTTTAGGATATTATTTCTATCATCCTACTGATCAAAAGGTGTTTTTTGCGAAACACGCTGCCTTCTTGGAAAAGGAGTTTATCCTTGAAGGGGTCAGTGGGAGTAAGATATAACTTGAAGAAATTCAAGAACCACAAAATACTACGGATCAAAGTCAGATACCTGACCAAGTAGAAGAACCTACTGTACCACTACCTATTCGTAAATCTGGAAGAGTACCGAAGATACCTGATAGGTATGGATTCATTATAGAGGATGATGATGAGATATGCATCATAGATGATGATGATCTATTGACTTACGAAGAGGCTATGAGTAATAAACACTCAGAGAAATGGCTAGAAGCCATGAAATCCGAGATGGACTCCATGTATGAAAACCAAGTATGCACTTTGGTTTCACCACCTGAGGGCATTAAGCCTATTGGGTGTAAATGGGTCTTTAAGAGAAAGACTGGAGCGGATGGCAAGGTAGAGACCTATAAGGCCCGACTGGTTGCAAAAGGTTTCAAACAAAGACAAGGAGTTAACTATGATGAAACCTTCTCACCAGTAGCTATGCTCAAGTCCATTCGGATTTTGCTTGCAATTGCAGCTTATTATGACTACGAAATCTGGCAAATGGACGTGAAAACGGCCTTCCTCAATGGAGAGCTTGAGGAGAATGTATATATGATACAGCCAGAGGGTTTTGTTTCAACAGTTGGAACAAACCAAGTCTGTAAGCTACAACGATCCATTTATGGATTGAAGCAAGCTTCTCGAAGATGGAACATCCGTTTTGATGAGATAATCAAAAGGTTTGATTTTATCAAAAATGAGGATGAACCTTGTGTGTACAAGAAGGTTAGTGGGAGCGCTATTTCATTCCTTTTATTATATGTTGATGACATATTACTGATAGGGAATGATGTTCCTATGCTATAGTCGATCAAAATTTGGTTATCTAAACACTTCTCCATTAAGGACTTGGGTGAGGCATCCTATATTTTGGGGATAAAGATCTATAGAGATAGATCTAAAAGGATGCTGGGCTTGACCCAAGGAAAGTACATTGACTCGATGCTAAAGAAGTTTAGCATGGAAGATTCCAAGAGAGGTCTAATGCCGATGAGCCATGGAATACATCTCTCCAAGAAACAGGCCCCAAAGACACCTGAAGAGAGAGACCGTATGAGTAAGATTCCTTATGCTTCCGCAATAGGATCTATCATGTACGGTATGATATGTACTAGACCAGATGTCGCTCATGCACTTAGTGTAACGAGCAAATATCAGTCGAATCCAGGAGAAGAGCACTGGAAGGCAGTGAAAAATATCCTAAAGTACTTAAGAAGAACTAAAGATGTATTTCTTGTCTACGGTGGGTCTGAATTGAAACTAGAGGGCTATACAGACTCAACTTTTCAAACGGACCAAGATAACAGTAAATCCGTTTTAGGGTATGTGTTTACCTTAAACGGTGGCGCGGTGAGTTGGAAGAGTTCCAAGCAGCAAACGGTTGCTGATTCAATGACAGAGGCAGAGTACATAGCTGCAAGTGAAGCTGCAAAGGAAGCTGTTTGGATGAAGAAGTTCATAACTGAACTTGGAGTGGTTCCTAGCATTAGAGGAGCCGTACCTTTATTCTGTGAAAACACCGGAGCTGTTGCGCAGGCTAAGGAACCTAGGTCTCATCAGAAATCCAAACACGTGTTGCGACGGTTTCATTTGATTAGAGAGATCATTAAAAGAGGATGTCGACGCCGAGTTTTTCTCGTCTCTATTTCTTTTCCCCTTTTTTAGCCTTTTCGGTTTTAGGTGATTTGGGAAAAAGGTCGGCCTTGATGTCGACGGGGTTTTGAAAGATCGCTTTTTATGATGAGCCAATTAACCAGAGTCGCCAGTTGGTATATTTGAAATGGATGTACCAACTCATCCGAATTTTCGTTTTTTATAATTCGCTGGCTCATGTGTGACTCCGAATTAAATGGTCTGCGAATCGAGATTCATAGAGTTCGGGGGCTTGCTTAAGCGAGGGGAAGGTGTTAGGCACCCCCCGACTTCCGTGAAATACGGTTACCGCAATCTTGATGCTTTTCCTATCCTTTAATTCATGAAACGTATATGCGTGCGTGTGTGTGTGTGTGTGCCTAAATGAAAGTTGTGGTGGGTTTGTATGAAAGAATCATTTGGATTTCTTTTTAGGGAAAATCGTGCTTTAGTTTTGAGAATGCTTAAAAATGTCTTTTCGGTATTTACGAGAAAGCCTTATTTTCTTATTGAGAAAGATTTGATTTTAAATTGACAAAAGCTATGAGATTAAGCGTTTGTTTTGGGTAAAACGTGAGTTTGTTAAACCTTAGCCAAAATAGGAATCGAGATTTATACGTCGCTTTTATAAATGATAGGCAATTTCTAGAATCTCTTTCGCCCTATGTATCAAGGTTTAGTAAACGTTTATTTCTCTCTATAAAACCATTTTTTGTGACATTTGGAAACAACTTCCTTTCGGCTTTCTCGTAAAATAGGAATTGACTTTCATTAGCACTTCCAAATTTTAGCCTTGTGATGCTAATATCCTACTTTGATTAATTTTAGCAAAATCTTTATCGTTTTGGCTTTGAAATCCTTTTGTTGGGGGTTACAAATCGAACTAAATATGAAACGCGTAGGGGGCTATTCATGGGCATGTAAGCCATCAAAATACCCCCTAACGCCAACAATCACATATTTTACTATTACGGGGCCTTAAACCCGATTCTCGCTCTAGCGTCGTTTTAAGGCCCAACGATTACATGTTACAACAAAACGAGTACATTGCATCAATTACATATGTCAAAACGTCCATCATCGGATTTGGACCATGGGGTCGCATTCCTAGGCTCACACCCAAGATTACTACATACCCGCAAAATGAATACTACGAAACTAAACAACACGGATTTGCCTAATATACCATGATATCCGAAAATGATAATCTAAATAAATTACATCCAATAAATCACCATAGATAAGCTAGAAATTTCACCAATTGGATATCCTCGGGTTATTAGGAAGAATTTTGTTCCGATGGAACCCTCACTAATAATCCCTAATCCGTGATTTCACATCAATATTCAAGAACAACTACATTCAAAATAATTCGAATGACAAAAGCTTGGCAAAAATGGTATAACAAAATGTTAAAACACATGATTTTTTCACCTTGCAATTAATCCCCACAATATGTATGAATTTGTGTATTGAGTAGAGTAGAAAATATCGAGACGTAATCTCACAAGATGGGTACAATTTCTCACTCCTTTCTCTCTTAATTTTTGTTGTTTTGTTGCTGTTTTTCCTTCCTTCCCGAGCTGCTGCTGCTGCTGGATTTTTCCTCTTCTTTTTTCTACTGTTTCTGTATGCGAAATGGCCTGATAAGGGACTGCCAAGGGCAGCAGCAGACTGATCTGCGGCTGGCCCTTGGTTCTCCCCCCAGCCGCGCTCGAGTCCCGTGCGCTCGAGTCCCGTGCCGTCTCGAGTTCCGTCCTTGGCCGCGGATTGATCTTCGGCTGACTGTGCTGATTTTCTCATTTTCCGCACCTCGTCTCGATTTCTGTGCCGTACCGTTGATTTCCGTTGAAGGGCTTGCATTCTGCAGTCCGGACATCGCCGGGAAACGTGTCATGCCGTCCGGGTAAGTGCAGCGACCAGTAACTGACTCCTGACATTTGCGCGCCGTTGTGTCGGCCTCGATCTCGTCCAGTGGAGATGGCTTTGAGTTTCATCTTTATGTCCTCCCTCCATTCTCGTGGGCCGGGTCCATGGACGAATTTGCCCTCCTATCAGGGTTAGTATAGGAAGTGCAAAAATTGGGTGTCTACAGCTGCCCCTCTTTATCATGTTTATGAAATAATGAATGAAATGAACAAGATAAAGAATAGACACTTGATGCATGAATGACAATGCACATGGATGACAATACATACGTGATGCTACACATATGCCTTACGATGCAACGTATGATGCAATGGATGCAATCATATTCGTAAAAGGGTATCAACGCAATGCGGATGATCGTCTCGTAACCCCCCGGTTATCGTCGCCGGTTGGTTATCTTGCCGGAGCCGGTTTTCGTCGCCGGACATCCATCTCGTAATCGCCGGTTATCGTCGCCGGTCGATCGTCTCGTCGGGGCCGGGTATCGTCGCCGGTCACCCATCTCGTAACCTCCGATTATCGTCGCCGGTTGGTTATCTTGTCGGAGCCGGTCTTCGTCGCCGGACATCCATATCGTAATCGCCGGTTATCGTCGCCGGTCGATCGTCTCGTCGGGGCCGGGTATCGTCGCCGGTCACTCATCTCGTAACCTCCGGTTATCGTCGCCAGTTGGTTATCTTGTCGGAGCCGGTTTTCGTCGCCGGACATCCATCTCGTAATCGCCGGTTATCGTCGCCGGTCGATCGTCTCGTCGGGGCCGGGTATCGTCGCCGGTCACCCATCTCGTAACCTCCGGTTATCGTCGCCGGTTGGTTATCTTGTCGGAGCCGGTTTTCGTCGCCGGACATCCATCTCGTAATCGCCGGTTATCGTCGCCGGTCGATCGTCTCGTCGGGGCCGGGTATCGTCGCCGGTCACTCATCTCGTAACCTCCGGTTATCGTCGCCGGTTGGTTATCTTGTCGGAGCCGGTTTTTGTCGCCGGACATCCATCTCGTAATCGCCGGTTATCGTTGCCGGTCGATCGTCTCGTCGGGGCCGGGTATCGTCGCCGGTCACCCATCTCGTAACCTCCGGTTATCGTCGCCGGTTGGTTATCTAGTCGGAGCCGGTTTTCGTCGCCGGACATCCATCTCGTAATCGCCGGTTATCGTCGCCGGTCGATCGTCTCGTCGGGGCCGGGTATCGTCGCCGGTCACCCATCTCGTAACCTCCGGTTATCGTCGCCGGTTGGTTATCTTGTCAGAGCCAATTTTCGTCGCCGGACATCCATCTCGTAATCGCCGGTTATCGTCGCCGGTCGATCGTCTCGTCGGGGCCGGGTATCGTCGCCGGTCACCCATCTCGTAACCTCTGGTTATCGTCGCCGGTTGGTTATCTGGTCGGAGCCGGTTTTCGTCGCCGGACATCCATCTCGTAATCGCCGGTTATCGTCGCCGGTCGATCGTCTCGTCGGGGCCGGGTATCGTCGCCGGTCACCCATCTCGTAACCTCCGGTTATCGTCGCCGGTTGGTTATCTTGTCGGAGCCGGTTTTCGTCGCCGGACATCCATTTCGTAATCGCCGGTTATCGTCGCCGGTCGATCGTCTCGTCGGGGCCGGGTATCGTCGCCGGTCACTCATCTCGTAACCTCCGGTTATCGTCGCCGGTTGGTTATCTTGTCGGAGCCGGTTTTCGTCGCCGGACATCCATCTCGTAATCGCCGGTTATCGTCGCCGGTCGATCGTCTCGTCGGGGCCGGGTATCGTCGCCGGTAACCCATCTCGTAACCTCCGGTTATCGTCGCCGGTTGGTTATCTGGTCGGAGCCGGTTTTCGTCGCCGGACATCCATCTCGTAATCGCCGGTTATCGTCGCCGGTCGATCGTCTCGTCGGGGCCGGGTATCGTCGCCGGTCACCCATCTCGTAACCTCCGGTTATCGTCGCCGGTTGGTTATCTTGTCGGAGCCGGTTTTCGTCGCCGGACATCCATCTCGTAATCGCCGGTTATCGTCGCCGGTCGATCGTCTCGTCGGGGCCGGGTATCGTCGCCGGTCACCCATCTCGTAACCTCCGGTTATCGTCGCCGGTTGGTTATCTGGTCGGAGCCGGTTTTCGTCGCCGGACATCCATCTCGTAATCGCCGGTTATCGTCGCCGGTCGATCGTCTCGTCGGGGCCGGGTATCGTCGCCGGTCACCCATTTCGTAATTCATTTTCACTAGACACATCAAACGGTTGCAAGGGAGCCAAGGGGACCCACCAGGGCCAGCCGCAGATGGATCTGCGGCCAAGATCGGGATTCTTAAGCGGCTCGCCGCCTCCAGATCTGTCACTTTCACTTCGTACCCCGCATAGATTTTTGAGATTTTGCTCGTTTGCAAAGGCCTTCTGTCGATTTCTCCCACTTTTCTGCAAAAACCGCTCCGGTAGGATCGCTCTACGCGCTACAGGTAACACTTTGACCGTTCACTTTTTAATTTCGTCAACGTTTTACTATACATTTGGCTATTTGCATATTTAGAGATAGAAATGTATGCTTACAATGCTATGCTATGTATTATCATATATACATGCTAGGTAGCAATTGTGTGAGTCCTACTTTATGCTCATGATGTGGTCACACATACTGTTATTCCTTTTCTGCAAGAAAATCATGGATTACTGTACTTTACATGCTGTAACTACACATATGAATGCAATTTTGATCTGTTTGAGGCTGGGGTTGATTGAAAACACGTTTGGCTTATGCTTGGTATGTCCATTTTACAAACGGAACTCTGCCGATTTTTTTTTTTTTTTTTTTTTTTTTTACATACCATAAACATGCATCATGTTGCATTAATTATATGATGTGGGTAAGAATTTAGAATATTCGTGACATAATTCAAAAGGGAACTTACCTTCCTCCTTGCCTGTTCTGTTCCAGCTATGGATCCCGACGCTCATAGTAGCTCCTCCGTATCACGGACCTCAGGTGTTCGCCGTCGTAGGGCTGCACCTACCCCCGTTCCTCTTCGGACCCGTCAGGCTCGCCGCTTGGCGGAGGCTGTCATTCGTCCGGCTCATCCGGACGTTGAGGAGGCTGTTCCTCCGGAGGTTGCGGCAGGGGGACCATCCTCCAGCACACCGGCTCCATCTCCTCATAGTGCCCCGTCCGGCGCATCTGTGCAGATCCCCGATCTATTGGGTCGGGATCTCAGTCGTCATCCTTCGGCATCTCTCGTGGCTAACGAGGTATATTCGGTTCTATTCTGATTTTATTCTCAATTTCCCAATTCTCCTTTTATCCGGACTGACCCATTGGTGATTGCCCTAGGTACCCGAGTTTACTCAGCCGAGGGGCAACTGGTTCAACATCTACTCCCTTTACACGGCTTTGCACAGTGACTACCGGGCGGTGGTGGATTCTTGGGGCTTCCGTCACTTCTTTACCATCATTCCCCGCCAGTGCCCCTGGGGCTATATGAGGGCCTTATCAGAGCGCTGGTTTCACCAGACGCAGTCTCTTCACCTTCTTGACTGCGAGGTTGTGCTGACTCCCTGGGATTGGAGATACATTACGGGCATAGAGTTTGCCGGGTCCCGCGTTCCTCTAGATCTCGATATCACTCCTGTGGAGGTTCGGGCCTTATTGGGCTTCGGTGCTGAGGATCGGGTCTTTAAGGCCCGTAGCATTCGATCTGGCGCTCTGGCTGTCGATGCCGTTGGGGGTCTGTACGCACTGCCCATTCCAGCGGATCAGGGCACCAGGGACATTCTGCTACGACGCCTGTTCCTGACCATCATGAGGGGTTGTTTTCTGGGGAACAACTCCTCCACCATTCATTTCAGCGTCGTAGGAGCGGTCAGAGACGTGGACCGCATTGGTGACTATGACTGGGGGTCATTCACCTTTGCCTATTTCCTCCACGGTATGCGTCTACGTTCGGAGGGCCAGACAGATGCTTGGTTGGGGTTCTATCATTTCCTGCTGGTGAGATTTCTTTCTTTTTCCTTAATGTATTTCCCGCCAATTCATCTCTTTTCTTTCTGCGTCTGTCGGTTACTCATGCTTTTCACTGTTTCTGTTCGCAGTTCTGGGCCTACGAGCGTCTTCCATGCCTGAGGCCTGTCACTACTCTCGGCCTTGATACTTATCCCCGGGGCCGACGGTGGCATCACAGCACTTTGGAGGAGGTCCCGATATCAGGCAGCTTTGCACACTGCCGCATCCAGCTGGAGCTGATTACTGCTGTAGATGTCGTCTGGATTCCCTACCTCTCCGAGCATTTGGCTGAGGGGTTCGATGATGGGAACCCTTCTGGCCCGGAGTTCGAGCTTTCTACCCGTCGCCTCACTTTGCAGAGTATTGGAGGATGGGTGATGTACCTGGGGGAGCGCGCATTCAGATGTGTCACAGGAGAGATCCGGATCCCGCATTCCCTTCCTATCACTACTTCCTGGCCGCTGGACTCTCAGCCTTCAGAGATCATGCTTGCAGGGGAGGACGCCCGGACGCTTTCTACGGGTCCCAGTACGAGTGATGCTTTCCGTACTTGGTGGGTGCCCCGCACCATCGGCCCTCAGACCCGGGCCACATTCTTCCTCGGGGATATGGTCCCCGGCTCGGTGATGTTGACCGACTGGGCAGCCTGTGTTCGGAGTCCCACCCATACTGAGCAGATAGACACCCTGACCCGCCAGGTGGAGCAGTTGTCGCTATTTCTTCGGGTGTTAGGCCGGACCCCGGAGGAGGCTTACACCTATGATCCTGATGGTACGGGTTACGATGCGGGGCCGAGCTCATCTGATGCCACTGCGCGGCCATACATCCCCGACATGAACTTTGGGCCTTCGACTTCGGCGACCCCAGGGGACCAGTTTGAGGATCCCGCCTTCATAGATGAGATTGACTTTATCTAGATCAGGATAGGATAGGGCTTTTGTACCTGGACCTATTTAGATTTATTTTTTATTTCATGCACTATGTACTGAACTCATTTATTTATTTACGCACAGTTCTTTATCTTTTATCTCTATGAAATTCATTTGCTTTATTATTGTCTGTACGATGCATGCTTTTTATTCATGGATAGAAAATGACCCCTGCACAGTCTTTTTGATACTATTTTTTCACAGATGACGTCCTCAGATGTCGTGGTATGCTTGGATTCCATTCCTCCTACCGGGTTGGTTGGCAGCCTCCTCCGTTGGTTGGACAGTTTATCGCCGGCCGACAGGGTCATCGCGGATGGCCTTTTGGGACACTCTCGGTCCTTGTTAACCTTTCAGGTGCCAGCGGGCTTTGTGGATGGTATTTTAAGATATTGGGTCCCTGCTCGTCAAGTGTTCAGGCTAGGGACAGTAGAGCTGACCCCCACCCTCGAGGAGTATGGTCGCTTCACCGGTTTGCCTTTGGACAGACCCTGTGCCAGGATCACGTCTGGTCCCATGCGCCGTCAGTTCTTGACCTTTACTGGGTTGCGGAGGGCGGTTCTGCTATCGGCGATCACATCAGATCACTTAGTTCCTCTTCACTTTTTGGTTGACCGATTCGGCTCACCTAACAGTTTTCGCCACTTCTCTGGGGATTTTTCTGTATCGGAGGAGTGCTGGGGCGTTTTGAGGTTAGACGTTTTGATGGCCTGTATCCTCTCAGTTCTGTACTTGCCCGCGGGACCTGATCATTTGGACATGCGGGTGGTCGCGGCCGTTAGGGCCCTTCAGGAGGATCACACCATTCTTCCCATGATATTGGCGGATACTTACATGTCAGCCTCATACTGTCAGTCCTTCCGAGGCAGAGTATTCTGAGGGAGCTCGACTTTGTTGTATGTGTGGTTCATGAGTCATCTTAGTCCCATCGGCCACCTCCGTCGCCAAGGGTTTTGCTTCACTCATGACATAACCCCGCAGTTTTCATTTCGTCCTGTGAGCTGTACTGATGCGGCCTCCTGGACAGCATTTCTGTCGGTCATCGAGGATCCCTTTCATCTCCTAGTTTATTCGGGTTATTGCTCCTTTATGAGCTTCTTCACTCATGTGCCCGACCTGGACTTCATTCCCATTGCTGGCTTGAGGGTTGTGACGACTTATCATCCCATGGCGGTGATGGGGCAGTTTGATCAGACACAAGATTTCCACCTCTTCACGGGCGCGGCCGACTACCGATTCCCTATATCATCCCAGACAGAGAGAGATCTACTGCGGGTATATGATCTTTGGCCTCGTAGGATCTTGGCCGAGTATAATGATAGTTGCCCCTTCCAGACATTCGCTTATGTGCAATGGCTGCGCGGAGATTCGGATGCGGTTGGTGTGAGTCAGACTGAGACTTTCGATGACTCTGGAGTGACTTTCCCAGACGATACCATATATCACTCGATCTCAGCCGCCTCTCTCCCTAGTCAGGACACTGAACATAGCCGGATCCGACTGTCTTTGATGGCTATTGAATCTGAGAGGGATGCCGCCATTGCTGAGAGGGATGCTGCTATTCTGGCCAGAGATGCTGCCATAGCTGATAGAGATGCCATTGCTTTTCAGGCCAGGACCGTCATAGATGCACATTCTGGGACTGTCAGCCGAGCCACTGCGTTGTTGGACCGCATCGACATGATGGGACGGCAGATTTCAGGTGATGCTGATGCTTCAGATTTATCCACCACCTTATCCATCCTGCTTCAGTTAGTTGCAGATTTGTAGATTGTTTTATTTCCTGCATAGACTATGTTAATTTCATCGGTTATTGAAAAGGAAATCTTGTAACAAAAGACTTATATATGTAAACAGGTATTTAAATTTAGTCATTTTCCCTCTTTGTTGTATCGTTGCCCTTCATCGGATCATCGTTTTATCCGGCTGATCATGATTTTGACATTTCGCTTTCTTTCTCCTCTCAAGTCTTGATGGAGATCTGACAGACATTGCCGCACCCCTGTTGATTTCATCGGATGGAGTCTTGGATTTTGGCTCATTGTTTGGTTGGGCTAGGTTTAGGCTACTTGGGATGCATTGGGTTGGGGGCTGCTTTCGGCCAGGCTTTTGAGGGTTTAGGAAGGTTTATCTGGCCATTGGGGATTGTTTCTCTTTTGTTTTAGGGAAAGGATTATTTTTTTTTTATGGATCGGACCGCGCCATGATGGCTGCCTACGTACCCCCACAAGTTGGGAGATCAGGTCCTACGTAGTTCGCTCCTCAAAGGAAAAGGAAATTGATGATTTAAGCGTAGAATCGCTTCACTGAGTCAGAATTTAGGGGTTGTGGAAATGTCTCCCCATCCATTTCTTGCAATATGAGGGCCCCTCCGGATAGCACCCTTTTAATTACAAAAGGTCCCTCCCAGTTTGGGGCAAACTTCCCCTTGGCTTCGTCTTGGCAAGGCATGACTCTCTTTAGCACCAGGTCATTCTCCTTGAATTTCCGAGGTCTTATCCTTTTGTCATATGATCGGGAGATCCTTTGTTGATATAACTGACCGTGCCAAACAGCAGCCACCCTCCTTTCATCAATTAGGGCCAACTGGTCGTATCGATCCTGCATCCAATCCTCCTCGCTTATCTGAGCATCGATCATTATTCTGAGGGACGCCATCTCAACCTCAATTGGCAGGACGGCCTCCATTCCATACACCAAAGCGTAAGGGGTTGCCCCTGTAGAAGTACGCGTTGATGTTCGATATGCCAGCAGGGTGAGGGGTAGCAGATCTGGCCATCCCCGATGATTAGCAGACATTTTTGCCATGATCTTCTTGATGTTCTTATTGGCAGCCTCCACTGCCCCATTCATTTTGGGACGGTAAATGACAGAGTTGAGGTGTTTGATCTTAAACTGGTCGCACAATCCCTTCATGAGGGCGTTGTTCAAATTCTTAGCATTGTCGGAGACCAAAACCTCAGGTTGCCCGTATCGGCAAATGACATTATTCCTGATGAACCCAACGATAACCTCCTGAGTGACTTTGGGGAAAGAGGCTGCCTCTACCCACTTGGTGAAATAATCGATTATGACGAAAATGAATCGGTGCCCGTTGCTTGCTTTGGGCTCTATTGGTCCGATCACGTCCATTCCCCACATTGAGAACGGCCACGGGGAGGTCATACAGTGCAGTTCATTGGGGGGCGTATGGATCACATTACCGTGCGCCTGACATTGGTAACACCGTCTGACATGATCATCACAGTCAGCTTTTAAGGTCAACCAATAATGCCCTGTTCTCAAAATCTTTTTGGCCAGCATCGGTCCACTCATGTGTGGCCCACACACTCCACCATGTATTTTGTTCATAATCCTTTGGGCCTGCGTCTCATCCACGCAATGCAACAGTCCCAAGCCAGCATCCCTCTTGTAGAGTGAATCCCCACTCAAGTAGAACTTCATCGCCATTTTTTGAATTCTCATCCTCTCAGTTCGACTCGCCTGGTCGGGAATGGATCTATCTCTCAGATATTCCCTGATGTTATGATACCAGGGCTGCCTTGTCAACCCCACCTCGTCTGATAACACTGCCACATGTTCCTCATACGCCGGGGCATTCTGTATGGCTATCTCAACCTGCGGAATGTCTTTTCTTTTGATTATGTGGATTAAGGAGGCCAGGGTTGCCAATGCATCTGCAAAATCATTCCGACCCCGGGGGATATGTCGAAAAGCGATATCTTCGAACTCCTGCATCAGCTGGGTAACACAACGATGGTACGGGAGTAACCGAAGCTCTTTAGTGTTGTACACCCCGATTGCCTGTCTGATTACCAATTCTGAATCCCCGAACACTGCTAGCCTATTCACTCCCATGTCGCGGGCCAAGCGGAGTCCCAAGATACATCCCTCGTATTCAGCGGTGTTGTTCGAATTGCCGAAATGCAGTTTAGCGGCCACGGGGTATTGTTCTCCGGTGATAGAGACCAGGACTACTCCGGCTCCTGCCCCTTCAGCATTCATGGCACCATCAAAATACAGCTTCCAGAACTGTCCCTCGTCATCACATTTCTCGCGTGATACCCAAAATATATCTTCGCCTGGAAGAGGAGTTTCCAAGGGCTCCATCCCTCCTGACGGGGTTTCTGCCAACTGATCTGCAATTCCCTGCCCTTTCATGGCCTTCTGAGTCACGTACACTATGTCGAACTGCTGTAGGATCAACTGCCATCTTGACAACCGACAATTCAGCATGGGCCTTTCAAAAATATATTTCAGGGGATCCATTCTTGATATCAGGTAAGTCGTATGCCCATGGAGGTAGTGTTGTAATCTCCCTGCGGCCCAGGCCAGAGCACAACAGGTTTTTTCGATGGGAGTGTAATTTTGTTCACATTGGCTAAATCTTTTGCTGAGGTAATAGATGGCCTGCTCTTTACCTGCCTCATTCTTTTGTCCCAGCATACATCCCATCTCGATGGCATTGACCGATATATACATAAACAGAGGGATCCCATCCTTCGGGGGTACCAGCACTGGTGCCTCTGCCAGCTGCTTTTTAATGGTTTGAAAAGCCTTCTGACATTGCCCATTCCACTCCTGGGAAGCCCCTTTTCTTAACAGTTTGAAAATGGGCTCACATGTAGTCGTTAAGTGGGATATAAAACGGCTGATAAAGTTTATCCTCCCGAGGAACCCTCTTATCTCCTTTTCTGTGTGAGGCGCCGGCATGTCCACAATGGCCCTAATCTTTGCTGGATCCAACTCAATGCCCCGATCACTAACCAGGAATCCCAAGAGCTTACCCGATTGCACTCCGAAAGCACACTTGGCTGGATTGAGTTTCAAATTATACTTTCTGAGCCGATCGAATAGCTTTTTGAGATGGGTTATATGATCAGCTTCTACCTTCGATTTCACAATAATGTCATCCACGTAGACCTCTATCTCCTTGTGCATCATATCGTGGAATAGGGCCATCATGGCTCTCTGATAAGTAGCCCCTGCATTTGTGAGACCAAAAGCCAATCGTCTGTAGCAGAAAGTGCCCCAAGGGGTGATGAATGCGGGCTTTTCCCGATCTTCTTCCGCCACCATTATCTGATGATATCCCGCGAAGCAATCCACAAAAGAGTACATTTCGTACTGGGCTGTGTTATCCACCAAGATGTGTATGAAAGGCACCGAAAAGTTATCTTTGAGACTGGCCTTGTTTAGATCTCTGTAGTCTACACATACCCTCACCTTTCCTCCAGGCTTAGCCACTGGGACTACATTGGATAGCCATTCCGGGTAAGTGGACACCATAATGATTCCGGCCCTGAATTGTTTAATGATCTCCTCTTTCACTTTTAAGCTCCACTCAGGTTTCAACTTTCTTAGCTTCTGCTTGACAGGCCTGAAATCCTCCTTGATGGGCAACCGATGGACCACGATATCGATGGACAATCCGATCATATCCTCGTGCGACCAGGCAAAGACATCCTCATATTGGCTTAGTAACTCAGCTATTTCTACTTTTTGGCTGGTGGTGAGGTCTATCCCTATCTTGAGTTCTTTTGGCTTGTCTGGGGTTCCAATATCAATGGTGATGGTCTGGTCCAAATTGGGTTTGGGTTTATCCTCGACCCATCCTTTGATCTCGTCAGGCGCATCGTCGTAATCTGTCTCGTCTTGCTCAATGCCCATCAAATCGAAATCCAGCTCAATGTCAAAATCATAATCATCATTCAAATTTGAAAGATCGTTTGTTAGGCAAGGGTTACTCAATTTGGTACACCTGACATGAAACAAAATACTTGTCATATATAAATCATTTTCCACGATGATCGCATTTTCAAATAACACGAAGGAACGACATAATCATGCAGAAATAAGACAACAACAAAAATAGAACTTCTTCATTCCCCCATCCTCTGGGGTCTACCACCCTGACGTCGGATTTACCCTTGTTTGGATATTATTGGCCTCACGGTCCAATTGTCGAGGGTCAGGTCAGACGATATGTGCTTGATGAGAGGTGGCTTTATACCGGACACTTCCCCGATGACCATGGCCACATCGCCCGAGTCTCCCTTCATACCTTCCTTAGACATAATCAACCCTGCCCAATCGATGATAGGCACACTTTGTTGGGCTCCTGGTGTGGCAACATTCATCCCCTCTTCATTGCTTATTAATTGTCCGGGGATATAGCACTGGGTTTCGAACTCTTCCGCGATCTCCTGTAGGAAACTTTCCTTTTTGGCCAATTCATTATTTGTGGGGGCCAAATCTTCAGCCCCTGCTTTAGTCACAGGCTCGCTAGTCCCCTGTTTATTGTTGACCGGGGTCACCGGGCTGCCAATCAATCGAATCGGGGCCATGCCCTGACGGCCTCTCCCTGCTACACCTCCATGATATCCCAAACCTGCCTTGCCTACCTGATGGGGTAGTTGAATGGGCTTGGTGATTCCTTGACTGCTTCTTCCTAACCCTTGTCCAGGCTGGAACTTCATCTTTATCATTTCCTTTGCAACAAAAGTAAGTTCTGGAGAGACCCTTGACTTCACGGCTGGAGCCCCCAAGCATCTGTATTGGGGAGTGCTAATCTCTAGTGCCTAAAAACTGGCTGGTGCCGCCGACTCATCCACATTGATCATTGGTAGGCCACCCCTGGGAGGAGAATGGTCATCACATTCGGCCGAGATTGTTACCAGATTCCCATTGATGATTAGCTTGATTTGTTGATGGAGCGTAGAAGGCACTGCCCCGGCCATGTGTATCCACGGCCTCCCCAGTAACAGGTTATAACTGGCGGTGATGTCTAGAACCTGGAACGAAATATCAAAAGTACAGGGACCTATTTCCACTGGTAATTCTATTTCCCCAATTGTATCCCTTCGGGAACCATCGAAAGCTCGCACCACCACGTGACTGGCCCGTAGGCGCTTGGGATTAATGTTCATCTTCTGCAATGTGCTGAGGGGACAAATATTCAATGCCGATCCCCCATCAATCAATACCCCATTCATGATATACCCCGAGGAGATTACCGCAATATGTAGCGATTTCCGGTGTCCCCTTCCTTCCTTGGGTATGTCCTCATCTGCAAAGGATATCACGTCGCTCTCCATCAAATGGCCCACCAGCTGGCCGAAACCTTCCTCACTAATTTCCTTGGGCACGTATGCCTCCTCCAGAACCTTCGTCAAAGTTTTGCAATGCCTATTGGATGACAACACCAGGTCCATGACTGATGTTAAGGTTGACTCCTCATTTAAAATCTGAATCCCCCTCGTTTCCGGATGATCCATCCTTCTCAAGAATTCTATGGCCCTGTCCTCGGAAATCTCTTCATTTTTTTTCTTTTGGCTTTCAAGGACTCGCCCGGGAAGATATAAGGGGTTCCCCTTTATCGTCACAGAAGCACAACTGGCCGCTTCCCCTGGCGTTCCCCCATAATTCCAGGGTACCGTCTTTAGACTACTGATAGGGATTTGCGGCCTCGCGGCAAGGAGGAGGGGCCTCGGAGCTGTCAACTTGACAGGTCCCTCCGTGCTATTCGGACTCACCCCTATCAATCTGATGGGCACTCCCCGTGCACTCCCATGCTCATGTATCACGTTGATCATCCCCTCAATTTCCTGCACATATTTTAACCTCGGCGGCCTTCCAGCTTCACTGTCATCCGTCATATTGACCCCCCCTCCATCATGTCTTGGCAGGGGATTTGCTTTAACATTCGGGGAGTCTGGCTGTTCCACCACAATTTCCCCACTGTCAATCAGGTTTTGGATTCGATGCTTCAACGTCCAACAGTCTTGTGTATCATGGCCAGGGGAACTGGAGTGGTACGCACATCGCTTGCTCGGGTCAAACCTTCTACCCTTTGGGTCACTCGGTGGTGCCAAACCAACTATCTTCTTTTGGGCTACTAATACCGCTAATACTCGTTCAAGCGGTTCCCCGAGCGGGGTGAATACTCGATTTTGCGAGGCCTCATATCTCCTTCGTCCCTCTGCTCTTTGATCTGCGAAGTTGGGCTGCCGGGATGGCCCTACCCTCTGCACCTGTACCGGAAGATGGCTTTCTGCCTTTTTGGACGAGCCCTGAAGGATGAGGGAAACGTCCTCCTCTTTTTTCTTTTGCACCCTTCGGGAAGTGCTGCCGTAATTACCGCTTTGGATCTGTTCTGCCGCCGTTTCCAAAGCCGTGAGATCCCGAATTTTGCCGGATTTCAAACCCAGGTCCACCATTTCTCCGTGTTTTAACATTTCGGCGAAAGGTCTACCAATCCCTGATATGACTCGTTCATAATACGGTGCCTCTTGAATGTCTACAAAAGTCATCACCATCTCCGATTCGCTCATCGGAGGGTTCACTTGCGCGGCCATGCCCCTCCATCGTTGCGCATATTCCCTGAAGGATTCCCTAGGCTGCTTCTTAACTTTTGTCATTTGGTACCTGTCAGGGGCCATCTGGGCCTGAAAGCTGTATTGGGTTAAGAAAGTATGGGCCAATTCCTCCCAGTTGTGGATTCGGGCGTTGTCAAGGCGGGTATACCAGATCCTCGCCTCCCCTGTTAAGCTTTTCTGGAATAGCTGCATCCTCAACCCCTCGTCCTCGGCATAAGACCCGAGTTCTCCAATGTATATTTTCAAATGCGTGTAGGGGTCTCCCTTTCCATTGTATTTTTCAAACTCGGGGACTTTGAACTTTTCTGGGTATCTGGCTCCGGGGAAAACACACAGATCCGAGTAATTGACCCTACCCAGGGAGCCTATGCCTCGCAGAGATTGGATGGTCTCCTCCATGTGTCTCATTTTTTTTCGAAGTTCGTCAGTGTCCCCCTCCTCTGGGATAGTAATCACTGTCTTGTTCGGTATGGGAACGACCCTTGGAATGACTGGCTCGTCCTTGAGTTGGGGTTGGTCATCCTTCCCCAGGTTTGCAATATTTTTAGGAGGATTCTGGTCACCCCCTGGTGGTGGAATATTATGTGGTCCTTGGCTTGGCGGATCCTGTCTGAGTAGGAACTGCTCCTTTAGCATCGTGGCCATTTCCATCATCTGTTTTTTGAAGTCATCAAACTCTTCCCGAGATATGGAACCATGATTAGGAAGATCAGCCATTTCAGATGTAGAATTTTGGGCTTTCTTAGACTGCGAACGGGTTTGAGGAGCAATCCTACAAAACAACGGTTCGAAGTTTAGTCCGGGGAAATGAAAGGATATGGATGCATGCAAAAGCTGTAACTTTTTGTGTTTTCGGTTTTTTAATCTTTCCCTGTAAAACAGAAAGTTAGTAGTCCCTTAATGCAATAACCAACGCTAAGCATGTTTTATTATGCTTCCCCAACTATTCCCTGCAATTCACAGAGTTTAGTAATCTCTTTTGACACAGGAAAGGGATATATGAATATTGAATGAGATCATGACATTTAGACATATAAACGTAAAAAGGCATGAAGAGACTTTTCCTGCGTTGGGTTAATCTGAGGATGACCTATCCTAGGGTTACTCTCACGGGCTTTTCGGCATGAAGGTCCCCAAATCTTCGCAATCTACTCGTTTGAGCCCTTTCGATTGGAGCGGATTTGGGTGGTGCGTTTCCTGAGCCATCTCCGGGGAGCAGCCCCTTCGAGTCCAGTAATAAGCAACCGACAGGTTCGCCTCAGGAGGAGGTACTCTCTCAACATACATTCACATTTATCGTCCTCACCGTATGCAAATGATTACTTAAGAATAAAGCAATTCCATTCAATCATTCATCTATTTGGACAAACACACAATCACACAACAAAAGAAACAAAAAAATCAAAATATCGCATGCACACACATTTTTATGAATTTTAAAGGATAGGATAGTATCAAGATTTGAATGCGGCTTAAACCCTCTAAATTCCCCAGCAGAGTCGCCAGCTGTCGACGCCGGGTTTTTCTCGTCCCTATTTCTTTTCCCCTTTTTTAGCCTTTTCGGTTTTAGGTGATTTGGGAAAAAGGTCGGCCTTGATGTCGACGGGGTTTTGAAAGATCGCTTTTTATGATGAGCCAATTAACCAGAGTCGCCAGTTGGTATATTTGAAATGGATGTACCAACTCATCCGAATTTTCGTTTTTTATAATTCGCTGGCTCATGTGTGACTCCGAATTAAATGGTCTGCGAATCGAGATTCATAGAGTTCGGGGGCTTGCTTAAGCGAGGGGAAGGTGTTAGGCACCCCCTGACTTCCGTGAAATACGGTTACCGCAATCTTGATGCTTTTCCTATCCTTTAATTCATGAAACGTATATGCGTGCGTGTGTGTGTGTGTGTGCCTAAATGAAAGTTGTGGTGGGTTTGTATGAAAGAATCATTTGGATTTCTTTTTAGGGAAAATCGTGCTTTAGTTTTGAGAATGCTTAAAAATGTCTTTTCGGTATTTACGAGAAAGCCTTATTTTCTTATTGAGAAAGATTTGATTTTAAATTGACAAAAGCTATGAGATTAAGCGTTTGTTTTGGGTAAAACGTGAGTTTGTTAAACCTTAGCCAAAATAGGAATCGAGATTTATACGTCGCTTTCATAAATGATAGGCAATTTCTAGAATCTCTTTCGCCCTATGTATCAAGGTTTAGTAAACGTTTATTTCTCTCTATAAAACCATTTTTTGTGACATTTGGAAACAACTTCCTTTCGGCTTTCTCGTAAAATAGGAATTGACTTTCATTAGCACTTCCAAATTTTAGCCTTGTGATGCTAATATCCTACTTTGATTAATTTTAGCAAAATCTTTATCGTTTTGGCATTGAAATCCTTTTGTTGGGGGTTACAAATCGAACTAAATATGAAACGCGTAGGGGGCTATTCATGGGCATGTAAGCCATCAAAATACCCCCTAACGCCAACAATCACATATTTTACTATTACGGGGCCTTAAACCCGATTCTCGCTCTAGCGTCATTTTAAGGCCCAACGATTACATGTTACAACAAAACGAGTACATTGCATCAATTACATATGTCAAAACGTCCATCATCGGATTTGGACCATGGGGTCGCATTCCTAGGCTCACACCCAAGATTACTACATACCCGCAAAATGAATACTACGAAACTAAACAACACGGATTTGCCTAATATACCATGATATCCGAAAATGATAATCTAAATAAATTACATCCAATAAATCACCATAGATAAGCTAGAAATTTCACCAATTGGATATCCTCGGGTTATTAGGAAGAATTTTGTTCCGATGGAACCCTCACTAATAATCCCTAATCCGTGATTTCACATCAATATTCAAGAACAACTACATTCAAAATAATTCGGATGACAAAAGCTTGGCAAAAATGGTATAACAAAATGCTAAAACACATGATTTTTTCACCTTGCAATTAATCCCCACAATATGTATGAATTTGTGTATTGAGTAGAGTAGAAAATATCGAGACGTAATCTCACAAGATGGGTACAATTTCTCACTATTTCTCACTCCTTTCTCTCTTAATTTTTGTTGTTTTGTTGCTGTTTTTCCTTCCTTCCCGAGCTGCTGCTGCTGCTGGATTTTTCCTCTTCTTTTTTCTCCTGTTTCTGTATGCGAAATGGCCTGATAAGGGACTGCCAAGGGCAGCCGCAGACTGATCTGCGGCTGGCCGCAGATTGATCTGCGGCTGGCCCTTGGTTCTCCCCCCAGCCGCGCTCGAGTCCCGTGCGCTCGAGTCCCGTGCCGTCTCGAGTTCCGTCCTTGGCCGCGGATTGATCTGCGGCTGACTGTGCTGATTTTCTCATTTTCCGCACCTCGTCTCAATTTCTGTGCCGTACCGTTGATTTCCGTTGAAAGGCTTGCATTCTGCAGTCCGGACATCGCCGGGAAACGTGTCATGCCGTCCGGGTAAGCGCAGCGACCAGTAACTGACTCCTGACATTTGCGCGCCGTTGTGTCGGCCTCGATCTCGTCCAGTGGAGATGGCTTTGAGTTTCATCTTTATGTCCTCCCTCCATTCTCGTGGGCCGGGTCCATGGACGAATTTGCCCTCCTGTCAGGGTTAGTATAGGAAGTGCAAAAATTGGGTGTCTACAAGGAGATGTCACCCTGGAGCGTGTGGACTCTTAAGACAACATTGCAGATCCATTTACTAAAGCTTTAACACAACAGCTGTTTAATCGTCACTTAGAGAATATGGGTATTAGATATCATGGCGATTGGCTTTAGTGCAAGTGGGAGATTGAAAGTAGTATGCACACAAGCCAATCATATTTGATATGATGTAGCATATACTTTGTAATCTTATTCATTTATTAATAAAAGAATTGATTTTCTTAAAAGGCATTTTAGATTATCTACATAGTGTTGTTATATTAAATGTGATAAATCCATAGTTTTGAGCAATGCTTTTAGAATCATGATGGTGATCATGCTAATGAGATCTAAATTATAGATAGCTCACAAACTAAGATCGTTCCTAATTGTTGGATTACTAAAAAGGGGATTAAGGAATCTAGATAGATTAGTACATACGTTGCTTGCTCTTAAGAAGAGGATGATTGATCTCATAATCATTTGTGTGGAAACGCTAAAGCAAGTATGTAGGTGCTTATTGGAGAATAAGTACACTGAACATGGCTCGCTAAGTAATACCTAATGGAGTTTTACTCGGCTGACAATAGGAATTCCTCTAGTGATAGTAGTACAAGTGATCCTTTTACTTGAGATCATCATAGTATCTTGTGTATGATGAGTTATACTTTGACATGTCCCTTAAGACCTTTTGGGTATATCAAAGGGTATGATTAGGTATAATAAGTTGTACATGGAAATAGGTGAACGATCAACAAAGAATCTACCACGTCTAGTAAAAAATGTGAATGTCTTATGTAATTCGATAAATGACAACTCAGTAGTCCTTGGCCAAGGCAGAATGAAATTAGAAAGGAGTTTCTAATTTGCATTATTTAGAGTTATGCATTTGGGATCGAAATACATATAATTAAATAACATAAGACTCGATAGTAAATCCATGTCTTATATTTAATTGGGACATTATATGGTAGAACGATTGAATTGTACGATAACTATGCACTGAAAGGTTCTTTTGTGATTAATGTTGAAATCTATATTATCTGAAAAGTTGTTGATCGCTAAGGGGGCTTACCTTTTTTGTAGAATAAATATTATTTATTTAAATGAATTAAATAGTTTAATTTATTTATTTAAATATAATTAGAATTGTTCTAATTGATTTATTCACAACCGGTTTAATATGGAGAACCTAAAGGGTCACACTGCAAAAGGAAAAATATTTATTTAAGAAGTAAATAGCATAATTGTAATAATAAGTTAAGTGTATTTAATTTAGTCTATGGAGATAGAATAAATTAGATAGCTTAATATTTATTATTTAATATTTTGAAAATATTAAATATAAATTAATAAGAGGAGTCTTATTATTATTATTACTATTACTTTTATTCAATTCCTACTAGGGATTGGAAATTAATTAATAGAAGTACTCTCACATGAATTTCTAATTGGATTAGGAGCATAATTAATTAAAAGAGTTTAATTATAATATAAACCCTAATCTTAAATAGTTTAGAAAAGGGTTATTCCTACATCTATAAATAAGAGGAGTTTTATCATAGATTAGGGTTACATACTCTTGCATTAGATTGTGGAGAGTACTTGCAATTTCTATAGAGATAGAAACTATGGTTTTGCCAACACCCAACTTCTTGAATACCTATTCTTCCTTGGTGGATCACCTCTAGAGGCCAAACACTTGTGTGGCTAACGTTGATCAAAGGAAGGAATCTCATCAGTGGAATTCGAGGAGAACACGAAGGACTAGGAGTTAAACTTGTACCCGAGGAAGCTTTGATCTACGAGGGTATAATTCTTATTCTCTTTCTCTTTCGTTTAACTGATAATTGAACATAAGGATAGATCATGGTGATGGTTTGTATTAAAAATTTAAAATCTGTTTTATCACGCTTCCGCCCTATTTATGTAATTTGATTGCATGCTTGCGTTATATACAAACCTAACACGACCCACATGTAATGTATGACCCTTTCGTCTCTTTATTTATTTTTGTCTCTATTTACATATATTAGCGATGATAGATAATCTAAGTATAGATAATTCATGCATTAGAGACTAAAAAAGAGAAGTTTTAAAAAGAGAAAATTTTATTTGACTTGTTATGAATTGGATTAATTCTGATAAGCGTCCGTGGAGCAAGGAATCACGAGTATGAATAAAAGATTAAAACTATTCGACCTTTTGATTAGGCATAAAATCTTAGTTCAAATTGTTGTTTGGAATAAAATCGACCTCATATACATGTCTGTACTTTGCATTTACCTGACTCTTAGTTGTGGGGTATAAAGCTATGACGACAGTTAGTGCGAAGTCAGAAGATAAATAGTGGCCAATCTAACATCTCGAATCGTGGCCTGGGTTACTTAAGTAATTAAGCCTGAGGGGTGTCTTTACACCTGGTGCCCTAAAGCCGTCTGGCTTGGGAGTCACCGATCCAACACTTGTTACATAGGTAACTTAGAGCCTAAGAAAACGAGCATTGCGAGAGGGAGATATTGGAAGAAGAGGAGACCTGAGCAAATTTGAATCGTGTCTTGGGTTACTCGAGTAATTAAGCTTGAGGGGTGTTACACCTGGTGCCCTAAAATCGTCTAGTTTGGGAGTCACCGGCCCAACGCTCATTATATGGGTAATTTAAGCCTAAGAAAACAAATCTTGCACAAGGTCAGGCGATGAATAAATAGAGTAGACCAGCTAACTTATCTCGAAGTGTGGCCTTTGTTACTCAAGAAAGTAAACCCGAAGGGGTGTCTTTCCACCTAGTGCCCTGAAGCCGTTTGGTTTGGGAGTCATTGTTCCAAAACTCGTTAAATGGGTAACTCTGAATAGTCTAAGAAAATGAGACAAGTTAAGTGAGAGAAAAAAAGAAGATATAAAATCAAAAAGAAGAAAAAAATTTGAGCGAGAGAAAATGAGACCATTTAAAGTCATGGAAGAGAAACCCCTACTAAGGGCTAAGACATTCATAGTGCGCATATCATATGATATTAATTCTGCGAGGAACGATACCGAGAATGAAGATGGAGAACCTTTGATAAAGGAGGGTAGTTCTTTTGAATTTGGTCTTACTTATAATGACCATGGATGTTTAAAAGTTTTTTTGCGATTTCATAACTTGTTTTCAAGTTCTTTAGCGATAAGATAAAAACACCACGAATACGAGTTAAATGGTAGAGCGAATAAGCATTCAATTTTGTATACTTTAACTTTATATGCCATATTGACGAGATTATACTAATCCTTATATCGGAGATATCCCTAATAGCCCAAGTTGTTAAGCTTTTTGCGTATTTTGTTATTTGCCATGCAGGATATTGCTCATTATGGGTAAATTGGCGTGGTCAACGAAGCGAGTTTCTTATATGAATCCCCAATAACAGCGCGCACAAGGGCTGGGGCATTTTTAAGATTCAACCAAGCTTCTTATCAGAACAAATGAGGGACTCTCGGAAGAAATTATAATAAAGTAAGCTCGCTACGATAAGGGAAGGAAAAAGACAAAATTCCCAAGAGAATCCTTGACTAAAAAATGATCGCCTTATTGGTAAAAACGTATCATTTGACTAAGCAGGGGTCATTTCAATCTAAACATATATACAATGAACATGAATCACGATAATGAAAATAAATAAGCATGCAACGACTAACGAAGAGAATCCATATATAAAATACATAGACATCATCCCTATATAATACATGAAAACATAAAAGATAAAATATACAGGGAAAGGGGCACAGAAGCCCAGTAACTAACACAAGTTTGCTAAATGAAATCTAAATCATCTATAAAGGATGCGTTACCATCAAATTGGCCAACTCTAGCTAAGTCCTCCTGACTCAGAGCCTCTGGGTTAAAGTTCAAGTCAGGACAATAAAAGGGTGGGGCACCTCCTCCAAAAATGGCAGCAGCACCAGGACCAATGGTCAAACTAGAGCCCAATCCAGCAGGATCATAGGTGAAAGCCTCTGCTGGATCTCCTCCTAACTGACCAACGAGAAAGGACAACTGATCCACCTGGCGAGTCAAACTAGTAATCTAATTCCGATGGGTCGGCTCTCGAACACAGGTCATCCAATCAGACATCATCACTGACCCCGACACGAGATCTCCTAAGAAATAAGTAACCCGAGTTTGTGCACTAAATGTTCGGGGCCTCCACCAGGCAGTAAAAGCCTCTGAAGTACTAAGGCCATCAGATAACAAGAAGCCATCCACACCCTCCAGGGGAATCTCCGCAATCGGCACATCAACAGGCCAGGATCTCTAAGGAAAGGGGTGAAAGGGGATACGAATCTCCCCTAAGACACATCTGAAAGTTCGCTCTCTGAGATAGAGCTCCTAACCTCCATATGATAATAGTGGAACCGGGTGAGTGGATAATGTAAACTCTGGCCCACTCGAAAAGCCTTCTTCAAAATCGACAGACATATGCTCCGATGAATATAGAACCCAAGTCGCGTCAACAGCAGTAATCAACTCTAGCTGAAGACAGCAATGTGCAAAGCTACCCAACACAGGGACCTCCTCTAAAGTAGTATGATGCCACCGGCGACCCCAAGGATATATATACAAGCCCAGAGTGGTGATGGGACGAAGACATGGGAGTCTCTCATAAGCCCAAAACTGAAATATCAACAACGACTACATCAAAACAGTAACAAAAACCCAAACAGACTGAAAGAAAGAAATGAATGAAATAAATCAGAAAAGGAACCTATCAGGAGAAATGGAAAGAAGCTGAACCAAGCGTCGGTCTGACCCTCCGAATGAAGACGTATCCCGTGGAGAAAATATGCCAAGGTGAATGATCCTCAATCGTAATCTCCAATGCGATCAACGTCTCGAAGAGCTCCCACTAGATTGAAATGGACTGTAGCGGAGTTGTTCCCCAGAAAATAACCCCTCACAATGATCAGAAAGAGACACTGTAAAAGACGGTCACGCTCCACAGGGTTGGCCGGGAATGGCTCTAGTAAGGCCCCTCGGATGGCCTCAAATGCTAACGCACTGGAACGAACACTACGGGCCTTGAAGGCCCAATCGCACGGAGAAAAATCCTAATAGGGCTCGAACAACGGTCGGTAAAATGTCAACATCGAGGGGAACCCGCTGTCCGGTCAATGCCCGTGATGTAGCGCCAATCCAAAGGTGTCATCATCACCTCATAATCCAACAAATGAAGGGACTCACTCTGATGAAACCATCTCTCAAACAGAGCAAGAGGTAACCCAGGGGCAGCGTCAGGGAGCTATAATGAAGAAATGCTCGAAGCCCCAAGAATCTACTCGAGCTTTATAATCAGCGTGAAGGGCGTGATAAAGGGTGTAGACCCTAAACCAGTTGCCCTTAGTTATATACACTCCGGGACCTGTAACACAAAGAATTGAGACGATGTTGAGACGAAAAGAGAAAGAAGAAGAAAAATGGATCAAAAATGAGAAGAGACAGACAAGCATTGAAGAAAATATATCTTCTTTTATCTAATCGGCACCAAGCCTGGTAGGGATGAGACTCAACAAAAGCCTCAGGGACGAGACCTGGTGACATGTCCGTTGGGGATGAGACTCAACAAAAGCGTTAAGGATGACACCTGACAATATATCCGTTGGGGACGAAACTTAACAAAAGCCTTAGGGACGAGACCTGGTGATATCTTCGTTAGGGATGAGACTCAACAAAAGCCTCAGGGACGAGACCTGATGATATCTCCATTAGGGATGAGACTCAACAAAAGTATCAGGGACAAGATCTGATGATCAAATCCATTGGGGATAAGACTCAACAAAAGTATAAGGGACGAGACCTAATGATCAAATTCATTGGGGACGAGACTCAACAAAAGTGTCAGGGATGAGACCTGGTAATTAAATCTGTTGGGGACAACACTCAACAAAGTGTCAGGGATGAGACCTGGTGATTAAATCCGTTAGGGATGAGACTCAACAAAAAGTGTCAAGGACGAGACCTATTGATTAAATCCGTTGGGGACGAGACTCAACAAAAAGTGTCAGGGACGAGACCTGGTGATTAAATTCGTTAGGGACGAGACTCAACAAAAAGTGTCAGAGATAAGATCTGGTGATTAAATCCGTTGGGGACGAGACTCAACCAAAAGTGTTAGGAATGAGACCTAGTGATTAAATCCGTTAGGGACGAGACTCAACAAAAAGTGTCAGGGACAAGATCTGGTGATTAAATTCGTTGGGGACAAAACTCAACAAAAAGTGTTAGGGACGAGACTTGGTGATTAAATCCGTTAGGGACAAGACTCAACAAAAATGTCAAGGACGAGAGCTGATGATAAAATCCATTGGGGATAAGACTCAACAACAATGTCAGGGATGAGACCTGATAACAGAACCTTGGAGGACGTGACTCAACAGGGAAATTGGGGGTGAGACCCAGTGATGACAATACAATGACAACTTCCCCCAACGGAGCAACGTAATAGTAAAGTTTAAAGCATTTCGCACCATGACATTATTTGATAATTGACTTACATCCTTTTATATGATTATCTTGCATTGTCAATATATCTTGTCATGCATTGGGTGTCTATATATTTGTCATGTTCATTTCATTGTATTGCATAAATATGACAAAGAGGGGCATTTGTAAACACTTGAAATTTTGTATATATTTTTTAACCTTGGCAGGAGGAAAAAAGATTCATTTTAGTCGGAGGAGGAAACATCCAAATAGAGGATTTCGGGGCTCAGATCAAAGTACACGAAGTCATCCCAATAAGCACCGAGTGAAAAACTACTCAAGCATGATAGTTAACTGTCTGCCATCTACGGGAAGAAACATTTCTACACTTTGTCCTGTCTTCCTGGATCCAGAATTGGCCAAGCTTTATACCACTATGTAGCTCTCGGAAAGAGCTTTTCTAAATGGTATGGCATGCATCCCAACTATTCCCAAATTAAAAGTTACGAGAATTCCAGCACGAAGTATGAAAAATCGACATCACGATTGTAGACAACCAAAATTTGCTTATTTTCCTCTAACAATGATAGGAGGGAAAAAGTGTCATTTTACCCTATGGTCAAGATGTCCAAGAAAGGAGTATGAGACCAAGAACAAGTATTTGAAGCTCCCACAAAGGCCTCCAAAACAACCGACTGCGCAAAGCAAGGCGAATGACTAGTCGGCATCTGCTAAGGGATGGTTTTTCCCCTTTTCCCCTATCTTTCCAAACTCAGAATTGAGCAAATCATATATCATTGTGAAGCTATCGAAAAGAGCTTTCTATAATGATATGGCATGTCTCCTAATTCTTTCCAGATTAAAAGTTATGGGCATTCCAGTGCACAACATGAAAAATAGACTTTGTGGCACAAAAACCGAGTAAGTGGGGCCCACCCTAGGCCAGCCACATATGTACTTGCGGCTAGCCATAGGTGCATCTGTAGCTGCCTAGGGAGACCTATAAATGGGCAAAATTTTGGCCATTTTGGATGAGGATAGCATTGTTAGAGAGAGAAAGTGTGCATTTAGTGAGAGAAACACCCAAAAACTGAAAGTAATATGCCCTCAAGCCAATTATATTTGATGTAATAAGCATTTACTTTGTAATCTTATTCAAATATTAATAATAAAAAAAGGCATATTTTATCCATGTTAATTGGTTGAATTAATAAATGTGATGAACCCATAGTTTTCGAGCAATGCTTTTAGAATCATGATGAGATCATGCTAAGTGAGATCTAAATTCAAGAAAGCTCAAAACTAAAATGTTCTTAATCGTTGGATCACTAATATTGGGATTACTGATCCGGATAGATTAGTACATACTATGCTTGATTTTTAGAAGATGATGATTGATCTCATAATCATTTGTGTGAAGACACTAAAGCAAGTATGTAGGTGCTTATTAGAGAATAAGTTCACTGAACGTGACTCGCTTAAAGAACCCTAATGGAGTTTTATTCACCTGTCAATAGGGAAGTTCTTAAGTGATAGTTGTACAAGTGATCCTTGGACTTGAGATCATCATATTACCTTGTGTATGTTAAGTTATATTTTGTCATATTCCTTAATACCTTAGGGTATGTCATAGGGTATGTACGGGTATAATAAAGTATACACGGAGGTAGGTGAATGATCGACAAAGGATCTACCACTTCTGATAAAGGGAGATAATGTCCTATGCGATTTGATAAATGACAGCTCAAAAATCCCTGGCCAAGGTTGAATGAAAATTAGAAAGGAGTTTCTAATTTACATTAATCGGAGTTGTGCATTCTTAAATCGAAATGCATATGATTAAATAAAATAAGACTTGTCAGTAATTCCATGTCTTATATTTAATCGGGACATTGTATGGTAGAAGGATTGAATTGTACGGTAACTACTGCTGAATAAGTTCTATGTGATTAAACGTTGATTTCATATTATACGGATAGTCATGATACATTATCGTAAGGTGTCACTCATGATGTAGAATAAATATTATTTATTTATATATGAATTAAAGGAGTTTAATTCATTATAAATAATATTAGAATTGTTCTAATTTATTTATTTTACTACCGGCATAATATTGAACCTAAAGGGTCATACCGCAAAAAGAAATATATTATTTAGAAACAATTGGCTTAATGATAATAAATTAAGTATTTAATTTATTAGTAGAATAAATTGAATAGCTTAATATTTATAATGATATATTTGGAGAAATATTGAATTATAAATTAATAAGAGAAATCTTATTATTATTATTTAATTCCTAATTAGATTGGGAATTGAATTAATACATTTATTGCTAAAGAGTTTAGTTGTAATAAATGCTCCTACAAATGCAAATGCAAATGAAATTCAATTTCTAGATTAATATGTGTTACTTGGTTAATGTTGATTAAACAAGTAACATATGTTATGTGTGAAATGAAGCCTACATGTGGGTTAGGAGAATATGTATACTTGTAAGTATACAACTAGAATGATTACATGAATACTTGCATTATTGATTGTAAGACATCATGAGATGAACCTTAATAGAGATTAGGAAAAAATCAATAATTATTCTTGGATTTCTTAAGAGTTAGGAAAGAAAGAACTATTTGGATTAGCCATCATTGATTTCTAGGAAATCATAATTTGTTTCTTCATTAATCATTTCTTGGTGGATCACCTTTAGAGTGCTACATACACTTTGTAGCTTAAGTTTGATCCAAGGATTGAAGATTGGAGGAGCTTGAAGAAATCAAGAGAGGAGTAGATCTTGTAGCGGTTCAAGAGTTGAATCATCAAAGGTATTATCTCTTGTTATTCTTCTTCAATTAATAGCTACGCATAAGGTGATTCATGGATAAGTTGTAAAATTTTAATTTTCATTTTCCGTTGCGTATCTCAATATGATTGTGATTTTGCAAACTTACAAACACCTCTCTAATACCCATCTAGACCTAGCTATTCTCATCAAATCCCACCAAATTAGATCCAAGTCATCTAGATGTAAGCTTAAAAAGGAGGATTTTACCATTCCCAAGGTGAAAGACTCAATCTTTATGTATATTTAATGTAAATCTAGTGGATCTAGCATAGATTCGTTTTTTGTGGCTAAAAATCCGATTTTTATGTAGATTCAATGTAGATCTAGTATATATATCTTTTATTTTGGCGAAATATTCGATTTTTATATAAATTTGATATAGATCTATTAGATCTAGTATAGATCTTATTTATTTTATACGTTGTTGTGCTTGGATTTGGATTATTTTTCGATTAATATTGTGGTAAGGCTCTTCCTACATCCTAGATCTATATCTAGGGTGTGGGGATCCTCTTTATAGGATTATGGATGGTTAGAGAGGATTTCCAACGGTTAAAATCTCCTCATAATCATCTGATGATATCCTCAAGTCGATTTATCGATTTCGAGTCAGACTCGACCAATTTTACCGATTATTTTGCTTGTGCGATGTTAAAGTTTGAATCTTTTTCTACATTCGCATGAGATCTAGCTTGAATCTAACTCATTATCGGTTTCAAAGTTAGAAACTTTAACCTTTATGTTAGATTTGACATGGATTTAGTGCAGATCTATGTGTTTTCAATGTTTTAAGTCGATTTTGTTTACCCCGTACAATCCTAGATCTATATCTAGTGATGAGGGGATCCCACTTACCCGCCGTCAAGGGATTCTAATAATTGAATCACCTGATAGCCAGTTTGGGATATATTTCTCGATTTAAATCCTGATTATATTATTATATAGATCCGGGGAATCTTAGATCTACGGATTTATTTCATCGATTCTAGATCCCGTTAATAGATCTCATAAATACATATAGTCCCTCGCGATGTCGGCTTCGATTGTGCGATCTACGGGATTGGGTTACGGGAGCCATTTCTTAGATCTCCTATATTTATTTCCTTCTTTTAAATGTATTTTTTATCGCGATGTGAGCCTAGGAATATTGGAGTCGGGATCCTTGAAATGGATCTTGGCATGATTCCCACAATGGACATTATTTCGATTGAGAAGTCATTACCCGATCATTGTAAATGTAAATTTGGACCTTAAAACAGTATCAAGGGCTCCATCCCATGAAAATCGGACTTAAGGCCCTGTGATAGTGAAAATTTTGATTGCAGGTGTTCGGGGTTATTGAGATGGCTTTCATGCCCGCGAGTGTCCCTGACCCTATTTTGATGTTTGATTTTCCCGTTTATCACTAAAAAAATGATTTTCAAATCAAAACAACAAAAATCTTTTTAAATCAAATCGTGTTGGGTTAGTAAGACGACCTTAAGTTAAAATTAAATGTAACAAAGAATCTCGATTCCTATTTGGTAAAGGGTTTGAAAATTGCATTTTCCGAAATGTCACCCCAAAATGTTTTATCAACTAAAAGCTAAAATGAACCTTCTCCTCGAATCAAATCCCTCGCGCATAGGTCCAAAGAGATTTAAAGTTGCTTTCAAAATAACGCACTTCACACGATTTTGATCCAAAGCTAGATAACGATCTCTTTCAAAATCATATACACACACACGCACACTTTGAAAAACATTAAGATGCGATAATTCTGTTTTTACGAAAGTCGAGGGATGCCTAACACCTTCCCCTTGCTTAAGCAAGCCCCCGAACTCTATGAATCTCAGTTTCAAGACCAAATTTACGGAGTCACATAATGGGCCTTTCGATTGCAAAAATCTTAAAATTCGAATGAGTTGGTACATCCATTTAAATCTTTATCAACTGGCGGCTCTATCTAATTGGCCCATCATTAAAATTAACCTTTCAAAACCCCATCGGCATTTATGTCGGTTTTTTCCTAAAAATCACCCTTTAAGCGAAATGAATAAATCGAAATCTTAAAAAAGGGTAGAAAACACGAATTTAGAAAAAATTCCCGGCTCAACAGGTATAAGATACCAGGGTGATTGGCTTTAGTACAAGTGAAAGATTGAAAGTAGTATGCCCTCAAGCTAATCACATAGGATGTGATAAGTATTTACTTTGTAATCTTTTTCATTTATTAATAAAAGTATTTATTTATTTAAAAGGCATTCTTTATCTATGTTTAATTAGTTGAATTAAATAAATGTGATAAACCCATAGTTTTGAAGCAATACTATTATAATCATGAAGAGTTCATGTTAATGAGATCTAAATTCAAGATAGCTCAAAACTAAAATGTTCTTAATCAATGGATCACTAATATGGGGTTACTGATTCCGGATAGATTAATACATACTATGCTTGCTCTGTTGAAGAGGATGATTGATCTCATAATCATTTATGTGGAGACACTAAAGCAAGTATGTAGGTGCTTATTGGAGAATAAGTTCACTGAACGTGACTCACTTAAAGGAACACCTAATGGAGTTTTACTCGCATGTCAATAGGAGTTCCTATAGTGATAGTAGTACAAGTGATCCTTGAACTTGAGATCATCATAATACCTTGTGTATTCTGAGTTATACTTTGTCATATTCCTTAATACTACAGAGTATAATATAAGGTATGTTTGGGTATAATAAAATGTACATGGAGGTAGGTGAATGATCAACAAATGATCTACCACTTCAAGTAAAGGAAGAGAATATTCTATGCAATTTGATAAATGACAACTCAAGAATCCCTGGTCAGGGTGAATGAAAATTAGAAAGGAGTTTCTAATTTACATTAATTAGAGTTGTGTATTTGATCAGGACATTGTGTGGTAGAAGGATTGAATTGTACGGTAACTAATTACTGAATAGGTTCTATGTAATTAAACGTTGATTTTATATTATATGAATAGTCATGATACATTATTATAAGGTATCTCTCATGATGTAGAATAAATATTATTTATTTATATTTGAATTAAAGGAGTTTAATTTATTATAAATAATATTAGAATGGTTCTAATTTATTTATTCTACTATCGACATAATATTGAACCTAAAGGGTCACACCGCAAAAGAGAAATATTATTGTTTTAGAAGTAATTGGCTTAATAATAATAAGTTAAGTATATTTAATTTATTAGTGGAATAAATTAAATAGCTTAATATTTATAATTAAGTATTTGGAGAAATACTAATTATAGATTAATAAGAGGAGTCTTATTATTTATTATTATAAATAATTTAGTTCCTAATTAGATTGGGAATTAAATTAGATTAAAACTCTAAGTCCTAAAGAGTTTAGGAAGTGGAGTTGTCTATATAAGGGGAGCCCTTATGATAGATTAGGGTTACACAACCTATTAGTCATTGGAATTCTAAAATTCTCTACAATCTAAGGAGTTTGGTGAAAGAGAGAATTAGGGTTAGCCACCCAAGGTTCATAGAAATCTGAATTTACTTCTTCAATCAATATACTTTTGGTGGATCACCTTTAGAGTGCTGCACACACTGAGTAGCTTACGTTTGATCCGTGGATTGAAAGAAGCATGGAAGATTAAAATATTGGAACTTGAAGATTTCATCAAAGGGTTGATCATCTTCATAAGGTATATTTTCTATCCTTCCTCAATTAATAATATCGCATAAGGTGATTCCTAGGATTGCAAAAAATTTTAAATTCGATTTATGTCATGCTTCCGCTGTTTATACATGTTATTGTATGTATGTTCGTGTTTTGGCAAACTTACATAAACATAGGAATTCACCCCAAAATAATTTGGTTTGGAACAATAAGCCATCTCAATAAAATTCACATCAACTCAAATATCATGAACAAGGATCATTCAACAAAGGAATAGCTCAACATTAGAGTTTAGCCGAAAAGGTGGCCTTAACTCTTTACTTTAATCATCATAAGAATATAAATGAATTTTCACAATTTAAATGAGAGTAAAATACAATTCGAACAGTTTAAAACAAACATAGGAGCACGCAGTGGGGGAACTTGCATGTTTCATTCATTCGTTTATATTAATTATTATCTCACTCGGATAACCTACACCACTAAGGAAGGTTGAAATATTAACTTCTTTGTTAAAATTATTCGTTACCGTCAGTAACTTCCTATAATTTCATTTCGATATTTTTCGGTTATTCTAAACTCATTTTTGAGTGTCTTTTTAATCCTTTTTTACATCTTACTTTTGGAACTTAAATTTTATCATTAACTTAAGCTTAATAGCTTAGTTTTAACTTTTATTAACTGGTAAAATTTTATCACACAGTTTTTGGTATACTTTAATCGAATTTTAACAATTTTCCTAAGCATATTTCCTTCATCAGAATTACTTAATGATTTTATTTCATTAATTTCTTTTAACCTGATATGTGTGTGTGTGTATACATATATATATATATGTATATGTGTGTGTGTATATATATATATATATATCCAACTCTCTATAATTTTTTTAGATTTTTCCATTCAAAAATTATTTATTTAAGGGTCATTTCTCTTCAAAATTGTAACAATTTTCATAATTCAAGATTAACTCCAAAAATTATGAAACTAGGACAGAGTCTTACACTCATCACATGGTCTCCAGTTAAAGTTTCAGCCCCAAACCATACTCAGAACCCAAGTTATTCCAGTTTTAGGGTTTTAAATATGTAAACTGTTTTATTTTTAATTAATTCTCTGTAAACCCATTTTAGTTTATTTTCTAGTCAATAACCTCCTTATATCATGGGGTATTTATTCTAAAATTTTCATAATTTAATAAGATCTCTAGCACCAAAAACAGTCGCATGATCAGGTGTTAAGTTCTCTAACCAGTCTTCCTGTAAAATTCATAATGAAAAATCTATAACGAGTTAAAGTTTAAAATTTTTATAGTAGCTAGATGACTTCTAGGAGCACTTACCACAAAAATTTCAAGTCCAAATTCATTTTACACCAAGAATTATGAATTTTACAAGAACAATCTAGAAACTAGTAGTATTAGAGCATAGTTTTAATTTTGTCTTTCATTTCTTGTTTCCTTTATGTTCTTAGGTTTACTTTCATGTTTTATGATAACATATCATTAACATATCAAAGTTATGCTAAACATGCTTTAAGTTTTATAAAACTTACAAAAGAAAGCCATTATTAAATAAGATTTTATTACTACTTATATAATATAATTTGAGAATTAAGAAAACAATTTTTCACAAAGATTGTCTTACTTAACTTTTATTTGTTACTATTATTATAATATAAGTATAGTTATATTTCAAGTAAAAGTATAATTTTATTAATACTTAGGTAATATAATTTTAGAAGGAAAATAGTTTCTTATGAGGATCATCTTACATAATATTAAAATTTTTTACTATTATTAAGATATAAGTATAAAATATAATATATTAACCAATTATGTGATGATATTATTAACGAAACAAAAAAGACCTCGTGCTTTGCACACGGGGGTGTACATGCATAGAAAAGTACAATTTTTTTTATCCTTCAAATATAAATTTTTATGAAAGTAATTTTTTATAAATTATCTAAACTAATTCATTAAATTTACAAAAAATATTCTCAAATTTCAACTTGATATAATCGGTTACAGATTCTCTTTGGCTACCTTTTCATTAATAATTTTTGTATTATCCGAGAATTGTGTAAATAATATTAGTAATGAAAATGAGTACGTTTAAAAATTATCTGTGCATATATATACAAATATGTTATGAGTCTCAATAATTCAACTAAAATTGAATTGTGTATGTGACAATTGAGAAATATAGTAATGATGATGATGAGCTTGATTAAGCTTATATGATATGCCTTATGTGGCATAATGGGTAAGATGGATTAATTACTTGCTTAATTAATTACTTAAGAGAGAGTTGACTACTAATGGTATGGACTAGTGAGGATAATTAAAAAGTAGTCCAATGGAATTATGTTGCAAGTATATAATTAGGCCCAATGTAATATGTTTAAAAGTGTTTGGAATTATGGTCCAAGTAATTGGTGTTGTTTAAACCCAATAGGTAGGAGTAATTGTGCATGGCCCAAATTGGATTTAATTAGTGGCCCAATGAATATTATTTTGGATTAGCCCAATGAGTAATATAATTGGTGGTAATGTGTATATGTGTGTGTGTGTATATATATATGTGTGTGCGTGTGTGTGTAAGTGCATAAGTAAGCAAGTACAAAATATATATATATATATATATATATATATATATATATATATATATATTATGTAGAAAATCTCCAGCATGACCGACCCCCCTTGCCAAAATGTTGGAAATTTTTGCCTTTAGCCTTGCATCTTGGCCATGTGAAGAGAATGATGGCATAGGCCATGGGCTAAATGTACCTAAAGTGGAGATTTGGTGAAAACGTTTCACCAAATACTCTTGTACCTTTGGTTAATGACTTGCTTGGTGGATAATACTTCTCCTATAAATAGGAGCACCTATTTCTTCATTCAAGTTTACTTCCTTTCTTGAAATCCTAAGTATAGAAAAAGCTAGAGAGAAATTGAGAGAAATAGAGAAAGGTTTGGGGAACTCTTGCACATTGGTGGCTCGAGAGGAATTCAAGAAGGAGAAAAAGGGTGGACAAGTACCTAGGCTTTATTACTAAGAGAAGAAGAGCATCAAGAAGGTATGACCACAACCTAGCTTTATTTTTGTAAGTTAAGTTAGTGTATCTTGCTTAGAGTAGAAAATGAAAGTACTATGCACACAAGCCAATCATATTTGATATGATATAGCATATACTTTGTAATCTTATTCAATTATTAATAAAAGAATTGATTTTCTTAAAAGGCATTTTACATTATCTACATAGTGTTGTTATATTAAATATGATAAACCCATAGTTTTGAGCAATGCTTTTAGAATCATGATGGTGATCATGCTAATGAGATCTAAATTCTATATAGCTCATAAACTAAAATTATTCCTAATCGTTGGATTACTAAAAAGGGGATTAGTGAATCTGGATAGATTAGTACATATGTTGCTTGCTCTTAGGAAGAGGATGATTGATCTCATAATTATTTGTGTGGAGACACTAAAGCAAGTATGTAGGTGCTTATTGGAGAATAAGTACACTGAACGTGGCTCGCTAAGGAATACGTAATGGAGTTTTACTCGCCTGTCAATAGGAATTCCTATAGTGATAGTAGTACAAGTGATCCTTGGACTTGAGATCATCATAGTATCTTGTGTATGATGAGTTATACTTTGACATGTCCCTTAAGACCTTTAGGGTATATCAAAGGGTATGATTGGGTATAATAAGTTGTACATGGAGATAGGTGAATCAACAAAGAACCTACCACGTCTAGTAGAAGATGTGAATGTCCTATGTGATTCGATAAATGATAACTCAGTAGTCCTTTGCCAAAGCAGAATGAAATTAGAAAAGAGTTTTTAATTTGCATTATTTAGAGTTGTGCATTTGGAAATCGAAATACATATAATTAAATAAAATAAGACTTGACAGTAATTCCATATCTTATATTTAATTGGAACATTATATGGTAGAAGGATTGAATTGTACGGTAACATTCACTGAAAGGTTCTTTTGTGATTAATGTTGAAAGCTATATTATCTGGAAAGTCATTGAACGCTAAGGGGGCTTACCTTTATTGTAGAATAAATATTATTTATTTAAATGAATTAAATAGTTTAATTTATTTATTTAAATAAGATTAGAATTGTTCTAATTGATTTATTCACAACCAGTTTAATATGGAGAACCTAAAGGGTCACACCGTAAAAGAAAAATATTTATTTAAGAAGTAAATGACATAATTGTAATAATAAGTTAAGTGTATTAAATTTAGTCTGTGGAGATAGAATAAATTAAATAGCTTAATATTTATTATTTAATATTTTAGAAATATTAAATATAAATTAATAAGAGGAGTCTTATTATTATTATTACTATTACTATTATTTAATTCCTAATAGGGATTGGAAATTAATTAATAGAAGTACTCTCACATGATTTCCTAATTGGATTAGGAGCATAATTAATTAAAAGAGTTTAATTATAATAGAAACCCTAATCCTAAATAGTTTAGGGAAGGGTTATTCTTACATCTATAAATAAGAGGAATCTTATCATAGATTAGGGTTACACACTCTTGCATTAGATTGTGGAGAGTACTTGCAATTTCTATAGAGATAGAAACTAGGGTTTTGTCAATACCCAACTTCTTGAATACCTTTTCTTCCTTGGTGAATCACCTCTAGAGGCCAAACACTTGGGTGCCTAACGTTGATCAAAGGAAGGAATCTCATCGGTGGAATTCGAGGAGAACACGAAGGACTAGGAGTTGAACTTATACCCGAGGAAGCTTTGATTTACGAGGGTATAATTCTTATTCTCTTTCTCTTTCGTTTAATTGATAACTGAACACAAGGAAAGATCATGGTGATGGTTTGTATTAAAATTTTAAAATCAGTTTTATCACGCTTCCGCTCTATTTGTGTAATTTGATTGCATGCTTGCGTAATATACAAACCTAACAGTGGTATCAGAGCCTAATCCTTGTGTTAATTATTGATTGTGATGATTCCATGTATGAATTGATATGCGATACGATCGGATATTTGGGCTGAATTTTTTTTTCTGATTCTACGTCACGGCGCGGTCGCGCCACTTCCAGTTCATTTGGAGCGCGGCCGCGCCCTAACCCAAAAAACGTTTCTAGGGGTGCAGCGCGGCCGCGCCGCGCCGCTCCAAGTTCAATTTGGAGCGCAGTCACGCCGATATGCAGAGTTTGAACTTTTTTTTTGTTTTTCTCAATTAACATAAATGGTTTATTTAATTAATAAAAGTTTAAAATAAGCATTATCTGGAATAGGATTTCATATTGCTAAAATTAAAGGAGTTTAATTTGGATTTGGTTTTTGATTAAAATAAAAGAGTTTATTTTGTTTCAAAACTAAATATTAGCAAAACGTTTGCCCATTAATTGATATCAATGCATATATGGAATGGTTTTATTATTCATGAGATGAATGTTATTTATTGATACATATAGAGATATGTATGATAATAAATAGGGATTGATTATGGACTATTGACCAATGTGTGATTGAAATTATTTTAGAAGATGCTTAAATGTATGGATTTTTATAAATGGGGTCTGTGTACCTCGTCTTCTCTAATTTTTCTTAATGTAAATTATATCTCCCTCCTATATACTTCTTCTTGACTGCTGATCAAGGTTTCTATTATAGTAAATAGTTCATGTAATAGGATTAGTTAGAATTATTTTGAAGAATTGGAGATAAAGGAGCAAGGAGCGCTTGAAGACCCATTTGTAATGGAGCCCGGGTTTAAATGTAATAGTTATATTTAATTTTAATTCTTGCACCCTAGCTTTGACCTTTTGGTTCACATGGTGGCTCTAGTAAACCAAACTAGAATAAAAGTCCGTAATCAATCCGGGTAGAATATAGTATTCTATATGTGCATGTTTACTATATATATATATATTATATTATCCAACATGCTTCGCATGTTAAATAATATGACGCGTATTTTATATATATATATATATATGTGTGTGTGTGTGTGTGCGTGTGTGTGTGCGTGCTAAATAAGATGAGACTAATAATAATAAACCCCTCAAAAAAATCATATTAAGTCCTAAGCGTTCAAAGATATTTGGAATATTTGGAATATGAGTTTGTTGTGTCACCACAAGGCAAGTATTAAATATTTAAGATGTTGCATTATCACATTTGATGCTTATTAAGGAATTGAACATTACTGTTTTGTTGTGTCACCACAAGGACGGTATTTTTCTCTTCACATATATGGAAGTGCTAGGTTGGACTTAACTTGGATAATTTTGATTCGGATGTGTCACCACTTGATCAAAATAATCTAAGAGGCAAAATACAAGGAGTTACATAGTGATGCAATTAACAATAGTTGTCTACCTATTTATTTATATATCGTTTGTTATGTCACCATAAGGCTATATACACTTGAAATGGGATCCTTAGTCCCACTAGCAAATCTTTAATTAGAATTGCCGAACTATATAATGAGGGTAATATAGTTTGATGAAAAAGTGAGAGATACCAATTTAAATAAAGACCTAATTTATTTTGATGATTAATAAAATGAATGTATGCAAAAATGTTGTCTATTTCACATACAGAATTTAAAAATGTCGAACTCACTATCACTGCGTAGCATACTTGATGCTAACAAACTGACCGGACCGAATTACACGGACTGGTTAAGGAATTTGAGAATTGTTCTCACTGCTGAAAAGATTTCTTATGTCCTAAATTCGCCAGTCCTTGCAATGTTGCAGAAACAGCCTCTGAGGAAGAGATTGCTACTTTCAGAAAGTGGCAAGATGATGCAATCTTGACTCAATGCATCATGCTCGCATCCATGAGTAACGAGCTTCAGCGTTAGCATGAAACTATGGATGCTCCTACTATATTGCTACACCTCAAAGAGTTGTATAGTGAGCAAAGTAGGACTGCTAGATATCAGATATTTAAGGAGCTCTTCCGATCTCGTATGACCAAGGGCACTGCTGTTGAGACTCATGTCCTTAAGATGATAAATCTGATTAAATAACTTGGACAGCTAGGGTCCGTGATGGATGGGGAGTTAAGTCAAGATTTGATCTTGCAGTCACTCCCGGACACCTTCTCACAATTTGTTGTGAATTTTCACATGAATAAGTTGGACGTCAGCTTGCCTAAGTTACTTAGCATGCTAAAAACTGCTAAAGGTCACTTCTCATCCAACAAGAACCAAGTCTTACTAGTGGATGATTCTTCCAAGAAAAGGAACAGGCCCAAGGTATCTTCTAAAAAGAAGAAAAACAAGAAGGCTAAGGGCAAGGCGAAGAGAAAGGATAAAAAGAAACCTGATCCAGATAACAAAGGAATTTGCTACCATAGCAATAAGCCGGGACACTGGAAGAGGAACTGCAAGGAGTATCTTGCGGACCAAAAGAAGCTTGGAGAAGCTTCGACTTCCGATCTAGGTTTGTTCATGATTGAAATTAATTTTTCTGAAAGTCAAAATTCTACTTGGGTATTAGATATCGGCTGTAGTTCTCACATATGTAATAATATGCAGGGACTAAGCAAAAGTAGAGAGCTGAACAAGGATGAAGTCGTCCTACAAGTGGAAAATGGAGCAAATGTTGCTGCATTAGCTGTAGGAACTTATTGTTTAGCACTGCCTTCGGGCAAGTTCATTAGTTTAAATAATTGTTATTATATTCCAACACTCATTAGAAACATTATTTCAATTTCTGTATTGGATATGGATGGTTTTTATATTATAATAAAGAACAACAGTTGTTCTATTTATAATAAAAATGTTTTATATGGTGTTGGCAATCTACTGAATGGACTTTACATACTTGACTTGCATGAAAATATACTTCAAATTGAACAAACTAAAAAAAGAAAAAGAGATGATGTTAATTATACCTTTATGTGGCACTGTAGACTCGGTCATATCAATGAAACAAGATTAACCAAGTTGCATAAAGATGGGCTTTTAGAGCTATCTAATTACGAATCATATCCAACTTGTGAATCTTGTCTCATGGGTAAGATGAATAAATCTCCTTTTAGTAGAAAAAGAGAAAGAGTTACAGAGTTGTTAGCGTTGGTACACACAGACGTATGTGGACCTATGACAACGAATGCACGAGGAGGGTATTCTTATTTTATTACTTTCACTAATGATCATTCTAGATTTGGATATGTGTATTTAATAAAATACAAATCTGAATCGTTTGAAAGGTTCAAAGAATTCAGAAGTGAAGTAGAGAAGCAAACTAGTAAGAGTATTAAGATTCTTTGATCGGATCGAGGAGGGGAATACTTAACCGATGAGTTTCTCAATTGTGTCAAAGAAAATGGTATAATCTCATAATGGACTCCACCAGGGACGCCGCAGTTGAATGGTGTATCTGAAAGGAGAAATCGAACATGGACATGGTTCGGTCCATGATGAGTTTTACCGACCTTCCGGTATCCTTCTAGGGTTATACCCTAGAATCGGCTGCATACCTACTTAACAAGGTACCTACCAAATCTGTCCCAAAGACCCCATTTGAGATATGGACAGGGAGGAAACCAAATCTTAAGCATGTTAAGACTTGGGGTTGTCCAGCTTATGTCAAAAGGTTTGAGCATGATAAGCTGAAAACTAGATCCGACAAATGTAGATTCGTGGGATACCCTAAAGAAACATCAGGGTATTATTTCTATCATCCTACTGATCAAAAGGTGTTTGTTGCGAAACACGCTACCTTCTTGGAAAAGGAGTTTATCCTTGAAGGGGTCAATGGGAGTAAGATATATCTTGAAGAAGTTCAAGAACCACAAAATACTACGGATCAAAGTCAGGTACCTGACCAAGTAGAAGAACCTACTGTACCACTACCTATTCGTAAATCTGGAAGAGTACCGAAGATACCTGAAAGGTATAGATTCATCATAGAGGATGATGATGAGGTACGCATCATAGATGATGATGATCCATTGACTTACAAAGAGGCTATGAGTAGTAAAGACTTAGAGAAATGGCTAGAATCCATGAAATCCGAGATGGATTCCATGTATGAAAACCAAGTATGGACTTTGGTTTCACCACCTGAGGGCATTAAGCCTATTGGGTGTAAATGGGTCTTTGAGAGAAAGACTGGAGCAGATGGCAAGGTAGAGACCTATAAGGCCCGACTAGTTGCAAAAGGTTTCAAACAAAGACAAGGAGTTGACTATGATGAAACCTTCTCACCAGTAGCTATGCTTAAGTCCATTCGGATTTTACTTGCAATTGCAGCTTATTATGATTACGAGATCTGGCAAATGGACGTGAAAACGTCCTTCCTCAATGGAGATCTTGAGGAGAATGTATATATGATACAGCCAGAGGGTTTTGTTTCAACGGTTGGAATAAACCAAGTCTGTAAGCTACAATGATCCATTTATGGATTGAAGCAAGCTTCTCAAAGATGGAACATCCATTTTGATGAGATAATCAAAAGGTTTGATTTTATCAAAAATGAGGATGAACCTTGTGTGTACAAGAAAGTTAGTGGGAGCATTGTTTCATTCCTTGTATTATATGTTGATGATATATTACTGATAGGGAATGATGTTCCTATGCTACAGTCGATCAAAATTTAGTTATCTAAACACTTCTCCATGAAGGACTTGGGTAAGGCATCCTATATTTTAGGGATAAAGATCTATAGAGATAGATCTAAAAGGATGCTTGGCTTGACCCAAGGAAAGTACATTGACTCGATGCTAAAAAGGTTTAGCATGGAAGATTCCAAGAGAGGTCTCATGCCGATGAGCCATGGAATACATCTCTCCAAGAAACAGGCCCCAAAGACACCTGAGGAGAGAGACCGAATGAGTAAGATTCCTTATGCTTTAGCAATATGATCTATCATGTATGGTATGATATGTACTAGACCAGATGTTGCTCATGCACTTAGTGTGACGAGCAGATATCAGTCGAATCTAGGAGAAGAGCACTGGAAGGCTGTGAAAAACATCTTAAAGTACTTGAGAAGAACTAAGGATGTATTTCTTATCTACGGTGGGTCTGATTTAAAACTAGAGGGATATACAGACTCAAGTTTTCAAACGGACCAATTCACAAATGCATAACTAAAATCAATAGAGAGAGAATTCAATTCAATTTAAGTGTTGGGTTCCATTGCAATCTTAGAATAGAAGGTTAGTTCATGATAGCTACAATAAACATCAATTTCAATTTATACATTGTCAAATTCGAATTACAAAGGAGTTGAAAATCTAGAAATGAAACCACTTTTGAAGTTGTTCAGCTATTGTTCCTTTAGTTGCTGTTGGTTTCCAGCTCTCCTCCTTAGTTTTGCAATTCTTGTTGACTGAGTTCCTTGGCTTGTGGCTTGATTCAGCTTGATTTACAGCCTTTAGCCCTGTTGTTTGATGTATTTTGCAGCCTCCCTCTCTCTAGATATCAGATATGTAGCTTAGAAGAGATTATAAATAGCCTCAATCCAGAAACCCTAGCCAAAATCAGACAAAATGGAGCTCAGATCGCACTAAAACTATGTCAAATCGCACTCAAGATGGCGTTGGCACGCCCACACGGTGCCTAGCGCGCGCCCAAGCCCTGGTTGGCCCATGGCCGCACGCCCGCACGCTGGCTGCCGCACGCCCGCGCCGCGCGCCCGCATGCCAGCGCTTGGGCCGCACGCTGGCCGCACGCCCAACGCCCGCTGCCGAGTCCCCGCGCCCAGCGCCTTCCGAGGCCCGCGCGTGCCCATGCCCAGCGCCCATGCGCCCGCGCCCAGCGCTTGCTGCCGAGCCGGACGAGGCTGCCAAGGCGCACGCCCACGCCACGCGCCCGCCCGCCAGCGCGCGCGCCCACGCCTAGTGCCTACCCATTTGTCGGGTGTTGCCTGCCGAGGCTACCGAGCGGTGCCGAACGGTGCCAAGCGGTACCGAGCGGTGCCGAGCCTCACGCGCGCGCCCAATGCCGACGCCTGCCGAGCCATGCCGAGCCCCAAGCACCCAGCGCCCATGCGCCCGCGGGCACTGTGCGGCGTCCGCGCTCAGCGCCTGGCTGGTGCCCCCAGCTGCTGCACGCCGTGCCCGCGACTTGGTCGACGTCGCACGCCGTGCACGCCTTCCAACGCCGTACATGCCCAACTTCCAAATGTCATTAAATTCAACGTCGAGCATCGCCAAACACAACTTATCGCCGTATTATCATTCGGGCATGGATATCCAAGCACGAGCTTGCCCTCGTGGCTTGGCCGACGCCGCACGCCGTGCACGGTTTCTAATGCCGTGCACGCACAACTACCAAATGTTATCAAATAAAGCTCCGAGCGTTGCCAAACACTAATTTCCATCATACTACCATTCGGGCACAGACATCCAAGAACGAATATTTAGTCAATACGAACAACGATCCGAGCGGTCTTTATTTCCATTCCTACAAACATAATGAAAATGCATCAAAGCAACATAAAACATGTAAAAATAACTAAAAACTATATTATGTAGAAATATGATAAAATAACTAAAAATCATATAAAAGTCCCAAAAACTAACAAACTATCAAGGTCAAAGGTACTCAATTGTTTGTATAAAATACCCTCATCATTAAGAGGAGTAGGGACACTAAGCATAATGATAGGAAGAATTCAGTAAATAGTTATTAATACTACTATTCAATTCCCTGCCTTCTCTCCCTCACTTCCGTTCCAAAAAATTTCAACTCACAAGTTATACACACCAAAATTCTTTCCAAATTTCTGCTGGAAATTATCAAGTTAGTAAAGAATTGAAGCTATCAATTAAGATTGAAGATAATCAAGTAAAAGAAGGATTCAAGCAACCAAAATAAGCATTGACTCAAGAATCCTAGAAATTTCACCAAACAAGAGGATTCGCGAAGCACAAATTACTATAATTGGTAATCTACAAACCAGGCAAGTCTTTCAGTTCCTATTTGCTATCCGAACTTGGCATGATTATATGAATTACCTATTATGCTTGTTAAAATTATGGAAGTCAACTTATAACTAAAACAGATTGAGCTTTGTAACTCAGTCTTGATATGATACATGATATACTAAATCTATACTCTTACTATTTGAAGTTATAATGCATGTCTAATATGAGCATGAACTGAGCATGAAACTTTTATGTGTTATGTGATGCATGAAAACTCTTAGATTTGTTGAGCTGTCAAGCTCAATCTTGCAAAATTAAACTCTTTACAGGTTAAGGTTTCAAAGCAATATTATCTGCTATCTGTGCAATAAGGAAATGAAGGCGTGTAAAGGAATAATGTTTTCTTTATGTAAATAAAACCTATATGGTATTAGATTCATGATGTACAAAATATAATTTAAATTGTGAAATGTTCAATAAATGGGGATGTTAGTTTTGAAATGAGAATATATTGTGGTGATTGTTTGTATGTCGAATTATACAGGTGAAACATTAGTATAAAAGACGTTAAGCATTGATACTTGAACTTTCATATTTCACCAACTCTGATAATATGGATCGTAAAGTAAATATGATTCTGAAATATAGTTAATCGTAAAGGTTGCGATTCGGGGAACGAAAGAAAGAAAGAAAGATATAAAAAGTTTTTAATTATCCGAATTTTCAGCTATTATTTCATCTTAGTATGATGTCAAGCTGAATCAAGATAGTATTTAATGCACAAGATCGAGTTTCAGGAATAGTCCCGATTTTGGGGTCGTTACATTTGGTATCAGAGCTATGGGTTATAAACCTTAGGTAAGCGTACCCTAGGCTATAACCGTAAATTAGAAGAAAAGGAAATGTTGAGTATTCAAGGTATAAATGATCTTAAATGATATTAAAATTCATAAAGACTACGTTAAGATAATACGCACAGATTCAAAGAAGAATCTTGAAAAGCCAAAAGATCAGGGAACACCTGACCTAAATTATAGAAAAAGATCACTACGGATAAAGGATCAATCGAATGATTGAAAACTTATAGCAGAATGCTATACAAGAAAGATACTATGAAATAGTACAAAGAAAACTCCGGAGGAGTTATAGACGATAGAATACGAATTAAAGAAAATTCGTATTAAGCAAAGAGCAAGATAAGAGCAAGATAGGATTATGTGGGATTTCAATTGAGGACTCAGGTGATAACTAAGTTGTACAAACTTTTGTATGGGCAGAAGTTTATGCTTGGTTTAACAACCACTTAGTTTATCATACTGATAATCATTGAAAGGTCAGTGTCGCGCTATCAGTATACGTATGGTGAGAAGGTGATTCTTTTCTCATATGTATATTTGATAATTAGAGAATACTAAGATTAGGTGGGAGTTCTTAAAACTCATGCTTATGGTAAGTTTGTGACTCATAATCATATGATGTGTTTTGAGCCCCTAACCGTATGGACAGTCCTGATTGGTTCTTGGACTACGTATGGCTAGGATAAGTTCTTAAACTCATATTTTTATGGAAAGTTCCTAAACACATAAAGTGTGGTAAGTTTGATGAACCATATGAAGGTATAGGAATAGTATAGATTTAGAAGTGATTATTTTCAGTATATTATTGATGATAGGATTGTATAGGGAAGCAAAAGGGGAAAAGTTGAAGCTGATGAAGGAATATATGGATATTCTCAAATCTTCTAGCTATGCTAGATTTCGAAGTTTATTGGCATCGTGCAGATAATTACTCTGTTATTTTAAAGAAAAATATATATATAAATATTGGGTCAAATTGTTGAACCAAAAAGTTTTAAAAAGTTTAATTTTTTATTATGTCTATGCTAATTATTTCGGCTAGACAAAAGTGATTTGAAAATATCAAAATGTATTTTGAACGATGGAGTCATCAATGCAGTCTAACCTAGTGTTAGATGTGATCTATGGATCGTCATCCCACTATGGTATGATATAGCATGACGAAGTCATAAAATGACGATATTCTCAACGGACTGCTAAAAGCAGTGCGGTACTATGCGTCATAAAATGATTTTCAGTACTGTAATAGTTAAAGAGTTGTCGAATGCCATTTGAATCGACTAGACACAGACTAAAATATTTTATAGAACTGTCCAACTAAATTGATTTGGTATGGACTCCAGAATATCCCTGACTTGTAAAAATTTTATTGCGCCGAGGCAGTGATGATGAACGCAAATGTCATTTCTACAAGCTAGTGTTGATCAACACAGGACAACCCTGAATTGGGAAATTCTGTTTGCGTAAAATAGCGGCAAAGACAGCATGGGTCAACACAGGGCATAACAGGCTGATCACCTACATGCTCGTAAGTCAGACGGTTACAGATGAATTTCTGTTAAAACCTTTTTAAAAACAAAGTTCACGGTCTTTATAACCTTTAGCATGATACAAAAAGCTTTTCCTAAGTGAATCTTTGAAATTCTTGGGTTATTCATATTACTTCACAATTATTGAACAATTGTGGAGAATCTCTATTCTGACAGCCGAGTTTAGCAAGAATGAAGCTCTTTAGAAAGGAATGGGTCGTAGAGTACAGCAAGTATGAACGAATCCTTGAAAAAGAAAAGAATAACTTGAAAATTTGTATTAATAAGTTATATTGGCAAATTCTGAGAAGAAGGAGAAATGTAGAGTTATAAGAAATAAAAGATTTACGGATCATAAAATTGACAGGAAATAATCACATGAAAACATATAAGAAGAAAGATAAAAGTCTGAGAAGTTTAGGACTTTTGAATATTAGAGGGATAAGTATGAGATAGCAAAAAACTACTAATATTTAGAGATGTATGTTACTGTGTGTTGTGTGTTATGCTATGTGAAAATAATATATTTCATTTTCACAAGATAAGACCGCCAAAAGCGAATCAGCGTGATCGGGAGAGAACAAATCTAAACCAAATAGGTGAGGTTTAGTGCTGTGATTCCGAGGACGGAATCCTTATAAGAGGGGAAGAATGTGACGATCCGAATTTTGGAGTAATATTATAATAAGAATTTAAATAAATAAAATTCTTATTATGTGATATATTGTGTGAATTGTACTGTATAAATGAATAAATGTTGTGCAATATGGTAATTTATAGAATAATAATATATATTATTATTATAATTGTTGAAAACAATTTATAAGAAGGAAAAAAAGAAATGAGCAAATATATATTATATATATTTGTTTTGATCGAATAATAAATGTGGAGAATATACATTTATTGGAAGAGTCGTATTTAATATTAAATAAAATTATTAAATAAGTTAGCTTAAATTAGCTACCAAATGAGATGAGTAAGTAATACATGAATTGAAAAATTAGTGTGTTAAGACGGTTGTTTGAATTAGTTAAATAATAAAATTTATTTAATTAATAACGATAGTTATATTTATGTTATAATAATTACAACATGAATAATAGAATAATAATTAATATTATGCCGAATGGATGTACATTAAAAATATGAGATCCAATATATATGAAATGTATATTGGTATCAAATTGGTTAATTAAAATCATTTTGAATAAAGAATAAAAAATATTTAATATATAGATAAATTGTTGAAAACAATTTACGGAGAGAAAGAGGAAGTTAAAATTTATTATACATTATAGATTTTATAATTTATTTATTTATGGGAATAATGTATAAATGTATGTAATTATAATACATAAATATACATGTGTATTGGAAGTATAATGTCCGGAAGGTATACATTATATAATATATGTATTACGTAATGTTATATGTGTTAAGCATGTTGCTGGAAACCAAAACTTGCTGAGTCAGTTTATTAAGCATGATGTGGTGACTTGTTAAGAGGAGTGGGGACACTAAGCATAATGATAGGAAGAATTCAGTGAATAGTTATTAATCCTACTACTCAATTCCCTGCCTTCTCTCCTTCACTTCCGTTCCAAAAAATTTCAACTCACAAGTTATACACACCAAAACTCTTTCCAAATTTCTACTGGAAATTATCAAGTTAGTAAAGAATTGAAGCTATCAATCAAGATTGAAGATAATCAAGTAAAAGAAGGATTCAAGCAACCAAAATAAGCATTGACTTCAGAATCCTAGAAATTTCACCAAACAAGAGGATTCGCAAAGCACAAATTACTGTAATTGGTAATCTACAAACCAAGCAAGTCTTTCAGCATGATTATATGAATTACCTATTATGCTTGTTGAAATTATGGAAGTCAACTTATGACTAAAGCAGATTGAGTTTTGTAACTCAGTCTTGATATGATACATGATATACTAAATCTATACTCTTATTGTTTGAAGTTATAATGCATGTCTAATATGAGCATGAACTGAGCATGAAAATTTTATGTGTTATATGATGCATGAAAATTCTTAGATTTGCTGAGTTGTCGAGCTCAATCTTGCAAAATTAAACTCTTTGCAGGTTAAGGTTTCAAAGCAATATTATCTAGTATCTGGGCAATAAGGAAATGAAGGCATGTAAAGGAATAATGTTTTCTTTATGTAAAATAAAACCTATATAGTATTAGATTGATGATGTAAAAAATATAATTTAAATTGTGAAATGTTCAATAAATGGGGATGTTAGTTTTGAAATGAGAATATATTATGGTGATTGTTTGTATGTCGAATTATACAGGTGAAACATTAGTATAAAAGACGTTAAGCATTGATACTTGAACTTTCATAGTTCACCTACTCTGATAATATGGATCGTAAAGTAAATATGATTCTGAAATATAGTTAATCGTAAAGGTTGCGATTCGAGGAACGAAAGAAAGAAAGAAAGATATAAAAAGATTTTAATTATCCAGATTTTCAGCTATTATTTCATCTTAGTATGATGTCAAGCTGAATCAAGATAGTATTTAACGCATAAGATCGAGTTTCAGGAATAGTCCCGATTTTGGGGTCGTTATATTATAAATATCAATTGATTTTTAATAATGTAAAATGAACTGAGGTCACAATTTCCCCTAATGCAATGTCTAATTTCCTAACTTCCCCTTTAATCAGTAAATCATGTGAATTGATAATCGAGAACTTAAAGTAATTATACGCCTCTTCCGATGGTCATATAAATATCTCCTTTCTAATTAAAACACTATATTCCTATGTGAATTAAATTAAACAAAGAGTCATTAAGCATACATTCTCAATCTGGCTACACATGACATTTAGGTATATTCCTATCCTATATGCAAATTATGTAGTTACTCCAATAAAGAAAAGTCCATAACATGTGTTTTCATATTAAAGATCTGAGTTTTATAATCCATTTTCCAATTTTGTATAAAACATCATGTGAATTACTTTCCAGATAATCCATACTTGAAGCATAAAATATGAAAATCCATTCAAATATGATTCACAATAATTAAAGGGACAAAAATTTAATTAACACTATACATTCGGTTCCATTGCAACCTTAGATTGGAAGTTTAGTTCATAACTATTAAAATAAACATCATTAACAAAGGATTTAACATTTTTAGATTACAAAAATATAAGGGAAAGAATTAGAGAATGAAAACTCTTTAGAAGCAATATTCAATCTCTAATTCCTCTATTTCAATTAATGGCTTCCAATCTTATTGCTTATATTTGATCTTGTTCTTCCTTTAGTTCCAGCCACAAGCCCTGTTCTGTTCAAAAGTGGCTTATGCAATATGAAAATTTATACTTCACCCTGTTAAGATCAATGCAACCACAACCAACAAGCAATTCTAGCAATACAGTTCGCTCAGGCATTTCAACAAACACCTGGTGTGCAAACCAGTTTTAAACACTTCCCCAACCCTGTGACTTGTGCTTAAACCCAAAAATTTTCTTCAAATCCATTTAACAAAGCAACACACCCAACAAGCAATTCACAAACATATTACTATGCAAATTAATCCTTCACTAACAAAAGAATTAACCATTAAAGCATAAAAACCCCCCAAACTGAGATTTTAAACGAAATGACCAAACCAATTTCAAAATCTCTCAAAACTTCAATATGAAATCATCCCTACAATGAAATTCCTACTTGAGCCGAGCTTGCCAAAACTTAAACGAAACCTTACTTGATTTGGGGAAGAAAATCAGCCCAAACTTCGAATGGAAGCACCGCCCCGGCAGGAAGGAACCACAAAACGAAACTATATTAGGAACAGGCGGAACTGGGGTTTGATTAGGCTGGAATTTCGAGCAGGTGAGGAGTATGGTGTGGCTGCTGGGATGGGTATGTCGTTGGAAGCCCTAGGCTGAGCGGGAAATGAATTGGGGGGAGTGGACTGCCGAAGAAAAGGAAATAAAAAATTGGGATCTCCGAACGGCGCTGTGACGCCGTGTTTTACACTGATTCGGGCACTACGGCGCCTTCCCCCCGAGAGCTCCTTAAATCAACAGCGCTGCGGCTCCGCTAAAAGGCTTGCTTTGGGCGCTGCGGCGCCAGACCCTGTAGCTGCAAAAAAAATTTTTTTTTTTTTACTTATAACTTTCTGAAGTAAATTAATAAAACTCTAAATACTACCCAAGTTTGAAAAACACAAAGAAAATACAATCAAGTAAAAACAATTTAAATAAAATAAAATAAAATTAATCAAAAGGATACGAAAATGAGGTTGCCTCCCCATTGAGCAGTTGTTTTAAAGTCTTCGGCTTGACTACTTCATTTTCTTTCAATCTAGATGAATCGCAAAAATTTGCATATCATGCCGCCTCGTAGTCTTTTTCTTGTATTGCATAACATTCTTGCATGATTGGCGCCCGCCAAATTTAACTTCATCCATAGGCAAAAAGAAACTTTCCTCATCCGTATTATCCTTTATTGCACTTTTAACAAGATCAAACTGAAAACATTCTTCATGATCCTTTGGGTACTCAATGACCTTGACAACCTTGACTACGACCTCTTGATCATCATCTTCGTTATCATTAAACCTATTCATGCTTCTCCTCATTCCAACCTCAGAATCATCACCCACATCAAGGTGGATCCTCTTTAAATTTTCTCCAACGGCCTCGTGTAACTCCTCGCCACTTCCTTATGTATCCACCATGCACTGGTCTTTGCCTGCCTCTTTAGGATTAATCTTTGTATTGCTAGGTAAAGTATTTTACGGGCGATAAATGAAGGCATCGGCGATTTGTCCCATTTGATTCTTGAGGTTCCTAAGTGAAGCTTCTTAATTACTCATCCGCACCTCATTTTGAGAAATGCACTTAGTAAGGAGATCCTCCAACGATCTTTCTTCTCGGTGCTCTATGTAGTTGGAAAGAATCTGTAACTACCGTGAATTTTGTATGGCTTTGTAATATACGCTTATGAATATTATTTAATGAATGGATTTTTATTAATATTATTTTATTTTATGTGATGTGATTAAATGTTATGTAATAACCTAGATTATGTCTTTGCAATGTTATTAAGTGTTATTTGGTAGGACTTATTAAAATGATTTCGGAGAAATATCGCTAAAATTCTATTCGCGGGTTACTATTCTTGAGCATTATTCGCCCCAAAAACGCCTTTTTCATTTATTTCGACTTTTCTTATTTCGCCAATGTGTTAATGTGGAGGATTAATAATCCAAGTGTTGGATTTTATTTTAGCCAAATTGAGATTAAATTAGAAGCCCCAAATTGCTTAATGGTGGCCCAAACCCATGATCCACGACCCGACCCATGACCCGACCCACGACCTGACCCATGACCCAACCCATGACCCATGAGAGAAATGGGTTAACTCATCAGCTGCAATTTGAATGAAGAAGATGAACGGAAGGATGAGAGGAAGGAGAGGAAGGGAACAAGGAGAATAAGAATTTATGGGCGAAGCCAATTCTTGCATTTGGGAAAGCAAAAGGGAGGAAGAACAATTAGGGAGAAGAGAGGGGGAGTCCCCGAACATGGGGAGAGCAAAAGCTCAATCACCCATTAATGGGGAGCTGCAAATTGAAGGCATGCTCAGTCCTCTCCACCTCCAAGAAGTTCATCTCACTCATTCTATAAATACTCCTCCCTTGGCACTCATCAATTCCTTTGTTCATTGTTGCTAAGATAGAGCTGAAAATTGAGAGAGACAGTTGTGAGAGTTGGTGTACGGGTGATTGAAGGAAGAAGAAGAAGTGTTGTAGCAGCTACTTTAATTCTCTTAGCATCTTTAGAAGAGCTTCAAGAGGTTAGTGTTATGGAACCTAGCTCATGTCCATTGTTGTTTCAATTTTCAGTTTGTTATTGATTGCTTTATGGGAGTATATGTTGCTGAAATTGTTTAGTTAGTTCATGAATTTATATGAATGTTGTTAACTCTTTAAAAGCCTTATTAATAATCAATGAAAGTGGAACAATGAATGAGAATCAAAACCTATGCATAAGGAGCAAGAATGGACTGTTATGGACATTTATGGACTGATTTGGACAATTGATATACTTTGATGAAAATGTAGTCTATGATTGGTTGTATGCTTGGTTGTGTATGTCCATTATGTGTTCTGAGATTATGGGGAATGATTTCATTTGGAAATCTGGACTAGAACTCAGTTAAAGCCTACTCATATATGAGTTTTAAACTTATGCCCACAAACCATTTGATTTAATGTCTAAGAGAATGATTTCTCTAAGAACTTGAGAACTATGTGTTGATTAATTGGTGAAAGGATGTTATGTTGCCTAGCTTAGCAGTAGAAGCATGTTTTGAGTCATATTGACTTGTTGCAAAATAGCTAAGACACAAAGAGGGAGAATGAATTGGCCTAACTTTGAGTTTCGCTAAAAACTAGTTAGACTAGGCTCTTTGGAGCCACTACTTCAGTTTATTAAAAGTCTATAAGATTATAAATCCATGAGGGTTTTGTAGTTCATGTTTTAAGCTTTCCATAGCCTCTGAAATGGTCTAATTCCGACTTATAACGAAAGAGTTATGTAAGTTTGAAGGTTGTGTGTCAAAATAGAGCTTACTGGTAGGTTAAAACCGAGGCATCCAGGGGGTTCCTCGCCGGGGTGAGATTGTTTAGCCCAGGATTCTCACCGGGGCGAGATCCCTGTGTAGGCATCCAGGGGGTTCCTCGCCGGGGTGAGATTTTTACCCTAGGATTCTCGCCGGGGCGAGATCCCTGTGTACCAGTTTTGCGATTCTAACCTCCTTTAGTAAAATGGACCTAACTTTCTCATACGAACTCCAAATTGGATGATTCAAGATGATCCGGAAAGCTTAGAGATAGACATAAAACTTCCATTTATTAATTAAAATTTACTACCTAGATCAAATTCCAAATTTTCCATTTTTAGGACTGTTGTGCATTTAGAGGCAATCGGAGGCCGCCGGGCATGCACGTATACTTGTGTAATGCTTCTGACGGTATAAGATGGTGTTCTAAGTTTTAAAATATGAATGTTATGTATTATAATGATACTCATCACTAACCAATGGGTATTAGATAAATCGAATAGGCATGCTAAGCGTACACAAATGCGTGTTGCTAGTACATTCGGGTAGGCAAGGTTGGTGTACGGACGTGTAAGCATCGTAACGTCGTAAAAACTGTATAACCTTGTTTAATATCCTATTCCTAATAAGAATGAAACGCTATAGAGTTGTATAAACTAGTAATTGATATCCATTATGTGACTAATTGGTATGTGTATATGTACTAAATTGTGTAGGATACTTGAAGAGCATTTTACGTTAAGCCTAATCAACGAAAGAGGCAAGTTCCTTACCCTACTCAAGTTATATTGTTCAAGTTCTTTACCCTACTCAAGTAATATTGTGCAAAGTTTTCTAACTTCATTCTTTCTATATCTTGAATGTAAGTTTTCTACCTTACTCAATTTAAATTTGAGCAAGTGTTCTAACCCTTGCCAGTCCTCGTGTTAGACAAGCTTATCAACTTCATTCGACTATATTCTTACGGATGCTATTTAGTGTTCAAAGTTCATATTTACGCAATACATGTATGATTGTATGAATTCCATACTTATGTAAATCTTTAATAATTGCATAAGCATTCAAGATACGTTATTCACATAAACTGTTAAAGATTTTAAGTTCAAATTATGCATGAACTGTTTACGAAGAGTGTCAATGCCATTTGATTCGGCTAGACCAATACCCATGGTTTAGAAAGCGATCCAAACCAATTGCTTTGGTGCGGACTCTTTACAGAGATGAACAACCCTCATAGTAGGGAAAATTATATTTTTAGTCAGGGAACCGACATGCGCGCAATTTGAGGGTTATGCATAACACCGGGTATTTTAGGCTGATCGCCTATTGTACCTGTATTTGTTGTTTTTGGGGTTAATAGTGTAATACTGTTAATTCTAATGGAAGGTAAGTGTCGTGGTGGCCACACAGTGATTCCTGCATTTGTAAAATTTGAAATCCTTGAATTCATTTGATATTCATCTAGTCTATAGTGACTCATCAGTAATAGTAGAGATTGGAATTGAAACTTGAGAAACTTTACTCATGACTTCTCTTTATTATTGTTGTTATACTTGCTGGACAAACTTGTTGCTCACCTTTGCTTTCCTTAAAACATTTCAGTTGTTACCGAAAGAGGCGAGAGCTCAAGAAAGGATAAAGGCAAAGGCAAAGCCACGGATTAGCTTTGTCCTACTATGTTATATTTCTGTCATGCACTAAGACTTATTTAAGATTATGTATTCTGATGTGTTGTATTAAGACTTAATTATAGTGTGTACTATGTTATGTCAGTTATTTGTATTGGTATCGAGACTTGGGACGAGAGTATTTATGTTTTATCAATGTAAATATTTCTATTTATTCCGCAATTAGTTATTGATAGAATGCTTTATGAGTTGCACAGTGATGCACCGAATTCGAGGTTAAGGCAACCCGAATTTGGGGGTGTCACAGGTTGGTATCAGAGCTATAGTTTATAAACCTTAGGAAACAGAGAGTCCTTAGGCTATAACCTTGGAGAACGTAGAGAAATAGAAAGAGATAAAGCTCATGTAGAGTTTTACGTGATATAGACTTCGATTAGAAAGTTAGTAATGTCGTGACATATAATTTCATTCCATACACTGGATTTATATTTTGTTAAGAGATACTGATAGGTTTTTGTTGCTTGTCTTGTGATTGTAGTATGCCAGAGATGGGCGAGCCAAGCAGAATCATGGAGGAAGAGCCACGTGACATCCATGTGGTGTCCGAGTCACCCCTTATAGTTGAGCCTATTACGGCAGTATCCCCAGCCGAAGAGGATTATGTGATGGAGTCTGATCCGGAGGAAGACCTGGAGGAGGACATCGAGGAGGACCCCATAGGCAGTGATTCCTTAGATGAACTAGGAAAGGTGCCCAATGATGGCACCACATATGAAGATGATCTGTTAGGGGAGTATGCTGATCGCATCATCGAGCTAGAGGATACAGTCTGGGAGTTGGAGCAGGAAGCTTAGGGACGACATGAGGTCTCTGTACAGTTAGGGGCTATAGTCTACCGTCTCATGGCAAGGAATGTAGAACTGGTAGGAAATCTAGAGCAGTCCGAGCAGCGGGCGAGAAGCCTACAGGCAGAGAAGGAGGCTTTGCGAGCCCAGCTAGAGGTAAAAGTAACTGACCGCATCCACATTGAGGAACAGCGGGATGACGCCTTAGAGCGAGCTGATAACCTAGAAGGTGAAGTGAGAAGGAAGAGGAGGAAGATGAATCGGATGGGCTATGCTTTCAGCACAGCTATCGGAAGATGGATAGATGGTGTCTGGCATTATCCGGCCGAGGAGGGGCAGACTCGCCACACTGAGTCGAGATCTGATGGTCCATATGTGACATTTAGAGTATAATAGCGCCGTGGAACGCGGTATGCTTGGATAGACTAGTCATTTATGTGTCTAGCAGTCCATAATTTTGTTTATGTAAATCCCGACCTTTTGTTTTATGTGTGGGATAAGTTTTGTATACCCCAAGTCTTTATGCTTGATGGGGGGCATTGTGTTAGTAAATCCCCATCTTTTGTGTATTAGGGGGTGAATGGTGACGTTCATAGCGGTGTGCTATAGGACGATCATGTATAATGTACTGGCGATTGACTTATCAATGAAATATTCTTGTCAAATGTGTTGTTTAATTGTTATATTGCTTGGTAGATATTTACATGGTATAGTGAGATAGTAACAGTAAGTTTATTCCATTAAACAGAAGATGCTGCCACGTAGAATACTAGTTCAACGACCCTCAAGGGTCAATGAATAATGAAGGAGGCCAAGCAGACCCCATGCAACGGCTAGCAGACCTACTAGAGGGAGTATTTTAGGGTAGGAATGCAGGACCCGGAAACCCCATTCACCCAACCGTCCCTGTAGCAAATTTTAAAGACTTCAAAAGTGTGGGACCCCCAGAGTTCAGAGGAACGACCGACCCGATAGAGGCCCAATCTTGGGTCAAAGAAACAGAAAAGGCTTTTACTATTGCACACGTGGGAGAAGACCAGAAAATGGCATTCGCCACCTATATGATGAAGGGAGAGGCGAACTATTGGTGGGAGGCCAATCAACAACGGGCCGGAGAAGGGGTAGTACTATAGGAAAGATTCAAGGAATTGTTCTTCGAGAATTACTTCCCGAAGAGCATGAAGAGTCGAATGGAAGTGAAATTCCTAGAACTGAAGCAAGGGGATATGACGGTGGCACAGTACGCCGCCAAATTCAACGAACTCGCACGCTTTGCGCCACATCAAGTTGATACAGAAGAACGGAAGGCGCAACAGTTCGAACAAGGGCTGAAGCCATGGGTGTACAATAAGGTGTCCATGCTCCAGATTGAGACTTTTACTGCACTGCTAGAGAAGGCCATCATTGCTGAAGGTGGAAGTGAGGCCTTGAGTCAATACAACAGGGAAAGGAAGAATAAGAAAAGTGGAGGCGACCATCGTGGAGGAAGTAGTAGCGGAGGTAGTAACTTAGGAAAGAGTAAGTGGGAAAGAGGCAATAATAATAGTACCACCAACAATCCGACCAGAAGCAACCAAGGAGGATTCAAAAAGAGGATCGAGACATGTTCAAAATGTGGGAAAAATCACCTGGGAGAATGTTGGAAGGGACATAGCGTCTGCTATAACTGCGGCCAGGAGGGACATATAGCACCAAAATGCCCAAATCCGAAGAAGGTTCGTGGATGTTTTGCTTGTGGATCGGCCGAGCATCGGATCAAGGATTGCCCCCAAAAAGGAAACAGCAGAGGAAGTGGCTACAAAGGAGGAAGCAATAAGCCAGCGACTGGTGGGCCTGTTCCGCCTAGTCGGCCAATCGCCAGGACATTCAACCTGACTGCCCAGGATGCCATGGCCTCAAGGGATGTGGTGTCAGGTATTATCCCGATCAATGATATAAATGCTTACGTATTATTTGATTCGGGTGCTACCTATTCGTCTGCATCTGAGGATTTTGCTAGTCGATTGAATTTACCCTAAGAACGACTAGATAATCCCTTGAGTGTAGAAATTGCTAACGAGGAGGTAATTCTCATAGAATTCATATACCGTGATTGTGATGCTGAAATTAGGGGTCATAACCTAAAGGTAGATCTGATCCCGATTAAATTAGGAGAGTTTGATGTAATACTGGGAATGGATTGGTTGTATAACCATGCAGCAATAATTGACTGTCAGAAGAAAAGTGTGAACCTTCGGACCTCGAACCGATCAAGGGTAGTATTTAATGGTAGCACATCGCTTAGACGATCATGTTGTCTTACGATGATGCAGGCCAAGAAGTTACTGAGAAAAGGGTGCGTAGGCTATTTAGCCTATATTGTAGACACAAGGAAGGAGGGACTAGAAATAACAGACATACCTATAGTGAAGGATTTTCCAGACGTGTTTCCAAGCGATTTACCCGGTCTACCGCCAGACAGGAAAATTAAGTTTGTAATAGATTTAGCGCCAGGGACGGCACCGATTTCGAAAGCTCCGTATCGTATGGCGCCAATGGAAATGAAGGAATTGTTGATCCAACTTCAAGAATTACTGGACAATGGGTATATTCAACCAAGTGTGTCCCCATGGGGAGCACCGGTCTTATTTGTCAAATAGAAGGACGGAACGACGAGGCTTTGTATCGACTACCGGGAGTTGAACAAGGCAACAATCAAGAACAAATATCCGTTGCCAAGAATCGATGATCTTTTTGATCAACTTCAAGGAGCGAGGCATTTCTCGAAGATAGATTTGAGAACTGGATACCACCAACTAAAGGTGAGAAAGGAGGATGTGCCAAAGACTGCGTTTCGAACGAGGTATGGGCACTATGAATTCTTGGTGATGTATTTTGGTCTGACGAACGCGCCAGCAGCATTTATAGATTTGATGAATCGAATTCTCAAGCCATACTTAGACACGTTTGTGGTAGTTTTCATCGACGACATCCTAATTTATTCAAGGACCGAAGAGGAGCACGCCGACCATCTGAAGGCTAAACGCTAAGGAAAGAGAAGTTGTACGCGAAATTTTCTAAATGCGAATTTTGGATGAAAAGGGTACAATTTCTAGGGCATGTGATAGACAAAGATGGGATCTCAATGGATCCTGTGAAAGTGGAAGCAGTGAGTAATTAGGATGAACCGAGGACGCCAACAGAGGTTCGGAGTTTCTTAGGGTTAGCCGGGTGCTATCGACGATTTATCCAAGACTTTTCTAAGATAGCGACCCCGCTATCTAGAGTTGTTTCAAGACATGGAGTGCCGGTGTCAATCATTTCTGATCGAGATCCGCGCTTCACGTCAAACTTTTGGAAGAGCTTGCAGGAAAGAATGGGAACATAGCTGAGGCTAAGTACTGCTTATCATCCTCAAACTGACGGACAGAGTGAGCAAACAATACAAACGCTGGAAGATATGCTTAGAGCTTGTGTGATGGATTTCAAGGGAAACTGGGATGACCACTTACCCCTCATAGAATTCGCTTATAATAACAGTTATCATGCAAGTATCAGTATGCCGTCGTACTAAACTCTCTACGGAAGAAAGTGCAGAACACCGTTATGTTGGGACAAAGTCAGAGAGAGACGACTGTTGGGACCAGAACTAGTTCAGCAAACGGCAGATATTGTTGGGACAATAAGAGCCAAATTGGTAGCGGCCCAAGATCGGCAGAAGAAATATGCAGATTTGCACCGTCAAAACCCAGAGTTTGAAAGTGGTAGTTTTGTGTTTTTGAAGGTATCTCCCTGGAAAAGGAAGATCCGATTCGGCAAGAAAGGGAAGTTGAGTTCGAGATTCGTAGGACCGTTTGAAGTCTTGAGAAGGGTAGGCGAAGTGGTGTACGAGGTAGCTTTACCTCCCGAGCTGGAGCATATTCACAATGTGTTCCATGTCTCAGTGCTACGACCATACAAACCCGATTACAAGTACGTTATATCTTATGAGCCCGTCCATATAGAGAAGGATCTCACGTACGAGGAAATTTCTATTCAGATAGCTGATAGGAAGGATCAAGTATTAAGGAATAAAGTCATACCTTATGTGAAGGTAGTTTGGCGAAACCACGATGTCGAGGAGGCTACGTGGGAGTTAGAGGATAAAATGAAGAATTATCCCCATCTTTTTGCTTAGTTGTAATTTTGGGGACAGAATTCTTATAAAGAGGGGAGGATGTAACGACCGTGAATTTTGTATGGTTTTGTAATATACGTTTATGAATATTATTTAATGAATGGATTTTTATTAATATTATTTTATGTGATGTGATTAAATGTTATGTAATAACCTAGATTATGTCTTTGCAATGTTATTAAGTGTTGTTATTTGGTAGGACTTATTAAAATGATTTCGGAGAAATATCGCTAAAATTCTATTCGCGGGTTACTATTCTTGGGTACTATTCGCCCCAAAAACGCCTTTTCATTTATTTTGACTTTTCTTATTTCGCCAATGTGTTAATGTGGAGGATTAATAATCCAAGTGTTGGATTTTATTTTAGCCAAATTGAGATTGAATTAGAAGCCCCAAATTGCTTAAGGGTGGCAAAACCCATGATCCATGACCCACGACCCAACCCATGACCCATGAGGGAAATGGGTTAACTTATCAGCTGCAATTTGAATGAAGAAGATGAACGGAAGGATGAAAGGAAGGAGAGGAAGGGAACAAGGAGAATAAGAATTTATGGGAGAAGCCAATTCTTGCATTTGGGAAAGCAAAAGGGAGGAAGAACAATTAGGGAGAAGAGAGGGGGAGTCCCCGAACATGGGGAGAGCAAAAGCTCAATCACCCATTAATGGGGAGCTGCAAATTGAAGGCATGCTCACTCCTCTTGTTGGTGGTTTTCACAACCTATAAACTCGCGCAAGTATACGCGGTCTAACAAGTAGTATAGATAAAGTCGAGTGTCGAACCCACGAGGACAAAGTACTAGGTAGTAGCTCAAGTATTAAAATGTATCTCAACGGTCTTATTTAAACAAGTGAATAAGAGTTGTGTGTTGTAATCAATTAGGCAGAAACAGTTAAATAAGAAGGCGAGTTGTATCAAAGATGTCAAGCTAGGATTACAACTCCCCTAATGCCTCACCTAATATTCCTAACTCTCCATTTAACTAACAAATCACAAGAATGGTTAACCGAGAACACAAGGTACACATAAGCCTCTTCCGATGGTCAAATGCATATCCCTTAGCTAGATAAATCACAATATTCCTATGGTGAAAATAACTAGACAAAGGGTCATTAATATTAATCTCAATGGTTACACAGGGCAAATAGACATATTCCTATTCTATCATGCAAATTGTGCACTCATTCCTTTGGGCAATGGTTATAACAAGTGTTGTTGTACTTAAGGAAAGGTATAATATCAATTTTCCAATATCAGTTAATACCTAAATCAATTCCTATCTCAAGCAATTGATAAATAAGAATGAAATACAAAAATCCATTCAGAACATGATTCATTATATAAATATGAGAGAAATTCATATTAAGCTAATCATTAGGTTACATTGCAATCCTAGAAATGTAATTAGTTCATAACTATAGAACTAATTAATACAGTCATGCTGTTCAACATAATTAAAATTACACGAATGGATGACAGAAATTGAAGAGAGAAACTCCTGTGCGGAAGTGTTCTTGCTTAAGCTGCCTCCTTGTGTAGCTGCCTCTTTTTGCTCTCTCAGTTGCTAAGTTCTTCCTAAGTTGTTTGATCTTTCCTTATGTAGCAGCAGCTAGGTCATTACAGGAAAGCCAGGTGGCTGGGAACCGGGGCTCACGCTGCGGCATGGGCCTTGCGCCTTGCATTGGCGCTGCGACGTGAGCTCCGTATCCTAGCCAAGGAAGGCTCGCTGCAACGCTAAACTATGAAGGATTGGCTCCGCTGCAGCGCGAACTCCGTGTATTTGGCCAAAGGCCGCTCGCTGCAGCATAACTCCTAGGCTTGGCCTTGGTGCTGCGGCGCGAGCTTCGTGTCTTTAGCCATCCAGGGGTCTTTTTCCCCTTCTAGCATCAAATGAACACACCTCCCACCTGAAAAACAATAAAGCATAAGATAGCAGAAAAAACATAACTATACACTAGAAGATACTATAATCAAACAATTTCTTCAATGATTAGGAACCCAAATCGCAGATATGAATCCCGCTCATCAAATACCCCCAAACTTAAGCTTTTACTTGTCCCTAAGCAAATAAAAATATTTAAATAAAATTAAAACTCCAGCCTCAAGCTTAGGCTGAGAGTGATCTAAATTACTATATACCTGCATTGTGGCCTCAAGGGTCAGAATTACAATTTCAAGGTAGAAACAAACTCATTAATAAAATCTAGCTCAAAACTCTAGCGTAGACTGCTACTGATCCAAATCTGTGTGTGTGTGAATACCAACTGTTATAACCGTTTATATCTCAAACACAAACACAATTGCAAAAATGAAATTGTTGACTCAATCACTCATGCTACATCAAGCATTCAGAACAAGACATCAAGTGTAAGAACAGACCAACAGGCATTAATATGTGAACAACAAAACTCAGTGAGACATATGCAGAAGTTTAATTACATTAGGCTATGCAGAGTTACTCCTGTAATGAGCTTTAGAACAATGACTCCCAAGCTTGAAAGCTTTAGGGCATTAGGTGTGAAACACCCCCAAGAATTTACTAACTCGAGTAACAAAGGCCACGTAATTAGACTTGAGTCAAACTATAGTTTATTTATTGCCAACGCATTAATCCTAATCTCAAGAATGACCGTGCAGTGCCTGAATACCTTTGGCTCTTAAAAGTTACCCGTGTAATGAGTGTTTGATCAAGGACTCCCAAGTCAGGTGACTTTAGGGCAATGGGTGTGAAAACACCCCAAAGGATCTACTAACTCAAGTAACAAAGGCCACGTAAATAGGCGTGGTCAACTGGGGATTAGTGTTAATTAAAGTCTCTCTATTTTTTTTATTTTTTTTTAAATATGAACCTGCCAATGAATCTGTCTGTTTCTTACAATCATTGATTCACATACGATAGAACGAGATAATTGCAATAATTTCCATAGTAAATAACCACTTAGGCTCGGTCGAAATAAAAACAGTTCTAACAGTTGGTATGTGCTCGATAGAATAGATAGGATCAACAGCAGTGCTAACTAAACAAAATGATCTAAGACTCTATTTCTAAATGTTTAACATCATTGACAAAGCAATACCTCAATCATATCACTGGCCACAATCAAAAATTTCTTTTCATTTACCCCAAGATAACTATAGCACAAAATAAGGCAATGAAAACCTGTTAAAGTCCCAAAAGATGGGTAAAAATCAAAACTGGAAGAACACCATAGGTTACTCATGCATTCGTATATTCATGCAGATAAAACCAGAAATAGGCATCAATAGATAATAACTAATAAACCCGTAAGTTCTAAATAAACCAAACTATGCGGTTCCAACATTAAAATATCCAAAATAAACCATCCTAACTACCGCAGTTCAAACATGCCATAACTGATAAATAAATAAATAACTAAATAGAAATCAGCTAAAAACTCCCCCAAACTTGAACTGGTCAATGCCCTCAATGGCTGGAATGTGCTGGTGGTGCTGGTGGTACTTCCTCCGCAGTATCGCCCTCAGCATCACCCTCATCCCCCTCCTCGTCCTCGGCCTGATCGCCCTCTGGCGGAGATGGAGGCGGGTACGGTGGAAAGACAGGAGGCTCAGGAAACTGGTACGGCATGGAGTCCACGTCATCACTTCCTGAGGCTGAATAGATGCTAGCCACCGTGTTGGCAAACTCAGCATGATACTGTGCAAATATGTTCTGCCTTTGGGCAATAGTGTCCTGTTTGCGGCTGAACAAGCCCATCCTGCTGTTGATTGTGTCTATCTTTTGATGCATAAGGTCCATTGAAGCCATCAGCGCCGCAAGTGGACCAGCAGAGGTGGAGCCAAGATCTGGAGTCTAGGTAGAAGTCTCACCCTCTATAGTAAAGGGCTGATTAGGACCTAGGAGGTACCCCTCGCCACACTCATGAGAAATGCCCCCGGGCCAAACAGTAAACCTCTGAATGACATGGTGATCGATGACTGACATGGGTGCCTGAGTTGGATCATCCGGTCCCCACTGAACTTTAGCTCGCTTGCAGAGACGGGTGATGAGAGAAGGGTGCGGGAGGCCTGAACCAATGTTACTCTTTATGGCCTTTTTGATGGACTCCTGTATGATCACCCCAATGTCGAAGTCCAGCCCAGTGATGATGGCAAATAGAAGCACAACCTGCTCACGGGTGACATCACTGAGGTGACGAGTAGGCATGATGTTGGAGTAGATAAAGGCATACCAAGCCTTCCCATAGCGGCTGAGGGCTGGCTGTGGGAAGCTCGTCTTTTCCCCCTGAAACTCGTTCACCTTCCAGGCTGTGCCGAGCTGACAGAGCCGCGTAATGATTTCATCCTGACTATAACTGCGGTAGCCCCGCTCTTGGAAATCCTTGCCTCCAAAGTTGGGCATGTCAAACACAGCATTAATGTTCTTGCTGTCAAACTTCACCAATTTTCCCCTGACAGTGACCTCGGCTGGTCCCTCAGCACTGGCATTGGCATAAAATTCTCGAACCACTGAAATAACTGCAGATTCGGGTGGCTTAGTGAAATGGATCCACTTACTTTTCATAATCATCTCAGTTAATTTTCCATCCTTATTGAGGTCCGACCTAAATCCACGCTCAGGCAGAAGGTTTCTCTTAGCAAAGGACTTGTTGTAACGATTCCATGCCTCAACACTTACAAATTTTGATTGGTCCCATTGTGGGGCCGATGAGGATGAGGAACCTCCTATGCTAAGGCATTGACGCTTTGGTGCCATGGCAAAATTCAAGCAACAATTTAACCCAAGTGAAATCCAAAGTCCAACAACAAAAACCACAAGTATCCGATGCAAGGTAGTTACAAGTCATAATGCAAGCCAAAATCAGTGCCAATGCAGAACTAAATCAATGGTCGGCTATTCAAGTTCCAAATTAAACCCAAAACTGAACCAAGATGCTACTCAGGCAATTTATCAAACAGGTGGTGTGCGTTGCATAAAACTAACTCAAAACAACCTAAGCCAAAAATCAAAACTCCACCAACTTGTTGGTCTCAGTAGATTAAGGCAGCCCAAGATGAAATCCAAACACAAATGCAATAATCACCCAAGATCTTACACTCACAAAGAGAATGAAATCAAACCCCACAATTTCACATGGAAATTTAAAACTTACTTGGTGAAAATTGGAGAAGATTACAAGATGTGATGTGAAGAATCCTAAAATCAAACCAACATCAATGCTTTGTGCGATGAGGCCAAGTATCCGGCAGCGACAATGCTTGGAACGATTTGAGTTGAGAGAGAGGTGTGCTATGGCTAGGGCTTAGTGTCGGCAGTTATGGCTGGGATGGATGGAAGTGCCGACCTTCCAGGTCTTTTTAAAAATAAAATCTCGCTGTTCACGCTGCGGCGTGAGCTGTTATACGTGAACTCACACTGCGGCGTGAGTTCCTTATGCCTAATAATAGCGCCTCGCTACAGCTTGGACCATAGGCAAAGTTGGTCACGCTGCAGCGCAACTCTCCAGTAGCTTTAAGGGTGTTGACGCTACAGCGTGGATTGGCGCCACTGCAGCATGAACGCTTGGCTTGGGAAGGTAACGGAGGTCGCACTGCGGTGTGAAGACTGCATTGTAAACTCACGCTGTGGCGTGAGTTCCTTATGCCTGATAAATCCGGCTCGCTGCAGTGTGAGCCATAGGAAAATTTGGCCACGCTGCAGCGTAATTCTCCAGTAGCTTCAAGGCCTGATGTCGCTACGACGTGAAGAATGGAGTCTAGCCTCACGCTGCAGTGTGAGTCCCAGCTTTGCTCAAAAATTGAATGCAGCTCCTGCATTAACACAAGGAAACCTGTTAGTAATTTCAACCAAAATTTTTGCAGACTAAAATAGCATGCCAATTCATAGAGTATATGTACCCTAAAGAACTGACACTAACTACCATGAATCAATGCTTAGCACAAATGCTAGACTCATGGTCCCAAAAAAATTTTCTAATTATGAAACTAAACTATCATACTATTTACACTCGCAATATGCAACGACGGCTAAAAATTTCCGACTGTACAACCGCAACTCTAACACATGCGAGACTACAGACTACAGAAATTAATCTAGATCCTATAAAAACTGAAATCAGACTTACACTAACGCAAACACGACTAGTAGCTATACGAACTTTAAATGATAAACAATAAAACTATTAAAATGAAACAGAAAGCGTAAAAAGGATAGAAATCGATACTCGGGTGGGGTTGCCTCCCCACCAAGTGCTTGTTTTATAGTCGTCGGCTTGACTATCTGCCCAGTTCATACCGGGTCACCAAGGGTGATTGAAGTCATTTGGCGGTCGACTTCACTGCCCCAGTAATGCTTCAACCGCTGACCGTTCACCTTGAACGTTCTATCAGAGCCAGGGTCCTCCACCTCAATTGCTCCATGAGGATATACCTTAGCTATTGTGAAAGGTCCTGACCATCAGGACTTCAATTTCCTAGGAAATAACTTCAGACGGGAGTTAAAGAGGAGCACTTTCTGCCCCGGTTCAAATTCTCTCACAACAATCTTCTTGTCATGCCACTGCTTCGTCTTTTCCTTATACAACTTAGCGTTTTCATACGCTTGGAGACGGAACTCGTCTGACTCATTCAGCTGTAGCAGCCTTTTTTCACCAGCTACATCCATATTAAAGTTTAGCTTTCGAATTGCCCAATAGGCATTGTGCTCCAATTCGACGGGGAGATGACATGCTTTTCCATATACAAGCCTATACGGAGACATTCCGATAGGTGTTTTGTAGGCAGTGCGGTACGCCCATAATGCATCATCTAGCTTTTTGGACCAGTCCTTGCGGTTAGGGTTCACTATCTTTTCCAAGATCCGTTTAACCTCCCTATTGTACACCTCCGCTTGACCACTAGTTTGTGGGTGGTAAGCGGTGGCTATCTTATGGGAAACCCCATATTTTGCAAGAAGGGCTTCAAAGTACTTGTTGCAAAAGTACGTGCCCTCGTTACTAATGATGGCCCGAGGTGTGCCAAACCGAGTGAAAATGTTCTTTCTCAGAAAGTTCAACACAACCTTAGCATCGTTAGTAGGCAGAGCTACAGCTTCCACCCACTTAGAGACATAGTCCACAACGACTAGAATGTAAAGGTTATTGTAGGAGGATGGAAATGGACCCATAAAGTCTATTCCCCAGACATCAAATAACTCAACCTCAAGGATGTTTTGCAGTGGCATTTCATGCCTCCTCGAAATGGTTCCTACCCTTTGGCAATTATCGCATTGCGATACATAGGAATAAGCGTCCTTAAACAGGGTTGGCCAGTAGAAACCAGATTGAAGCACCTTTGCTGCAGTTCGTTGCCCCCCAAAGTGCCCTCCATAATTAGATGAATGACAATGGTGGAGCACACCCCCAATCTCTCTTTCAGGCAGACACCGTCTCAAAATCTGGTCTGCACATAGTTTGACCAAGAACGGCTCGTCCCAGAGATATTGCCTAGCATCATGCAGGAATTTCTTCCTCTGACGATAGTTCATGTCAGGCGGTAGCACATCACAAGCAACATAATTAGCAAAATTTGCAAACCATGGTGCAACACTCTTGACCTCATATAACTGTTCATCTAGGAAGAAATCATCGATATCAAGCTCATTTTCTTTCGAGTTATTTGGATTCTCCAATCTCGATAGGTGATCCGCCACTTGGTTTTCAGTTCCTTTTTTATCACGAATCTCCTAATTGAATTCTTGGAGGAGAAGAACCCAACGAATCAACCTCGGCTTTGCATCTTTCTTTGAAATTAGATATTTGATCGCCGAATGGTCCGTATACACAATGACTTTAGTTCCGATAAGATATGGACGGAACTTGTCAAAGGCATATACTACAGCCAGAAGTTCTTTCTCAGTGGTTGTGTAATTAAGCTGAGCATCTGTCAAGGTTTTACTGGCGTAGTAAAGGTGTGAAACACCTTATCTCTCCGTTGTCCCAACACTGCCCCTATAGCATAATCGTTGGCGTCGCACATGAGTTCAAAAGGCAATGTCCAGTCTAGAACCACTATAATAGGAGTTGAGATGAGTCTCTTTTTCAACAGATTAAAAGCTTCTAGGCAGGCCTCATCAATCTTGAAAGGCATGTCCTTTTCCAATAGGCTACACAATGGCTTGGTGATTTTAGAGAAGTCTTTGATGAACCGCCTATAAAATCCTGCGTGCCCCAGAAAACTCCTAACTCCTTTCACTGACGAAGGCGGAGGTAGATTATCAATAATATCAACCTTTGCTCTGTCTACTTCAATCCCACTAACAGACACTCTATGTCCCAGAATAATCCCTTCTCTAACCATGAAGTGACATTTCTCCCAATTCAGAACCAGGTTCGTCTCAACACATCTTTTCAGAACTGCGGTCAAATTTTGTAGACAATCGTCAAAAGAACTCCCGAAAATAGAGAAATCATCCATAAACACTTCAAGCGTTTGTTCCACCATGTCAAAAAAGATAGACATCATGCAACGCTGAAATGTGGCAGGAGCGTTACATAACCCGAAGGACATTTTCCGGAAGGCAAAGGTCCCATATGGACATGTAAAGGTTGTTTTCTCCTGATCATCGGGTGCTATAGCAATTTGATTGTAACCCGAGTATCCATCCAGAAGACAGTAGAATTCATGCCCAGCGAGTCTATCAAGCATTTGGTCAATGAATGGCAGAGGAAAGTGATCCTTGCAAGTGGACTTGTTCAGTTTCCTATAGTCCATACATACTCTCCATCCAGTGACTGTCCATGATGGGATCAGCTCATTATTCTCATTAGACACCACTGTCATGCCGCCCTTTTTCGGCACACATTGTATTGGACTAACCCATGGACTGTCAGATATGGGGTAGATAATGCCCGCATCCAGTAACTTAATAATTTCAGCTCTGACAACCTCCTTCATAATTGGGTTCAACCATCTCTGATGCTCAATAGAAGGTTTAGCCCCCTCCTCAAGGAGGATTTTGTGCATGCATACAGAGGGACTGATGCCCTTTATATCAGAGATAGACCATCCCAAAGCTACTTTATGCACCTTGAGGACTGCGAGGAGCTTCTCCTCCTGTACCTCATCTAGTGATGCAGAAACAATAACTGGCAAGGTAGAAGCCTCACCTAGATAGGCCTATCGCAAGTGGCTTGGCAAGGGCTTAAGATCAAGCTCAGGTGGTTCTATAACTGATGGGTGTGACTGGGATGTGGGTGCTTCATTCTCTTTCAAAGATTCAAATTGTCGCTTAAACATATTTGATCTCGGGGCTGCTTCCAACCACTGAACATGCTCAAGATTAGAGGGATCATCATTATTACATGCTCCAATCAAAGTGGCCTCAAGCGAGTCAGGAAAATAATTTTCATAGAATACTTCTCGCACAGCTTCTTCAACAACATCGATTCGGAAACAATCATCAGAGGCACTGGGATACTTCATGGACTTAAAGACATTGAACGTTACTTCCTGGTCTTGTACTCTCATAGTGAGTTCCCCCTTCTGTACATCTACCAATGTCCTGCCTGTTGCTAGGAATGGTCTACCCAAAATGATAGGGACTTCCCTATCCTCCTCGTAATCCAGAATAATAAAATCAGCAGGGAATATGAACTTGTCCACTTTGACGAGCACATCTTCCACTATACCCTTAGGATGAGTAATGGATCTGTTGGCCAACTGCAGAGTCACACTGGTAGGCTTGATGAGTGGATTTTATACCTATGAATCAGGTCTTGTTAGACTTAATTATTGTGGTCTTTAAGTATTTTTAGTATTGTTTTATTAGTTTGTGTGTTTGTTTATTGTAGGATTGGAGCTGGAGGGGCAAAAGGGTAAATTCGGAGCTTAAAAGACACTTGATGGCATTTTTGTAATTATGTGGGCATGACCTAGCGCCAGAGGCGCTAGGATTAGTACTACTATAGCGCCAGAGGTGCTAGGGCACGCATTTGGTTGCTGATGTGCGGTTGGAGGAGGAAAAAGAAGCCAATTCGGAAGAGGATTCTAGTTATTATTGATCAGATTTAGAGAAGGAAACTTTAAGAGGGAACTGGGAGACTATTATTATTATTATTCTACTTTTCTAGAGTTAGTTTGTGTGAAGTTTTATCGTGGATTATTATTGTTCAAGTGCTGGATATTGATGTGGGTTAAACTTTACTTTGGATTTTATTCTTCAATTGGGTTTGATCAATCTACTTCATCTTATTTTCAATTGATTGTTTATTTTTCCATGTGTAACTTTGATCCCATAATGGCTTTTGGTTCAGACATGAACTAATCTCTATTATGGGATTCTAACGTATTTTAATATGTAGTCTAATTATAAGCTTGATTGTTAGATTGTTTTGCATATCATAAGGAACCTCTATCATGATTGTTTTGCATGTTTGAATGCTTGATCACCATTCGATTTCAGTGCTTGTATGGAATTGAGAAATAACATATAAGTATGGATTGTAGTCATGATAGCTTGTGAATATGAGGCTTAATTGGATAGCTTAATATTTTATGAATCAGATAGAAATATACTGTTTCACCGTAGGAGCTAAAATAAGGGCTTGTCTTTAAATCAATATAATTACAATTTCACATAGAAATATAGTGATTTTGGTTATAGTGGTGATTACATGGTGTCTATTGAGTATGGATATTATGTAAGTAGGTCATAATACATTGACAAATGGTTATGTCTATTTTAGTATCCTTGGCTACTTTTCTGTGATATGTGAACTTACTAGCATGATAGTGGTAATTAGGTGAATTATTAAATGAAGTTAGGATCCCATTAATTCCAAGTTTGATATATTCCGTTAGTAATTGTATCTTTAGATGTTAATTGATTTAGAAATAATTTTGTCTACACAATCAAGTCATTAGTTTAGGCAAATAAGTATAGTGATAGGATTGATGCATAGTAATTTAATTTAGCACTTTTTCTGTGGGACGATACTCTACTTCCTCTGTATTACTTGTGGGCCACGTATACTTGCGTGAGTTAGAGCTCTTTTATTAAAGTATAAAAAGGAGGCAACAAGGCTTTACCTCATTCAACCCCAACTTCTTATAGATAGAAAGGGGCATCAAATTGATGCTAGCTCATAAGTCACATAGGGCCTTTCCGATAAACTGATCCCCAATAGTGCAAAAGATAGTGAAACTCCCAGGGTCTTTCAGCTTGGCTGGAAGCTTGCTTTGAAGGATCGCACTACACTCTTTAGTAAGTGCCATTGTCTCATAGTCCCCCATTTTCCTCTTCTTGGACAAGATGTCCTTCATGAATTTCACATAGCTGGGCATTTGCTCCAATGCCTCAGTAAAAGGAATATTGATGTGAAGCTTCTTGAAAATTTCTAAGAACTTTGAGAATTGCTTCTCAAGCTTTTGCTTCTGAAGGCGTTGGGGAAATGGTAGCTGTTGAGCTGCATGACTTGGCTTACTGACAGTTGGGGTTGGTATTGTGGGTTTTTCCTGCACATTCTTTTCTCCCCCAGACTTGTCACAATCAAGCTCCACATTGCCCTCCTTCTCAATAACTTCCTCCTGATGCACTGTTGAGGTTTCTCCTCCAGTTTCATTTAATATGGTGCCACTTCGAAGGGTGACTGCCTTGCACTGCTCTTTGCCCTCCTATTTTGGGTTGACATCCGTGTCACTTGGTAATGTGCCTACAGGTCGGCTATTCAAAGCAGTTGCCAACTGTCCCAATTGGACTTCCAGATTTCAGATCGCTGCCTCTTGACTGAGGCTCCTTGTTTCATTCTGAGCAATATATCTCGAAAGGAGATCTTCCACACTAGGTTTCCTGTCCTGTGGAGGTGGGTAAGATCCTTGAGAATGTTGCTGATTCTGAGATTGAAATCCAGGAGGATGTGCATAAGGTGGCCTGGTGGTAGAGGGTTGGGCTTGGGTGCTGTTATTGTTACTCCATGAGAAATTTGGGTGATTTCTCAGTCCAGGATGGTAGTGTGTGGGGAGATTGGAATTTTGTTGTCGCCCATAGTTAGAGACATACTGAACTGATTCCGAGCTAATGGGACATTGTTCAGTCGGGTGACTTCCCGCACACAAATCACATGGCACAATAACACTCTGCACCGGCTGCTTCCCCATGGCCTGAATTTGCTTAGCAAGGCTGTCGACATGTGCAGATAGCGCAGTTACTGTGTCAATCTCATACATACCGGCCACTTTACTCGGCATTTTCCTCTCCGTCGGCCATTGATAGTTGTTTGCTGACATAGTTTCCAATAGCGCATAAGCCTGATCATATGTCCTCCCCATAAATGCTCCTCCAGATGCAGCATCAATACTTGCTCTGGTCTGCCCTGATACCCCGTTATAGAAAGTCTCCACTAATAGCCAGTTCGGCAAGCTGTGGTACGGACACTTTCTTAACAAGTCCTTGTATCTTTCCCATGCTTCATACATAGTCTCAGCATCTAATTGTGAGAAAGACATAATGTTATTTCTGAGCATGGCGGTTTTCACTGGCGGGAAGAACTTTGCCACGAATTTCTGGGCCAAATCAGCCCATGTGGTAATTGAGCCCGAGGGAAGCGAGTTCAACCAACTCTTAGCCTTATCCCGTAGGGTAAAAGGGAACAGTCTGAGTCTGATTACATCTTCGGTCACTCCTTGGTATTTGAAGGTGTCACATATCTCCACAAAGTTGACCACGTGATCATTAAGGTCATCATGCGGTAACCCCTCAAACTGTAAATTGTTTTGGATCAGTTGAATCGTGCCTGGCTTAATTTCAAAGCTATTAGCTTCAATAGCGGGCCGTTGGATACTGGCATGTAGAGTTGTGACACGCGGCATTGCATACTCCCTCAGAGTTTTCTAAATTTCCTCAGCCATTCTAGCTGGAGTAGGTATTTCCCTAGCTCTCTCTCTTCTCCTTCGTCTGAAAGTTCTGTCCACCTCAGGGTCAAGAGGTATTAAATCTTGATTCCCGCGCGGTGGCATACACAGTCTAGAGTAGGTGAGAGAAAGATTAAATAGATAAATCAGTCTAAATTAAGATCGTTTTGAAGTAGTATTAATATTAAAAAACAAATAATACTGAGTCCCCGGCAACGGCACCAAAAACTTGTTGGTGGTTTTCACAACCTATAAACTCGCGCAAGTATACGCGGTCTAACAAGTAGTATAGATAAAATCGAGTGTCGAACCCACGAGGACAAAGTACTAGGTAGTAGCTCAAGTATTAAAATGTATCTCAACGGTCTTATTTAAACAAGTGAATAAGAGTTTTGTGTTGTAATCAATTAGGCAGAAACAGTTAAATAAGAAGGCGAGTTGTATCAAAGATGTCAAGCTAGGATTACAACTCCTCTAATGCCTCACCTAATATTCCTAACTCTCCATTTAACTAACAAATCACAAGAATGATTAACCGAGAATACAAGGTACACATAAGCCTCTTCCGATGGTCAAATGCATATCCCTTAGCTAGATAAATCACAATATTCCTATGATGAAAATAACTAGACTAAGGGTCATTAATATTAATCTCAATGGTTACACAGGGCAAATAGACATATTCCTATTCTATCATGCAAATTGTGCACTCATTCCTTTGGGCAATGGTCATAACAAGTGTTGTTGTACTTAATGTAGACACCCAAATTTTGCGTTCCCTGTACTAACCATGACAGGAGGGCAAAATCGTCAATTGAACCGGCTTGCGGGAGCGAAGGAGTGGGCACAAGTGCGAGCGCCCGACACCACCGCAATGTTTGGCGACCAAAGCTGACGTGACAATAAGGCCATCCGAAACGGGCATCCCCGAATGAGGCGGCACGTCTCCCAAAAATTCCCGGACTGCCGAATACGAACCTGTCAGCGAAAACCGACGTTACGGCACGAAAATCGAGGCGTGGCACGAAAATCGAGAAAGTCAAACCGTCCAGCCGCGGATTGATCTGCGGCCAAATAGTGCGCCTTTTGAAAACACGGAACTCGAAACACGGAACTCGAAACCAGGCGAGTGGAGGGCAGGCGGCTGGCTTTGGCCAGCCTATTTCAGCTCAGTTTCGTAGCAGCATACAGGGAGTTAGAGAGTTGAAAGAATTGGAAAGAAGAAGGAGAATTCAGTAGCAAAAAGAGCACGGAAATTGAGAGGAAAAAGAGAGAAATTTTGCAATCAAATAGGAAGAAAAGAGAGAAAAAAAAGAGATAATTTAATTCTTTTGATTTTGATTGTATCAAATACACTCCTTATCCTATTCAAATACACAAGTTCACATCCATTTGAGATCAATTGCAAGGTGAAAATTTCTATTTGTTCTAGCAATTCATATCATATTGATTGGGTAAACTAGATGTAATTTTCATGTATATTGTTGAACAATCATGGATTAGGGATTATTAGTGAGGGTTCCATCGGAACAAAATTCTTCCTAATAACCCGAGGATATCCAGTTGGTGAAATTTCTAGCTTGTTTATGATGATTTATTGGGTGTAATTAATTTTAGATTATCATTGTCGAATGTCATGGTGTATTAGGCAAATCCGTGTTGGTTGGTTTTGTAGTATTCATTTTGTGGGTATGTAGCAATATCGGGTGTGAGCCTAGGAACGCGACCCCGTGGTCCAAATCCGATGATGGACATTTTAATGTATGTAATAGATTCAAGGTGCTCGTTTTTGTAACATGTAACCGTCGGGCCTTAAAACGACGCTGAGGCGAGAATCGGGTTTAAGGCCCCGTAGTAGTGGAACATGTGATTGTTGGCGTTCGGGGATGTTTTGATGGCTTACATGCCCATGAATAGCCCCGACGCGTGTTTATGCTTGATTAGATGTTGTGACACAAAAATGATTTCAAGGATTAAACGATGAAGGTTTTTTTGTCAAAAATCGAACAAGCTAGGTTATTAGAATCACGAGGTTAAAAAATCGGAAGTGTTAATAAGCGTCGATTCCTACTAAACGAGAAGACCAAAGGAAATCATTTTCAACCATCACCAAAAATGGCTTTTATGAATGAACGAAATTTTTTTTTATTAGACCTTTGTGCATAGGGTTAAAGATATCCTAGAAATTTCCCATCATTTTATGAAAGTAATGTATAGATTTCGATTCCTATTTTGACAAAGGTTTAAAAGATTCTTATTTTGCCAAAACAAACGCCTAATAAAATCTCATAGTTTTTTTTGATAAAATCCAACCTTTCGCACGAATAAAGGAGCTCTCTCGTATTAATGGAAACGACATTCTAAAACATTCCCGAAATAAAACACGATTTTTCATAAAAGCCAGATGTTTCACCTCACCACAATATTCACGTGAGCACACACACACACCCACACACCCGCACGTACACACATTTTATGAATCAAAGGATAGGAAAGTATCAAGATTGCGGTAACCGTGTTTCACGGAAGTTGGGGGGTGCCTAACACCTTCCCCTCGCTTAAGCGAGCCCCCGAACTCTATGAATCTCGGTTCGCAGACCAATTAATTCGGAGTCACATATGAGCCAGCGATTTATAAAGACGAAAACTCGGATGAGTTGGTACATCCATTTCAAACATACCAACTGGCGACTCTGGTTAATTGGCTCATCATAAAAAACGATCTTTCAAAACCCCGTCGACATAAGTGCCGACCTTTTCCAAAATTCATTCAATCAAAAGGTTAAAATTGGAAGAGACTAAAGGCGAGAAACCTGGTGTCGACAGCTGGCGACTCTGCTGGGGATATTAGAGGGCTTAAGCCGCTTTCGAATCTTGATGTTATCCTATCCTTTTAAAATTCATAAAATGTGTGTATGTGCGATATTTTGATTTTACTTTTGATGTGGGAATGTGTGTTTTGCCCAATAAATGAATGATTGAATGGAATTGCTTTACTTTTAATCATTTGCATACGGTGAGGACGATGAATGTGAATGTATGTTGAGAGAGTACCTCCTCCTGAGGCGAACCTGTCAGTTGCTTATTACTGGACTCGAAGGGGCTGCTCCCCGGAGATGGCTCAGGAAACGCACCACCCAAATCCGCTCCAATCGAAAGGTTTCAGACGAGTAGATTGCGAAGATTTGGGGACCTTCATGCCGAAAAGCCCGCAAGAGTAACCTTAGGATAGGTCAGCCTCAGATTAACCCAACGCAGGAAAAATGTCTTCATGCCCTTTTACATTTCGCACATATAAATGGCATGATCACATTCAATATTCATATATGCCTCCCCTTTTGTCAAAAGAAATTACTAACCTCTATGTTTTGCAGGGAACAGCTGGGGAAGCATAATAAGTCGAGTCTAGCATTTATTATTGCAATAAGGGATCGCTAACATGTTGTTTTGCAGAGAAAGATTAAAAAACCCAAAACACAAAAGTTATAGCTTTAGCATGCATCCATATCTTTTCATTGCCCAGGACTAAAACTTCGAACCGTTGTTTCTGTAGGATTGCTCCTCAAGCGCGTTCGCAATCTAAAAGGGCCCAGGACTCTACATCTGAAATGGCTGATCTCCCACCTACTAATCCCGGTTCCATATCTCGTGAGGAATTTGATGATTTTAAGAAACAGATGTTGGAAATGGCCATAATGCTGAAGGAACAATTGCTACCTAGACAGGATCCACCCAAAGAGGATCCACCCCAACCTAAGGGCGAGCCAGTCATCCCAAGGGCCGTTCCCATACCTAACAGGACAGTGATTACTATCCCAGAGGAGGGGGACACTGACGACCTTCGGAAAAAATTGAAACACATGGAGGAGACCATCCAATCTCTAAGAGGCATAGGCTCCCTGGGTAGGGTTAATTACTCGGATCTATGTGTTTTCCCCGGAACCAGATATCCAGAAAAGTTCAAAGTCCCCGAGTTTGAAAAATACAGTGGAAAGGGAGACCCCTACACACACTTGAAAATATACATTGGAGAACTCGGGTCTTATGCCGAGGACGAAGGGTTGAGGATGCAGCTGTTCCAGAAAAGCTTAACGGGGGAGGCAAGAATCTGGTATGCCCGCCATTACAATACTCAAATCCACAACTGGGAGGAATTGGCCCATACTTTCTTAACACAATACAGCTTCCAAGCACAGATGGCCCCTGACAGGTATCAAATGACAAAGGTCAAGAAACAACCGAAAGAATCTTTCAGGGACTATGCACAGCGGTGGAGGGGTATGGCTGCCCAAGTGAATCCCCCAATGAGCGAAACAGAGATGGTAATGACCTTTGTGGATATCCAGGAGGCACCCTATTATGAGCGAGTGATATCGGGGATTGGACGACCTTTTGCCGAGATGATAAAACACGGGGAAATGGTGGACATGGGGTTGAAGTCCGGCAAGATTCGGGATTTCACGGCCTTGGAAACGGCTGCGGAACAAATCCGAAGCGGAAGCTATGGCAGCACTTCCCGTAGGGTCCAAAACAAAAAGGAAGAAGATGTTTCCCTTATCCTGCAGGGATCATCTAGAAAGGCAAAAAACAATCCTCCAGTACAGGTGCAGAGGGTAGGGCCATCCCGACAGCCCAACTTCACAGATCAAAGGGCAGAGGGGCGAAGGAGATATGAGGCCTCGCAAAATCGAGTATTCACCCCGCTCGGGGAGCCGCTTGAACGGGTATTAGCGGTATTAGTAGCCCAAAAGAAGATAGTTGGTTTGGCACCCCCGAGTGACCCAAAGGGTAGAAGGTTTGACCCGAGCAAGCGATGTGCATACCACTCCAGTTCCCCTGGCCATGATACACAGGACTGTTGGACGTTGAAGCATCGAATCCAAAACCTGATTGACAGTGGGGAAATTGTGGTGGAACAGCCAGACTCCCCGAATGTTAAGGCAAATCCCCTACCAAGACATGATGGAGGGGGGGTCAATGCGATGGAAGCAAGTGAAGCTGGGGGGCCGCCAAGGTTGAACTATGTGCAGAAAATTGAGGAAATGATCAACGTGATACATGATCATGGGAGTGCACGGGGAACGCCCATCAGGTTGATAGGGGTAAGTACGAATAGCACAGAGGGACCTGTCAAGTTGACGGCTCCGAGGCCCATCATCCTTGCGGCAAGGCCGCAAATCCCTATCAGTAGTCTAAAGACTGTACCCTGGAATTATGGGGGAATGCCAGAGGAAGCGGCCAGTTGTGCTTCTGTGACGGCAAAGGGGAACCCCTTATATCTTCCCGGGCGAGTCCTTGAGAGCCAAAAAAGAAAAAATGAAGAGATTTCCGAGGAAAGGGCCATAGAATTCTTGAAAAGGATGGATCACCCGGAAACAAGGGGGATCCAGATTTTAAATGAGGAGTCAACCCTAACATCAGTCATGGACTTGGTGTTGTCATCCAGTGAGCATTGCAAAACCCTGACGAAGGTTCTGGAGAAGGCATACGTGCCCAAGGAAATTAGTGGGGAAGGTTTCGGCCAGCTGGTGGGCCACCTATTGGAGAACGATGTAATATCCTTTACGGATGAGGACATACCCAAGGAGGGAAGGGGACACCAAAAACCGCTACATATTGCGGTAATCTCCTCGGGTTATATCATGAATGGGGTGCTGACTGATGGAGGATCGGCATTGAATATATGTCCCCTCAGTACCTTGCAGAGGATGAACATCAATCCCAAGCGCCTACGAGCCAGTCATGTGGTGGTACGAGCTTTCGATGGTTCCCGGAGGGATACAATGGGAGAAATTGAGTTGCCGGTGGAGATAGGACCCTGTACTTTTGATATCTCTTTCTAGGTCCTAGATATTACAGCCAATTATAACATGTTATTGGGGAGGCCATGGATACACATGGTCGGAGCCGTTCCTTCCACGCTCCACCAACAAATCAAGCTAATCATCGATGGGAATATTGTAACAATCTCGGCCGAATGTGATGACCCTTCTCCTCCCAGGAGTGGCCTACCAGTGATCAATGTGGATGAGTCGGCGGCACCTGCCAGCTTTCAAGCACTGGAAATTAGCACTCCCCACTATAGATGCCTGGGAGCTCCAGCTGTGAAACCTAGGGTCTCTCCAGAACTTACCTTCGTGGCAAAGGAAATGATAAAAATGAACTTCCAGCCCGGACAGGGGTTAGGAAGGAGTAGTCAAGGAATCACCGAGCCCGTTCAACTACCTCATCAGATAGGTAAAGCAGGGTTGGGATATCGCGAGGGCGTAGCACGGAAACACCGTCAAGGTGCGGTTCCGATTCGGCTGGTTGGCAGTCTGATGACCAAGGTCAACAACGAGCGGAGGATTAGCGAGCCCGTGATTGAGTCTGGGGATGAAGAATTAACCCCCGTGAATGATAGGTTGGCCAAAAGGGAAAGTTTCCTGCAGGAGGTCGCGAAAGAGTTTGAAACCAAGTGCTATATCCCCGGACAATCAACAAGCAGTAGGGAGGGGACGAATATTATCACACCACCGGGAGCCCAACAAGTTGTGCCTGTCATCGATTAGGCAGGGCTAATTATTCCCGAAGAGGACAGGAAGGAGGACTCAGGCGACGTATCCGTGATCATCGGGGAAGTGTCCGATGTGAAGCCCCCTTTTATCCAGCGCATTTCATCTAACCTGACCGTCGACAACTGGACCATGAAACCAGTAATATCCAAACAAGGGTAAAACCCGACGTCAGGGTGATAGACCCCAGAGGACGGGGGAATGAAGAAGTTTATTTTTGTTGTTGTTTTATTTTTGCATAATTATGTCGTTTCTTCGTGTTATTTGAAAATGCGATCGTCGTGGGAAATGATTTATATATGACAAGTATTTGTTTCATGTCAGGTGTACCAATTTGAGTAATCCTTGCCTAACAAACGGTCTTTCGAATTTGAATGATGATTATGATTTTGACATTGAGCTGGATTTCGATTTAATGGGCATTGAACAAGACGAGACAGATTACGACGACGCGCCTGACGAGATCAAAGGATGGGTCGAGGATAAACCCAAACCCAACTTGGACCAAACCGTCACCATTGATATTGGAACCCCTGACAAGCCAAAAGAACTCAAGATAGGGACGGACCTTACCCCCAGCCAAAAAGCTGAAATGACTGAGTTGCTAAAACAATATGAGGATGTCTTTGCCTGGTCTCATGAGGATATGATCGGATTGTCTACCGACATTGTGGTACACCGATTACCCATCAAGGAGGGTTTCAGGCCTGTCAAGCAAAAATTAAGAAAGTTGAAACCGGAGTGGAGCTTAAAAGTAAAGGAAGAGATCATCAAGCAGTTCAGGGCGGGAATCATTATGGTGTCCACTTACCCGGAATGGCTATCCAATGTAGTCCCAGTGGCTAAGCCTGGAGGAAAGGTGAGGGTATGTGTAGACTACAGAGATCTAAACAAGGCCAGTCTCAAGGATAACTTCCCGGTGCCTTTCATACACATCCTGGTGGATAACACAGCCCAATACGAAATGTACTCTTTTGTGGATTGCTTCGCGGGATATCATCAGATAATGGTGGCGGAAGAAGATCGGGAAAAGACCGCATTCATCACCCCTTAGGGCACTTTCTGCTATAGACGATTGGCTTTTGGCCTCACAAACGCGGGGGCTACTTATCAGAGAGCCATGATGGCCCTATTCCACGATATGATGCACAAGGAGATAGAAGTCTACGTGGATGACATTATTGTGAAATCGAAGATAGAATCTGATCATATAACCCATCTCAAATAGCTATTCGATCGGCTCAGAAAGTATAATTTGAAACTCAATCCGGCCAAGTGTGCTTTCGGAGTGTAGTCGGGTAAGCTCTTGGGATTCCTGGTTAGTGATCGGGGCATTGAGTTGGATCCAGCAAAGATTAAGGCCATTGTGGATATGTCGGCGCCTCACACAGAGAAGGAGATAAGAGGATTCCTCGGAAGGATAAACTTCATCAGCCGTTTTATATCCCACTTGACGACTACATGTGAGCCCATTTTCAAACTGTTAAGAAAGGGGGCTTCCCAAGAGTGGAATGAGCAATGTCAGAGGGCTTTTCAGACCATTAAAAAGCAGCTGACGGAGGCACCAGTGCTGGTACCCCCGAAGGATGGGATCCCTCTGTTCATGTATATATCGGTCAATGCCATCGCGATGGGATGTATGCTGGGACAGAAAAATAAGGCAGGTAAAGAGCAGGCCATCTATTACCTCAGCAAAAGATTTAGCCAATGTGAACAAAATTATACTCCCATCGAGAAGACCTGTTGTGCTCTGGCCTGGGCTGCAGGGAGATTACAGCACTACCTCCATGGGCATACGACGTACCTGATATCAAGAATGGATCCCCTGAAATATATTTTTGAAAGGCCCATGCTGAATTGTCGATTGTCAAGATGGCAGTTAATCTTACAACAGTTCGACATGGTGTACGTGATTCAGAAGGCCATGAAAGGGCAGGGAATTGCAGATCAGTTGGCGGAAACCCCGTCAGGAGGGATGGAGCCGTTAGAAACTCCTCTTCCGGGCGAGGATATATTTTGGGTATCACGCGAGAAATGTGATGACGAGGGACAGTTCTGGAAGCTGTATTTTGATGGTGCCATGAATGCCGAGGGGGCAGGAGCCGGAGCGGTCCTGGTCTCTATCACCGGAGAACAATACCCCGTGGCCACTAAACTGCATTTCAGCAATTCGAACAACACCGCTGAATACGAGGGATGTATCTTGGGACTCCGCTTGGCCCGCGACATGGGAGTGAAGAGACTAGCGGTGTTTGGGGATTCAGAACTGGTAATCAAACAAGCGATCGGGGTGTACAACACTAAAGAGCTTCGGTTACTTCCATACCATCGTTGTGTTACCCAGCTGATGCAAGAGTTCGAAGATATCGCTTTCCGCCATATTCCCCGGGGACGGAATGACTTTGCCGATGCATTGGCAACTCTGGCTTCCCTAATCCACGTAATCAAGAACAAGGACAGTCCACATATTGAGATAGCCGTACAGAATGCCCCGGCATATGAGGAACATGTGGCAGTATTATCAGACGAAGTGGTGTCAACAAGGCAACCCTGGTATCACGACATAAGGGAATATCTGAGAGATAGATCCCTTCCCAACCAGGCGAGTCGAACTGAGAGGATGAGAATTCAAAAGATGGCGATAAAATTTTACCTGAGTGGGGATTCACTCTACAAAAGGGATGCTGGGTTGGGACTGTTGCAATGTGTAGATGAAACGCAGGCCCAAAGGATTATGAATGAAATACATGGTGGAGTGTGTGGGCCCCATATGAGTGGACCGATGCTGGCCAAAAAGATTTTGAGAACGGGGCATTATTGGTTAACGCTGAAAGCCGATTGCGATGATCATGTCAAATGGTGTTATCAATGCCAGGCACACGGTAATGTGATCCATACGCCTCCCAATGAACTGCACTGTATGACCTCCCCGTGGCCATTTTCAATGTGGGGAATGGATGTAATCGGACCAATAGAGCCCAAAGCAAGCAACGGGCACCGATTCATTTTCGTCATGATCGATTATTTCACCAAGTGGGTAGAGGCAGCTTCTTTCCCCAAAGTAACTCAGGAGGTCATCGTCGGTTTCATCAGGAATAATGTCATTTGTCGTTACGGGCAACCTGAGGTTTTGGTCTCCGACAATGCCAAGAATTTAAACAACGCCCTCATGAAGGGACTGTGTGACCAGTTCAAGATCAAGCACCTCAATTCCGTCATTTACCGTCCTAAGATGAATGGGGTAGTGGAGGCTGCAAATAAGAACATCAAGAAGATCATGGCAAAGATGTCTGCTAACCATCGGGGATGGCCGGATTTGTTACCCCTCACCCTGCTGGCATACCGAACATCAACGCGTACTTCTACAGGGGCAACCCCTTACGCTTTGGTATATGGAATGGAGGCCGTTCTGCCAATTGAGGTTGAAATGGCGTCCCTCAGAATAGTGATCGATGCTCAGATAAGCGAGGAGGATTGGATGTAAAGTCGATACGACCAATTGGCCCTAATTGATGAAAGAAGGGTGGCTGCTGTTTGGCACGGTCAGTTATATTAACAAAGGATCTCTCGATCATATGACAAAAGGATAAGACCTCGGAAGTTCAAAGAAAATGATTTGGTGCTGAAAAGAGTTATGCCTTGTCAAGACGAAGCCAAGGGGAAGTTCGCCCCGAACTGGGAAGGGCCGTTTGTGATTAAGAAAGTGTTATCCGGAGGTGCCCTCATATTGCAAGAAATGGATGGTGAGGTATTTCCACAACCCCTCAATTCTGACTCGGTGAAGCGGTTCTACGCTTGAACCATCAGTTTCCTTTTTCCTTTGAGAGCGAACTACGTAGGACCTGATCTCCCAAACTTGTGGGGCTACGTAGGCAGCCATCATGGCGCGGTCCGATCCCTTAAAAAATAATCCTTTCCCTAACCAAAACCAATTTTCGATAACCAGATAAAACCTTCCTGCACCCTCAAAACCAACTGCCTGACCAGCTTCATCCCAAAGGACATAACCCTGATCCAACCAAACAGTTATCCAAAATCTGAGATTCAATCCGATTAAATCAAAAGGTGTGCGGCAATATCTGTCAAATCTCCATCAAGACTTGAGAAAAGAAAGAAGGCGAAATGTCAAAATCATGGTCAACTGGATAAAATGAGGATCCAATGAAAAGCAATGATACGACAAAAGGGGAAAATGACTAAATTTAAATGCATGTCTATATATATAAGTCATTTTATTACAAGATTTCTCTTTCGATAACCGATGAGACTAACATAGTCTATGCAGGAAATAAAATAATCTACAAATCTGAAACTAGCTGAAGCAGGATGGACAAGGTGGTGGATAGATCTGAAACATCAGCATCTCCTGCAATCTGCTGCCCCATCATATCAATGCGATCCAGTAAAGCAGTAGCTCGGTTGACAGTCCCAAAATGAGCATCTACAACTGCCCTGGTCTGAAATACAATGGTCTCTCTATCAACAATGGCAGCGTCTCTAGCCCGAATGGCATCATCTCTCTCGACAAGAGCGGCATCCCTCTCGGCCTCAGCGGTAATCAGGGCCAGGCGGAGTCGGGTATCCTCAGTAACCCGACTTGGGGCAGAATCAGCTGAGATGGGGCGGTCTGTGGTATCCTCTGGGAAAATCACTCCAGAGTCATCAAAGGCCCCAGTCTGACTCAAACCGGCCGGATCCAGGTCTCCGCGCAACCACTGCACGTAAGCAAATGTCTGGATGGGACGGCTCTCACTATATTCGGCAAGGATCCTGCAAGACCAAAGATCGTATACCCGCAGTAGATCCCTCTCTGTCCGGGATGAGATAAGGAATCGGTAGGCGGCTGCACCCGCGAAAGGGTGTAAATCCTGTGTCTGATCAAACTGCCCCATAACCGCCAGGGGATGATAAGTCGTCACGCCCCTCAAGCCGGCGATGGGGATGAAATCCAGGTCGGGCACGTGAGTCAAGAAGCTCATAAAGGAGCAATAACCCAAATAGACCAGTAGATGAAAGGGATCCTCGATGATTGACAAAAATAATGTCCAGGAGGCCACATCAGTACAGCTCACGGGTCGAAATGAAAACTGCATGGCGATGTCATGGCTGAAGCAAAACCCTTGGCGACGGAAATGACCGATGGGACTAAGATGACTCATGAACCACATATACAATAAAGTCGAGCTCCCTCTGAATATCCTGCCTCGGAAAGATTGACAGTATGAAGCCGACATGTAGGTATCCGCCAATATCATGGGAAGAATGGTGTGATCCTCCTGAAGGGCTCTAACGGCCGCAACAACCTGCATGTCCAAATGATCGGGACCTGCAGGCAAGTACAAAACTGAGATGACACAGGCTATCAAAACGTCCAGCCTCAAGTCACCCCAGCGCTCCTCGGACACGGAAAAATCACCGAAGAAAAGACGAAAACTGTCAGGTGAGCCAAATCGGTCAATTAAGAACTGAAGGGGAACCGTATGGTCTGAGGTGATCACCGGTAACAGGACAGCCCTCCGCAAACCGGTGAAAGTCAAGAATTGACGGCGCATGGAACCAACTGTAATCCTAGCACAAGGTCTATCCAAAGGCAAGCCGGTGAAACGAGCATACTCCTCGAGGGTGGGGGTCAGCTCTACCGTCCCTAACCTGAACACCTGACGGGCAGACGCCCAATAGCTCAGAATACCATCTACAAAGCCCACTGGCACATGAAAGGTTAATAAGGACCAAGAATGGCCCAAAAGACCATCTGCGATGACCCTGTCCGCCGGCGATAAACTGTCCAACCAGCGGAGGAAACTGCCGACCAACCCTGTGGAAGGAATGAAATCCAAACGTACCACGACATCTGAGGACGACATCTGTGGAAAAATAGTATCAAAAAGACCGTACAGGGGTCATTTTCTATCCATAAATAAGAAAAGCATGCATCATACAGTTAATAATAAAGCAAATGAAGTTCATAGAGATAAAAGAGAAATACTGTGCATGAATAAATAAATGAGTTCAGTACATAGTGCATAAAATAAAGAAATAAAACTGAACAGGTACAGGTACAAAAGCCCTATCCTATCCTGGTCTAAATAAAATCAATCTCGTCTATGAAAGCGAGATCCTCAAACTGGTCCCCCGGAGTGGCCGAAGTCGAAGGCCCGAAGTTCATGTCGGGAATGTATGGCTGCGCTGTGGCATCAGACAAGCTCGGGCCCGCATCATAACCCGCACCGTCAAGGTCGTAGGCATAAGCATCCTCTGGAGTCCGGCCCAACACCCGAAGATATAGAGACAACTGGTCTACCTGCCGGGTCAGGGTGGCGATCTGCTCAGCATGGGTAGGGCTCCGAACACAGGTTGCCCAGTCCGTCATCATCACTGAACCGGGAACCATATCCCCGAGGAAGAATGTGGCCCGGGTCTAAGGACCGATGGTGCGGGGCACCCACCAAGTACGGAAAGCATCACTCGTACTGGGACCCGTAGATAGCATCCGGTCATCCTCCCCTGCAAGCATGATCTCTGAAGGTTGAGAATCCAGCGGCCAGGAGGTAGTGAAAGGAAGGGAATGCGGGATGCGGATCTCTCCAGTAACGCATCTAAATGCGCGCTCCCCCAGGTACATCACCCATCCTCCAACACTCTGCAAAGTGAGGCGACGGGTGGAAAGTGCGAACTCCAGGCCGGTAGGATACCCATCTGTGAACCCCACATCCAGATGCTCAGAAAGGTATGGCCTCCAGACGACCCCCGCAGCAGTGATCAGCTCCAGCTGAATGCGGCAATGGGCAAAGCTGCCAGACACTGGGACCTCCTCCAGGGTGCTGTGATGCCATCGCCGACCCCGAGGATAGGTGTCCAAGCCGAGGGTAGTGACGGGCCTCAGACAAGGAAGACGCTCGTAGGCCCAGAACTGTTGAACAGAATAAGGCAAAGCATGAGTAACCAACAAAAGCAGAAAAGAGAAATGAAATGACGGGAAATACGATAAGAAAGAGGAAGAAAACCTCACCAGCAAGAAGTGATAGAATCCGAGCCAAGCATCTGTCTGGCCCTCCGAGCGTAGACGCATACCGTGGAGGAAATAGGCGAAGGTGAATGACCCCCAATCATAGTCACTAATACGGTCCACGTCTCTCACGGCTCCTACGACGCTGAAATGAATGGTGGAGGAGTTGTTCCCTAGAAAACAACCCCTCATAATGGTCAGGAACAGGCGTCGTAGCAGAATGTCCCGGGTGCCCTGATCCGCTGGAATAGGCAGTGCGTACAGACCCCCGACAGCATCGACAGCCAAGGCACCGGATCGAATGTTACGGGCCTTGAAGACCCGGTCATCCGCAGCAAAGCCCAATAAAGCCCGGACCTCCGCTGGAGTGATGTCAAGATCCAGAGGGACGCGGGATCCAGTGAACTCGATGCCCGTGATGTACCTCCAGTCCCAGGGAGTCAACACAACCTCACAGTCCAGAAGGTGAAGGGATTGAGTCTGGTGAAACCATCTCTCGGACAAAGCCCGCATATAACCCCAGGGGCACTGACGGGGGATGATAGTGGAAAAGTGACGGAAGCCCCAAGAATCCACCACCGCCCGGTAGTCGCTATGCAGAGCCGTGTAGAGGGAGTAGATGTTGAACCAGTTGCCCCTCGGCTGAGTAAACTCGGGCACCTGGGACAATCACCAATGGGTCAGTCCAGATAGAAGGAGAATTGAGAAATTGAGAATGAAATAATAATGGAATTGAATATACCTCGTTAGCCACGAGAGATGCTGAGGGGTGACGACTGAGATCCCGACCCAATAGGTCGAGGATCTGCACCGGGGCGCCAGAAGGAGCAGGATGAGGAGATGGAGTCGGTGTGCTGGAGGATGGCCCCTCTGCCGCGACCTCCGGAGGAACAGCCTCCTCAACATCCGGATGATCGGGACGGATGACAGCCTCCGCTAAGCGGCGAGCCTGACGAGTCCGAGGAGGAACAGGGGCAGGTGCAGCCCTACGACGGCGAACACCCGAGGTCCGTGATGCAGAGGAGCTACTAGGAGCATCGGGATCCATAGTTGGAACAGAACAGGCAAGGAGGAAGGTAAGTTCCCTTTTGAATTATGTCACGAATATTCTAAATTCCTACCCTCATCATATAATTAGTGCAGCTTGATGCATGAAAAAAAAAATCGGCAGAGTTCCGTTTGTAAAATGGACATCCCAGGCATAAGCCAACGTATTTTTCATTAATCCAAGCCACAACAGATCAAAGTTGCATTCATATGTGTAATTACAGCATGTAAAGGACCATAATGCATGATTTTCTTTCAAAAAAGAAACAAAACAGGTATGTGGGACCGCATCATGAGCATAAAATAGGACTCACACAGTTGATACATAGCATGTATATACAATAATACATAGCATAGCATTGTAAAGCATACATTTCTATCTCTAACATGTAAATAGCCAAATGTATAGCAAAACATTGACGAAATTGAAAAATGAACGGTCAAAGTGTTACCTGTAGCGCATAGATCGATCCTACCGGAGCAGTTTTTGCAGAAAGGTTGGAAAACTCGGCAAAGGGGCGTGCAAAGGTTTGGAAATCGCGTGGGGTACGAATGAAAGTGACAGATCTGGGACGCGGCTGGCCGCACTTATGCCCGATCTTGGCCGCAGATCAATCTGCGGCTGACCGCAGATCCATCTGCGGCTGGGCCCAGTGCTCCCCCATTGGTCCATTGCAAGCTTAAAGCCCATTTGACTTGTAGCGTGATAATAAAATACGAGATTTTGATGAATCAGGTGTCGAACACGACTTCTCGATTCAACCAAAGTGACCGGATAAGAGGCCCGGCACTCGCAGACAATCGACCGGCGACGATAACCGGCGATTACGAGATGGATGTCCGACGACGAAAACCGGCTCCGACAAGATAACCAACCGGCGACGGTAACCGGGGGTTACGAGATGGGTGACCGGCGATGATACCCGGCCCCGACAAGACAATCGACCGGCGACGATAACCGGCGATTACGAGATGGATGTCTGGCGACGAAAACTGGCTCCGACAAGGTAACCAACCGGCGACGATAACCGGGGGTTACGAGATGGGTGACCGGCGACGATACCCGGCCCCGACAAGACAATCGACCGGCGACGATAACCGACGATTACGAGATGGATGTCCGGCGACGAAAACCGGCCCCGACAAGATAATCGACCAGCGACGATAACCGGCGATTACGAGATGGATGTCCGGTGACGAAAACCGACTCCGACCAGATAACCAACCGGCGAAGATAACCGGGGGTTACGAGATGGGTGACCGGCGACGATACCCGGCCCCGACAAGACAATCGACCGGCAACGATAACCAGCGATTACGAGATGGATGTCCGGCGACGAAAACCGGCTCCGACAAGATAACCAACCGGCGACGATAACCGGGGGTTACGAGATGGGTGACCGGCGACGATACCCGGCCCCGACAAGACAATCGACCGGCGACGATAACCGGCGATTACGAGATGGATGTCCGGCGATGATAACCGGGGATTACGAGATGGGTGACCGGCGACGATACCCGGCCCCGACAAGACAATCAATCGGCGACGATAACCGGCGATTACGAGATGGATATCCGGCGACGAAAACCGGCTCCGACAAGATAACCAACCGGCGACGATAACCGGGGGTTACGAGATGGGTGACCGGCGATGATACCCGGCCCCGACAAGACAATCGACCGGCGACGATAACCGGTGAATACGAGATGGATGTCCGGCGACGAAAACCAGTTCCGATAAGATAACCAACCGGCAACGATAACCGGGGGGTTACGAGATGGGTGATCGGCAACGATACCCGGCCCCGACGAGACGATCATTAGCCTCGACACCCTTTTCTGAATGAGTTTCATCAATTGCATCTTGCGTTACATCATAAATCATATATGTTGCATCACGCATGCATTGTCATCCTTGTGCACTGTCATTCATGCATCGAGTGTCTATTCTTTATCCTGTTCATTTCATTAAACATTGCATGAACATGATAAAGAGGGGCAGCTGTAGACACCCAAATTTTGCGTTCCCTGTACTAACCATGACAGGAGGGCAAAATCGTCAATTGAACCGGCTTGCGGGAGCGAAGGAGTGGGCACAAGTGCGAGCGCCCGACACCACCGCAATGTTTGGCGACCAAAGTTGACGTGACAATAAGGCCATCCGAAACGGGCATCCCCGAATGAGGTGGCACGTCTCCCGAAAATTCCTGGACTGCCGAATACGAACCTGTCAGCGAAAACCGACGTTACGGCACGAAAATCGAGGCGTGGCACAAAAATCGAGAAAGTCAAACCGTCCAGTCGCGAATTGATCTGCGGCCAAATAGTGCGCCTTTTGAAAACACGGAACTCGAAACACGGAACTCGAAACCAGGCGAGTGGAGGGCAGGCGGCCAGCCAGCCGCAGATCAATCTGCGGCTGGCTTTGGCCAGCCTATTTCAGCTCAGTTTCGTAGCAGCATACAGGGAGTTAGAGAGTTGAAAGAATTGGAAAGAAGAAGGAGAATTCAGCAGCAAAAAGAGCACAGAAATTGAGAGGAAAAAGAGAGAAATTTTGCAATCAAATAGGATGAAAAGAGAGAAAAAAGAGAGAATTTAATTCTTTTGATTTTGATTGTATCAAATACACTCCTTATCCTATTCAAATACACAAGTTCACATCCATTTGAGATCAATTGCAAGGTGAAAATTTCTATTTGTTCTAGCAATTCATATCATATTGATTGGGTAAACTAGATGTAATTTTCATGTATATTGTTGAACAATCATGGATTAGGGATTATTAGTGAGGGTTCCATCGGAACAAAATTTTTCCTAATAACCCGAGGATATCCAGTTGGTGAAATTTCTAGCTTGTTTATGATGATTTATTGGGTGTAATTAATTTTAGATTATCATTGTCGAATGTCATGGTGTATTAGGCAAATCCGTGTTGGTTGGTTTTGTAGTATTCATTTTGTGGGTATGTAGCAATATCGGGTGTGAGCCTAGGAACGCGACCCCGTGGTCCAAATCCGATGATGGACATTTTAATGTATGTAATAGATTCAAGGTGCTCGTTTTTGTAACATGTAACCGTCGGGCCTTAAAACGACGCTGAGGCGAGAATCGGGTTTAAGGCCCCGTAGTAGTGGAACATGTGATTGTTGGCGTTCGGGGATGTTTTGATGGCTTACATGCCCATGAATAGCCCCGACGCGTGTTTATGCTTGATTAGATGTTGTGACACAAAAATGATTTCAAGGATTAAACGATGAAGGTTTTTTTTGTCAAAAATCGAACAAGCTAGGTTATTAGAATCACGAGGTTAAAAAATCGGAAGTGTTAACAAGCGTCGATTCCTACTAAACGAGAAGACCAAAGGAAATCATTTTCAACCATCACCAAAAATGGCTTTTATGAATGAACGAAATTTTTTTTTATTAGACCTTTGTGCATAGGGTTAAAGATATCCTAGAAATTGCCCATCATTTTATGAAAGCAATATATAGATTTCGATTCCTATTTTGACAAAGGTTTAAAAGATTCTTATTTTGCCAAAATAAACGCCTAATAAAATCTCATAGTTTTTTTTTGACAAAATCCAACCTTTCGCACGAATAAAGGAGCTCTCTCGTATTAATGGAAACGACATTCTAAAACATTCCCGAAATAAAACACGATTTTTCATAAAAGCCAGATGTTTCACCTCACCACAATATTCACGTGAGCACACACACACACACACACCCACACACCCGCACGTACACACATTTTATGAATCAAAGGATAGGAAAGTATCAAGATTGCGGTAACCGTGTTTCACGGAAGTTGGGGGGTGCCTAACACCTTCCCCTCGCTTAAGTGAGCCCCCGAACTCTATAAATCTCGGTTCGCAGACCAATTAATTCGGAGTCACATATGAGCCAGCGATTTATAAAGACGAAAACTCGGATGAGTTGGTACATCCATTTCAAACATACCAACTGGCGACTCTGGTTAATTGGCTCATCATAAAAAATGATCTTTCAAAACCCCGTCGACATAAGTGCCGACCTTTTCCAAAATTCATTCAATCAAAAGGTTAAAATTGGAAGAGACTAAAGGCGAGAAACCCGGCGTCGACACTTAAGGAAAGGTATAACATCAATTTTCCAATATCAGTTAATACCTAAATCAATTCCTATCTCAAGCAATTGATAAATAAGCATGAAATACAACAATCCATTTAGAACATGATTCATTATATAAATATGAGAGAAATTCATATTAAGCTAATCATTAGGCTACATTGCAATCCTAGAAATGTAATTAGTTCATAACTATAGAACTAATTAATACAGTCATGCTGTTCAACATAATTAAAATTACACGAATGGATAACAGAAATTGAAGAGAGAAACTCCTGCGCGGAAGTGTTCTTGCTTCAGCTGCCTCCTTGTGTAGCTGCCTCTTTTTGCTCTCTCAGTTGTGGACTTCTTCCTAAGTTGTCTGATCTTTCCTTATGTAGCAGCAGCTAGGTCATTACAAGAAAGCTAGGTGGCTGGGAACCGGGGCTCACGCTGCGGCGTGGGCCTTGCGCCTTGCATTGGCGCTGCGGTGTGAGCTTCGTGTCCTAGCCAAGGAAGGCTCGCTGCGGCGCCAAACCATAAAGGATTGGCTCCGCTGCAGCGCGAACTCCATGTATTTGGCCAAGGGCCGCTCGCTGCAGCGTGACTCCTAGGCTTGGCCTTGGTGCTGCGGCGCGGAATTTGTGTCTTTAGCCATCCAGGGGTCTTTTTCCCCTTCTAGCATCAAATGAACACACCTCCCACCTGAAAAGTAATAAAGCATAAGATAGTAGAAAAAACATAACTATACACTAGAAGATGCTATAATCAAGCAATTTCTTCAGTGATTAAGAACCCAAATCGCAGGTATGAATCCCGCTCATCACCTCTCCACCTCCAAAAAGCTCAGCTCACTCATTTTATAAATACTCCTCCCTTGGCACTCATCAATTCCTTTGTTCATTGTTGCTAAGATAGAGCTAAAAATTGAGAAAGAGAGTTGTAAGAGTTGGTGTACGGGTGATTGAAGGAAGAAGAAGTGTTGAAGCAGCTACTTTGATTCTCTTAGCATCCTTAGAAGAGCTTCAAGAGGTTAGTGTTATGGAACCTAGCTCATGTCCATTGTTGTTTTAATTTTCAGTTTGTTATTGATTGTTTTGTGGGAGTATATGTTGCTGAAATTGTTTTGTTAGTTCATGAATTTATATGAATGTTGTTAACTCTTTAAAAGCCTTATTAATAATCAATGAAAGTGGAACAATGAATGAGAATCAAAACCTATGCATAAGGAGCAAGAATGGACTGTTATGGACATTTATGGACTGATTTGGACAATTGATATACTTTGATGAAAATGTAGTCTATGGTTAGTTGTATGCTTGGTTGTGTATGTCCATTATGTGTTCTGAGATTGTGGGGAATGATTTCATTTGGAAATCTGGACTAGAACTCAGTTAAAGCCTACTCATATATGAGTTTTAAACTTATGCCCACAAACCATTTGATTTAATGTCTAAGAGAATGATTTCTCTAAGAACTTGAGAACTATGTGTTGATTAATTGGTGAAAGGATGTTATGTTGCCTAGCTTAGCAGTAGAAGCATGCTTTGAGTCATATTGACTTGTTGCATAATAGCTAAGACACAAAGAGGAAGAATGAATTGGCCTAACTTTGAGTTTCGCTAAAAACTAGTTAGACTAGGCTCTTTGGAGCCACTACTTTAATTTATTAAAGCATTTATAAGATTATGAATCCATGAGGGTTTTGTAATTCATGTTTTAAGCTTTCTATAACCTCTGAAATGGTCTAATTCCGACTTATAACGAAAAAGTTATGTAAGTTTGAAGGTTGTATGTCAAAACAGAGCTTGTTGGTAGGTTAAAATCGAGGCATCCAGGGGGTTCCTCGCCGGGGCGAGATTGTTTAGCCCAGGATTCTCGCCGGGGCGAGATCCTTGTGTAGGCATCCAGGGGGTTCCTCGTCGGGGCGAGATTTTTACCCTAGGATTCTCGCCGGGGCGAGATCCTTGTGTACCAGTTTTGCGATTCTGACCTCCTTTAGTAAAATGGACCTAACTTTCTCATACGAACTCCAAATTGGATGATTCAAGATGATCCGGAAAGCTTAGAGATAAACCTAAAACTTCCATTTATTAGAATTGAAATTTACTACCTGGATCAAATTCCAAATTTGCCATTTTTAGGACTGTTGTGCATTTAGAGGCAATCGGAGGCCGCCAGGCATGTACGTATACTTGTGTAATGCTTCTGACGGTATAAGATGGTGTTCTAAGTTTTAAAACATGAATGTTATGTATTATAATGATACTCATCACTAACCAATGGGTATTAGATAAATTAAATAGGCATGCTAAGCGTACACAAATGCGTGTTGCTTGGGCCTTCCGGTATGCAAGGTTGGTGTACGGACGTGCAAGCATCATAATGTCGTAAAAAGTGTGTATAACCTTGTTTAATATCCTATTCCTAATAAGAATGAAATGTTATAGAGTTGTATAAACTAGTAATTGATATCCATTATGTGACTAATTGGTATGTGTATATGTACTAAATTGTGTAGGATACTTGAAGAGCATTTTACGTTAAGCCTAATCAACGAAAGAGGCAAGTTCCTTACCCTACTCAAGTTATATTGTGTAAGTTCTTTACCCTACTCAAGTAATATTGTGCAAAGTTTTCTAACTTCATTATTTCTATATCTTGAATGTAAGTTTTCTACCTTACTCAATTTAAATTTGAGCAAGTGTTTTAACCCTTGCTAGTTCTCATGCTAGACAAGCTTATCAACTTCGTTCGACTATATTCTTACGGATGCTATTTAGTGTTCAAAGTTCATATTTACGCAATACATGTATGATTGTGTGAATTCCATACTTATGTAAATCTTTAATAATTGCATAAGCGTTCAAGATACGTTATTGATATAAATTGTTAAAGCTTTTAAGTTCAAATTATGCATGAACTGTTTACGAAGAGTGTCAATGCCATTTGATTCGGCTAGACCAATACCCATAATTTAGAAAGCAATCCAAACTAATTGCTTTGGTGCGGACTCTTTGCAGAGATGAACAACCCTCATAGTAGGGAAAATTATATTTTTAGTCGGGGAACCGACATGCGCGCAAGTTGAATGTTTGAGGGTTATGCATAACGCCGGGTATTTTAGGCTGATCACCTATTGTACCTGTATTTGTTATTTTTGGGGTTAATAGTATAATATTGTTAATTCTAATGGAAGGTAAGTGTCGTGGTGGCCACATAGTGATTCCTGCATTTGTAAAATTTGAAATCCTTGAATTCATTTGATATTCATCTAGTCCATAGTGACTCATCAGTAATAGTAGAGATTGGAATTGAAACTTGAGAAACTTTACTCATGACTTCTCTTTATCATTGTTGTTATACTTGCTGGGCAAACTTGTTGCTCACCCTTGCTTTCCTTAAAACATTTTAGTTGTTACCGAAAGAGGCGAGAGCTCGGGAAAGGATAAAGGCAAAGGCAAACCACGGATTAACTTTGTCCTACTATGTTATATTTCTTTCATGCACTAAGACTTATTTAAGATTATGTATTCTGTTGTGTTGTATTAAGACTTAATTATAGTGTGTATTATGTTATGTCAGTTATTTGTATTGGTATCGAGACTTGGGATAAGAGTATTTATATTTTATCAATGTAAATATTTCTATTTATTCCGCAATTAGTTATTGATAGAATGCTTTATGAGTTGCACAGTGATGCACTGAATTCGAGATTAAGGCAACCCGAATTTGAGGGTGTCACAGAATCTCCTCCAAATTAGACTTGTCCTCTTCTTACGGTGGGGGTTGATACGAAAATTTTGAAGGGTATGAGAGACTTGGATCATATAATTGATCTTGATCGTTATTCCATGAAAAGCTTGAATAAGTCTGCCAATCCAGATGATAGTAGTCTGAGGTGTAGTCGGCTTGCTTCTGATAGTAGGTATTCTGAATGGACTGACCTTCAAGAGCGTCAAATTTTCTTGAAAGCATTACAACTTGTGCAGCCAATGCATCAAGTGTTCCTTCCACACTTGGTTGTGTCATCCTCTCATCAGGCCATTGATAGTTAAGCGCATCCATAATCTGAAAGGAATTAAAAACAAAACAAAAACAAATTAAATACAAATATACACGTTTAAATTAAGACTAATTTGATTGAAATTAATATTAGAAAAATATTAGTAAACTAATTCCCCAGCAACGGCGCCAAAAACTTGTTGATCGTTTTCCTGATCAATAAACACACGCAAGTATACGCGGCCCCCAAGTAATATAATATAAGTAGAGTTTCGAACCCACGAGGATTTTTTACCAAAACTATCCAAGTACTAAATTATATCAATGTAATCTTATCTAAACAAATGATTTAAGGTAGTATTGCAAATTAAAGAAATTCTAATTGACAAAGTAAATATTGAACAACGACTGATATCCAAGGTGAGTGAAGCTAAGATCACAATTTCTCCATACAAGCATTTTGTCAAACACTTGGCTTGTAATGTTTTGTTCAATCTCCTAACTCTCCATTTGATCATAGTGATCACGATGAATTGCTAACCGAGAATTCTGAGTATTCATAAGCCTTTTCTGATGGCCATATGAATATCCCCCTTCTAAATAAATCATTATATTCCTATGTGAAATAAATTAGACAAAAAGTCATTAAGAATATCATCTCACAATAGTTATACATGGCATATGGGTATATTCCTATCCTATATGCAAATTATGTATTCCATCTCATATAGAACAAACATAAACACATGTCATTATATTCATGGTCTCAATCTATAATCTATTTTTCAATTTCATATAAATTACCAAACTAATTACCAATTCCTTAGCAATTAAACATTAAGCATAAATATAATAAACCAATTCATATGGTGCCAATCAAAAGGAGAGAAATTCAATTAAAACTATACCGTGGGTTCCATTGTAATCTTAGAATGAAAGTTTAGTTCATAGCTATTGAATTAAATACCATTAACAAAATAATTAACATTCTTAGATTACACAAATAACGGAAAGGAATAGAGAAGGAAAACTATTAAGGAATAATCTTATTCTCAAAAACTCCCTTTCAATTGACTGGGTTCCAAATCTTGTTGGTTGCTTTTGTAATATCCCGAATGTTTATGAGTTAGTAAATCATGATATTAAATTATTATGATGATTGTGGCATACAATGATCCTTAGAAAAGGAAAGTGATGGGTTAAACATATGATAATACTCAGAGTATGATTGAGTTGATAAAGGTTATAGAATAAAACCTACAAAAATCTGTTAAGGAAGTGAATTAAATAGGCGATGTAAAACCTATAATATAGTAATGCGTTGAAATTATTCAACGACAAAATTTCGGAAGAAATTTGACGAAAACCGAGTAAGAGAGGTTTGATATTTGTGATTCTGAGGACGGAATCCTTATAAGAAGGGAAGGATGTGATAACCCGAATTTTCGAGAATAATTATAATAAGAATTTAATATAGAATGATTCTTATTATGAGACGTGTCGAGTTCGAATATATGTGTGTTATATATATTTATGTGATTTATTTGGTGAGCTTAATATGTATATATATAAATGTGAAATATATACATAGATTCAGAATAAATGAGTTACTAGTTAATAATTGTAACGATCGCGAGTCGTGGGTAGCTTGGTAATTCGAGCTTATGGATATTATTGAATAAAATAGACTTTTATTAATAATATTATGTGTTAAGTGTTTAAATGTTATATTATGACCTAGATTATGTGTAGGCGATGATTGGTATGTATGAAAGTGTTCGTATAAGCTAATTTGGCGGTTTCGAGAAATATCGCTAGAGTACTATTTATTGAATTAAATAAATAGTTGATGGATAATAATATTGAACGAGTTATTTGTTGTAAAGATGCTAACCCAAGTTATGGGCGAGATATATGTGCGATGATGTATATGATTATGGGGAGTTAATCGTGAAGAGCAGCGATCGCGAATCGTGAATACCCTTGTAATTTGGGTTTATTAATATTATTAAATATATTAAAATATTATTTTTATGAGATGTCCTTTAAGGTTATTTTATAACCCGGATGATGTGATTGTATGAATTTTTATGTGTTGTTGAACCGCATGAGTGAATAATTGATTTCGCAAAGAATCGCAAAATCACTATTTACGGGCACGTTTTCCGAGGCACTGTTCACGCCCAAATATTTTTACGTCTTTTTTTATTTCTATTAATTTTGTTAAGGCGTGTACGCGAAGAAATAATTTTTTCAAGTGTCAAAAATTTTATTTGAGCTGATACGTGATTTTATCCGTATCCGAAATGTATTATATAGGTGTTCCGAATAAATGGACAAATCCCATAATAATTATTTTTATGCGTCCCAATAATTTATGGGAGTACCCATTTTAATTTTGGGTAGAGTTATTTACCAAATTGGGTACAAAAGTGGGACTATTCGGGTATAGAAAAGACCAATTGGGTGTATTATTTGTGTTTGTTACTCCAAGAGGGAACCAACTCCCCCATTTTAGACCAATCAAGAGAGAGAGAGAGGAAAGAGGAGTCGGCAAAAATGCCTTGAGCCCTCAACTCCCTCATTCCTCCCGAAGCCTATCTCTCCCATACCATCCCATTTTCATTTTTCCATTCCTTTCCTTGTTCAGCATAGCAAGATATAGAGAAAGAGAGAGATAATATGGAGAGAGAAAAGGGTTGCAGTAGGAGGAAGAAAAGAAAAGAAGAAGGGTTCGGGAGAGAAGAAGAACAAAAAGAAGAGAAGAAAAAGAGTGTACGGGTGAGCCCAAGGAGGAAGAAGAACCTTCAAGCAAGCTTTAGTTCATCTTCTCTAACTTTCAAACGGATTAACAAGAGGTAAAATCCCAACCTCAAGTTCATTTCCTCCATTTTTGAGTTTTTCAAGCTTTTGTGATGGGTTTTGATTTTCTGAAGATTTTCTATTGTTGTTGTTAGTTGTGAACGGTTTTATATGTTGATGAGAGGTTATAGAAACCATTAATAACTTCTGGAAGTGGAACCAAGTGAAAGAAATTCATACTTATGCTTAAAGGATGAAGAACATGGAAACTTTGGACATTTTTGGACAATATGAACATTCAGACGAATTTTAGAGGACATGTAGCTTTGATTTGGTCTTTGGTTAATTTGTTTGTTGTTATGATATTATACTTCCATGGGTTATGAGTTTAATCCAGTTGGAATGGAGTAAAAAGAAGTTAAAACAAAGATTTGGTGATGATTCTAGTGAAGAACACCAAGAACACGAAAATATAACATGAGTTAATACTTTGGCCTAAGATTTGGCCATGTTAATATTAATGGTTAACTCTAAATTTTTGATATGTTGTAGCTCTATGTCTTAGGAGTCCATAGAGTCCGGAACGGACCAATTTGAACGTGTATAGAAAAAGTTATGAAGGTTGGAGTGAAGAACGGTCGGATTGCACGAAGGAAGAAATCTGCATTTTCTGGGCACCGTCACAGCCTCCGTGAGAACCACGGAGGCCTTGCTGAGCTCGCTGGTCACTGGCGCAGCCTCTGTGATTCTCACAGAGGCCTTGCTACCCTTGTGGCGCAGCCTCCGTGATTCTCACGGAGGCCCCGCCGACTGCCTGAATCCAAAATTTTTAAACATGAACACCTCTTAGTAAAATGACCATAACTTTCCCATACGAACTCGGATTAGGGCGATTCAAGATGATCCGGAAAAATTAGAGATAGACCTACAACTTTCATTAATTAGAATTGAAATTTACTACATGGACGAATTCTGAAATTGACCATCTCTAGAACTATTGTGCGATTGGAGACAATCGGAGGGCGTTGGACATGCATGTGTGCAATGTGTAATGTTTTCGATGCTATGTTATGATGTTCTAAGTTCTAAAATATGATTATTATGATTTATAATGATACTTAACATTAACTATTGGGTATTAGACAAATTCGAATGGGCATGCCAAGCGTACGCAATCGCGTGTCACTTGGGCGTTTGAATAGACAAGTGTGGCGTACGGACGTGCAAACGTCGTAACGCCGTAACAAGTGTGTATAACCTTGTTTAATATTTTGTTTTTAATGATAATGAAACTTGATATAGTGTTATAACCCAATGTATGAGCATGCTAAGCACATGCAAACGAGACGAATTAGGTGTGTGACGTGTAAACGTCGAAACGCCGCTTAAAGTGTTAAAGAACTTAAATAGTGTTTCGATTTAAACAAAACGAACATTATAAGATATGGAGTGGGATTATAATATAAACCATTATATGAAACCTTTTTAGTGACTAATTGGTATTTTATTGTTAAATAAATTGTGTAGGATATTTGAAAGACGAGCCATCATAATTTGGCAAGGAACGCTTAAAGGCAAGTTCTTTCAGTAACTTGTTGACTTGTTTAAATGTATTGATGTACATGACTTGATTACTAAATCTTTCACTATTATGTGGATTATATGCGAGCATGATTAAAGTGTGCACAATGTGCAATTATGTGACTATATTGTTCTATGTGGAACTTGAATTATTGTAAATGTACAATGTGAGATGCATGAAGTATGCTATAAGATACATGATGCATATATATATATATATATATAGATGAATTGCACCAGATTTATAATGCATGAGTAAGATGCATAGTATGAGAATCATGATGCACGGATAAATGCAAACTTATGTGTTACGCAAAGCATGAAATGTGAAAATTGTTAGTTCTTGCTGAGCCGTTGTGCTCATTCTTGCAAAAATAAAACTTTTACAGATTTACGATGCAATGCAATTATCTTGATATCATGATGATAATGGATTAGGGGCACATAGAAACAGGAAGGTTGTTAAATATTCCTTTATTGTAATTATTTAGCTGTGATGACAGTATACGATGTACGTGAATTTGACTATGTAAACCTTGAGTTAAAGATGAAGGTTATCCTTTATAATAGTTAAGACGTGACTATGTTAGTTACCTGTTTTAGTAAACTACAAGAATGACGATGATGTATAAAGGGCATTTTTATAACAAATGTATAGTTGTTGAATAACATTGTGTATATTCAGAGATTGAATAAAGTCAGAATCTGAACCTTGCGTTCACATAGGAGATTTTGTAAATGATCACGGTATTTATCCAACCTTGATCATAAGTGTATTATTTAAGGTCTTCGTGCCTGGGATTTAATGAGGATATGTTGTAATATTATTGTAATTACATATTTGTAGTAAGCCTATGTTGCATGGGTTGTACCGTGACGCGCCGGAATCGGGTTCAAGGTAAGACTCGATTTTCGGGGGCGTTACAGCTTTGCTCTTAAACTCCCTCTTGTTCCCAGCCGCCACTCCCTTGCTTTTCTAAAAGAAAATGATACGTACTGATAGTAGGTTTTGAATGGGTCATTAGGTTGGTCATTTAATAGCTGAAACCAGCCAAAAACCCAGACCCGGCGCTACGGCGCCGTGATGTTACTCATTTCTGGCCCTGCGACGCTGGACTTGGGCAACGAGGATCCGAAACCGGCGCTGTGGCGCCATGTTCTAGCTTAATTAGCGGCGCTGGTGCAGGAAAAATGACAATTTTGCCCCCTTTTGCCCTTGAAATGCCATAAATGCCCCTCCAATGCATTCTTTTACAAAATAACCACAAAACACAATAAAATTAATGTGAAACACGAACGGGCATACAATTTCTCAAGGTTAAAAGCATCTGATTTGTAGGTATAAAACCTACTCATCACTAGCCCAAGAACAAATCCCAGTGCCGGGGTGCTCCAGTTGACCGGATCCGGGTCAAACCGAGTCGGGTCAGGTCAAACAGGGCGGGGTCGGACCAGATTTTTTTAAATAAAATAATAATTAAAATTTATTAATAATTAATTAATTAAAATAATATTAAAAGATTATTTTAATTATACTTTAAAGATTACTTTAACTGTGATTAAACAATTAAGATAATATTAAAGATTATTTGTGGATTTATAAATTAAAGATTATTTAATTGTGGACTAATGAGATATGAATAATTAGAGTAAGTATAAAAGTAACTCTAATTATAGATTAAACAAATAAGGTAATGATTTAAATTATTTTATTTGTAGACTAGTGAAGTATGAATATTGAATAAGATAATTATTTAAAGAATGTTTTAATATTAACAAATGATGTAAGAATACTATATCCGTGTAATGAGATAGGGATAAATAACATAAGAAGTGAATCATTAACTAAACAAGTAGAATAATAGAAGATTATTTCATTTATAATAAATGAAATAAATATGTACTATTGCGAAGACTAATGAATACAATAAAGAAAGTGGTGAACAAAGAAATAATTAATCAATGTAATAAGAGTCGATATATTTGTAAACCCTAATTGCATGAGACTAATATGATAGATCAATTAGGTTTATATTTGAGGGTTAATAGAGATTAACCGTTAGATGATTATGATGAACATATGTTGTTCAAAAGATAAGGAGTCAAAGTCGGAAAGAGTCGACTACGCAGGCAAGTACCTAAACTTGTACTCATATTGATCGTGCAAGTAAATTATTGGATAGAACGATTCTTGCATTATCTAAATTCATGGATATTATTGTTTATACTTTGAAACTTGATTTAAATCATAATTATATTCTTGAATGATTCTTTGAACCCTATTGCGAGCATTAAACGTACTAATTGTTCCAAAATGTGTTGAGAAGAGTGTCTATGCCATTTGATTCGGCTAGACCAATACCCATGAATTAGAAAGCGATCCAAACAAATTGCTTTGGTGCGGACTCTTATAATCTGCTGAGATGAGCAACCCTCATAGAAGGGAAAATTATATAGCGTCGGGAGACCGACACGCGCGCGAACAACATGTTTGAATGTTATGCATAACATAGGGTACTTTAGGCTAATCACCTATTGTACTTGTTTTGTGAATTTTATGTGAAATATTGTTAATTCATGCAGGAGTTCATGATCCATAGTGACTACTCAGTGATGAATATTCATCTATTTGGAGATATTGAAATCTTGAATTCTTTTGATAATCCTTCGGTCCATAGTAACCTATCAGTAATAGTAATGAACTTAAATGGAACTGTTGAAACTTATTTTGTTCACAATATTCACTTTTCATTCTTGAGCTATCAAATGATCATTATAACCTTTTAGATTATGAAACTTTGCACATGATCACCCACTTGTATTGTTTTTATACTTGTTGAGCAAACTTGTTGTTCACTCTTGCTTTTCTTAAATATTACAGTTAAGACAGAACGAGGTAGTAGTTCGGGAAAGAATAAAGGCAAAGGCAAGGCTGCGGAATAGCTTTGTACTGCTATAGCTAGGGTGATGGTTTTGGTTTATGTATTAAGACTTATTATGTTATAAGCTTAGTTATGTGGTGTATTAAGGTTGGTCTCGAGACTTGGGACAAGAATAATTATATTATATTAATATAGTTATTTCTAAATCTTCCGCTATTAGTTGCTATTAAAATATTGTATGAGGTGAATCGTGAAGTACCAGATTCGAGGTACAGATATCTGAATTTGGGGGCGTCACAATTTTACTATCATAATTATCTTTTACGATCATCTCCTATTTCCGTGTAATTTATTGATTTTGTTAGTATGCTATCACATTTCCTATTATTAATATCAATAATATATACTTAAGTAATTATTTTATTTTGTATTTTATTACAATTCATATTATTACTATCAATAATATTTAATAACGTGTAATTATTTTATTTAATATTCTATTATGATTCACAGTTATACGATCAATAATATCTAATTGTTTAATTATATTTAATATACAAGTACCTATTCTGAGTTTAAGTAAAATTTTAGTATTAGATAAATAGATGAATATGTAAATAAATAAATCATTATGTTAAAGTATTTTATTATAATTGTATGAATATATGAATTACTATTATAAAATTTTCAAATTTAATAATACTTAATTTTACAAAATTTTATTATCAATTAAATAATATGATTTTAGAAGGAATTAATTTAATTACTATATCTAATAAAATGTCTTTATAAATATATATTAAAAATATAATAATTCTAATACAAGATTTGTGAGCACGAGATTATGAGTTGGTTTTGTTAAAAAAAAGAAAAGGTTGAAAAATGAAAAAAATAAAGGCGCCTAAGGGACTGTTTGGGAGCAAGTTATAAGTTGTTCAAATTAATTTTTAAGTAATTTTTGTTAGTATGTAATTTACTTTTGAAATTATAAATTAACTTAGAAGTAGTTACTAGTTTTTGAAAGGTAATAGTTTCTTATTTTCAAAAAATAACTTAGAAGTTATTTTTAAGATAAACAAATTTGATCAAATATAATTTTTTTTATTTTTTTATTAATTTATAACTTATTTTAATTTATATGTTATTTCAACTAAATACTTTCATACTTTATTTTAATTTAATTTTGACTCATAAATTATTTTGTGTTTAGCATATAAGTCGTTTTAACATGTCACTCCGACCAGGCTGTCAGCACGGAAAAATCAAATGAAGCAGCAGCTTCAGCACACCATACCCAACTATCAAACGAGGAGAGCAGAGAGAAAAAAGAGACATACCGTGAAGAGGATCTCGCGTGGAAGAGGATCTCACTGTCGATCGCCGTGGAAGAGGAGAGCTGAAGAGCATTCCTTGTCCAAACTTGTTAGGTAATAATTTCTCTTTTGTGGAAGCGAATTTGTCTGATTTTTTGGTCAAATTTTATGATTTTGCTTTACCCGAATCGAAACCCTGCAGCACCCGAATCCCGAATTCCTTGGCCAATTTGCTGGTGTATAGGCGAATCCCTGCTTCTTCATAGGTTCATTCCTGAATTCGCTGGTGCGATATTGCTAGATTTGCATTAAAACCAATCTTTGCCCTTTGCTATCATCAGCTTTGAGTTGAATTTACTACTTCAGATGACTGGAAATCAGTAAAAGGAGTTGAATAGTGGGCTCAAACAAATTAAGTAGTTTCAAAGTGGATAATTAGATATACGCTTTTCATTCATCAACCTAATATAATAAAAGATGGGGAATAAGAAATTTTTCCCATTTCCTAGCCGCTATGTGATTGTCATTTTGACCTTCATATGCACTTGTGTATGCTATATCGAACGTGTAGGCTTCTCGATTGCATATACTGCTGCTGCTGATGCAGCAGGGGTAAATCAGTCGAGCAAAGGGGCAATACTCTCGACATTCTATTATGGGTATGCTTGTTCCCAAGTGCCTGGTGGATGGGCAGCTCAGAAAATAGGGGGAAGGCGTGTTCTCCTCCTCTCATTCATGTTATGGTCTCTAACTTGTGCTTTAGTACCACTGAACCCAAATCAAGTGACACTACTGGTGGTAGCTCGGTTGCTTGTTGGAGTGGCACAAGGCTTCATTTTCCCCTCCATCCACACTGTTTTAGCCCAGTGGGTCCCGCCACACGAAAGGTCAAGGTCTGTTTCTCTGACCACATCTGGAATGTACCTTGGTGCAGCCATGGGAATGCTTCTGCTTCCAAGCATGGTGAAGTTTAGGGGTCCTCAATCTGTATTTCTTGCTGAAGCAGCTTTAGGTGTTATGTGGTCTCTACTTTGGTACACATATGCGACTGACCCACCTCGTTCCGAGCATCCAAAAGCTACTGCTGCTGGTTTTGGGGAATCTTTGCTGCCAATTAAAGGGAGTCAAAAGATAAAAGTGGAAAATGGAGGGCATTCCATCAAAACTTCCAAAATCCCATGGAAGAAAATTATCCTTAGCTTGCCAGTTTGGGCTATTGTTGTGAATAACTTCACTTTCCATTATGCTTTGTATGTGCTTATGAACTGGCTGCCCACATACTTTGAATTGGGTCTGCAGCTTAGTCTTCAAGAGATGGGTTCTTCTAAGATGATGCCTTATCTTAATATGTTCTTATTCTCCAATATTGGTGGGGTGATTGCTGATTATTTGATCACCAGGAGAATATTGTCTGTTACTATAACAAGAAAGGTTTTGAACACTATAGGATTCATTGTGGCTTCGTTTGCATTGATGGCACTACCCCTGTTCAGAACTTCTGGTGGGGTTGTGTTTTGTTCATCTGTTTCTCTTGGCTTCTTGGCACTGGGGAGAGCTGGTTTTGCTGTGAATCACATGGATATTGCTCCAAGGTATGCTGGAATTGTGATGGGGGTTTCTAATACAGCTGGTACATTAGCTGGCATTATAGGAGTTGACCTTACTGGCCAGCTTCTTGAAGCTGCTAAAACTGCTCATTCAGATCTTTCCAGTCCGGAGAGCTGGAGAGTGGTTTTCTTTATACCTGGGTTGCTCTGCATTTTTAGTTCTTTTGTCTTTCTGTTTTTCTCAACTGGGGAGAGGATATTTGACTGAGTTAAGCTCTTCCTGCATATGTACTCCTGGCCCTTGAGCTTATCTGTTAATGATATAGAATGCGCATTTGTATTGGTAATACTCACTGATGCTTTTTGTCCAGCATCTAGAGCAGAAATTCTTATATTCGAGTCCTGTAGTTCAGAATCTCTGAAGTAGTCAGTATAGTTGGATAGCAATTTGGAAATTATTGCCCTGAGGCATGTTTAAACTTCAAAAGAAACTGTACGCATCACTTATTAGAGGGCTACATATTTGTAATTCTTTTTAGCAATATCTGAACATTTTATTTTTCTCTGTTTACTAGTAGTGCGCAATACTAATTTTGTGAACTACAGGGCAAAATATTTATTTACCTGAACAATGTTATCTTGCACTTGACAGAAATTCCATGTTTTGTTATGTAATCTTAACTAGTAATCGTATCTTAGTTCTTCAATTTTCTCTCTCTCTCTCTCTCTCTCTCTCTCTTCTACATTCTCTCTTGCTGTATGCATGAGATCAGAATTCGCACATAATCAACTTCTCTGAGGCAATTTACTGAATAAATATAATCTTCCCTAATGCAGTCTGGAAAAGAAAGAAAGAAGCTAAACTGAGGCACCCATGGTGTAAATGGGTGTGAGAAGTGCGTGGGGATGTGACTAGTTAACAACATATATTGGTACTAATGTCAGTTTGTTAAGACTGCATGTATGCTATTTTCCCCTATATAATGTGCTATAACGGAAGGAAATAATCCTTCTCATTAGGAATGCTACCGATGCTTTAAATCTCTGAGACATTAACATCATTGGAAGCAAACAAAGAGATGTATATTCCATTGACTTACTTTGTGTTTGGTGGCTTTTGTACCTCTTTGGAGCTGACCACTCAATCTAGAGCCTCGCAAGTGGATTGCATTTTCTCAGATTTGGTCGGACCACTATACTATTAAGGTTGTCAATCCAACATTGAATGGTTAAAAATTAAAAGCATTAACTTTTTTTGTTATATATATGTTGATGCATTGTATAACTTTCAAGTCTTGCTGAAACAGAAGTGAGATTACTCGGTATGTGCTGAATGGAAGACGACAAGCAACAGTTAGACTCAAGGCACTGAACTGACCAATTTTTAGATAAAGGGACATGGGAATGATGCACTTCAATGGATGCAGCTAAAGAAACGTTTTTCTTAAGTCAGTTGATCAGATACACATCCAGTTTCCTGTTTCCCACTTTACATACATAGCATTTTCATTTCAAGATGATGGTTATAGATACAATCACTTCCACAATTTAAAAGCCAAGACAACCAGTGAACAATCATCATTCCTGTAAACTCTCTTCCTTCAGGTATGTCTTTCTTTTATTTATCTTTATAATCTTATCTCACACGACTACCATCACTTCTCTTGTTAGTATCACCGTATCAAAAAAAGGAAATAGAATAAATCTGGTAGTATATGCATTATGCAACATTACTGACCTTGTTTGATCCTACTCCATTTCTTTAGTTTCTGCATGTATTAGTATCCTGGCCATCATGTCTAAGCTTTCAACCATGTAAGTGTTGAATGGACTATTGAGGCGGAGCAATATATGGGAATTTTAAGATTATTAATAATTGTTTTATATTACTCCCTCAGTCCCATAAATACAGCAACACACCTTTTTGAACAAAATTTAATAAACTTTCAAATTCTCATTTGGTTTTTTAATTAGTCCTATTGAAATGTGTGGTTGAGAGTGATTCAAGAATTTGAACCACAAAATTTTTAGTTAGTGGAGGGATCCACTATATGTTTAAATGATAAAATTGATATGACTATGAGTAATTTAGTCATTTAGCCTCGCAAAAGTTGTTAAAAAGTAAGTGTTGTACTTTTTTTGGGATTTCCAGAAAAGGAATGTGTTGCAATATTTGTGAGACTTGTTTATAGATAGTGTAATTGTTTATATAATTATAGTAGTATTTAATTACAATAGTGGATTATTATCAGAAAAGTAGAATATTTTGGAGTTCTAATCATTAGGATTGTTTCTTTTTTAAAAGATTTACTTGGTATCCAAGAATTAGGGTTTTTAGAGTATGTTTGGGATCGCTTAAAAACTGTGATTAGTGACTTTGATTACTCCTTCTATTTATAATTAGTTAAAAAAAAGTAGTTTGTGTTTGGCAAAAAAAAGCACTTAAATTAGTAAAAAGTAAAATGTGTTTGGTAAAAAAATATTTTTTTCACTTATTTCTAGTGTATATTACTAAAAAGGAAGGTTTCAAAAAGTAAAAGAGGAGTAATGAGTAGAATTACTAAAAAAATAAGGATATATTAGTAATATACTTGGTTAAACTTGATTATTAGATTTGGCGAATAATCAGAATTGGAGCTTTTGATTATTTTCATAAAAAATAATTCTATGCAGTTACAAAAGCTGATTACAAAACGTTTTTTGTTTATTAACATTGATTATAAGCAGGTTTGGCTACTTATAAGCGATCCTAACACCCTTTTAATCTCCTATATAAATTTGATGTACTCTTCATTATTTTTCAGAGTTGAATATATTATCGATTTAGGAAAAGCTTTGTATTTTTATGGTGTGTTTTCTACTGATTCTTTGGAATCTCTGTAGGATACGTATTTTTATTCCTTTTTTCATCTTGTTCTGCATCATTTAGGTATTAAAGTTAAACATTGCATCTTTTAATAGAAGCCAATTTCATTTTACCCAGTTTTTTGTCTTCCATCAATTTGTCGAAGTTCGGTACAGGATTGACAAAAAAAATTCGACAGAAAAGTGCGATTTGCAGCAGGAATTGTCGTCGTTTCAATTTTCATCCATCTAAAAAAATATAAGAAAAACAAACCCTATTGTCACCAACCCAGCTGTTGCCCAGTAGCTCATCCCACAAATATAATTCTACACTTAGCACACTATCATCGTAAATTGCAAACTATAGCTCAAACAAACCTAAAATAGCCCCAAACAACACCAGAAGAAAAAAATCCCGAACAACCTTAGAATCCAAAAAAAAAAACCCTCGTTCATCTGCTACAAGCATCGCTAAACTGTTCATCACTACAGTGTGCTACTACAGTTGCCCAAAAAAAAAATAATTTAGCATGCTATTTTGCCAGAATTATGCTATAAGCCTCACTACAGAAAGAAAAAACAAGAGAGAGAGCACAACAAATCTAGCCGCCGACCAAAAAGAAAAGAGAGAGAATAATGTTTTTTGTTCTAAATTTTGTATTCCAAATAGGTTTGATGATCCAGATTTCCTTCGGGCAAAAATCAAGGGGCTTGAGCATCAAATTTCTATTACGTGCGAGCAACCTAGAATGGTTTATTCATATGGTTTTGAGTATTGCAAATGGTGTGATATTTAGAATTGTCTAAAAGAAAACTAGCAGATTTAAAGACACATTTCGAGTACATATTTGCATGCTATTTTCATCCGTATTGTGTACAAGACCAAAAACATGTTCAACCTAATTGAGTGCAAAGTTCTCAAGAGGAGGTCCACAAGGCAAAGTCTTATTATACAATTGATGAGTGTATCACAAGCGAATCATATCAATAACCAACATGAAGTTGGCGTGATGTAGGACCAAATTGGAGAAGAATAATTCTTGAGAAGAATTGGAAAACAATGGAAATTTAACTTCGGTAAGATTCCATATCTCACTACCGCAAGGATATTTTACTTGGGTGATGCGCAACACACCACCACCCCAAGATTTCCTCAACCACAGAAGAGAGGAAAATAACTTGTAGCTCAATATCAATAAATTAATATCATATGTGGAATAATAATCTTGAGTGATTACATCATTATTTAATGAGACCATCTACAATTGTCTCCTCCTCTAGAGTAGTGGATATCTCTTTCATTATCTTTGTTTGTCATTGTAGAAAAATGGGGCAAGTGCAGCTGCTGTGCTAAGTTGTTCCTTGCCTTCCATCTGAAACTTGCGTTTTTTCGCTTATGAGTGCCACTTTTAGTTTCTTGTTACATTAAAGATCATCTCTAATTCTTGTGCCACCTTTTCTGAATTAATAATTCCCATCCTTCTTTTTTATGTGGTGTGCTACCTTGCTGCTCTCACACTGATTTCATTTTAGTTCTCCCTTTTGAGTTTGAGGTAAGTCTACACTTTAAATTGGAAAACCTTAAAAGTATTAAACTTTTTGCTTTTGCAGTTCTCTTTCATAAAACTTTGATGAAAATTATATGCTGTGTTAGTAGGACAAATTTGTTTTTTTTTTTTTGGTTTTCCTCTGAACTTTTGAATTTTAATGACACTTGTTTAGTTAATCTTGTTTTTGTTTATTGAAACTTTACTTTGGAAGGTGCTTGTTTGTTCTCTAGAGGACATCCCAATAAGTTTTAGTTAATTCTTATATTCGCTTTTTCTCCCTTTTGATTTTACGTTCAATTAGATTTGAGTCATTTTACATATTCTCGTCAAAGTATTGATTAAAATTTCATGTTGCCATTTTTATGGATTTGGTGGGGGTTGTAGGGTACTAATTCTTTAGGATTTTGCAGCTAGAATATGTCTTTGCTTTGAGGTGTTCCTCTTAAATGTGCAAGTTCATTTTGTTTCTTTCAAATAGCAGAATTCCACCCCCTCCCCCCCCCCCCCCCCCTCCAAAAAAAAAATAAATTTATTTAGGTGGGTAAGGGGGACAGAGAACCTTACCTCAACCCTACAAAGGTATGCTATATATGTTATAAAGATATCTTCAACAAGATAATATTTTCTCCATAGAGTCCATAATGGGAGATGGTTAACTGTCTTCATGTTATCAAGAAATTGTTGCGTCTGGTCCTGTTGCGCATGCTCTTTCTTGGAGCATTTGTAGAAGAGTTCTCAAATCATGGTGCACTGAACATTGGAGTTATCTTCACATTAGGTACCCTCAATCGGAGAGTTGCAAAAATTGCAGCAGATGTTGCTTTGCAAGAGCAAGTGCCAACTCTGATCCCAGTATTCATAATGGAAGGAGATTAAATCTTTTTGTGCATTCTAACTATAGCGGATTTCTAAACATTTTTGGAGATAAGTATTTAAGTCTATTATGAGTACTTTTTATTTTTTAGGATTATTTTTCTGTTAGTTTCTAGTATGATCTTATTGTCCTCACAAGTCACATCCTGTCCCATATAATGTTATCTTACCCCATTAGCTAAGTGCTCATTTTCTTTGTTGGCTGATGTTTGTTCCATTTGGTGCAACATTACAATTCATAGAGGTTGATATTGTAGCTATTATTGGCCCATAGTTTTGCATCTTGCAAATGAACTTCATATCCCTCTGTTGTCATTCGCATTGGACTCCAGCCTCTCGCCTCTCCAGTACCCTTACTTCATTCAAACGGCGCCAGGTGATCTATATCTGATGACTGCCATCGCGGACATGGTTAATTATTTTACTTATAGAGAAGCAACTGCAGCTATATTGATGACGATCAGAGCCGAAATTGTGTAATGAAGCTAGGTGATTAATTAGTACTCCAGTATCTCTTATTAAGCATCAGTTTATCCTGAATCTTTAGCAACTCGAGACTCAAGAGGGCGTTAAAAATTCATTATTTAACGCTAGATCCATGGCATCTCGAGTAATAGTTGTACACGCACATGCCAAAACAGGTCTTTTGGCATTCTTGGGATGTTGATGAACGGATAGGTTTCGATCGCTAATATCCTATTGGGTTAAATATACTTATGTCTTTCGAAATATGACCTTTTTTACACTTGTGACCCTAATATTTAAAGCCTTACATTAGCATACTCCAAGTACACTTAAGTAAACAAAAGTGACCCCAAAAATTTTTCCAACCAAAAAATACGCCTGAATGCTGACATGGCACCGAAGAAGTTTGTATTTCACTGTATTTGTATTTGTAATTTAATTCGTATTTTCAGTTTATTTTGACATTAAAATCAAATAATCAACATTAGAATAAATCGAATTCACATCCAAATCCAAATCCCACCCAGCTTGCTTCATCAAAGCAATCAAGAGCTTAGTAAAATCACGCAATGATTTCCACGTATCACGCAATATAGAATCAAAAACCCAAATCGTCAACAAAAACTCAGTACTACTCGAATTCAACTTCAAATTATTTGACAATTTTTTTGAGCACTTCAAATTAAACAGTTCAATCTCATTCAACTTTTTCTTACAAAGTAAAACTTCATCATCTTTAACATCAATATCAGATTGTAATCGATTTACCATAGTTTCCAATGCTTGAAGTTTGCTCTGATTCTCCTAAACTTGAGCTTCCAAACAAGACCCAACTGGTGAATTAAAATCAAAATTGAATTTAGGGTTTACCTTAGATTCTTTATACAATTCTCTCACTACATAGAGTTTCTGAAGCTGCAAAACCAAACCTTTATCTGCCAACTTAACACTTCCTTCATTAAACGGAACCTGGGTTGTTTGTAGCTGAAGATATATATGAAGCTTCAAACGAAGAAGTAATTGCAAATATATAAGAAATCAGGGTTTTGGCGAAGTGGGTATTGATGGGTTGGATTAAGGCAGGTGATTTCGGAGGAGAGACGAAGTGGGTCGGGTCGGGTTTGATGATTACGACTTTTTGGTCGGTGATGAACTCTTCAGATGAGTTGAGGAAAACGACGTCGTCGGCAGTGGCGGCGGCCAGTTCGTTCTCTCTTCCGTGAAGAATTCGAAGGTTTTGGCCTTGAAATCAAGTGCAATTTTTTGGAACATTTCAGAGATTTGGGGAGGTTTTGATGAACCATCCATTTCTGTCATCTCTCCCTCAATTAAGCCCCAAAATCTACTCTATTTTTCTCTCTCTTCCCAAAAGAAACAAATTCTTACAACATATATATGTGTCTATATATATAATAATTATGTATATGTAGAGATAGAAATAAGCTTTCTAATCTTCTAAGCTTCTAGTTCTAGAGAGAGAGAGATTATAGGGTGAGAATAGTGATGCTTTGGATGACTTGGAAGGAAGGTATTGTTAGGTTTGTATATAACGCAAGTATGCAATCAAATTACATAAATAGAGCGGAAGCGTGATAAAACGGATTTTAAAATTTTAATACAAACCATCACCATGGTTTTTTCTTGTGTTCAATTATCGAATAAACGAAAGAGATAGAGAGTTAGAATTATACCCTCGTAGAAACAAGCTTCATCGGGTACAAGTTCAACTCCAAAATCATTCGCGTTCTCCTTGATTTCAACGGTGTGATTCCTTCCTTTGATCAACGTTAACCACCCAAGTGTTTGACCTCTAGATTTGATCCACCAAGGGATAATAGTTGTTCAAGAAGATGAGTGTTGACAAAACCCTAGTTTCTATCTCTATAGAAATTGTTCGTACTCTCCACAATCTAATACAAGAGTGTGTAACCCCAATCTATGATATGAATCCTTTTATTTATAGATGTAGGAAAAATTTTTCCTAAACTATTTAGGATTAGGGTTTCTATTCTAATTAAACTCCTTTAAGTAATCAAACTCCTAATCTAATTAGGAATTCATGAGATAGTACTTATATTAATTAATTCTCAATCCCTATTAGGAATTAAATAATAATAATAATAATAATAATAATAATAATAATAATAATAATAATAATAAGACTTCTTTTATTAATTTATATTTAATATTTTTAAAATAATAAATAATAAATATTAAGCTATTTAATTTATTCTATCTCCATAGACTAAATTAAATACAATTAACTTATTATTACAATCATGTCATTTACTTCTTAAATAAATATTTTTCTTTTGCGGTGTGACCTTTTAGATTCTCCATATTAAACCGGTTGTGAATAAATCAATTAGAACAATTCTAATCATATTTAAATAAATAAATTAAACTATTTAATTCATTTAAATAAATAACATTTATTCTACAATAAGGGTAAGCCTCCTTAGCGATCGACGACTTTCTAGATAATATAAATTTCAACATTAATCACAAAAGAACCTTTACAATTCAATCCTTTTACCATACAATGTTCCAATTAAATATAAGACATGAAATTACTGTCAAGTCTTATTTTATTTAATTATATGTATTTCGATTCTTAAATGCACAACTCTAAATAATACAAATTAGAAACTCCTTTCTAAATTCATTCTGCCTTGGCCAAGGACTACTGAGTTGTCATTTATCGAATCACATAGGACATTCTCATCTTTTACTAGATGTGGTAGATTTTTTGTTGATCATTCACCTATCTCCATGTATAACTTATTATATCATACCCTTTGATATACCCTAAAGGTCTTAAGGGACATGTCAAAATATAACTCATCATACACAAGATACTATGATGATCTCAAGTCCAAGGACCACTTGTACTACTATCACTAGAGAAATTCCTATTGACAGGCGAGTAAAACTCCATTAGGTATTCCTTAGCGAGCCACGTTCAGTGAACTTGTTCTCCAATAAGCACCTACATACTTGCTTTAATGTCTCTACACAAATGATTATGAGATCAATCATCCTCTTCATAAGAGCAAGTAATGTATGTACTAATCTATCCGGATTCACTAATCCCCTTTTTAGTAATTCAACGATTAGGAACGATTTTAGGTTTAAGCTTTCTAAGAATTTAGATCTCATTAGCATGATCATCATCATGATTCTAAAAGCATTGCTTAAAACTATGGGTTTATCACATCTTAATATAACAACATTATGTAGATAATGAAAATGCCTTTAATAATCGAATAAGATTACAAAGTATATGCTACATCATATCAGATATGATTGACTTGTGTGCTACTACTTTCAATCTCCCACTTGCACTAAAGCTAATTGTCATAGTATCTAATACCCTTCTTCTCTAAATGACGATCATCCTGTTGTTGGATAAAGCTTCAGTAAATGGATATGCAATTCTTGAGAGTCCACTATCTCTATAGTGACTTCTCCTCTTTTAATGATTTCTCTAATCAAATGAAAGTACTGCAACACATGTTTGAATCCAAGATGAGACTTAGGAACTATTCCTAGTTCTTTAATGAACTTTTCATCCAAACAATCAACTTGCAGCTTCATTTACAGCTATATACTTTGTCTTTGTCACTAAACCAGTAACTCTTTGCTATTTGGAACTTTTCCAATTCACTGCACCATCATTCAAGGTAACGATTTACCCTAAAGTGGATTTGTTATCGTCTTGGTCAGTCTGAAAAATTTGAGTCTGTTTAACATTATAGTTTTAATTCAGACCCACCATGAATCATGATCACATCCTCAATACCAGTTAAGTACTTAAAGATGTTTTTCACTGTCTTACAGTGATCTTCTCCAGAATATGATTGTCAACATCATGCCTTGTATATTCATTATATACATGATAGTTAACTCATGCGATCTCTCTTTCATTGAGGACAATTTAAAGAGATATACTCCATGGCTAATCATCATGAAACCTCTTTTAGAGTTTGCCATGCTAAACGCCTTTAGCATCGAATGAATATACATTCCTTGGGTTAAGCCAAGCATCCTTTTAAATCTATCTATATAGATTTATATCCCTAATTTATAGGATGCTCCTCCCAAGTTATTCATGGAGGAATGTTTAGACAATTTTATCTTTACTGATTGTAGCATTGTGTATCATTCCTGATCAGTAGTATATCAACATATAATACTAGGAATGTCACAACGCTCCCACTGACCCTTTTATACCCACTAGGTTCATTCTCGTGTTTGATAAAATCAAACTCTTTTGATTGTCTCATCAAAACGAATGAAAATACCCCAATTATGATATAATATCATAATTGGGGTATTACTAAACCTAAATTAACATCCTAATCATGATTAACAAAAATCTAGATTTATTAGTAAGTAAATAAATGAAAAATAAAATCCTAGCCAATGAAAATGAAGCTAGGAGTGTGCAAGCTTGTGCTTGACACACTCCAGCACAAGTAGGTGCCCAAGATCAGACTTGAGTAGCACAAGTCCCAAGTCTAGGATCTTTTAGGAGGCAAAAGCTTGGAAATTAGCTAGGAAACCCTAATTTCAAATCACTATAAATAGAATGAGATGCTGGAGTTAAAACCTACGAAATTGTAAACCTAGACACTTAATTATCAAGCCTAAACAAGCCTCTGCAAGCCCAAGTTCAGAATCAGAAGCTAGGAATTAAAACTTTGAAGAAAAAGGTGCAAACCCTAATTTTATGTTTGATCTTCAAGCCTGGAAAATTTTTGTGTTTTAGATGTTTAGGAATACTTGTTAACATGTTATTAAGTGATCTGGGCGGTTAAAACATGCTTACATAACATCTAGGTATGAAAATCAAGCCAAAAACTCAAACTGTTCTTGGCAGTCAAGAACAGTCTGACATGCCTTTTTGTCAGGCCTTTTGATCCTCTTAGATTAGTTGTTTGATCTGTTTTTATGCATCTATGTGTAGCCTACCATGTGATCTTTAAAGCCCGACGTGTATCATAGCAAACAAATAACTAGGATGAAAGATATGATAGGTCAAAAGTGCTTTGACCGTTCGGATTTTCATTTCTGGGCAACCCAGAATTCTCTTGAAGGTGTCTGACAAGATTTGTCAGACTTTCAAGCAACCCAGAATCGACCTATATGATATGTTTTATGTGATTTCTTTGTTTAGACTTGTTCTATGCTATGTAGAGTACAATCTGGTAACATAAAAACACATTTAGCAAACACAAAATCAAAGTTATTCATGGTCAAATCATGTTGACTGACCATGACTGCTTGAGTTTCTGGGTAACCCAGAAACTCAAGAACAGTTTGAACCCGGTGGTTTGACCATCAAATTTAGAGCATGATATGATATAGTTTGAGGTGAAATTTGATATGTCGTTGTACACTGCCATGTTGGCTATAACAACAAACAAAAATCAAACACAAACATCAAACCCGTTGGAATTAAATTGAGGTCAAAAGTCACTGTTGGACGTTGACCAGGTGTTCTTCATGAAGAACACCTTTAGCGACGAAATGCATGCACAAACCCAAAAAACTAAAATTCTATGCAGACCGTCGCTAAAGCCCTTTAGCGACGGATTTTTTTAATAAAAATAAATAAAAATTTATTAAATAAATTATAAAATAATAAATATATATTAAATAATTATTAATAATTAATAAATAAATACGAAAATTCATTTTTAAATTATAAAAATTTATTTTTAATATTTTTGTATATTCGGAATTATTATTTAATTTAATTAAATATTAAATAATAATTATGATAAATCATTTAATAATTGTTTTAATTATTTTAAAAAATGATATTAAATTATTAAATAATTATATTAATTATTTAAAAATGATATTAAGGTAAATAAAATTATTATATATAATAATTAAATAAAATATTAAATATTTAAATATTATTAATGATAAATAAATCATTTAAATAATATATTAAGTATTTAAAAATTACTTTAAATGATAATTAAATCATTTAAATATCAAATTAAGTTTTGAAAATTATTATAAGTAATAAATAAATTATTTTAATGATAAAATAAAGTCTAAAAATATTATTAATGATAAAATAAATCATTTAAATAATATTCTATCTTTCTAAAAATATTATAAATGATAAATAAATCATTTAAATAATATTTTAAATATCTAAAAAATATTCTAAATGATAAATAAATTATTTAAATAACATATTAAATGTTTTAAAATTATTCTAAATGATAATTAAATCATTTAAAAATATTCTTAAGCTTGTAAAATTATTTAAAAATACTTCCAAGCTTCTGAAAATTATTTAAAAATAATACCAAGCTTCTAAAAATGTTAGAAATAATAATTAAATTATTTAGACTAATAATTCGACTTCCAAATGAAGTTTTATCGAACAATCTATGTGTTTAGCCATTAAGGATGCGACCGAGATACCGAATCAACGTCGAACCTTAATGAAACTTGTTTAGTTTAGCGTGGTACATGTTTATATACGTGCTAACGCTTATTATTGGTATACGTAGACTACGTGCGTTGACCGATTGTACTAAAATTATAGTGAGCTACGCTAAGGCAAGTCTCCCAACTTTGTTATATTTAAGCAAGTATTATACATCTTGCTATCAATTATTGTGAAGTTATTGCTTTTTGTTCAGCATAACTTAAGAAATGAATTATTATTCATATATTGCTTGTTCGAGCTTAAATTGTTGTGTCAAGCCAAATTGTTTGGTACGACATCTGATACTGAGAAATGGAACACCTTGATGTAAGGTGAACCGGAAAATTTCCCTTAAAATAAGGTGACGAAATTCCCTTAATATAAGGTGACGAACAGTTGATAATATATCAACATAAAATGGTAGGATGATATGCATACTCCTAGGATATTGGTGAGGCTGATCACCTACCAGATATCCAAAACTCAAATGGTTCTAAGTCATTAAAGACTGATAGAACTAAATGAAATATATGGTTCATGTACAGAACCCTCAGTATACATCATTGACATCTTTCAAATCAAACACATGGTGTTTATACATTTAAATGAACTTGCTGAGCATTTGTAGCTCATTCTTGCGCATATCTTCTTTTGCAGCTATAAATGATATCCCTGGCACGTCTGGGACTAACAAGGGGAAAAGCCATGCTTATTAGCTTTAAATTTCTGTTGATGAATACTTTAAGTCTTTTAAAGACTTGTTGTTGTAATAACTTAGTATAACGAATGATGTAACCGAACAAAACGTTATATAATATATTATGATCCTGTATGTTATAGAATGCGTTATACTCTGATCTTTAAATTCTTTAGAATAGTTGTACTAAGTTAAATACAGTGTCTATATGAACTATACATCTGAATGAGGGTATCTAAATGATGTGGAGAGTCCTATATGGACAATCTTATCATTAATACTGTGAATGTCAGATAGATAGGGAATATTGATATGAAAGAGATATTCATAAGATATGAATCTATATATCTAAGTGAGGGTATCCAAACACAGACAACGTTCTGGCCGGAACTAGTACCTGTTATGGGATACTGTGAACCTTGGATAACTAGAAGTCATATTTTATTGAATATTTATAGTTGTATAGTTCCACGTGAGCACCAGATCTGCTATAGGGGAGTGTAGAGATTTGGGGGCGTCACAGGTTGGTATCAGAGCTGTAGATTATAGCTCTAAGGTAGTTAGGAAATACCTTAGAATATAGTCTTTGAGTCCGTAAAATACTTAATGATACATAAAATAATCTTAAAAGCTTTATCTTATGTGTAAATTTGTTTCCCCCTAAATACTAAATAAATTAAAATTCTTTTGTAGGATGGCAGGAGTAAACCAACACATAGGATGGTTATTCGACGGTGAGCCCGATGAGGTGCCTGATTACGAGCCGGCTACCCCTGAACTAGATTTAGAGGATGAAGACCCAGAGGAAGAGGAGCTAATTCATGATGAGGAGATCTTAGAGGCAGAGGAGGCAGAGAACCCGGTAGATGGGCAGTTAGTAGACCCTGATTCTGAGGAGGATATTGGAGCAGGCCAGATGATGAGTGTCGAAAGACACGAAGAGATAGTCATTGAGTTGGTACAACAGTCGACAGCAGAGTCAGAAGCTGCTAACTCTCGTGCAAACATAGCAGCAGTATTATTGGAGAGTGAGCGAGATACAACTCGGCGTTTGAGGATACTCCTTCAGAACACACAGAGGGAGAAACAGGAGGCACAAATGCAGGCATACAGAGCCGATAGGAAGAGTAAGGCGGCATTTGATGGCCTAGAGCGACGAGTGTTTAGGTATCCGGTGGAAGAAGAGAAGGAGGATTATATGATTGATAGAGCAGTAGTCGGTCACATGATACGAGATGCTGATAAGGGGATGCGTGATAGCGCAGTTTAGTAGTGTCTAAGTTTATGTGTTGTACTTAGTACGATATCAAAATTTTGAGTTGTAAAATAGGAAATCCTTGTAATAACTAGTAGTAGTATAACTACTAGTCGGTTATGTAATCGTTGTTGCATGTTATATATACAAGTTGTGTTTATATAATCAAATTGTTAGTTCTATGTAAGTATATCTTGGTATTTATACTTGCTTTTCTTTATTTTAGAACCATGGCATCAGGACGAAGAACCCAAGCCCGAACTGAGACCACCGAGCCAAATCCTACACAACAATTAGTAAATATCCTCTTAGAAACCTTACAAAATCGTCCACCACCTCAACCCACCCCAGTTAATCCACAGGGTACAATATTCAAGGACTTTAAACTTGTTGGACCACCGGAATTTAAGGGAGCTGTGGAACCAATTGAGGCGCAAACATGGGTTACCGATATAGAAAAGTTTTTCAGGGTAACTAATGTTGGCGAAGATCAAAAGACGATCTTTGCCACCTTTTTCCTCAAGGGTGAGGCAAACCATTGGTGGGAAAATACAAAAATTCGTGCAGGTGAGGATATAATTCCTTGGACCTGGTTTAAGGAATTATTCTTCGAAAATTATTTTCTCCAATCAATGAAGGATCGTATGGAGGTACGATTCTTAGAATTGAAACAAGGAGAGCTTACCGTATCCCAGTATACGGCTAAGTTCAATGAATTAGCCAGGTTTTCCCCACATCAGGTTGATACAGAGGCAAGAAAGACTAGGAGATAGGAAGAGGGATTAAAACCCCAAATTCGTAGCAAATTGTCAGTATTTCAAGTGAGAACTTTTCCAGAAATTCTCGAGAAAGCTATTATAGCTGAAAACGAGAATGAAGCTTTAATAAAATTTCATAAGGAAAAGAGAAGTTTGAGTGAGGGAGGAAAGTTGAAAGGAGAAGTTAGTACAGGGGGTACTAATAATAACAAAAGGAAGTGGGATGCCACTGTTCCTACAAATTTTGTAAGGAAGGGTAACAATTACAATAATAATAACAATAATAGAAACCAGAACAATAACAATAAGGTGGGTCGTTGTGCCATATGCGGAAAGAATCACCTAGGGTTATGTCGCCAGACGGTGGTTACTTGTTACCATTGTGGGCAAGAGGGACATTATTCCTCCTACTGTCCTAAAAAGAGTAATGATAATACACGACAGAGTAATCCGAATGTTACCTGCTATCTTTGTGGTGCAACGGGGCATGTATCAAGGAATTGCCCGAGGAACAGAAACTAATCTGGGGGAGGAACCCAAGTCCCAAACAATAACCCCAAACCAACAGTAGCAGGAGCTGGGGGTCCAGGTCGTCCAACCGCAAGAACGTTTAATATGACGACAAGGGATGCTGTTGCTGCACCAGACGTGGTAACAGGTATCATCCCTATCGACACTTTAAATGCATATGTGTTGTTCGACTCTGGTGCTACTTGTTCATTTGTGTCTAATAGCTTTGCTAAGAAATTGTCAATACCATGCGAAGATTTAGACATACCTTTTAATGTGGAGATCGCAAACAATGAAATAATTCCCGTCAAAACCATCTATAAGAATTGTGCTATAGAGATTAAGGGACACAAGTTTCTTATGAACCTCATTCCCATACAATTAGGGGAATTGGATATAATTTTAGGAATGGACTGGCTAGGGAATTATAATGCAATAATTGACTGCCAGCAGAAGCGGGTGAATTTAGTGACTGCTTCAGAGTCAAAAGTAGTGTTCAAAGGTGGTTGTTCACCTAAACGATCTCACTATCTGACAGTAATGCAGGCAGAGAGATTGCTTAGGAAGGGTTGTACAGGCTATTTGGCATATATAGTAGATACTCGAAAAGAAGGAGTAAAGCTAGAACAAATACCTGTAGTTAGAGAATTTCCGGATGTGTTTCCTGAGGATTTACCCGGTTTACCTCCGGACAGGGAGATCGAATTTGTTATTGATCTAGCACCGGGTATGGCACCAGTTTCCAAGGCACCGTACAGAATGGCACCTGTAGAGTTGAAGGAGTTACTTGTGCAGCTACAAGAACTCTTAGACAAAAAGTACATACAACCGAGTGTTTCACCTTGGGGAGCACCGGTGTTGTTTGTAAAGAAGAAGGATGGAACGTTAAGGTTATGCATTGATTATAGAGAACTAAATAAGTTAACAATAAAGAACAAATATCCTTTACCACGAATTGATGATCTGTTTGACTAGTTGAAAGGGGCCGAATACTTTTCGAAGATCGACCTACGATCGGGTTATCATCAATTAAAGGTAAGAAAAGAAGATGTGCCGAAGACAGCGTTTAGGACACGTTACGGACATTATGAGTTTCTTGTGATGTCTTTTGGATTAACAAATGCGCCGACAGCATTCATGGACTTAATGAACAGAGTGTTTAAACCATGCTTGGACAAATTTGTCGTAGTGTTCATCGATGATATTTTAGTATACTCGAGAACAAAAGAGGAGCATGCTGAACACTTAAGAAGCATATTGGAGATATTACGCAAGGAACAACTTTATGCAAAGTTTTCCAAGTGTGAATTCTGGTTGGAACGAGTCCAGTTCTTAGGTCATGTAATTGACAAGAATGGAATAGCGGTAGATCCAGCCAAGATAGAAGCGGTTGTGAATTGGGAACAACCAACAACTCCAACAGAAGTAAGAAGTTTTCTCGGTTTAGCAGGGTATTATCGGCGTTTTATACAAGATTTTTCAAAGATAGCGACCCCGCTAACCAATTTGACTCGAAAGACGGTAAAGTACGTCTGGACAGACAAATGTGAAAAAAGCTTCCAAGAGTTGAAGAAGCGGTTAAGTATGGCACCAGTGTTATCTTTACCAGATGATACAGGAGGCCTCGTTGTTTATAGTGACGCATCACACAAAGGGTTAGGGTGTGTGTTAATGCAACACGGAAAGGTGATTGCATATGCATCAAGATAACTCAAAGATTATGAGAAGAGGTATCCTACGCATGATCTTGAGTTAGCCGCCGTAGTATTCGCCTTGAAAATTTGGAGGCATTACTTGTACGGGGAGAAGTGTGAGATATACACAGATCACAAGAGTCTGAAATATATTTTCACACAGAAGGAGTTAAATATGAGACAAAGGAGATGGCTAGAGTTGATAAAAGATTTTGATTGTGAAATCTTATATCATCCAGGGAAAGCCAACGTCGTAGCAGACACATTAAGTAGGAAGAATCAGGAGAAATTGAATGTGATGACTAATAACGAGATACTGATAAAAGAGTTTGACAAACTTGAGATTGAGGTAAGAGTTCCAGTTAACTCTACCCAGAAGTTATTTGTCATCAAGAGTAATTCGACTTTATTGGACAAAGTCAAAGAATTACAGGAGACTGATGCAGAATGTCAGAAGTATAAGGCAGAAATGACTCATAAAAAGCATGTTAAGTTTAGAATGGATAAGGATGGAGTACTGAGATACGAAAATAGAATTTGGGTACCTTCAGTACAAGAATTAAAAGACGAAATACTGAATGAAGCCCATAATTCTAAATTCGCTGTACATCCAGGGAGTACAAAAATGTATAAAGACCTGAGCCAACATTTTTGGTGGTATAACATGAAAAGAGAGATAGCGGAGTGGGTAAGTAAGTGTTTAACATGTCAAAGGGTTAAAGCTGAACATCAGAAACCAAGTGGATTATTACAACCCTTAGAAATTCCTGAGTGGAAATGGGAGCATATTACCATGGATTTCGTAGTTGGCCTTCCAACCACACAAAAGGGTCACAATGCCATTTGGGTAATTGTAGATCGTCTTACCAAATCAGCTCATTTCCTACCCATCAAAATCAACTTCAGTCTAGACCAATTAGCCAGACTTTACATCAATGAAATCATTTCTAGACATGGAGTCCCTGTGTCTATAGTATCAGACAGAGATCCACGATTTACTTCAAATTTTTGGATAAGTCTCCAGAAAAATTTAGGAACTCAGTTGAGACGAAGTACAACATACCATCCACAAACTGACGGTCAGGGTGAGAGAACCATCCAGACATTGGAAGACATGTTGCGCTCTTGCATCATGGATTTCAAGGGAAGTTGGGAAGATCAATTACCTTTGGTAGAATTTGCATACAACAATAGCTACCATGCCAGCATAGGAATGCCACCATTTGAAGCCCTATATGGAAGAAAATGTAGGACGTTGTTGGTCAATTTCGCAATCAATAAAACACGCGCAAGTATACGCGGTCCACAAGTAATATAAGATAAGTAAAGTGTCGAACCCACGAGGAATTATGATAAATAATTACCAAATATCAATCGCATGTAAAATCAATCCAATTTAAACAATGACAATATGCTTTGTGTTTGTTGTTGATTAAAACTAAAATAAGGGAAATTTAGAAAACAAGGTTTTACTAACACGGATAACGTTCAAGATAAAAAGGTCTAAGATTACAATATCCCCCAACTCTTCATTTAAACATCATACTCTCTCTTGTTTGGTAAATTAGAACATAAGAATTGCTATCCGAGAAATCACAAGTATATATAAGCCTCTCTCGATGGTCGAATACGTATTTCCTATTGTGGTGTATAGATAGATTTCTATTCTATACACAAGCAAGAATCCCATATCAAGAACAATTGATAAGACACATGTCACGTAAAATCCCATTAACCATTCTATCAATTACCAACTTTCACAATAGAAATTATTAAGCATGATTCTCAAATGGATACATGTGGTATTTAGGTATATGTCTATCCTAAATACAATCAAATTATCAACCCTTAAGAATAATACATAAGACTCACGTCACATAATCTCATACATTATCCATAAAGAACCTCTAATTTTCACATGAATTCATAACTAGGTCTCAACTTATACTTCCTCTCTCAATTCTATATAAGTTACCAAAGTAATTACGGTCCAAGCAATTAATCCTTAATCAAAGGTTATAAACTCCAATTCACAAAATGCCTAATTACCTTTCAAAAGAGAGCATTCAATTTAAGCTACAAGTTGGGTTCCATTGCAATCTTAGAATGAAGAGTTTAGCTCATATTAAATCTCAATAACATTATAATCTGATTATAGTACATGGTTTGGATTAACAAAATAAGAAATAAGAACTACAACATATGAAGAAACACCCCTTTTTTTGATGAGAATCCCGAATTGGTGTGGTGTAGACCTTCTTGAGTTGCTCTTGCTTCCTATTTCATGCTCCTAGCCTCCTTGAGTTGATGAAATTCAGATGATTATTCCCCTTTTTCCTTTGTTCTTCTTCTTTTTCTCTCAAACCCTAGCCTCCAAATTGTGTAGCAAAAACTCAATAATTCAATCTCCACTCCCTGGATGGCTACTAATCCCCCTGCTCTCTCTCCTTCCCATTCCATTATGCTCCCGAATTTGCTCCACTGAAACTCCACTACCAGCAGATGTGACAAACGCCAGCCATATTCTTGTCCCGACCTGTCGCCCCGGCGACAAAAATGCATTGTGAAGTGTCGCCCCGGCAATAGAATTTGCCTTAGTTACGTCGCCCCGGCGATGGTGTCGCCCCAGTGCTGAAAATGGCTCTAAGGTTGTCGCCCCGGCGATGGAGCTTACTGCTGGTCCTTGACATTTTCTTCCAAAAGTTCCACAATTCCACAATTTTCTACCTAGTGTCGCTTCCTGTACAATAATGAAATAACTAGTGAAATGGTGCTATAAATGCTTAAAGATAGCCGAGAATTGGGCCTAGAAAATATCTAATTCGTAGGTATAAAACCCACTCATCAAATACCCCCAAACTTAAGACTTTGCTTGTCCTCAAGCAAAACAAAGGAAATGAACAACACACAATGCCACAAGTATTTGAATGCAAATGCAAGAGTTCTACGCTAGAGCAGTCAGGATATTCAGCCTCAACATTTAAAAACAAGTCCACAACAACCTCCTAACCAAATGATTATCAGAAATGAAACCCACAACAATTTCGCCAAATGTTTAACCCTTAAGTGTGTGTGTGGTAGGACTGTTAGAGCACGCACTGATTACAATTCAATCCAAGAACTACATTGCTCAAAAGAAGATAAAACAGTTAATAGCCAAGCTGCTAGCAGCTATCATGCTCACTAGCCTCTATTTTCACATACCATTAAGCTGGATTCTATAACTATCACCGAGTGCGTTTTACGCTCCATCTCGATTATATTTTATTAACATCTAGACTTGTGCAATGTCTATCTTCATTAGGCTTTTCAATGTCATCCATGTAGCAAACTTTCCACCGACGATTCCCAAACCAGATGGTTTTAGGGCATCAAGCGTAGAAACGCTCCAACGGGCTTACTTGTTCGAATGATAAAGGCCACAAAGACAAACTAGTCAAGATTTGCTCATATCTGTCTATATTTCATTTTCAATTATAACCAGCATTCAAGACAGACATCGAAGCAGTAAATAAGCATAAATATATATAATTTATGTTTTTTTTTTGTTTTTATTTATTTATTTATTTATTTATTTTTTAAATCCTATCTTTTAATGAGCAACAGTTCCAACGAGTTGAATATAAAATCTCACGTAACCACAACAATACCATGTGCATTAGGAACTCCAAGGGTTAAAAATTCAAGAGAAATAGGCACGAGTTAGCATTTCTAATATAGCAATTCAGATCCAAGGTGCATAAGACATTAAAACAGTGATTACCAAGTCATCATCGACTTTCCTTAAATACACTGCTCATAGGTTTCTAAATGCAGATCTACATAATGCTGAGAAACCAAAAAAAAAAAAAAGAAAAAAAAAGAAAAATAGATTATGAATATGTTCAATGATCATCAATCAATGACATTAATAGAAATAAGCATTCATAGCAAGAAAAGTCATTTTGATGATATTTCACATGATTATTTTCAATAAAAACCATCATTCAAAAACTGTCTTTAAACTTGAAAACCTGCATACTAACTATAACTACCATGCTAAAGCATTAAACCAACTGAAACCAACTGAAGTACAAGGAACGACTACTAAATAGCAAAAAGCAAAACCAATAGCAAAACCAATAGCAAAACCACCCCCAAACTTAAAATGGACAACGTCCTCATTGTCTAAATAATGCAAAATGTAAAACTGAGGACTCCCCTGATCATGGTTGGTTGATATCCTCAACCTCAGCATCAGATGGTGGATAGGGGGGAAGTGGCTGGGGCACGGGAAATGGGATAGGCGGTCCTCCAGGATTCAGCCTCGCGAACTGATCAGCCAGAACTGCATTGAAGCTCGTGGTGTAGTTGAATATGTGCTCCTGCCTCTCTGCAAGTCGTTGGTTCTGTCGTACCAGCAACATTTGCAAATCTCTGAGCTGACTGCTGACACGAGATCTCGGCTGAGAGCTGGAATCTGTAGGTGAAGCAGGGGCATCCACTGGATCTGCCTGGGGCTGAATAATAAATCCTCGACCCCGCGGGTGCGACTCTGCCTGGGCCCAAACTGAGTATCTGGAGATCAGCCGATGGTCCAAAACTAGCAGTGGCTGCTGAACAATCTCATCCTCGGTCCACTGAACGCCTGCAGCCCTGCACAATCCGCAGATAAGAGATGGGTGTGGTAACCCGCCATGCACATTACTCCTCAGGATCCTGCGGATGTTACCCTCAATGATGCGACCCACGTCGATCGTGTAGTCCATGACTATAGAATACAATAGGGCAGCCCTGTCCTTTGTAACATCGCTAACATGAACTGTGGGCATCAGCTTAGCGCAGAGAAAAGCATACCAAATCTTACCATACAGGCTTAACTCCTTGCTATGAAAGAATGTACCCCCTCTGTTGCCCTTAGCAACCCACGTGGTGCCCGGTCTACACAAGTCGGCCAGAATTCTGTCATAGTCAGGTGAGGATCGCAGGAACTCAGTATACTGGCACACAGTAGGAGCGTCCAATGTATAGTAGTCATTAATAGTCTGGGCGCTGAATGGTACGGTCCTGCCCCGTACAGTTACAGTATATGGTGGCGAGTCCTTTGCATTAGCATAAAACTCCTGGACAATGGCTATCACGGCTGCCTCGGGCTGCTCAATAAAAGTGTCCCACTCTCTCTCAGTAATCTGATCGCCCATCTCTCCATCCACTCTCCAACTAGGACGCAGGCCACGCTCGGGCGTCAGAGCCTTACCCACTATGAAGGTGTCAAATCGCTCAGCGGCCTCAGCACTGACAAACTTACTGTGATCAAAAGCCCGTGCCTGTGGTGCTGAAGAACCCTCACCCCTGAACCTTTTTGGCGGCATGACTGATCAATACTTGGTGCAAACAACCACAAACAAAAACTTCCCCCAAACTGGATTCCAACTAATTTTCAGTTTCACTGCAACAAACCAATTCCAGCAATATATATATATACCATCACCCGATTGAGCCAACACAAACTCAATCGGTCCCAACAAATGAATAATACAGTGTAATCTCACAGCCTCAGTTTATAGCAGTTGAAAAATACCCAATGCAGACACAAAATACCCCAGATTGATATCCAATATATGCAAAAGCCTACCTCACAGAGTACAAAGGTATCACAGAGTACAAAGGTTGCAAATTTTCAACAATTGCAAAAATAATTCTCACTGAAGACCCAAGTATTGATGATCATGAACTAAAACTCAGAAGCAATTAACATCAACGATCACACTGGCAATTTAATCCCAACCTCACGATAGAGCAGTTACAAGTGGTTCAACCAATTGCAGGTAATGAAAAATTCCAACTAAAATTCAATTTGGTCCAATTCAACCTCACTGACTACTATAGATGCAAGGTCAATAATCAATAAACAACAGCAATTCGTACCCAGCTCAACAATGACATACCTTGGATGATTTCAGTGAGCAAAACCGCAAAAGATAAACCCTAGCTTGAATTCCCCAATTACCTCATGAAATTCCAAAATTTTCGGTTGAAACTTGTGTTGGTGGTGCGAAATCCGACTGTAATGGGTTGAAATTGGTTGTGGGTTAGTGTGGCATGTGTTTCGAATGGATTGAGAGGGGAAACCGAGCTTGGGACGGAATGAATGGAAGAGAAAATGCACACAGCGATTCTGCAGAATTGGGGTTTTTAAAAACTGGATTCCATGTCTATCGCCGGGGCGATAGAATATACTGTGTTTTTACCGCCGGGGCGACAGTGTCGCTGGGGCGAGGGAAAATGAGACTGAATTGTCGCCGGGGCGCAAGAGTCGCTGGGGCGATACAATTGGCTTATGAGTTGTCGCCGGGGCGACGGACCCTACTGCATCACCAAACTTGTGTTCTTCTAAATCTGACCCAAAACCCAACTTAACACTACCAACCTGTATTAAGCATCATTGCACACATATTCTGAATATCTTGCCAAAAAATTTAACATTTAGAGCACAATGAGAGCATAACATTTCTAACCAAAATGCAAAAAAAAAAATGAAAAATTTAGAAACATAAGAAAACACACTTGTCAAACTGAAATGTAACAACAAAATGTAAAGGATACGGATACGGATAATGGGTTGCCTCCCATCCAGCGCGTGGTTTAAAGTCCTCGGCCCGACTCCACATCCATTCAAGGCTAATCGGCTAAAGTGATCGAGGTCTTCTGGCGAGCGAAGCCGCCACCCCAATAATGCTTAAGGCGTTGCCTGTTAACTTTGAATGTCACTTCCGGATTATCACCATAGACTTCAACAGCTCCGTGTGGGAATGCGTGCTTGACAGTGAAAGGACCCGACCAACGCGATTTGAGCTTTCCGGGAAAAAGCCTCAATCTAGAGTTGTACAGCAATACTGCTTGGCCAGGCTCGAATTTTCTGTCAACAATCTTCTTATCATGCCACCTCTTTACCTTTTCCTTGTACAATTTTGAATTTTCATAAGCTTGCAGTCGGAACTCATCAAGTTCATTGAGCTGAAGAAGCCTTTTCTCGCCTGCAGTTGTGAGGTCAAAATTCAACTTTCTAATGGCCCAGAACGCTTTGTGCTCGAGTTCAACCGGGAGATGGCATGCCTTGCCATAAACAAGCTGGTATGGTGACATACCAATGGGTGTTTTAAAAGTCGTTCTGTACGCCCACAGTGCATCATCCAGCTTTGTTGACCAATCTTTTCTTGTGGGGTTGACGATCTTTTCCAGGATTTTCTTCACTTCTCTGTTGGAAACCTCCGCTTGTCCATTGGTCTGGGGGTGATAAGCAGTAGCAATTCTATGAGTGACCCCATATTTTCCCAAAAGGGCAGCAAAATGTTTATTGCAGAAGTGACTCCCTTCATCACTAATCATAGCCCTCGGAGTGCCGAATCTTGTGAAGATATTCTTTTGAAGGAATTTCAGCACTACCTTGGAATCATTAGTGGGAAATGCAGCTGCCTCCACCCATTTAGATACATAATCTACTGCCAAGAGAATGTATAGATTGTTGAAAGAGGGTGGGAATGGCCCCATAAAGTCTATACCCTAAACATCAAAGACTTCAACCTCCAGGATCATGTTTAAAGGCATTTCGTGCCTTTTGGAGATGTTCCCCATCCGTTGACATCTATCACATTTTAGCACAAATTGATGAGCATCCTTGAACAAAGTTGGCCAAAAGAACCCTGCTTGCAACACCTTAGTGGCTGTTTTCTCACCTCCGTAGTGTCCTCCATATAACGAATCATGACAGTGATGGAGAATGCTCTCGACCTCGCTCTGTGGAACACACCTTCGAATCATTTGGTCCACACAATGTTTGAACAAATAGGGCTCATCCCACATATACCTATTAACGTCATGAAGAAACTTTTTCTTTTGCTGCCACGACAAGTCCGGGGGGAGTGTATTACTAACCAAGTAGTTAGCAAAATCAGCATACCATGGAATTTCACCTTGAACCACAAACAGCTGTTCATCCGGGAATGACTCATTGATTAGCACTTTATCTTCCTTATCATGCCCCGGATTCTCCAATCTAGACAGATGGTCGGCTACTTGGTTTTCAGTTCCCTTTCTGTCCCGAATCTCCAAGTCAAACTCCTGTAGCAATAGGATCCATCTAATAAATCTCGGTTTAGCATCTTTCTTTGCAATTAGATACCGAATAGCTGAATGATCCGTGAATACTACCACCCTTGTTCCAATCAAGTAAGATTGAAACTTGTCAAAGGCATAAACTACTGCAAGCAACTCCTTCTCGGTAGTGGTGTAGTTGAGCTGTGCATCAGTTAAGGTTTTGCTAGCGTAGTAAATGGCATGAAAAACCTTCTCCTTGCGCTGTCCCAAAACAGCCCCTACCGCATAATCACTGGCATCACACATCAACTCGAAGGGTTTTGCCCAATCCGGAGCAACTATCACTGGTGCAGTGGTTAATTTCTTCTTTAGTAGCTCAAATGCCATCAAACACTCCTCATCAAACTTGAATGGCACATCTTTCTCTAGTAGACTGCATAAAGGCTTAGTGATCTTAGAAAAGTCCTTAATGAATCTTCGGTAGAACCCCGCATGTCCCAGAAAGCTGCGAATGCCCTTCACTGAGGTTGGTGGAGGTAAATTTTCAATTGTTTCAAGTTTTGCTCTAATCCACCTCAAGACCCTTGGATGACACTTTATGCCCAAGTACTATCCCCTCTTGCACCATGAAATGACATTTTTCCCAGTTGAGCACTAGATTAGTTTCCACACATCTCTTCAGTATTAGAACTAGATTTTCCAAGCAATTATCAAATGAATCACCAAACACTGAAAAGTCATCCATGAAAACTTCTACACTGTGTTCCACCAAATCTGAGAAAATTGCCATCATGCACCTTTGAAAAGTGGCCGATGCATTACACAATCCGAATGAGACCCTTCTAAAAGCAAAAGTACCAAATGGGCATGTGAAGGTAGTCTTTTCTTGATCTTCTGGAGCAATAGCAATCTGATTATACCCCGAATATCCATCCAACAAGCAATAGTACTTATGCCCAGCTAGTCTATCCAACATTTGATCAATGAAGGGTAATGGAAAGTGATCCTTTCGGGTCGCTTTGTTAAGTCTCCTGTAATCCATGCACACCCTCCACCCGGTCACTGTCCTTGTCGGAATTAACTCATTATTTTCATTGGCCACGACTTTCATACCCCCTTTCTTGGGTACACACTGAACTGGGCTCACCCAAGCACTGTCAGAAATAGGATAAATTATTCCAGCATCTAACCATTTCAAAATCTCTTTCTTTACCACTTCTTTCATGATTGGGTTGAGCCTCCTTTGATGTTCCACAGTTGGCTTACTATCATCCTCCATCAAGTTTTTGTGCATACAGTATGATGGGCTTATTTCCTTGATGTCAGCGATGGTCCATCCAATAGCAGATTTGTACTCTCTAAGAACCCGCAACAACTTGCTTTCCTGAAACTCGTTAAGCACAGATGCAATAATAACAGGTAAAGTAGCTGAATCACCTAAATATGCATACCTGAGATGGTTAGGCAAAGGTTTTAGCTCAAGTGCTGGAGGTGTCTCAAGGGATGGTTTCAACCGATCTGTAGCATTCTCAGCATGCTCAAGAGATTCAAACGGGATTGGAAACTTGCTCCCACCCCCGTGGCACTGTATCCAAAAATCTGTAGATATTCAACCAAATCTGGATCTTCTATGTCAAACTCTCCCAGAATTACAGTCTCTAATGGATCATTGTTTAACACATTCAAAAACTCGTCATTCACAGCTTGCTCGATAACATCCACTTGAAAACATTCTTCCTCATCCGAAGGGAATTTCATGGCCTTAAATACATTGAAGGTTACTTCTTGATCCTGAACCCTCATAGTGAGCTCTCCCTTTTGCACATCAATTAAAGTTCTTCCAGTGGCTAAAAATGGTCTCCCCAGAATAATAGGAATGTTTTTATCTTCCTCATAATCTAAGATGATAAAATCAGCTGGGAAGATGAATTTATCCACCTTAACAAGAATGTCTTCAACAATTCCCCTTGGGTATGTAACCGACCTATCGGCAAGCTGAAGAGAAATGTTTGTAGGCTTTGGTGCAGGTAATCCCAACTGAGTATACACGGATAATGGCATGAGATTAATACTAGCACCCAAGTCACACAAACATTTGTTGAAAGAAAGGCTACCAATAGTACAACGGTATAGTGAAGCTGCCTGGATCTTTCAACTTGGGAGGTAGCTTTCTTTGCAGCACGGCACTACATTCTTCTGTCAAAGCCACCGTCTCAAAGTCATTTAGCCTTTTCTTCCTAGATAGGATTCCTTTCATAAATTTGGTATAGCTAGGCATCTGTTCTAAGGCCTCTGCAAAAGGAATATTAATTTGTAGCTTCTTGAAGACCTCCAGGAATTTGGCAAACTGTTTATCTAACTTCTGTTTCTGCAATCTCTGAGGGAAAGGTACTGGTGGATACACTTTTGGAGTAGGCTCAACACTAGGTTTATCTGTGGTATCTCTCTGCTCTGACTCAGGCGGTACACTGCTGTCCACTTCCTTAGAAAAATCAGCATTGTCCAAGTCCGGAGGAGAGCTTGAGTGGGCTGCCCCCTTTTGTAATTCGGGCTCCTGTAAGGTTTGTTTACCACTTCTGAGAGTTACTGCCTGACATTCCTCTTTCCCATCTCTTCTTGGATTAGTCTCTGTGTTACTAGGAAGAGATCCCTGAGGTCTATTTGACATGGAGCTAGCCATCTGCCCAATTTGATTTTCCATAGCTTTAAGTGCTGCTGCTTGGATTTTAATCAAGATATCTTGGTTAGCCATGTGTTTCAATATCAACTCCTCAAAATCTGATTTTCTCTCTGGTTGTGGTTGTGAGGTTTGAGCTGTATGATGTTGTTGAGGCTGATTTTGGAACCCTGGTGGATGATGTGGCTTAGGAGCTTGCTGAAAATTTTGATTGTTGCTCCATGAAAAGTTAGGATGATTCCTATTTCCAGCGTTGTAAGTGTTTTGATACTGATTTGGCGGTCTCTGGTAGCTACTTACAAACTGAACTGCCTCGTGGTCAAATGGGCATTGGTCATTGGCATGTGTCCCTGCACAAACTTCACAAACAACAGCCACCTGTTGTACTTTTGAGTCAGTCAAGGAATCAATTTTCTTTGACATTGCTGCCATTTGAGCTGCTAAGGCTGTGATGGCATCCACCTCTAATACACCGGCTACCTTTGGTTGACTCATCCTAGCAGTAGGCCATTGGTAGTTATTTGCAGCCATAACCTCCAACAAATCAAGTGCTTCCCCATAATTTTTAGCCATAAAACATCCTCCCGCAGCTGCATCTAAACTAGACCGATTGTGAGATCCTAATCCATTGTAGAAGTATTCAATTGCATCCATGGAAGGAATCCATGATGTGGGCATCTCCGAAGCAAATCTTTAAATCTTTCCCAAGCTTCATACAATGATTCTCCATGGTGTTGTTCAAATGTAGCAATTTCATTTCTCAATCTAGCAGACTTTGCAGGAGGGAAGAACTTTGCCAAAAATTTCTGCGCTAAGTCTGACCATGTAGTGATGGATCCCGGTGGCAATGAGTGAAGCCAACTCTTAGCTTTATCTCTCAAAGTGAACGGAAAAAGTCTAAGTCTCAAAGCATCATCCGTCACTCCAACAAATTTGAAAGTATCACATATCTCGATGAAGCTCAACAAATGCTCATTAGGGTTGTCATTAGCCAAACCCCCAAACTGTAACGAATTTTGCACCATTTGTATTGTTCCCGGTTTGATTTCAAAGGCATTTGCAGTTATTGCCGGTCTTGTGATACTAGACTGTAAATCACTTATCTGCGGCGTTACATAGTCTCTCAATGCTTTTTGTTCCTCTGCCGCCATAGTTTCTTGATTGTTAGAATCCCTGATTCTTTCTCTTCTTAGTCTTCGGGTATTTCTCTCGATCTCGGGATCGTAAGGAAATAACTCAAGACTTTGTGATTGGCGCATACAAATCAAGGGTACCTACACAATCAAGTAAATAAAAATTAAAAACAAGTCCAAATTAAGATCAATTCGACTATAATCAATATTGGTAAAATTATTGTAAAATAATTCCCCCGGCAAACGGCGCCAAAAACTTGTTGGTCGATTTTCGCAATCAATCAAAACATGCGCAAGTATACGCGGTCCACAAGTAATATAAGATAAGTAAAGTGTCGAACCCACGAGGAATTATGATAAATAATTACCAAATATCAATCGCATGTAAAATCAATCCAATTTAAAACAATGACAATATGCTTTGTGTTTGTTGTTGATTAAAACTAAAATAAGGGAAATTTAGAAAACAAGGTTTTACTAACACGGATAACGTTCAAGATAAAAAGGTCTAAGATTACAATATCCTCCAACTCTTTCATTTAAACATCATACTCTCTCTTGTTTGGTAAATTAGAACATAAGAATTGCTATCCGAGAAATCACAAGTATATATAAGCCTCTCTCGATGGTCGAATACGTATTTCCTATTGTGGTGTATAGATAGATTTCTATTCTATACACAAGCAAGAATCCCATATCAAGAACAATTGATAAGACACATGTCACGTAAAATCCCATTAACCATTCTATCAATTACCCAACTTTCACAATAGAAATTATTAAGCATGATTCTCAAATGGATACATGTGGTATTTAGGTATATGTCTATCCTAAATACAATCAAATTATCAACCCTTAAGAATAATACATAAGACTCACGTCACATAATCTCATACATTATCCATAAAGAACCTCTAATTTTCACATGAATTCATAACTAGGTCTCAACTTATACTTCCTCTCTCAATTCTATATAAGTTACCAAAGTAATTACGGTCCAAGCAATTAATCCTTAATCAAAGGTTATAAACTCCAATTCACAAAATGCCTAATTACCTTTCAAAAGAGAGCATTCAATTTAAGCTACAAGTTGGGTTCCATTGCAATCTTAGAATGAAGAGTTTTAGCTCATATTAAATCTCAATAACATCATAATCTGATTATAGTACATGGTTTGGATTAACAAAATAAGAAATAAGAACTACAACATATGAAGAAACACCCCTTTTTTTGATGAGAATCCCGAATTGGTGTGGTGTAGACCTTCTTGAGTTGCTCTTGCTTCCTATTTCATGCTCCTAGCCTCCTTGAGTTGATGAAATTCAGATGATTATTCCCCTTTTTCCTTTGTTCTTCTTCTTTTTCTCTCAAACCCTAGCCTCCAAATTGTGTAGCAAAAACTCAATAATTCAATCTCCACTCCCTGGATGGCTACTAATCCCCCTGCTCTCTCTCCTTCCCATTCCATTATGCTCCCGAATTTGCTCCACTGAAACTCCACTACCAGCAGATGTGACAAACGCCAGCCATATTTCTTGTCCCGACCTGTCGCCCCGGCGATAGAATTTGCCTTAGTTACGTCGCCCCGACGATGGTGTCGCCCCGGCGCTGAAAATGGCAATCAATAAAACACGCGCAAGTATATGCGGTCCACAAGTAATATAAGATAAGTAAAGTGTCGAACCCACGAGGAATTATGATAAATAATTACCAAATATCAATCGCTTGGAAAATCAATCCAATTTAAACAATGATAATATGCTTTGTGTTTGTTGTTGATTAAAACTAAAATAAGGAAAATTTAGAAAACAAGGTTTTACTAACACGGATAAAGTTCAAGATAAAAAGGTCTAAGATTACAATATCCCCCAACTCTTCATTTAAACATCATACTCTCTCTTGTTTGGTAAATTAGAACATAAGAATTGCTATCCGAGAAATCACAAGTATATATAAGCCTCTCTCGATGGTCGAATACGTATTTTCTATTGTGGTGTATAGATAAATTTCTATTCTATACACAAGCAAGAATCCCATATCAAGAACAATTAATAAGACACATGTCACGTAAAATCCCATTAACCATTCTATCAATTACCAACTTTCACAATAGAAATCATTAAGCATGATTCTCAAATGGATACATGTGGTATTTAGGTATATGTCTATCCTAAATACAATCAAATTATCAACCCTCAAGAATAATACATAAGACTCACGTCACATAATCTCATACATTATCCATAAAGAACCTCTAATTTTCACATGAATTCATAACTAGGTCTCAACTTATACTTCCTCTCTCAATTCTATATAAGTTACCAAAGTAATTACGGGCCAAGCAATTAATCCTTAATCAAAGGTTATAGACTCCAATTCACAAAATGCCTAATTACCATTCAAAAGAGAGCATTCAATTTAAGCTATAAGTTGGGTTCCATTGCAATCTTAGAATGAAGAGTTTAGCTCATATTAAATCTCAATAACATTATAATCTGATTATAGTATATGGTTTGGATTAACAAAATAAGAAATAAGAACTACAACATATGAAGAAACACCCTTTTTTTGATGAGAATCCCGAATTAGTGTGGTGTAGACCTTCTTGAGTTGCTCTTGCTTCCTATTTCATGCTCCTAGCCTCCTTGAGTTGATGAAATTCAGATGATTATTCCCCTTTTTCCTTTGTTCTTCTTCTTTTTCTCTCAAACCCTAGCCTCCAAATTGTGTAGCAAAAACTCAATAATTCAATCTCCACTCCCTGGATGGCTACTAATCCCCCTGCTCTCTCTCCTTCCCATTCCATTATGCTCCCGAATTTGCTCCATTGAAACTCCACTACCAGCAGATGTGACAAACGCTAGCCATATTTCTTGTCCCGACCTGTCGCCCCGGCGACAAAAATGCATTGTGAAGTGTCGCCCCGGCGACAACGTCGCCCCGGCGATAGAATTTGCCTTAGTTACGTCGCCCCGACAATGGTGTCGCCCCGGCGCTGAAAATGGCAATCAATAAAACACGCGCAAGTATACGCGGTCCACAAGTAATATAAGATAAGTAAAGTGTCGAACCCACGAGGAATTATGATAAATAATTACCAAATATCAATCGCATGTAAAATCAATCCAATTTAAACAATGACAATATGCTTTGTGTTTGTTGTTGATTAAAACTAAAATAAGGGAAATTTAGAAAACAAGGTTTTACTAACACGGATAAAGTTCAAGATAAAAAGGTCTAAGATTACAATATCCCCCAACTCTTCATTTAAACATCATACTCTCTCTTGTTTGGTAAATTAGAACATAAGAATTGCTATCCGAGAAATCACAAGTATATATAAGCCTCTCTCGATGGTCGAATACGTATTTCCTATTGTGGTGTATAGATAAATTTCTATTCTATACACAAGCAAGAATCCCATATCAAGAACAATTAATAAGACACATGTCACGTAAAATCCCATTAACCATTCTATCAATTATCAACTTTCACAATAGAAATCATTAAGCATGATTCTCAAATGGATACATGTGGTATTTAGGTATATGTCTATCCTAAATACAATCAAATTATCAACCCTCAAGAATAATACATAAGACTCACGTCATATAATCTCATACATTATCCATAAAGAACCTCTAATTTTCACATGAATTCATAACTAGGTCTCAACTTATACTTCCTCTCTCAATTCTATATAAGTTACCAAAGTAATTACGGGCCAAGCAATTAATCCTTAATCAAAGGTTATAGACTCCAATTCACAAAATGCCTAATTACCATTCAAAAGAGAGCATTCAATTTAAGTTACAAGTTGGGTTCCATTGCAATCTTAGAATGAAGAGTTTAGCTCATATTAAATCTCAATAACATCATAATCTGATTATAGTACATGGTTTGGATTAACAAAATAAGAAATAAGAACTACAACATATGAAGAAACACCCTTTTTTTGATGAGAATCCCGAATTGGTGTGGTGTAGACCTTCTTGAGTTGCTCTTGCTTCCTATTTCATGCTCCTAGCCTCCTTGAGTTGATGAAATTCAGATGATTATTCCCCTTTTTCCTTTGTTCTTCTTCTTTTTCTCTCAAACCCTAGCCTCCAAATTGTGTAGCAAAAACTCAATAATTCAATCTCCACTCCCTGGATGGCTACTAATCCCCCTGCTCTCTCTCCTTCCCATTCCATTATGCTCCCGAATTTGCTCCACTGAAATGCCACTACCAGCAGATGTGACAAACGCCAGCCATATTTCTTGTCCCGACCTGTCGCCCCGGCGACAAAAATGCATTGTGAAGTGTCGCCCCGGCGACAACGTCGCCCCGACGATAGAATTTGCCTTAGTTACGTCGCCCCGGCGATGGTGTCGCCCCGGCGCTGAAAATGGCTCTAAGGTTGTCGCCCCGGCGATGGAGCTTACTGCTGGTCCTTGACATTTTCTTCCAAAAGTTCCACAATTCCACAATTTTCTACCTAGTGTCGCTTCCTGTACAATAATGAAATAACTAGTGAAATGGTGCTATAAATGCTTAAAGATAGCCGAGAATTGGGCCTAGAAAATATTTAATTCGTAGGTATAAAACCCACTCATCAGACGCCTTTATGTTGGGACGAGGTTGGGGAACGGCAAATGCTAGGACCCGAAATAGTGCAACAAACCACGGAGGTAGTTCGAATTATACGGGGAAGATTACAAGCGTCACAAGATCGACAGAAGAAATATGCTGATCAACACAGGAAGTTACAAGATTTCGAAGTCGGTAGTCACGTATTCTTAAAAGTATCTCCGTGGAAAGGAAAAATACGTTTCGGCAAGAAAGGCAATTTGAGTCCGAGATTTATTGGTCCATTTCAAATATTGAGGAGAATATGTGAGGTAGCCTATGAGGTAGCCCTACCTCCTGAACTAGAACATATTCATAACGTGTTTCATGTGTCCGTGTTACGACCGTACAAACCTGATTATAAACACGTTATCGATTATGAGCCCATTCAAATCGAGAAAGATTTATCTTATGAGGAAGTTCCTATTGAAATTGTGGATAGGAAAGAACAAAATTTGCGAAATAAAAAGATACCTTCAGTTAAGGTTATCTGGAGAAATCAGAATATCGAGGAAGCTACGTGGGAGCTCGAGAGTAAAATGCGAGATAACTACCCACATTTATTTTCATAGACTGCACTGTAAATTTCGAGGACGAAATTCTTATTAGTGGGGGTGAATGTAATATTCCGAACCCTAATAAGATCTGTATATGTAAATTATGTGTTTAATAAATGAAATTTCTTGTTCTGACTTGGTATTATGTGATTGTGTATTTTATTAAACAATTAGGTCAAATAAAATTTTTTTTCGCCCAGCAGCTGTGTCGTGCTTAACCGGACAAAATGATTTGTCGTGCTTTCGGCGAATTCACCGAGAAGCGTTTCGGCAAATTATTTTTGTAAGCTGCTGTGTCGTACTTGGAATTGACGAAGTGCTTTGTCGTGCTTCGACATTAATATAATATTATATTAAATGATAAAATTTTAAAATAAGTTAAATAGGGTTTAAAATGTTACGCGGAAATAGAAACCCTAAATTGAAAACCCTAATTGGTAATAATTGTCCGAATTGATCAATTAAAACCCCAATTATTGTACAATAATTTTAATTGATGTAATTAAGATTTAAATGATGAATCATAATATTAATTATGAATTATTAAGATTAAATTAAACCCTAAACGGAAGATTGAAAACCCTAATTGTAGGATTGAAAACCCTAAACCCTAATTAGAAACCCTAAGACCCTAATTTGATTCAAGAACACTAAATTATGGAGTTATAAATCTTAATTGTGATATAATATCATAATTGGGGTATTACTAAACCTAAATTAACATCCTAATCATGATTAACAAAAATCTAGATTTAATTAGTAAGTAAATAAATGAAAAATAAAATCCTAGCCAATGAAAATGAAGCTAGGAGTGTGCAAGCTTGTGCTTGACACACTCCAACACAAGTAGGTGCCCAAGATCAGACTTGAGTAGCACAAGTCCCAAGTCTAGGATCTTTTAGGAGGCAAAAGCTTGGAAATTAGCTAGGAAACCCTAATTTCAAATCACTATAAATAGAATGAGATGCTGGAGTTAAAACTTACGAAATTGTAAACCTAGACACTTAATTATCAAGCCTAAACAAGCCTCTGCAAGCCCAAGTTCAGAATCAGAAGCTAGGAATTAAAACTTTGAAGAAAAAGGTGCAAACCCTAATTTTATGTTTGATCTTCAAGCCTGGAAAATTTTTGTGTTTTAGATGTTTAGGAATACTTGTTAACATGTTATTAAGTGATCTGGGCGGTTAAAACATGCTTACATAACATTAAGGTATGAAAATCAAGCCAAAAACTCAAACTGTTCTTGGCAGTCAAGAACAGTCTGACAGGCCTTTTTGTCAGGCCTTTTGATCCTCTTAGATTAGTTGTTTGATCTGTTTTTATGCATCTATGTGTAGCCTACCATGTGATCTTTAAAGCCCGACGTGTATCATAGCAAACAAATAACTAGGATGAAAGATATGATAGGTCAAAAGTGCTTTGACCGTTCGGATTTTCATTTCTGGGCAACCCAGAATTCTCTTGAAGGTGTCTGACAAGATTTGTCAGACTTTCAAGCAACCCAGAATCGACCTATATGATATGTTTTATGTGATTTATTTGTTTAGACTTGTTCTATGCTATGTAGAGTACAATCTGGTAACATAAAAACACATTTAGCAAACACAGAATCAAAGTTATTCATGGTCAAATCATGTTGACTGACCATGACTACTTGAGTTTCTGGGTAACCCAGAAACTCAAGAACAGTTTGAACCCGGTGGTTTGACCATCAAATTTAGAGCATGATATGATATAGTTTGAGGTGAAATTTGATATGTCGTTGTACACTGCCATGTTGGCTATAACAACAAACAAAAATCAAACACAAACATCAAACCCGTTGGAATTAAATTGAGGTCAAAAGTCACTATTGGACGTTGACCAGGTGTTCTTCATGAAGAACACCTTTAGCGACGAAATGCATGCACAAACCCAGAAAACTAAAATTCTATGCAGACCGTCGCTAAAGCCCTTTAGCGACGGATTTTTTTAATAAAAATAAATAAAAATTTATTAAATAAATTATAAAATAATAAATAATTATTAATAATTAATAAATAAATACGAAAATTCATTTCTAAATTATAAAAATTTATTTTTAATATTTTTGTATATTCGGAATTATTATTTAATTTAATTAAATATTAAATAATAATTATGATAAATCATTTAATAATTGTTTTAATTATTTAAAAATGATATTAAATTATTAAATAATTATATTAATTATTTAAAAATGATATTAAGGTAAATAAAATTATTATATATAATAATTAAATAAAATATTAAATATTTAAATATTATTAATGATAAATAAATCATTTAAATAATATATTAAGTATTTAAAAATTACTTTAAATGATAATTAAATCATTTAAATATCAAATTAAGTTTTGAAAATTATTATAAGTAATAAATAAATTATTTTAATGATAAAATAAAGTCTAAGAATATTATTAATGATAAAATAAATCATTTAAATAATATTCTATCTTTCTAAAAATATTATAAATGATAAATAAATCATTTAAATAATATTTTAAATATCTAAAAATATTCTAAATGATAAATAAATTATTTAAATAACATATTAAATGTTTTAAAATTATGCTAAATGATAATTAAATCATTTAAAAATATTCCTAAGCTTGTAAAATTATTTAAAAATACTTCCAAGCTTCTGAAAATTATTTAAAAATAATACCAAGCTTCTAAAAATGTTAGAAATAATAATTAAATTATTTAGACTAATAATTCGACTTCCAAATGAAGTTTTATCGAACAATCTATATATTTAGCCATTAAGGATGCGACCGAGATACCGAATCAACGTCGAACCTTAATGAAACTTGTTTAGTTTAGCGTGGTACATGTTTATATACGTGCTAACGCTTATTATTGGTATACGTAGACTACGTGCGTTGACCGATTGTACTAAAATTATAGTGAGCTACGCTAAGGCAAGTCTCCCAACTTTGTTATATTTAAGCAAGTATTATACATCTTGCTATCAATTATTGTGAAGTTATTGCTTCTTGTTCAACATAACTTAAGAAATGAATTATTATTCATATATTGCTTGTTCGAGCTTAAATTGTTGTGTCAAGCCAAATTGTTTGGTACGACATCTGATACTGAGAAATGGAACACCTTGATGTAAGGTGAACCGGAAAATTTCCCTTAAAATAAGGTGACGAAATTCCCTTAATATAAGGTGACGAACAGTTGATAATATATCAACATAAAATGGTAGGATGATATGCATACTCCTAGGATATTGGTGAGGCTGATCTCCTACCAGATATCCAAAACTCAAATGGTTCTAAGTCATTAAAGACTGATAGAACTAAATGAAATATATGGTTCATGTACAGAACCCTCAGTATACATCATTGACATCTTTCAAATCAAACACATGGTGTTTATATATTTAAATGAACTTGCTGAGCATTTGTAGCTCATTCTTGCGCATATCTTTTTTTGCAGCTATAAATGATATCCCTGGCACGTCTGGGACTAACAAGGGGAAAAGCCATGCTTATTAGCTTTAAATTTCTGTTGATGAATACTTTAAGTCTTTTAAAGACTTGTTGTTGTAATAACTTAGTATAACGAATGATGTAACCGAACAAAACGTTATGTAATATATTATGATCCTGTATGTTATAGAATGCGTTATACTCTGATCTTTAAATTCTTTAGAATAGTTGTACTAAGTTAAATACAGTGTTTATATGAACTATACATCTGAATGAGGGTATCTAAATGATGTGGAGAGTCCTATATGGACAATCTTATCATTAATACTGTGAATGTCAGATAGATAGGGAATATTGATATGAAAGAGATATTCATAAGATATGAATCTATATATCTAAGTGAGGGTATCCAAACACAGACAACGTTCTGGCCGGAACTAGTACCTGTTATGGGATACTGTGAACCTTGGATAACTAGAAGTCATATTTTATTGAATATTTATAGTTGTATAGTTCCACGTGAGCACCAGATCTGCTACAGGGGAGTGTAGAGATTTGGGGGCGTCACAATATATATTTGTTGTAATGCCAAGACCAAACTGAGTGTCATTTTGGGTTGTTGTCCTTTTATGTTCTCCCTTCTGTGCTGGGTATTCGTTTCTGGGTATTGTAATTGAAGTGAAACTTTCCTTGTATTGGATTTAATTGCTTGTGGTATTGTTTGGGTTATACGGTTTGGTTAAGACTCTGTGTGTTAATGAACCAAAAGATTCGGGCATCATGATTGAACATAGTAACTAGGATTTTTGTTGTGGCTTAGCATGCCTAGTAGATGTTTGATTTAATGTCTAAGCCAGACTTTGCTTCTCTTTGGGTTGAATAAATTGCCTTGCCAGCATGATGGTTCATAGGATCAAGCATTGGTTTTCTATCTATGTGGTAAGGTTTGGCTGAACCCTGTATATCGCATGAATCTGTTGCCTGTGGTACTAAATAATGATTTTGAGTTTGGATCGAAAATAATTAAGCAGGAACAAAGTGATAAAATAATAATTATTTATTATTTATCACTAAAACTAAGAAATATTTAATTACTGTTTAAAATGAACAAGTATGAATGTTAATATGTAATTATTTATTATTTATCATAAATAATAAATAAAGATAATGAATATTTGATTGTTATTTAATTAAGATTAAAAAGTATAAATAAAGTTAACTAATTAATTAATTATTTATTATTTATCACTAAATAATAAATAAAGATAATAAGTATTTAATTATTATTTAATTAATATTAGATAATAATGAATAGAATTAATAATTAATTATTACTTATCAATAAGTAATAACTAAAGATAATAAATATTTAATTAATATGGATAGAATTAATAAATTATTTATTTATTACTTATTATTAAGTAATAAATAAAGATAATCAATATTTAAGTATTAATATTATGTAATAATTAAGTATGAATATAAATAATAAAATAATAATTAATTATTATTTACCAATAAAGATAATAAATATTTAATTATTATTTAGTTAATATTAAATAATAATTAAGTATGAACAAGGTTAACAAATAATTATTTATTATTTATCTATAAATAATAAATAAAGGTAATAAATATTTAATTATTATTTAATCCTAAATAATAATTAAGTATAAGTAAAGCTAACAATTATTTATTATTGATCAATTATGAATAAATAAAGGTACTAAATATTTAATTATTATTTAATTAATATTAATAATAATTAGGTATGAATAAAGCTAATAAGTATAAGTAAGATTTATAAGTTAGTTATTTTTGGCCTTAATAAATAATGATAATAAACAGTTAAGGGTTATTTAATAACAATTAAGTGTGTGTCGAATTAAGTATTTAATTAATGTTGAATAAGGAACAAGATTAATAATTACTCAATTACCCCTAAGGTAAATAGTAATTAAGCGCAATAAAATTAAATAAGTGATCAATTATTATTTAGTTGCTATTAAATCATGATAAATTTATTATTTTTGGCAAATAAGGATTGTTAACCCATATTTAGAGACAGATAAGGGTAATAAATCTGAGTAATCGAAGAATAGTAATCATAATTAGTTATCATTTATTTTAATAGCTAAGAGTCATTAATTAATTTCTGTTTAACTAATGTTAACTAGTAATTAAATGTATATGGTGAATTGTTTATCTGCTAAATAAATAACATAAGTGAGTGTATCGATATACAGTTATGCAATGCTAATGGATAAACCGACTTTATCAACTGATAGGTTATCCAAGATCAATTAGTTAAAGCTAAAATAAATTGTAGCTGAGCAAACAGGCAAGTTCTATCTCACTCAACTTTTACAATGAGCAAGTTTCTAAACCTTATGCATTATTTTTAATTCATGCAAAAAGGTATATATTATTGCAAGTTATTCTTTAAGCTTGAATCTTATCTCCAAGCATGCCTTAAGTGGTCTAATTACTTTCAAAATTTTTCCACATCTATGTATTCATTGATATTCGCACTCGTGCATTTAAATCCGTATATTTATTAAAGTTCCGAAATTATGAACTATTCATGATTAAGCCTGACCCTTGTTCGGTCAGGCAAGTATGTGAGAATTTATAAAAGCTATCCGAACCAATCGATGGTAAGGATTCTTAGACTGTATGAACACCCCTTTTATTATAGGGGAGTACCCCAGGTACCGTATATAAGGTATAAATAGCAGAGTTAAATGTTATGCATATACATAGCGTACGCGAGGCTGATCCCCTCAAGTACTTATTCTATAGCCAATAATCAGAGGGTCAACTAGCTATTGACTCCTTTGGAAGTTATTGTTCAAAGTCTACTTGACTATCAATTGTTCTAAAAGCATTTATTGTTATTGTTTCCGATAATTCTATTGATGAAATCTCTTTCTATATCCCTTTCATCATGATATATCCTTATTATTGTACTTTAAACTTGCTGAGCAAACTCGTTGCTCATCCTTGCTATATCATGCCTTCATTGTAGCTAAACCCGAGGCTTCAGGGAAGAACAAAGGGAAAAAAAGATGAAGTGATAGACTTCATGTAGCAGATTTTAAATTTATGTGTAATTAATCATTGTTAATGTAATTTAAACCCTGTTTGTTATTTAGGGTATGGATTTGTGTATGTGTTTAAGGTTATTGTATTCTGGGACTAGTAACACCTTCCTGATGAACAACATATGTTTATTTCCGCATTTTAGTCAATGTGTGTTGTTGGAGGTTAATGATGTATTGGACCGTGATGACCGGATCCGGGTATTTGGAGACCCGAATTTGGGGGCGTCACATGTGAAGAGAAAAAGATCGCCCTTGTGTGTGCACAACAAAGCAGTAATGTTCAATTCATTAATAAGGATCAAATGTGATAAAACAACATCTTAAATATTTAATACTCGTCTTGTGTGTGCACAACAAACTCATATTAAATATTTAATACTCTATCGTTTTACCTTGCTAGAAGGAGACGTTCGATATTCCAAATATCTTTGAACGCTTAGGACTTAATATTATTTCTTTGAGGGGTTTACTATTATTTGTCTCATCTTGTTTAGCGCGTATGCACACACACATATATATAAAATACGCGTCATATTATTTAACATGCGAAGCATGTTGTATAATTTATAATATATATATATATATAATAATCATGCACATATAGAATACTATATTCTACTCGGATTGATTATGGATTTTTATTCTAGTTTGGTTCACTAGAGCCACCAAGTGAACCAAAAGGTCAAACCTAGGGTGCAAGAACTAAATTTAAATATAACTATTACATTTAAACCCGGGCTCCATTACAAAGCGGTCTTCAAGCGCTCCTTGCTTCTTTGTCTCCAATTCTTCAAAATAATTCTAACTAATCCTATTACATAAATATTTACAATAATAGAAATCTTGATTAGTAGTCAAGGGGAAGTACATAGGAGGGAGATAGAATTTACAAAGGGAAAAATTAGAGAAGACGAGATACGCAGACCCCATTTATAAAAAAAATCCATTCATTCAAGCATCCTCTAAAATAAATCCAATCACACATTGGTCAATAGTCCATAATCAATCTCTATTTATTATCATACATATCTCCATATGCATCAATAAATAACATTCATCTCATGAATAATAAAACTATTTCATATATGGATTGATATCAATTAATGAGCAAAAGTTTGCTAATATTTAGTTTTGAAACAAAATAAACACTTTTATTTTAATCTAAAACCAAATCAAAATTAAACTCCTTTAATTTCAGCAATCTGAAATCATATTTCAGATAAAATAAACATCTTTATTTTAAACTTTTATCAATTAAATAAACCATTTATTTTAATTGAAGAAAAAATAATTTTTCAAAACCTGCAGACCGGCGCGACCGTGCTCCAATATAAACTAGAAGCGGCGCGATCGCACTGTACCCCAGAAACGATTTTCTGGGTTAGGGCGCAGCCACACTCCAGAATGAACTGGAAGCGGCACGACCGCACTGCGACGCATAATCATAAAATATTTTCAGCCCAAAAATCTGATCGTATCGCATATCAATTCATACATGGAATCACCAAAATCAATAATTACCACAAGGATTGTCTTTGATACCACTGTTAGGTTTGTATATAACGCAATCATACAATCAAATTACATAAATAGAGCAGAAGCGTGATAAAACGGATTTTAAAATTTTAATACAAACCATCACCATGATCTTTTCTTGTGTTCAATTATCGAATAAACGAAAGAGATAGAGAGTTAGAATTATACCCTCGTAGAAACAAGCTTCCTCGGGTACAAGTTCAACTCCAAAATCCTTCGCGTTCTCCTTGATTTCAACGGTGTGATTCCTTTCTTTGATCAACGTTAGCTGATGAGTGTGTTTTATACACACAATTTGAGCACCTTTGACCTTGGTATTTTGTTAGCTTTTGGGAATTTTATATGGTTTTTAGCTATTTTTATCGTATTGCTAAATAAATTAGTTTTTATATATCGATACGCTTACTTATGCTATTTATTTAACAATTAAGCAAATCACATAGCACACATAAGTTAATAAACTATCGTAAATCCTATAAGACACTTAATATTATCAATCCTAATAATATTTAATTCACCTCTTGGTATTATTAGTCCACTAAACACTTTTATTCGTTTACTAATGTTATTAACATCTTAATAATATTTTAATCATCCAATAATACTTTAATCTAATATTATTAATCTCTTAATAATATTTTAATTCTCATATCATTAATAATATTTTAATCTAATATTGTTAGCCATTTTAATAATATCTTAATTGTAGACACCCAAATTTTGCACTTCCTATACTAACCCTGACAGGAGGGCAAATTCGTCCATGGACCCGGCCCACGAGAATGGAAGGAGGACATAAAGATGAAACTCAAAGCCATCTCCACTAGACGAGATCGAGGCCGACACGACGACGCGCAGATGTCGGGAGTCAGTTACTGATCGCTGCACTCACCCGGACGGCATGACACGTTTCCCGGCGATCTCCGGACTGCAGAATGCAAGCCCTTCAACGGAAATCAACGGTACGACACGGAAATCGAGACGAGGTGCGGAAAATGAGAAAATCAGCACAGTCAGCCGCAGATCAATCCGCGGCCAAGGACGGAACTCGAGACGGCACGGGACTCGAGCGCACGGGACTCGAGCGCGGCTGGGGGGAGAACCAAGGTCCAGCCGCAGATCAATCTGCGGCCAGCCGCAGATCAATCTGCGGCTGCCCTTGGCAGTCCCTTATCAGGCCAGTTCGCATACAGAAACAGAGAGGGAGAAGAAGAAAAAAAATCCAGCAGTAGCAGCTCAGAGATAGGGAGAAAACAGCAACAAAATAAGGGCAATTAGGAGAGAAAAAGAGTGAAAAGAGTGAGGAATTGCACCAATTTTGTGAGATTATATCTCATATTTTCTACTCTACTTAATACACAAATTCCTACATATTGTGGGGATCATTTTGCAAGGTGAAAATCTTTTGTTTTTGACATTTGTTTGTACCATTTTTGATAGGCTCTTATTATCCGAATCCTCTTAAATGTATCTTTTTTTTTGCATTGTATGGTGAAATCATGGATTAGGGATTATTAGTGAGGGTTCCATCGGAACAAAATTCTTCCTAATAACCCAAGGATATCCAATTGGTGAAATTTCTAGCTTATTTATGGTGATTTCTTGGATGTAATTTATTTAGATTATCATTTTCGGATATCATAGTGTATTAGGCAAATCCGTGTTGTTTAGTTTCGTAGTATTCATTTTGCGGGTATGTAGTAATCTTGGGTGTGAGCCTAGGAATGCGACCCCGGGGTCCAAATCCGATGATGGACGTTTTGATATATGTAATGGAGGCAAGGTACTCGTTTTGTTGTAACATGTAATCGTTGGGCCTTAAAACGACGCTAGAGCGAGAATCGGGTTTAAGGCACCGTGATAGTGAAATATGTGATTGTTGGCGTTAGGGGATATTTTGATGGCTTACATGCCCATGAATAGCCCCCTACGCGTTTGATATTTCGTTCGATTTGTAAACACCCAACAAAAAGATTTCAAAGCCAAGACAATAAAGATTTTGCTAAAATTAATCAAAGTAGGATATTAGCATCACGAGGCTAAAAATTGGAAGTGTTAATGAAAGTCGATTCCTATTTTACGAGAAAGCTAAAAGGAAGTTGTTTCCAAATGTCACAAAAAATGGTTTTATAAAGAGAAATAAACGTTTTACTAAACCTTGATACATAGGGCGAAAGAGATTCTAGAAATTGCCTATCATTTAGGAAAGCAACGTATAAATCTCGATTCCTATTTTGGCTAAGGTTTAACAAACTCACGTTTTACCAAAACAAACGCTTAATAAAAATCTCATAGCTTTTCTCAATTTAAAATCAAATCTTTCTCAATAAGAAAATAAGGTTTTCTCGTAAATACCGAAAAGACATTTTTTAGCATTCTCAAAACTAAAGCACGATTTTCCCTAAAAAAATCCAAATGATTTTTTCATACAAACTCACCACAACTTTCATTTAGGCACACACACACACGCACGCATATACGTTCCATGAATTAAAGGATAGGAAAAGCATCAAGATTGCGGTAACCGTATTTCACGGAAGTCGGGGGGTGCCTAACACCTTCCCCTCGCTTAAGCAAGCCCCCGAACTCTATGAATCTCGATTCGCAGACCATTTAATTCGGAGTCACATATGAGCCAGTGATTTATAAAAAAACGAAAATTCGGATGAGTTGGTACATCCATTTCAAATATACCAACTGGCGACTCTGGTTAATTGGCTCATCATAAAAAACGATCTTTCAAAACCCCGTCGACATCAAGGCCGACCTTTTCCCCCAAATCACCAAAACCAAAAGGCTAAAATAGGAAAAGAAAAAGAGACGAGAAAAAAACCCGGCGTCGACAGCTGGCGACTCTGCTGGGGACGCTAGAGGGCTTAAGCCGCGTTCATTTCTTGATGCTATCCTATCCTTTGAAATTCATAAAAATGTGTATGCATGCGATATTTTGATTTTTTTGTTGTTTCTTTTGTTGTGTGATTGTGTGTTTTGTCCAAATAGATGAATGATTGAATAGAATTGCTTTACTTTTAAGTAATCATTTGCATACGGTGAGGACGATGAATGTGAATGTATGTTGAGAGAGTACCTCCTCCTGAGGCGAACCTGTCGGTTGCTTATTACTGGACTCGAAGGGGCTGCTCCCCGGAGATGGCTCAGGAAACGCACCACCCAAATCCGCTCCAATCGAAAGGGCTCAAACGAGTAGATTGCGAAGATTTGGGGACCTTCATGCCGAAAAGCCCGTGAGAGTAACCCTAGGATAGGTCATCCTCAGATTAACCCAACGCAGGAAAAGTCTCTTCATGCCTTTTTACGTTTATATGTCTAAAGGTCATGATCTCATTCAATATTCATGTACCCCTTTCCCGTGTCAAAAGAGATTACTAACCTCTGTGAATTGCAGGGAATAGTTGGGGAAGCATATTAAAGCATGTTTAGCGTTGGTTATTGCATTAAAGGACTACTAACTTTCTGTTTTACAGGGAAAGATTAAAAAACCCAAAGCACAAAAAGTTACAGTTTTTGCATGCATCCATATCCTTTCATTTCCCCGGACTAAACTTCGAACCGTTGTTTTGTAGGATTGCTCCTCAAACCCGTTCGCAGTCTAAGAAAGCCCAAAATTCTACATCTGAAATGGCTGATCTTCCTAATCATGGTTCCATATCTCGGGAAGAGTTTGATGACTTCAAGAAACAGATGATGGAAATGGCCACGATGCTAAAAGAGCAGTTCTTACTCAGACAGGATCCGCCAAGCCAAGGACCACATAATATTCCACCACCAGGGGGTGACCAGAATCCTCCTAAAAATATTGTAAACCTGGGTAAGGATGACCAACCCCAACTCAAGGACGAGCCAGTCATTACAAGGGCCGTTCTCATACCTAACAAGACAGTGATTACTATCCCAGAGGAAGGGGACACTGACGACCTTCGGGAAAAAATGAGACACATGGAGGAGACCATCCAATCTCTGCGAGGCATAGGCTCCCTGGGTAGGGTCAATTACTCGGATCTGTGTGTTTTCCCCGGAACCAGATATCCAGAAAAGTTCAAAGTCCCCGAGTTTGAAAAATACAATGGAAAGGGAGACCCCTACACGCATTTGAAAATATACATTGGAGAACTCGGGTCTTATGCCGAGGACGAGGGGTTGAGGATGCAGCTATTCCAGAAAAGCCTAACAGGGGAGGCGAGGATCTGGTATGCCCGCCTTGACAACGCCCGAATCCATAACTGGGAGGAATTGGCCCATACTTTCTTAACCCAGTACAGCTTTCAGGCTCCGATGGCCCCTGACAGGTACCAAATGACAAAAGTTAAGAAGCAGCCTAGGGAATCCTTCAGGGAATATGCGCAACGATGGAGGGGCATGGCCGCGCAAGTGAACCCTCCGATGAGCGAATCGGAGATGGTGATGACTTTTGTGGACATTCAGGAAGCACCGTATTATGAGCGAGTCATATCGGGGATTGGTAGGCCTTTCGCCGAAATGTTAAAACACGGAGAAATGGTGGACATGGGTTTGAAATCCGGCAAAATTCGGGATCTCACGGCTTTGGAAACGGCTGCAGAACAGATCCAAAGCGGTAATTATGGCAGCACTTCCCGAAGGGTGCAAAAGAAAAAAGAGGAGGACGTCTCCCTCATCCTTCAGGGCTCATCCAAAAAGGCAGAAAGCCATCTTCCGGTACAGGTGCAGAGGGTGGGGCCATCCCGGCAGCCCAACTTCACAGATCAAAGAGCAGAGGGACGAAGGAGATATGAGGCCTCGCAAAATCGAGTATTCACCCCGCTCGGGGAGCCACTTGAACGAGTATTAGCGGTATTAGTAGCCCAAAAGAAAATAGTTGGTCTGGCACCACCGAGTGACCCAAAGGGTAGAAGGTTTGACCCGAGCAAGCGATGTGCATACCACTCCAGTTCCCCTGGCCATGATACACAAGACTGTTGGACGTTGAAACATCGAATCCAAAACCTGATTGATAGTGGGGAAATTGTGGTGGAACAGCCAGACTCCCCGAATGTTAAAGCAAATCCCCTACCAAGACATGATGGAGGGGGGGTCAATATGATGGAGGACAGTGAAGTCGAGGGGCCGTCAAGGTTGAACTATGTGCAGAAAATGGATGAAATGACCAACGTGATAAGAAGTCATGGGAATGCACGGGGAGCGCCCATTCGATTGATGGGTATAAGTGGAAATACCCCGGAGGGACCCGTCAAATTGGCGGCACCGAAACCCATCATTCTGGCAGCAAGACCGCAAATCCCTATCAGTAGTCTAAAGACAGTACCCTGGAATTATGGGGGAACGCTAGAGGAAGCGGCCAGTTGTGCTTCTGTGACGACAAAGGGGAACCCCTTATATCTTCCCGGGCGAGTCCTTGAAAGCCAAAAGAAAAAAAATGAAGAGATTTCCGAGGACAGGGCCATAGAATTCTTGAAAAGAATGGATCACCCGGAAACGAGGGGGATTCAGATTTTAAATGAGGAGTCAACCTTAACATCAGTCATGGACCTGGTGTTGTCATCCAATAAGCATTGCAAAACTTTGACGAAGGTTCTGGAGGAGGCATACGTGCCCAGGGAAATTAGTGAGGAAGGTTTCGGCCAGCTGGTGGGCCATTTGATGGAGAGCGACGTGATATCCTTTGCAGAGGAGGACATACCCAAGGAAGGAAGGGGACATCGAAAACCGCTGCATATTGCGGTAATCTCCTCGGGGTATATCATGAATGGGGTGTTGATTGATGGGGGATCGACATTGAATATTTGTCCCCTCAGCACATTGCAGAAGATGAACATTAATCCCAAGCGCCTACGGGCCAGTCACGTGGTGGTGCGAGCCTTCGATGGTTCCCAGAGGGATACAATTGGAGAAATCGAGTTGCCGGTGGAGATAGGACCCTGTACTTTTGATATATCTTTCCAGGTCCTGGATATTGCAGCCAGTTATAACATGTTATTGGGGAGGCCATGGATACACACGGCCGGGGCAGTGCCTTCTACGCTCCATCAACAAATCAAGCTAATCATCAATGGGAATCTGGTAACAATTTCGGCCGAATGTGATGACCATTCTCCTCCCAGGGGTGGCCTACCAGTGATCAATGTGGATGAGTCGGCGGCACCAGCCAGTTTTCAGGCACTAGAGATTAGCGCTCCCCAATACAGATGCTTGGGGACTCCAGCCATGAAGCCAAGGGTCTCTCCAGAACTTACTTTTGTTGCAAGGGAAATGATAAGGATGAAGTTCCAGCCTGGACAAGGGTTAGGAAGAAGCAGTCAAGGAATCACCAAGCCCATTCAACTGCCCCATCAGGTAGGCAAGGCAGGTTTGGGATATCATGGAGGTATAACATGGAGAAGCCATCAGGGCATGGGCCCGATTCGATTGATTGGCAGCCCGGTGACCCCTGTCAACAATAAGCAGGGGACTAGCGAGCCTGTGACTAGAGCAGGGGGTGAAGATTTGGCCCCCACCAATGATGAATTAGCCAAAAGGGAAAGTTTCCTACAGGAGATCGCGGAAGAGTTCGAAACCCAATGCTATATCCCCGGACAATTAATAAGCAATGAAGAGGGGACGAATGTTGCCACACCAAGAGCCCAACAAAGTGTGCCTATCATCGATTGGGCAGGGTTGATTATTCCTAAGGGGGGTATGAAGGGAGACTCGGGCGAGGTGGCCATGGTCATCGGGGAAGTGTCCGGTATAAAGCCACCTCTCATCAAGCACATATCGTCTGACCTGACCATCGACAATTGGACCGTGAGGCCAATAATATCCAAACAAGGGTAAAACCCGACGTCAGGGTGGTAGACCCCAGAGGATGGGGGAACGAAGAAGTTTGATATTTTGTTGTTGTTTTATTTTTGCATAATTATGTCGTTCCTTCGTGTTATTTGAAAATGCGATCGTCGTGGAAAATGATTTATATATGACAAGTATTTTGTTTCATGTCAGGTGTACCAAATTGAATAATCCTTGCCTAACAAACGATCTTTCAAATTTAAATGAGGATTATGATTTTGACTTTGAGCTGGATTTCGATTTGATGGGCATTGAGCAAGACGAGACAGATTACGACGATGCGCCTGACGAGATCAAAGGATGGGTCGAGGATAAACCCAAACCCAATTTGGACCAAACCATCACCATTGATATTGGAACCCCAGACAAGCCAAAAGAACTCAAGATAGGGATAGACCTCACCACCAGCCAAAAAGTAGAAATAGCTAAGTTGCTAAGTCAATATGAGGATGTCTTTGCCTGGTCGCACGAGGATATGATCGGATTGTCCACCGACATCGTGGTCCACCGGTTGCCCATCAAGGAGGGTTTCAGGCCTGTCAAGCAGAAGCTAAGGAAGTTGAAACCTGAGTGGAGCTTAAAAGTGAAAGAGGAGATCATTAAACAATTCAGGGCCGGAATCATTATGGTGTCCACTTACCCGGAATGGCTATCCAATGTAGTCCCAGTGGCTAAACCTGGAGGAAAGGTGAGGGTATGCGTGGACTACAGAGATCTAAACAAGGCCAGTCTCAAGGACAACTTCCCGGTGCCTTTCATACACATCCTGGTGGATAACACAGCCCAGTACGAAATGTACTCTTTTGTGGATTGCTTCGCAGGATATCATCAGATAATGGTGGCGGAGGAAGATCGGGAAAAGACCGCGTTCATCACCCCTTGGGGCACTTTCTGCTATAGACGATTGGCTTTTGGTCTCACAAACGCAGGGGCTACCTATCAGAGAGCTATGATGGCCCTGTTCCATGATATGATGCATAAGGAGATAGAGGTCTACGTGGATGACATTATTGTGAAATCAAGGGTAGAATCTGACCATATAGCCCATCTTAAAAAGCTATTTGATCGACTCAGGAAGTATAACCTGAAACTCAATCCAGCCAAGTGTGCTTTCGGAGTACAATCGGGTAAGCTCTTGGGATTCCTGGTTAGTGATCGGGGCATTGAGTTGGATCCAGCAAAGATTAAAGCCATTGTGGATATGCCGGCACCTCACACAGAGAAGGAGATAAGAGGATTCCTGGGAAGAATAAACTTCATCAGCCGTTTCATATCCCACTTGACAACTACGTGCGAGCCAATTTTCAAGTTGTTGAGGAAGGGTGCTTCCCAAGAATGGAATGAGCAATGTCAGAGGGCCTTTCAGACCATTAAAAAGCAGCTGACTGAGGCACCGGTGCTGGTACCCCCAAAGGATGGGATCCCCCTGTTTATGTACATATCGGTCAATGCCATTGCGATGGGATGCATGCTGGGACAAAAGAATGAGGCAGGTAAAGAGCAGGCCATCTATTACCTCAGCAAAAGATTTAGCCAATGTGAACAGAATTACACTCCCATCGAAAAGACCTGTTGTGCTCTGGCCTAGGCTGCAGGGAGATTACAGCATTACCTCCATGGGCATACTACATACCTGATATCGAGAATGGATCCCCTGAAGTATATTTTTGAAAGGCCCATGTTGAATTGTCGACTATCAAGATGGCAGTTAATCTTACAGCAGTTCGACATGGTATACGTAACTCAGAAAGCCATGAAGGGGCAAGGAATCGCAGATCAGTTGGCCGAGATGCCGTCGGGAGGGATGGAACCATTAGAAACTCCTCTACCGAGTGAAGATATATTCTGGGTATCAGATACGAAATGCAATGATGAGGGACAATTCTGGAAGCTGTATTTTGATGGTGCTATGAATGCTGAAGGGGCAGGAGCCGGAGCAGTCCTGGTCTCTATCACCGGAGAACAATACCCCGTAGCCGCTAAACTGCATTTCAGCAATTCGAACAACACCACGGAATACGAGGGATGTATCTTGGGACTCCGCTTGGCCCGCGACATGGGAGTGAGGAGGCTAGCAGTGTTCGGGGATTCAGAATTGGTAATCAGACAGGCAATCAGGGTGTACAACACTAAAGAGCTTCGGTTACTCCCATACCATCGTTGTGTTACCCAGCTGATGCAAGAGTTCGAAGATATCGCTTTTCGACATATCCCCCGGGGTCGGAATGATTTTGCAGATGCATTGGCAACCCTGGCCTCCTTAATCCGCATAATCAAAAGAAAAGACATTCCGCAGGTTGAGATAGCCGTACAAAATGCCCCGGCATATGAGGAGCATGTGGCAGTGTTATCAGACGAGGTGGGGTTGACAAGGCAGCCCTGGTATCATAACATCAGGGAATATTTGAGAGATAGATCCATTCCCGACCAGGCAAGTCGAACTGAAAGGATGAGAATTCAAAAAATGGCGATGAAGTTCTACTTGAGTGGGGATTCACTCTACAAGAGGGATGCCGGTTTGGGACTATTGCAGTGCGTGGATCAGGCGCAGGCCCAAAGGATTATGAACGAAATACATGGTGGAATGTGTGGGCCACACATGAGTGGACCGATGCTGGCCAAAAAGATCTTGAGAACGGGGCATTACTGGTTAACATTGAAAGCCGACTGCGATGATCATGTCAAACGGTGTTATTAATGCCAAGCGCACGGTAATGTGATCCATACGCCCCCCAATGAACTGCACTGTATGACCTCCCCTTGGCCATTCTCAATGTGGGGAATGGATGTAATCGGGCCAATAGAGCCCAAAGCAAGCAACGGGCACCGATTCATTTTCGTAATGATCGATTATTTCACCAAGTGGGTAGAGGCAGCCTCTTTCCCCAAAGTCACTCAGGAGGTTATCGTTGGGTTCATCAGGAATAATGTCGTTTGTCGATACGGGCAACCTGAGGTTTTGGTCTCCGACAATGCTAAGAATTTGAACAACGCCCTCATGAAGGGATTATGCGACCAGTTTAAGATCAAACACCTCAACTCTGTCATTTACCGTCCCAAAATGAATGGGGCAGTGGAGGCTGCCAATAAGAACATCAAGAAGATCATGGCAAAAATGTCTGCTAATCATCGGGGATGGCCAGATCTGCTACCCCTCACCCTGCTGGCATATCGAACATCAACGCGTACTTCTACAGGGGCAACCCCTTACGCTTTGGTGTATGGAATGGAGGCCGTCCTGCCAATTGAGGTTGAGATGACATCCCTCAGAATAATGATCGATGCTCAGATAAGCGAGGAGGATTGGATGCAAGATCGATACGACCAGTTGGCCCTAATTGATGAAAGGAGGGTGGCTGCTGTTTGGCACGGTCAGTTATATCAACAAAGGATCTCCCGATCATATGACAAAAGGATAAGGCCTCGGAAATTCAAGGAGAATAACCTGGTGCTAAAGAGAGTCATGCCTTGCCAAGACGAAGCCAAGGGGAAGTTTGCCCCAAACTGGGAGGGACCTTTTGTAATTAAGAAGGTGCTATCCGGAGGAGCCCTCATATTGCAAGAAATGGATGGTGAGACATTTCCACAACCCCTAAATTCTGACTCAGTGAAGCGATTCTACGCTTAAATCATCAATTTCCTTTTTCCTTTGAGGAGCGAACTACGTAGGACCTGATCTCCCAACTTGTGGGGGTACGTAGGCAGCCATTATGGCGCGGTCCGATCCATAAAAAAAAAAAATAATAATAATCCTTCCCCTAAAACAAAGTCAATTCCCAACAGCCAGATAAACCTGCCTAAACCCTCAAAACTTTCCCGAAACCAGCCAACCAATCCTTTCCATACCAAATTGACATAACCCCGATCAAACCAAACAGTTAGCCAAAGTCTGAAACTCAATCCAATGAAATCGACATGGGTACGGCCATATCTGTCAAATCTCCATCAAGACTTGAGAAGAGAAAGAAAGCGAAATGTCAAAATCATGATCAACCGGATAAAATGATGATCCAATGAAGGGCAACGATACAACAAAGAGGGAAAATGACTAAATTTAAATACCTGTTTACATATATAAGTCTTTTGTTACAAGATTTCCTTCTCAATAACCGATGAAATTAACATAGTCTATGCAGGAAATAAAACAATCTACAAATCTGCAACTAACTGAAGCAGGATGGATAGGGTGGTGGATAGATCTGGGGCATCAGCATCCCCTGAAATCTGCTGTCCCATCATGTCGATGCGGTCCAACAAGGCAGCGGCCCGGCTGATAGTCCCAGAGTGTGCATCTATGACTGTCCTAGCCTGAAGAGCAATGACATCTCTATCAGCTATGGCAGCATCTCTGGCTAGAATAGCAGCATCCCTCTCAGCAATGACGGCATCCCTCTCAGATTCAATAGCCATCAAAGACAGTCGGATCCGGCTATGTTCAGTGTCATGACTAGGGAGAGAGTCGGCTGAGATCGAGTGATGTATGGTATCGTCTGGGAAAGTCACTCTAGAGTCATCAAAAGTCCCAGTCTGACTCACACCAACCGCATCCGAATCTCCGCGCAACCATTGCACATAAGCGAATGTCTAGATGGGGCAACTATCATTATACTCGGCCAGGATCCAACGAGGCCAAAGATCATATACCCGCAGTAGGTCTCTCTCTGTCTGGGATGATATAGGGAATCGGTAGTCGGCCGCGCCCGTGAAGAGGTGGAAATCCTGTGTCTGATCAAACTGCCCCATCACCGCCATGGGATGATAAGTCGTCACACCCCTCAAGCCAGCAATGGGAATGAAGTCCAGGTCGGGCACATGAGTCAAGAAGCTCATAAAGGAGTAATAACCCGAATAAACCAGGAGATGAAAGGGATCCTCGATGACCGACAGAAATGCTGTCCAGGAGGCCGCATCAGTACAGCTCACAGGACGAAATGAAAACTGCGTGGTTATATCATGACTGAAGCAAAACCCTTGGCGACGGAGATGGCCGATGGGACTAAGATGACTCATGAACCACACATACAACAAAGTCGAGCTCCCTCGGAATACTCTGCCTCGGAAGGACTGACAGTATGAGGCTGACATGTAAGTATCCGCCAATATCATGGGAAGAATGGTGTGATCCTCCTGAAGGGCCCTGACGGCCGCGACCACCCGCATGTCCAAATGATCAGGTCCCGCGGGCAAGTACAGAACTGAGATGATACAGGCCATCAGAACGTCTAGCCTCAGAACGCCCCAGCGCTCCTCCGATACAGAAAAAATCCCCAGGAAAGTGGCGAAAACTGTTAGGAGAGCCGAATCGGTCAATCAAAAAATGAAGAGGAACCAGGTGATCTGATGTGATCGCCGATAGCAGAACCGCCCTCCGCAACCCAGTAAAAGTCAAGAACTGACGGCGCATGGGACCAGACGTGACCCGGACACAGGGTCTATCCAAAGGCAGGCCGGTGAAACGAGCATACTCCTCAAGGGTAGGGGTCAGCTCTACTGTCCCTAGCCTGAACACTTGACGAACAGGGACCCAATATCTCAAAATACCATCCACAAAGCCCGCTGGCACCTGAAAGGTTAATAAGGACCGAGAATGTCCCAAAAGACCATCTGCGATGACCCTGTCGGCCGACGATAAACCGTCCAACCAACGGAGGAGGCTGCCAAGCAACCCTGTAGGAGGAATGGAATCCAAGCATACCACGACATCTGAGGACGTCATCTGTGAAAATAGTATCAAAAGGACCATACAGGGGTCATTTTCTATCCATGAATAAAAAGCATGCATCATACAGTCAATAATAAAGCATATGAATTTCATGAGGATAAAAGATAAAGAACTGTGCATAAATAAATAAATGAGTTCAGTACATAGTGCATGAAATGAAAAATAAATCTAAACAGGTACTGGTACGAAAAGCCCTATCCTATCCTGATCTAGATAAAGTCAATCTCATCTATGAAGGCGGGATCCTCAAACTGATCCCCCGGGGTCGCCGAAGTCGAGGGCCCAAAGTTCATGTCGGGGATGTATGGCCGCGCGGTGGCATCAGATGAGCTCGGCCCCGCATCATAACCCGTACCATCAGGATCATAGGTGTAAGCATCCTCTGGAGTCCGGCCCAGCACCCGAAGATATAGGGACAACTGGTCTACCTGACGGGTCAGAGTGGCAATCTGCTCGGCATGGGTAGGGCTCCGAACGCAGGCTGCCCAGTCAGTCATCATCACCGAGCCAGGGACCATATCCCCGAGGAAGAATGTGGCCCGGGTCTGAGGACCGATAGTGCGGGGCACCCACCAAGTACGGAAAGCATCACTCGTACTGGGACCCGTAGAAAGCATCCGGCCGTCCTCCCCTGCAAGCATGATCCCTGAGGGCTGAGAGTCCAGCGGCCAGGAGGTAGTGAAAGGAAGGGAATGCGGGATCCGGATCTCTCCTGTGACGCATCTGAATGCGCGCTCCCCCAGATACATCACCCATCCTCCAATACTCTGCAAAGTGAGGCGACGGGTGGAAAGCTCAAACTCCGGACCAGAGGGGTTCCCAGCATCAAACCCCTCAGCCAAATGCTCGGAGAGGTAGGGAATCCAGACGACATCTACCGCAGTGATCAGCTCCAGCTGGATGCGGCAGTGTGCAAAGCTGCCTGATATCGGGACCTCCTCCAGAGTGCTGTGATGCCACCGTCGGCCCCGGGGATAAGTATCAAGGCCGAGAGTAGTGACAGGGCTCAGGCATGGAAGACGCTCGTAGGCCCAGAACTGCGAACAGAAACAGTGAAAGGCATGAGTAACCGATAGACGCAGAAAGAAAAGAAATGAATTGACGGGAAATACATTAAGAAAAAAAGAAAGAAGTCTCACCAGCAGAAAATGATAGAATCCGAGCCAAGCGTCTGTCTGGCCCTCCGAGCGTAGACGCATGCCATGGAGGAAATAGGCAAAGGTGAATGACCCCCAGTCATAGTCACCGATGCGGTCCACGTCTCTGACCGCTCCTACGACGCTGAAATGAATGGTGGAGGAGTTGTTCCCCAGAAAACAACCCCTCATGATGGTCAGGAACAGGCGTCGTAGCAGAATGTCCCTGGTGCCCTGATCCGCTGGAATGGGCAGTGCGTACAGACCCCCAACAGCATCGACAGCCAAAGCACCGGATCGAATGCTACGGGCCTTAAAGACCCGATCCTCAGCACCAAAGCCCAATAAAGCCCGGACCTCCACAGGAGTGATGTCGAGATCTAGAGGAACGCGGGACCCGGCAAACTCTATGCCCGTAATGTATCTCCAATCCCAGGGGGTCAGCACAACCTCGCAGTCCAGAAGGTGAAGAGACTGCGTCTGGTGGAACCAGCGCTCTGATAAGGCCCTCATGTAACCCCAGGGGCACTGCCGGGGAATGATGGTAAAGAAGTGACGAAAGCCCCAAGAATCCACCACCGCCCGGTAGTCACTGTGCAAAGCCGTGTAAAGGGAGTAGATGTTGAACCAGTTGCCCCTCGGCTGAGTAAACTCGGGTACCTGGGGCAGTCACCAATGGGTCAGTCCGGATAAAAGGAGCATTGGGAAATCGAGAATAAAATCAGAATAGAACCGAATATACCTCGTTAGCCACGAGAGATGCCGAGGGATGACGACTGAGATCCCGACCCAATAGATCGGGGATCTGCACAGATGCGCCAGACGGGGCACTATGAGGAGATGGAGCCGGTGTGCTGGATGATGGTCCCTCTGCCGCGACCTCCGGAGGAACAGCCTCCTCAACGTCCGGATGAGCAGGACGAATGACAGCCTCCGCCAAGCGGCGAGCCTGACGGGTCCGAGGAGGAACGGGGGCAGGTGCAGCCCTACGACGACGAACACCTGAGGTCCGTGATACGGAGGAGCTACTATGAGCGTCGGGATCCATAGCTGGAACAGAACAGGCAAGGAGGAAGGTAAGTTCCCTTTTGAATTATGTCACGAATATTCTAAATTCCTACCCACATCATATAATTAATGCAACATGATGCATGTTTATGGTATATAAAAAAAAAAAAAAAAATAAAATAAAATAAAATTCGGCAGAGTTCCGTTTGTAAAATGGACATCCCAGGCATAAGCCAAACGTGTTTTCAATCAATCCAAGCCTCAAACAAATCAAAATTGCATTCATATGTGTAGTTACAACATGTAAAGTACAGTAATGCATGATTTTCTTGTAGAAAAGAAATAACAGTATGTGGGACCACATCATGAGCATAAAATAGGACTCACACAATTGCTACATAGCATGCATATATGATAATACATAGCATAGCATTGTAAAGCATACATTTCTATCTCTAAACATGCAAATAGCCAAATGTATAGTAAAACGCTGACGAAATTGAAAAGTGAACGGTCAAAGTGTTACCTGTAGCGCGTAGGGCGATCCTACCAGAGCGGTTTTGCAGAAAAGTTGGAGAAATCGACAAAAGGCCTTTGCAAACGAGCAAAATCTCAAGAATCTATGTGGGGTACGAAGTTGAAAGTGACAGATCTGGAGGCGGCGAGCCGCTTAAGAATCCCGATCTTGGCCGCAGATCTATCTGCGGCTGGCCGCAGATCAATCTGCGGCTGGCCGCAGATCTATCTGCGGCTGGCCGCAGATCCATCTGCGGCTGGCCCTGGTGGGTCCCCTTGGCTCCCTTGCAGCCGTTTTGATGTGTCTAGTGAAAATGAATTACGAGATGGGTGACCGGCAACGATACCCGGCCCCGACGAGACGATCGACCGGCGACGATAACCGGCGATTACGAGATGGATGTCCGGCGACGAAAACCGGCTCCGGCAAGATAACCAACCGGCGACGATAACCGGGGGTTACGAGATGGGTGACCGGCGACGGTAACCGGCCCCGACGAGAGGATCGACCGGCGACGATAACCGGCGATTACGAGATGGATGTCCGGCGACGAAAACCAGCTCCGACGAGATAATCGACCGGCGGCGATAACCGGCGATTACGAGATGGATGTCCGGCGACGATACCCGGCCCCGACAAGACGATCGACCGGCGTCGATAACCGGCGATTACGAGATGGATGTCCGGCGACGAAAACTGGCTCCGGCAAGATAACCAACCGGCGACGATAACCGGGGGTTACGAGATGGGTGACCGGCGACGATAACCGGCCCCGACGAGAGGATCGACCGGCGACGATAACCGGCGACGATAACCGGCGAGTACGAGATGGATGTCCGGCGACGAAAACCGGCTCCGACAAGATAATCGACCGGCGACGATAACCGGCGATTACGAGATGGACGTCCGGCGACGAAAACCGGCTCCGGCGAGATAACCAACCGGCGACGATAACCGGGGGTTACGAGATGGGTGTCCGGCGACGATAACCGGCCCCGACGAGAGGATCGACCGGCGACGATAACCGGCGATTACGAGATGGATGTCCGGCGACGATAACCGGCTCCGACAAGATAACCAACCGGCGACGATAACCGGGGGTTACGAGACGATCCTCCGCATTGCGTTGATACCCTTTTACGAGTATGATTGCATCCATTGGTTCATACGTTGCATCGTAGGGCATATGTGTAGCATCACGTATGTATTGTCATCCATGTGCATTGTCCTTCATGCATCAGGTGTCTATTCTTTATCTTGTTCATTTCATTCATCATTTCATGAACATGATAAAGAGGGGCAGCTGTAGACACCCAAATTTTGCACTTCCTATACTAACCCTGACAGGAGGGCAAATTCGTCCATGGACCCGGCCCACGAGAATGGAAGGAGGACATAAAGATGAAACTCAAAGCCATCTCCACTAGACGAGATCGAGGCCGACACGACGACGCGCAGATGTCGGGAGTCAGTTACTGATCGCTGCACTCACCCGGACGGCATGACACGTTTCCCGGCGATCTCCGGACTGCAGAATGCAAGCCCTTCAACGGAAATCAACGGTACGGCACGGAAATCGAGACGAGGTGCGAAAAATGAGAAAATCAGCACAGTCAGCCGCAGATCAATCCGCGGCCAAGGACGGAACTCGAGACGGCACGGGACTCGAGCGCACGGGACTCGAGCGCGGCTGGGGGGAGAACCAAGGTCCAGCCGCAGATCAATCTGCGGCCAGCCGCAGATCAATCTGCGGCTGCCCTTGGCAGTCCCTTATCAGGCCAGTTCGCATACAGAAATAGAGAGGGAGAAGAAGAAAAAAAATCCAGCAGTAGCAGCTCGGAGATAGGGAGAAAACAGCAACAAAATAAGGGCAATTAGGAGAGAAAAAGAGTGAAAAGAGTGAGGAATTGTACCAATTTTGTGAGATTATATCTCATATTTTCTACTCTACTCAATACACAAATTCCTACATATTGTGGGGATCATTTTGCAAGGTGAAAATCTTTTGTTTTTGACATTTGTTTGTACCATTTTTGATAGGCTCTTATTATCCGAATCCTCTTAAATGTATCTTTTTTTTTGCATTGTATGGTGAAATCATGGATTAGGGATTATTAGTGAGGGTTCCATCGGAACAAAATTCTTCCTAATAACCCAAGGATATCCAATTGGTGAAATTTCTAGCCTATTTATGGTGATTTCTTGGATGTAATTTATTTAGATTATCATTTTCGGATATCATGGTGTATTAGGCAAATCCGTGTTGTTTAGTTTCGTAGTATTCATTTTGCGGGTATGTAGTAATCTTGGGTGTGAGCCTAGGAATGCGACCCCGGGGTCCAAATCCGATGATGGACGTTTTGATATATGTAATGGAGGCAAGGTACTCGTTTTGTTGTAACATGTAATCGTTGGGCCTTAAAACGACGCTAGAGCGAGAATCGGGTTTAAGGCCCCGTGATAGTGAAATATGTGATTGTTGGCGTTAGGGGATATTTTGATGGCTTACATGCCCATGAATAGCCCCCTACGCGTTTGATATTTCGTTCGATTTGTAAACACCCAACAAAAAGATTTCAAAGCCAAGACAATAAAGATTTTGCTAAAATTAATCAAAGTAGGATATTAGCATCACGAGGCTAAAAATTGGAAGTGTTAATGAAAGTCGATTCCTATTTTACGAGAAAGCTAAAAGGAAGTTGTTTCCAAATGTCACAAAAAATGGTTTTATAAAGAGAAATAAACGTTTTACTAAACCTTGATACATAGGGCGAAAGAGATTCTAGAAATTGCCTATCATTTAGGAAAGCAACGTATAAATCTCGATTCCTATTTTGGCTAAGGTTTAACAAACTCACGTTTTACCAAAACAAACGCTTAATAAAAATCTCATAGCTTTTCTCAATTTAAAATCAAATCTTTCTCAATAAGAAAATAAGGTTTTCTCGTAAATACCGAAAAGACATTTTTTAGCATTCTCAAAACTAAAGCACGATTTTCCCTAAAAAAATCCAAATGATTTTTTCATACAAACTCACCACAACTTTCATTTAGGCACACACACACACGCACGCATATACGTTCCATGAATTAAAGGATAGGAAAAGCATCAAGATTGCGGTAACCGTATTTCACGGAGGTCGGGGGGTGCCTAACACCTTCCCCTCGCTTAAGCAAGCCCCCGAACTCTATGAATCTCGATTCGCAGACCATTTAATTCGGAGTCACATATGAGCCAGTGATTTATAAAAAAACAAAAATTCGGATGAGTTGGTACATCCATTTCAAATATACCAACTGGCGACTCTGGTTAATTGGCTCATCATAAAAAACGATCTTTCAAAACCCCGTCGACATCAAGGCCGACCTTTTCCCCCAAATCACCAAAACCAAAAGGCTAAAATAGGAAAAGAAAAAGAGACGAGAAAAAAACCGGCGTCGACATTAATCATTTATTAATGCTTAAAACAAATATTATTACTCATTCAATAATATTTCCATAAAGTTTTAATCTTAATATTTCTTTGTTTACTTAAAAATATCGAATTCTTATATTACAAATATCATAGTAATATTTTAATAAGTTATTAGGCGAATAAACAATTTATTCTAATTGTTTTACCCTTTATTAAACAACTCCTTTACTACCCATAAAAGGTCATAAATATTATTTCTCATTAAATATTACCAAAATACCCCTCAATAGTCAGAATATATAATATTAGGAGTATCCAAGCTTAAAAATCACATTTTCCTTATTTATGACATCATTTAACCATTTATTTTCTTTTAACCATAACTATAACATTATTATGAAAAATAGCAAATAGGTTCTAAAAATTATTATCCTCTGGATCTGGATAGTATATGATCCAACAATGATCCACAAATTTTCCTGGAAGTTTAGAAAATGATTTACTATTTTTAAAGTACTCAAAACCTCCGAATCTTGTTACATTTTTCATAAATCGAGTTTCGCTCAGAAAATTATGATATTTTCAGGGTACACTCTCATAATTTATATAAAAATACTGTAAAAATTTCATATTATTTCAAGGTACACACAGTGAGAAAGTCATTACACAAAAATTATTTAGGAGTCCTTCACGGTAAAAGCCATTACACAAAAACTACACATCGAAACGTGTTCGTTCTTTTTCCTACTTGTAGATAACTTCTTAAGGTACCTCTGTGATTTTTTCCAGGTTTTTAAAAGATCCATAACTGGCCGAAACAAACTTTGGAAAAACGAGGACAACAAGCTTTTAGGATTTTAAAGCTTTAAGTTTTATAGCTGGACTGTTTTGGGAAAATAGCCCTCAAGGCTTCAAAAATTATTGGATTTGTGTTCTACCACTTTACTAGCTAACTCATGTACCTAGAACCCCCTTTCAACGGATCACAAATCCAAGTTGTAGATCTCAAGTTATGGGTGATCTAAGTGAAGAAAAGCTAGGGTTTTTACCCTTTAAGAACATAAGTTCTTTTTCTTCCTTTGAATCTCCATTCTAACACTTAAGAGGATTAGATCTATACATGAAGCATGAAGATCTAATGATTCTTGAGTCTTAGAACAAAATCTCTCAAAAACTATGAAAATAAAACAAAGTAAGAAAGAAGGAAATGGTTTAGGGTTTCACCTTGATCTTGTAGCTACTCTCCTTGATCTACCAAAGTATGTGATGAACTTGAGATGCATGAACTATGCTAATCTCATTCTCTTTTTCTCTCTAAGCTCTTACTCTCTATACTTGGTGAATAATAAATGAACCAACCCCTACTATCATTGGTGAGGGGTCCTATTTATAGGAAAGTAGAGACCATGGGCAAAATAGTCATTAATCATGACTAGGCAAGGGCAATTTGATCAATTCATCAATAATAGGAAGCTTCCTAGCAACTTCCTCAAGGGTATTTTAATCATTACCCAACTTCTTTTAAGGTTAAAATAGTCTTTTCGCAAAATCTTAATTATCCATTAGTTATTAACCATTCTTCATTGGTTATTAGACATTGGTTATTATCTTGTCATAATTACATTGTTTAAACACAATGGTTATTATCCCGCCATAATTACATTGGTTATTAACCACTTGGATATACAATGGTTATTGCCCCTTCATAATTACCTTGGTTATTAACCACTCTTGGCCATTTTAGCCATTACACACCAATTCCTACACTTGACTCACATATGGTTATTTCTTAACCATAGTTATATCATACCTGCCAACACAAGTATAGACACATCTTATACATCTCCCACCAATTAACCCAAGTTGGTTTAAATAGAACACAATGTTAACTCATTAAATTAAATTAGATTTAATTAATAAGGACGTTCAAAATTCACGGGCATTACAGGGAATCTTTCCCTGATTTGCTATTTACCTACCCTTTTTATCTGCTGGTTCATTTATTAACTAAAGGTGATGTTTTTAGGGAAAGACTGAAATAAATGCCGACGGGGTTTGAAAGGTTAATTTTAAGGATGGGCCAATTAACTAGAGTCGCTAGTTAGTAAAAGTTTAATTGGATGTACCAACTCATCCGAATTTTAAGATTTTTGTAATCGAGATGGCTCTTATATGACTCCAAAGAATTGGTCTGCAACTTAGATTCATAGAGTTCGGGGGCTCGCTTAAGCGATGAGAAGGTATTAGGCACCCCCCGACTTCCGTGAAAACACGGTTACCGCTTTCTTAATATTTTTCTTAAAAAAATGTGTGTGTGTGTGCGCGCGCTTAGGTGAATGTTGTAGCTGGAGAAAACCTAATATATCGTCTATAACAAGCAATTTAATGATTTGTCCTCCTAAGGTCAGATCGTGGAACATGCGTTATTTTTGAAGCAACTGTGAACCTCTTTGAACCTATGTACGAATGATTTGATTTAAAGGAAAGGTTGATTTTTGATTTCATTTGATAAAATATTTTTGAGGTGACATTTTAGAAAAATAATGATTTTCAAACCCTCTGCCAAATATGAATCGAGATTTTTCATTACTTCAAATTTTATGCATAGGATTATTCTAATAACCTAGAGTGGTTCCATTTTAAAAGATCTTGGTTGTTTTGTTCGAAAATTATTTGGTGCGTCAGAAGATAAAATCAAGTATCAAAATAGGGTTGGGGTTACCCATGGGCATGTAAGCCATCTAAACAGCCCCAAACACCTTGCAATAATAAGATTCACTATCATTGGGCCTGAAATCCGATTCTCGCGGGATAGAACCCCCGATACTGTTTTAAGGCCCAAATTTACATGTACAAATGATCACCTTGCAATATTGCAATCGAAAAATACGTCAATTGTGGGAATTACATCAAGATCCATTAAACACGGGGGCCTTGACTCCATTCTTAGGCTCACATAACTCGGAATTATGACAAGATAATATATCGACATATACATAAGTCAAAATTTCATAAAAGGGCTCTTAAGGACCCTAATCCGTAAATCGCACAACGACATCGACATTTCGAGGGACTAATACACATAAACAAAATCTAATAAAAGGGATCTATGATCTAAAAAATGAAATTCATAGATCTAGAACCCCTTTAGATCCTACGGTGACGTAGTCGGGATCAAACCGAAAATATATCCCAAAATGGCTATCAGGAGATTCAATTAATTAGAATCCTTTTTCGGCCAAAAGGTGGGACTCTCTCATCACTAGATATGGATCTAGGATTTTTTGGGGCGCAATTACCCTTTTACCCTAAGCTTTCCTAGCCTATAAATACCCCTTCATCCATTCATTATTTCCTACCATTTCAAGAGTAGTTCAAGAGCAAAAACACTCTATATTTATATTCTGAGAGATATTGTGAGATTAAAATTACTTTCGAAGTATCGAAGCACTACGCGATTGGAAGTAAAGCTAGCAACTACAAGAGGTATACTCTAGTAGTTATTATTTTCATTTTTCTTTATATATTTAGTAAAAATATACTTTTACAAGCAGTTATAATGCCCAAATTATTTTAAGTATATAGTACAAAAGTCCTCTTTACATGCAATTATAAGGTCCGATTTATTTATTTTTTATATTAGAAAATACACTTTTATAAGCAGTTACTATGTCTGATTTTCTTCAAGTATTTAGTAAGAATATTCATTTTATAAGCAGTTATAATGCTGAAATTATCTCAAATATAATAGCCGAATATTCATTTTGCAAGCAGTTATAATGCTCAATTTATTTTACATATAGTTGAGAAATATTCATTCTATAAGCAGTTATAATGCTAAAATTATTTCATGTATAGTAGAAGAAGTCTTAATTATAAGCGTTAATTGTTAATTGTTAAACGTTTAACTAGTTATGTACGCCGATAATCGTATAAGATTTACGTTGAATGTTTAGACCGTTATATTTATCTTTAAAAAATATACGAGACAAGCCTTCTATTCCTTTAAACTATGTGCAAGTATTCTAACGCTTATTATTGGTATAAATAGACTTAAATAGACTACGTGACATAGATAGACAGCGTAAACTAAACGTACTACGCACAAGCAAGTCTCCAAACCTTGTTACATTTAAGCAAGTATATTATATATTGCTATCAATTGTTGTAAAGTTATTGCTTCTTGTTCAGCATAACTTAAGAAATGAATCATTATTCATATATTGCTTGATAGAGCTTAAATTGTTGTGTCAAACCAAATTATTTTGGTAAGACATCTTATACTAAGAAATGAAACACCATGATGTAAGGTTATAAATCATTGATTATATATTGACACAAATTGTAGGATGATATGCATACTCCTAGGATATTAGTAGGCCGATCCCCTACGAGATATCCGAATAAAGCTGTTCTAAGTCATTAAAGACTGACAGAACTGGTTGAAATATATGGTTCTTGTACTGAACCCTCAGTTATACTAAATCTCTTTGACATCTTTCAACTTGAACACATTGGGTTCACGTATCTAAATAAGCTTGCTGAGCATTTGTAGCTCATTCTTGTATATAATCTCTTTTGCAGTCTTAAATGATAATTCCGGAACTTCAGAGACGACCAAAGGGAAACGACCGTGTTAATTAGTTTTACTTTATTTAAGTCTTTTAAAGGCTTTGTTGTAATAACTTAGTACGGAGAACGATGTAACCGAACTTAACGATATGAAATATATTATCATCCTTTATTATATCGAATGCGTTATACTCTGATATTTAAATTGTTTAGAATAGTTGTATTAAGTTAATACAGTATCTATATGAACTATACATCTGAATGAAGGTATTTGAATGATATTGAGAGTTCTATTCATTCTATAAGCAGTTATAATGCTGAAATTATTTCATGTATAGTAGAAGAAGTCTTAATTATAAGCGTTAATTGTTAATTGTTAAACGTTTAACTAGTTATGTACGCCGATAATCGTATAAGATTTACGTTGAATGTTTAGACCGTTATATTTATCTTTAAAAGATATACGAGACAAGCCTTCTATTCCTTTAAACTATGTGCAAGTATTCTAACGCTTATTATTGGTATAAATAGACTTAAATAGACTACGTGACATAGATAGACAGCGTAAACTAAACGTACTACGCACAAGCAAGTCTCCAAACCTTGTTACATTTAAGCAAGTATATTATATATTGCTATCAATTGTTGTAAAGTTATTGCTTCTTGTTCAGCATAACTTAAGAAATGAATCATTATTCATATGTTGCTTGATAGAGCTTAAATTGTTGTGTCAAACCAAATTGTTTTGGTAAGACATCTTATACTAAGAAATGAAACACCATGATGTAAGGTTATAAATCATTGATTATATATTGACACAAATTGTAGGATGATATGCATACTCCTAGGATATTAGTAGGCCGATCCCCTACGAGATATCCGAATAAAGCTGTTCTAAGTCATTAAAGACTGACAGAACTCGTTGAAATATATGGTTCTTGTACTGAACCCTCAGTTATACTAAATCTCTTTGACATCTTTCAACTTGAACACATTGGGTTCACATATCTAAATAAGCTTGCTGAGCATTTGTAGCTCATTCTTGTATATAATCTCTTTTGCAGTCTTAAATGATAATTCCGGAACTTCAGAGACGACCAAAGGGAAACGACCGTGTTAATTAGTTTTACTTTATTTAAGTCTTTTAAAGGCTTTGTTGTAATAACTTAGTACGGAGAACGATGTAACCGAACTTAACGATATGAAATATATTATCATCCTTTATTATATCGAATGCGTTATACTCTGATATTTAAATTGTTTAGAATAGTTGTATTAAGTTAATAAATATCTATATGAACTATACATCTGAATGAAGGTATTTGAATGATATTGAGAGTTTTATAAGCTCTGGGGTTACACTTAATGAGCGCCGATAAGGTGCCATTTTTACCAGAATGCGCCCCTCAGTTCTAGGGACAATCTTATCATTAATACTGTGAATGTCAGATATATAAGAACTATTGATATGAAAGAGATATACATCAGATATAAATCTATATATCCAAGTAAAGGTATCCAAACACAGTTAACGTTCTGACGAGAACTATTATCTGTTATGGGATACTGTGAACCTTGGATAGTTAGAAGTTATATATTATGGAATATCTAATAGGTGGTTAACTAGTTAAGCTTGAACACCAGATATACTGTGAATGTCAGATAAATAGGAACTATTGATATGAAAGAGATATACATCAGATATAAATCTATATATCCAAGTGAGGGTATCCAAACACAGTTAACGTTCTGACGAGAACTATTATCTGTTATGGGATAATGTGAACCTTGGATAGTTAGAAGTTATATATTATGGAATATCTAATAGGTGGTTAACTAGTTAAGCTTGAACACCAGATCTGTTATAGATGTATAAAGATTTAAGTTGAAGATGTAGAAGTCATTTAAACTATGCTAGATTAACATTATTGGCAATGTCTAGAAAGTTCTGACGAGGAAAGGGGTTAAGTCATTTAATTGCGCGTCGTTTTAACAGAAAAGCCCCCTCTTTCCTGGGAACTGCCTGGTTGCTAATACTGCAAGTCTCGGATATAGAAATGGAGATTTATTTTTAAATCTTTTAGGACTTATGTATAATAAGAACAAGTAACCTGGGAATGATGTAACAATGAACGAATGATATTGTAAATATTATCACTTTTCCGCATTTTACACTGATTATTAGAAGTTAAAATTTCTATAGCATTATGTAAAAGTTGTACAAGTCAGTACGAAGTCCGACCTGGCTAAAAGAAGCTAGCAGGTGGATTTCGGGGCATGACATTATGGTATCAAAGCATTAGGTTATAGCTCTAGGGTAAGAGTACCTTAGGATATAGCCTGCGTAAAATTTTGGAGAGAGAAAAACTCGTAAAAAGAAAGTTAAAAATGCTTATACTGGAATTTCGAGCACGAAATTCTTATAAGGAGGAGAGAATATAATCTTCTGAATATTTATAGAACTTATAAATATGATATTGAATGACTAAAGTTAGGTGTAAAGTTAATTTCGAGGAGAAATTCTTTGAAGTAGAGGTTAATGTAATACCCCGAATATCTATGAGATTTATAAATACGATCGTATATGGTTAGAGGTTAATTTAGTGACCTAAAACTAGGTATCGAGAAGTTTAAAACCTTAAGCCCTAATGAGATTCAAATTTTGTGCTTAATAAAGATCGAAATAATATTTCGAAGCAGGTGTTTTGTGATTTTATTATGTAAACAATGAATTAGGTCAAATAAAATTTTTCTCCGAACAACGTCATGCTTGACATGTCGTGCTTAAAAATAAATTTTTCGCCAATGAACTTGTTGGTATAATTGTTTTGATAAATTGCTTGTCGTGCTTAAACTGATATAGTGCTTTGTCGTGCTTACGGTGACAAGCTGCTTTGTCGCGCTTATGCTTGGCACACGCTTGCACACACTAGCTTACGCCTGCCACACGCCAGCTTACTCCTGGCACATGCTAACTTACGCCTGGCACACGCTGGCACAAGCACGTTGCAATTACCCCTTTACCCTAGGCTTTCCTAGCCTATAAATACCCCATCATCCATTCATTATTTCCTACCATTTCAAGAGTAGTTCAAGAGAAAAAACACTCTATATTTATATTCTGAGAGATATTGTGAGATAAAAATTACTTTCGAAGTATCGAAGCGCTACGCGATTGGAAGTAAAGGTAGCAACTACAAGAGGTATACTCTAGTAGTTATTATTTTCATTCTTCTTTATATATTTAGTAAAAATATACTTTTACAAGCAGTTATAACGCCCAAATTATTTTAAGTATATAGTACAAAAGTCCTATTTACACGCAGTTATAATGTCCGATTAATTTATTTTTTATCTTAGAAAATATACTTTTATAAGCAGTTACTATGTCCGATTTTCTTCAAGTATTTAGTAAGAATATTCATTTTATAAGCAGTTATAATGCTGAAATTATCTCAAATATAATAACCAAATATTCATTTTGCAAGCAGTTATAATGCTCAATTTATTTTACATATAGATGAGAAATATTCATTCTATAAGCAGTTATAATGCTGAAATTATTTTATGTATAGTAGAAGAAGTCTTAATTGTTAATTGTTAAACATTTAACTAGTTATGTACGCCAATAATCGTATAGGATTTACGTTGAATGTTTAGACCGTTATATTTATCTTTAAAAGATATACGAGGCAAACCTTCTATTCCTTTAAACTATGTGCAAGTATTCTAACGCTTATTATTTGTATAAATAGACTTAAATAGACTTAAATAGACTACGTGACGTAGATAGACAGCGTAAACTAAACGTACTACGCACAGGCAAGTCTCCAAATCTTGTTACATTATAACAAGTATATTATATCTTGTTATCAATTGTTGTAAAGTTATTGCTTCTTGTTCAGCATAACTTAAGAAATGAATCATTATTCATATATTGCTTGATAGAGCTTAAATTGTTGTGTCAAACCAAATTGTTTTGGTAAGACATCTTATACTGAGAAATGAAACACCTTGATGTAAGGTTGTAAATTGTCGATTATATATTGACACAAATTGTAGGATGATATGCATACTCCTAGGATATTAGTAGGCTGATCCCCTACGAGATATCCGAACAAAGCTTTTATAAGTCATTAAAGACTGACAGAACTGGTTGAAATATATGGTTCTTGTACTGAACCCTCAGTTATACTAAATCTCTTTGACATCTTTCAACTTGAACACATTGGGTTCACGTATCTAAATAAGCTTGCTGAGCATTTGTAGCTCATTCTTGTATATAATCTCTTTTGCAGTCTTAAATGATAATTCCGGAACTTCAGAGACGACCAAAGGGAAACGACCGTGTTAATTAGTTTTACTTTATTTAAGTCTTTTAAAGGCTTTGTTGTAATAACTTAGTACTGAGAACGATGTAACCGAACTTAACGATATGAAATATATTATCATCCTTTATTATATCGAATGCGTTATACTCTGATCTTTAAATTGTTTAGAATAGTTGTATTAAGTTAATACAGTATCTATATGAACTATACATCTGAATGAAGGTATTTGAATGATATTGAGAGTTCTATAAGCTCTGGGTTACACTTAATGAGCGCCGATAAGGTGCCATCTTTACCGGAATGCGTCCCTCAGTTCTACGGACAATTTTATCATTAATACTATGAATGTTAGATATATAAGAACTATTGATATGAAAGAGATATACATCAGATATAAATCTATATATCCAAGTGAGGGTATCCAAACACAGTTAACGTTCTGACGAGAACTATTATCTGTTATGGGATATTGTAAACCTTGGATAGTTAGATGTTATATATTATGGAATATCTAATAGGTGGTTAACTAGTTAAGCTTGAACACCAGATCTGTTATAGAGGTATAAAGATTTAAGTTGAAGATGTAGAAGTCATTTAAACTATGCTAGATTAACATTATTGGCAATGTGTAGAAAGTTCTGACGAGGAAAGGATTTAGGTCATTTAATTGCACGTCGTTTTAACGGAAAGCCCCGTCTTTCCTGGGAACTACATGGTTGCTAATATTGCAAGTCTTGGATAGAGAAATGGAGATTTATTTTTAAATCTTTTAGGACTTATGTATAATAAGAACAAGTAACCTGGGAATGATGTAACAATGAACGAATGATATTGTAAATATTATCACTTTTCCGCATTTTACTCTAATTATTAGAAGCTAAAATTTCTATAACATTATGTAAAAGTTGTACAAGTTTGCACGAAGTTCGACCTGGCTAAAAGAAGCTAGCAGGTGGATTTCGGGACATGACAGATGCCCCTCTTTGTCATGTTTATGTAATGCAATGAAATGAACATGACAAAGATATAGACACCCAATGCATGACAGGATATATTAATGATGCAAAATGATATTGAATGATGCAATGCAATTATAACATAATGTAATGATACCAATTTCAAACCTCATCACATCCCCACCGGGGATCGTCTTCGATGTCATCGCTGGGTGTCATCTCTAACGGAATCACACCATCGAGTATCGTCTCCGATGTCATCGTTAGGTATCATCTCTAACGAAATCACATCAACGGGTATCATCTTCGATGCCATCACTGGATATCATCTCCAACTGAATCACATCATCGAGTTTCGTCTTCGATGCCATCGCTGGGTATCATCTCCAACGGAACCACATCACCGGGTATCGTCTCTGGTGCTATCGCTGGGTATCGTCTCCAATAGGGCCATATCACCGGGTATAACAGAATCACATCACTGGGTATCGTCTCCAATGCCATCGCTGGGTATCGTTTGTAATGAAACCACATCACTAGGTATTGTCTCCAATGCCATCGCTAGGTATTGTCTCCAATGAAACCACATCACCGGGTATAACAGAATCACATCACCGGGTATCGTCTCCGATGCCATCAATGGGTATTGTTTCCAACAGAACCACATCACCGGGTATCGTCTCTGATGCCATCGCTGGGTATCATTTCCAACGAAAACATATCACCGGGTATCGTCTCCAATGAAACCACATCACCGGGTATTATCTCCGATGCCATCGATGGGTATCGTCTCCAACGGAATCATATCACCGGTATTGTCTCTAATTCCATCGCTGAGTATCGTCTCCAACGGCACCACATCAATGGGTATCGTCTCTGATGCTATCGCTGGGTATCGTCTCCAATTAAATCACATCATTGGGTGCCATCGCTGGGTATCATTGTCGACGCCGGGATTTTTCCTAGTTTGGTTGTTTCTACCCTTTTTAAGGTTTCGATTTATTTATTTTTCTTAAAGGGGGATTTTTAGGAAAAAGCCGACATAAATGTCGACGGGGTTTTGAAAGGTTGATTTTAATGATGAGCCAATTAGACAGAGCCGCCAGTTGGTAAAAATTTAAATGGATGTACCAACTCATCCGAACTTTAAGATTTTCGCAATATGACCCAATATGTGACTCTGTAAAATTGGTCTTGAAACCGAGATTCATAGAGTTTGGGGTCTTGCTTAAACGAGAGGAAGTTGTTAGGCACCCCCCGACTTCCGTGAAAACACGGTTACTGCATCTTGATGTTTTTCTAAGTGTGAAGTGTGTATGTGTATGTGTGTGTGTGATTTTGAAGGAAATTGCTATCTAGTTTTGGATCAAAATCATGAGAAGTGCGTTATTTTGAAAGCAACTTAAAGCCTCTTTGAACTTATACATGAGAGATTTGATTTAAAGAAAAGATCCGTTTTAGATTATGATTTTTTAATAGAAAGCATTTTTTGGGTGACGTTTTGAAAAACAAGATGTTTAAACCCTTCGCCAAATAGGAATCGAGATTCATCGTTACTTTCAATTTTAAGTTAAAGTGGTCTTACTAACCCGAGCGATTTGAGTTTGATTTTAGAAGATCTTTGCCGTTTTGTTTAGAAAATTATTTTTTAGGTGACAAACGAAACAAAAAGGAGTCGGGGGCGTTTGTGGGCATGAACGCCATCTCAACAACCCTCGACATCCATAATCGCAATTTTTACTATTACGGGGCCTTAAATCTAATTTTCTCAGGATAAAACCTTCAATACCATTTTAAGGCCCAAAATTACATATACAATAAGATTGCATTTTAATATTACATCCGAGTAACCATGTCCATAGTGGGAATTAGGTCAAGATCTAATTAGAGGATCCCGACCCTCATATTCCTAGGCTCACATTGATAGATATAATCGAAATGAAGCTAAAATGAAGATCTAGGAAAGGGCTCCCGTAAACCCGCTCCCGTAGATCACACAACCGAAGTCAACATCGCGAGAGACTATATGTATTGATGAGATCCATTAATGGGACTTAAATCCGTGGGAATAAATATGTGGATATAAGGTTCCCTAGATCTATTCAATGACATAACCGAGATTTAAATTGAGAAATTTATCCCAAACTGGCTATCAGGTGATTCACTTGTTAGAATCCCTTAACGGCGGGTAGTTGGGACCCCCTCACCATTAGATATGGATCTAGGATTGTGCGGGGTAAACAAAATAGACTTAAAACATTGAAAACGACTAGATCCACACTAGATCTAAGCCGAATCTAGCATAAATGTTAAAGCTTTGAACTTTGAAACTATCAATAAGCTAGATTCAAGGTAGATCTAGGGTGGATCTAGTGAAAAGATTCAAACTTTAACAATTTCAAAACAAAACAATCGGTAAAACGATTTAAATCTAGGGAAAATCAATAAAAAGATACAATAATCAAAAAATAAACGAACTTTAAACATAACAATGGACAAAACACAAGATATCTAATAGATCTACATTGAATTTATGAGAAAGATTGAATCTTTCACCTTGGGGTATGAGATTTGATACTTTATTTAGCTTGAATGTGTACAGATCTAGCTAATCTAATACAAAGTTTGAGAATATCTAGCAAATCAAAGCTAATTCCCGAGCTCCTCTCTAAAATTCTTCACTTTCTCTCTCTAAAATTCCTTCTTTTTTTAAAAATCTACTGAAATCGCCCATATATAGGCTTTCCCTGGGCAGCCGCAGGTGCATCTCTGACTGCCCGCAGGTGCATCTGCGGTTGGCCCAGGTGGGGCCCACCTGCCTCAATTTTCATGTCGTGCAGTCGACTTTTCGTCTTGTTTGCAGAAATATCCGTAACTTTCAATCCGAGAAGAGTTGGGAGACGTGTCATACCATTCCGGAAAGCTCTTTCCGAGAGCTATACAATGACATAAGGTTTGGCCAATTCCAAATCCGAGAAGATGAAGCAAAATGTAAAAATAGATCTTTCCATCGATGTTAATCAATCAACCGTCGTGCCTTGCGTAGTTTGTCATTCCGTAGTCGCGATGATGACTTCTTGTACTTTGATTTGAGCCCTAAAATCCTCTGTTCGGATGTCTCATCCTTTAGATGAAATGACTCTTTTGTACTCTTGCTAGGGTTAGAAAATATATGCAAAATTTCGGGTGTCTACAATCGTCTTCAACGGAATCACATCGCCGATCGTCGAAATAAACACACTTTCTTTGCTTTCTTTCTCGTTTTTCGTCATTTTTGACCTATTTTTGATTGTTTTTCTGTTTCTTTTTCCTTTAGTCAGTTTTATTGATGTAATTGCTATTTATATTTCAGTTTTGGGCCTATGATCGGCTCTTGTGCCTGCGTCTTGTCACCACTTTGGGTTTAGATACTTACCCCCGCGGGCGTCGTTGGCGTCAAACCACTTTGTAGGAGGTTCCGGTCTCTGATAGCTTTGCTCATTGTCGCCTCCAGTTGGAGTTGATCTCTGCTACTGATGTGACCTGGGTCCCTTATACCTCTGAGTTTTTGACTAAGATATTCGTTGACGACTTTCCAAGTGGTCCAGAGTTTGCATTATCGACCCGTCGGGTTCCCTTACTGACCTATGGAGGCTGGGAGTTGTATTCAGATGTGTATCTGGGGAGATCCGTATTTCTTTTCATCCTCCTTCTTGGAGATCCTGGCCTATCGATGTGCACATTTTGGAGATTTACTTAGAAGGTGTGGATGGTTTCCTGCTGTCTGACGGACCCAGTACTACGGAGGTCTTTTCTGACTGGTGGAGACCTCGTACCATCGGTACACAGACCTGGGCTACTCACTTTTTAGGAGACATCGTACCTGGATCAGTGATGATGACCGACTGGATGACTTATGTCTGAGATCCGATGCACTTATATTAGATCGCTACTTTGACCCGTCAGGTGGATCAGCTATCCTTCTTCATTAGGCAGATGGGTAGAGACCCGGCAGAGGCTTATTCTTGTGATCCTGTAGGATTAGGTTCTGGTGTGACCGCTGGTCCCGGGGCAGCTGATGCTTATGGGGCAGGTGCTTCTACCTTTTATTACCATGACTTGAACTTCGATGTAGAGGCTCCGAGTCAGGATGATTTGATGAGGGTAAGTCGGTTTGATGATGCTTCTGCTTTTGTAGATGATATTGAGTTTATAGAGTAGACTGTATTAGTTGTTGGGGCACATGCGCCCTTTTTCCCTGTACATTTTACCTCGTATGTATCGAGATGATGTATGTACAAAGATGATGTATGGAGCACAGTATTTATGTATGGGTCATTTATATCGATTTGCTATCATGGTACATATATATTCATTTTCTTATCATGATACATGCTTATTATATATGTTCTGGATAGAATTGACCTTTGTATAGTCTTTTTGATACTATTTTACAAATGGCGTCGTCGTCAGTTACTCGTCCTGATCATTTCTTCTTGGGAGCACAGCTTCTCGACTCTAGGGTGGTTTGATGATTTGCCTGCCCCAGACCGTATTACCGTAGAGAGACTCCTAGGGCACTCCATGTCGTATCTCTTATTCTAGGTGCCTGATGGATTCATCGATGGTATTCCATCCTATTAGATTTTGGATCGTCATGTTTTCAGATTCGAGAATCATGAGCTTACTCCGACCCTTGAGGAGTATGCCCGGATCACTAGTCTCTCTTTGGCGGGTTCTTGCGCCAGAGTTTATATCGATCATATGCGCTGACAGTTTCTGACCACCATTATACTGAGGCGTGCGACTCTACTGTCCGAGGTGACTAGCGGACATATCGTATCTATTGACTTTTTGATCGTTCGTTAGGCCTCATCTAGTAGCTATGCTGCCTTCAGGGATGATTTCGCCACTTCAAAGTAGAGATATAAAGCAACACAGGTTGATGCTCTGATGATGTGCATTATCTCGTACTTGTACCTGCTTATCTATATGGACCACATGGACGTCGGTGTGGTGATGGTGGTCAGGGCCCTTCATGATGACCATATCATTCTTCTATTAATCCTGGCAGATATATATATATATATATATATATATATCTGCTTCACATTGTCACGCTTTCGGAGATAGGGAGTTCCGTTGTAGTTTGGTCTTACTATATGTTTGGTTTATGACCCACTTAAGGCCGATTGGGAGCTTTCGTCACCATGACTGCTCTGTCACAATATTGCTATGATGTACTCTTTTTGATTGTCCTCCTGTGCGGACACGGATACCTGGACAACTTTTCTCTCATCTATTGAGGAACCCTTCTCGATCCTAATGTACTTTGGATATTGTTCCTTTTTGAGCTTTCTGACTCATGTGGTAGATTTTGACTTTATTCCCCTAACTGGTTTGATGGGTGTGACTACCTATCACCTACTGGCAGTGATGGGTCAGTTCGATCAGAGGTAGGAGCTTCACTCTTTCACCGACTTCTCTGACTATAGATTTCCTATCTTGTTATCCACTAATGGTGATCTGGCGAGAGTTTATGGTTTTTGGGCTCACTATGAGATGACAGAGTTTCGTGACAGTCATCCTGATCAGTCATTTGAGTATTTGGATTGGTTGGATTCTGATTTGGGAGCTGTTACTGAGGGTGATAAACTCCACGACACGCTTGCGTGAGGTGGTCGTCGCCTGGATCGTTTCCAGCAAGTTATAAGGTGGAACGCTCACAACACCTCAACCCCTCGCCTATATGTAGACGGTAATCGTGGTACGATTGCTATGCGCTAGGAAATATGCGTTGAATGGACACCAACGACACATTGACCTCTCGCTTATATTGAAGCGGTAATCTTGGTACAATCGACGATTAATGCGGTAGAAGACGCCACACACAACTATGTATTGTTGTATGATAAGTCGAAGTTTGAATCTCAAAGAAAAACTAGAAATAACCTAGGAATTCGTCAAAGAACCAAAAGTAGAGAATACTCTTACAAGAATATGATAATCTGAATATTATTGATTGATTGAATAAATGATTACAGTACTCATGTCTATTTATACTAATAACATAAACCTAAATCTTAAATGGAATCAATGCCCAAATCAGAGAACTATGCTTGTTCGCGATAATGGTGAGGTAGAGACCGAATGGGAGGAAAGTGATATTGATTTTATGCCACCACTGGAGGAGGTGGATGACAGGAAGGTTGCTGTACATGGGGAGATTCTAGTTACAAGGAGAGCCCTTAGTACGCAGGTGAAAGAAGAAAGTAGTGAACAGCGGGAGAATCTTTTCCATACTAGGTGTCTTGTAATTGGAAAGGTTTGTTATGTGGTAATAGATAGAGGAAGTTGCACGAATGTGGCAAGTACTGTCATGGTTGAAAAGTTAGGGTTGACTACATCCAGACATCCTCAACCGTACTGTTTGCAATGGCTCAACGACAGTGGAGATGTGAGGGTTACAAAGCAGGTTTTGGTGCCATTTACTATTGGTCATTATGTGGTTGAAGTTTTATGTGATGTGGTTCCAATGCAAGCATGTCATTTATTACTTGGGAGGCCATAGCAATTTGATAGGCATGTGAAGCATGATGGTTTTACAAATGAGTATTCTTTTGTGCACAATCTACGGAAGGTTACTCTTTGTCCTATGTTGCCAAAACAAGTTCATGCCAAAGTTTCTCGTGGTTATCTCCGATGCGAATCTCCATGCCTATCTATCCGTCTATGAACCTCCTTGTCATCATCCCGCATTGACCGCCTTGAAGGTTGCTCTTCAAGTCTTGGAGATGCATACTCATTCCTCTGATTAAGCTGTCTTGGAACAAACCACTTCCTCATAATAATTTTTAATTCTTCCCATGTCTCGATCGGATGCTCTCCACATCTTCTCCTGCTAATCATAAGTTGATCCCACCATGTAGCTGCATGATCAGAAAAATCTTGAACCGCAAGTTTGAACTTCCTCCGCTCAGAATAGCCATGATAGTCAAACTCTCGTTCCATCTTTTCCTCCCATCTCAAATAAGCATCTGGATCATTCCTGCCTTGGAAAGAATTCCTTCGAGACCCATAAGCACTTTCATAATTATAACCATACATATTTGATGCAAAACAAAGGTTAGTAGATAAATTTTTTTCTCACACACTCCCTTACGCGTTTCGCTCAAACAATGTATCACACAATTATGAAAATACTTGTGTATCACTCTATTGGCTTTTACACTCAATTATTCTCACACTCTTGCCTTTTACCACTCTAATTCCCTCTTTAGGTTCTTTTTGAATTCACCAAATAAATATCACAGTTTTTCTATTCAATTCAATAAGAACTTATCACAAAACAAAATATAGCAGTATAGGACGTATGATAACCAATAGAATTCTTTGATACCAAATGATAGACTCCACGGCACGCTTGTGTGAGGTGGTCGTCGCCCGGATCATTTCTAGCAAGCTGTTTTGAGTGGAACTCTCTCGACACTGCAACCCAAAGTCTATAAAGAGACGAGAACCTTGGTACAATCGATCAAGTAATGAATCTGCGTTGAATGGAACACGAACAACACCTAAACCCTGTACTTATATGAAGCAGGAACCTCGGTACAATCAACGATTAATGTGGTAGAAGATGCCACACATAACTATGATTTGTTGTATGATAAGTCAAATTGAATCTCAAAGAAGGACTAAGAAAATAACTTAGGAATTCTTCAAAGAACCAAAAGTAGAGAATAACCTCACAATAATTGTATTGAAATTAAATTTGATGATCCTTTGAATTACAATCAAAATAGCTATTTATACTAGAAAATAAACCCTATAATTCCAATAAGGAATCAATTACTAATTAACAATCAATTTGGAAATAAAATCTATCTAACAAGTTCCCTAATTACAATAGAATTGGAAAAGTATCAAAAACCTCTAAAATTATGGAAAGAAATCTGATCAAAAACCTTCCTCGAAATCTGTGTCCTGGCCCAAGCGCCTAGACACTTGGAATTGCACTGTCTGGAGCGCCTAGGCGCTGAGTGGCAGTAGCTCCAACGTTTGGAAAGAGCCTAGGAGCTTGAAATACAAAGGAATGGAGCGCATAGGCGCTCGAACCCAAATAAAGTTTTTGAATTTTTGCTTCTTTTGCTTTTTGGCTTGGATCCCTCACTTGTAGCACATTCACGAACTTAGGTTCTAACTCCAACGCCCTTGAACTCACATCCTTATCATTCCAAGCTTCTTGAATACACCCATTAAGTCCTTCCCTGAAGCGTTTTGCTCGTGCTCTCGTCACGGGTCCAACTGGAAACTTGCACCGGATCCGCTACATAGCTTCCACCCTTGTCCAAGCTAAGCATGTCCTCATCATTCCTCTCCTCTTAAAAAGGATTTGTCCTCAAATTATCACCTACATCAAATGGACTAAGGTTACAAACATTAAATGATGCACTAACATTATACTCACCCGGTAAATCCAGTTTGTAGGAATTGTCATTAATGCGCTCGATAACTTGAAATGGACCATCTCCTCTCAGAAGTAACTTTGATCATCTTTGAGCTAAAAATCTCTCCTTCCGCATGTGTAACCACACCCAATCTCCTAGTTCAAAGATAACTTGACGTCGAACCTTGTTGGCCTGTTTTGCATATTGCTCCGTCCTCCTTTCAATGTTAAGTCTCGCCTTCTCATGTATCTGCTTAACAAATTCAGCCTTTTTCTTTCCATCCATGTTAGTATATTCAGACACATGCAATGGTGATAAATCCAACGCTGTCAAAGGATTAAAACCATAGACAATCTCAAATGGTGAAAAATTAGTAGTAGAATGAAGAGATCGATTATAAGCAAACTCAACATGCGGTAAACATTCCTCCCAATGCTTAATATTCTTCTTAATTATTGCCCTTAATAATGCTGATAGGGTCCTATTTACTACTTCCGTTTGTCCATCAGTTTGAGGATGACATGTAGTTGAAAATAACAGTTTAGTACCCAATTTACACCACAATGTCTTTCAAAAATAACTTAAGAATTTAGTATCTCTATCTAAAACAATTGTTTTAGGTATGCCATGCAAACGCATAATTTCCTTAAAGAATAAATCAGCAACATGGGATGCATCATCAGTTTTGTGACATGGAATAAAATGTGCCATCTTTGAAAATCTATCCACGACCACAAATATAGAATCATGACCATGCTTAGACCTAGGTAAACCTAACACAAAATCCATAGATAAGTCAACCCAAGGTTCACTAGATATAGGCAATGGTGTATACAATCCATGGGATTGAACACGAGATTTAGCTTGACGACAAGTAATGCACCTATCACAAATTCTCTCCAGATCTCGTTTCATATGAGGCCAATAAAAATGTTCTTTCAAGACAGATAAAGTTTTGTCAACACCAAAATGACCCATTAAACCTCCCCCATGTGACTCCCTAACTAACAACTCACGTAAAGAACATGCAGGTATACACAACTTATTTTCACGAAATAAAAACCCATCAACTTTGAAGTATTTACCCACAACATTCTTTTCACAAGTTTTAAACTCTTCACAGAAATCATGGTCATTAACATATAAATCTTTAATCCATTCAAAACCAAGTAATTTCGTATCAAGAGTATTTAACAACACATACCTACGAGATAAAACATCTGCAACGACATTTTCTTTTCCTTGCTTGTAGCGAATGACATATGGAAATGTCTCGATAAACTCCATCCACCGCGCATGCCTTTTGTTCAATTTGTGTTAACCCTTCAAAGACTTTAATGATTCATGATCAGTGTGAGGCCCCCCAAACCCGGGTCCCTTGAACCTCGGACCTGGTGCGTCACGATACATCATATTTACAACTATTGAGGAAGATATAAACATAAATTGTTTATACAATAATCTCTGCTACATATCCCAAGGTCTATAACCTTTATTTTATACATATTTACCTTTAGATTCACAAAAGGTTTACACAATTAACTTACATCAAATAACTAATTTAGTTATCATGCATAACAATCTAATCTTGTCATTGGCTTTTGTCTTTGTCTTTTCTCGAACATTCGCCTTAATCTGAAATTTGTTATCATGATATAGCAAGGGTGATCAACTACTTTGCTCAGCAAGTTTAAATACAATAAAGATATATCATGATTGAAAGAATGAATAAGCTTTAGAACTTTTCAACAATATAATAATTATGAAAGAACATGAATCAAAATTTCAATGATTTAATGACTGAATTCAATAATACAGGGTGTCAATAATGACCATGAACCAATTTAACTGAACCTTAAGGTAATGAAGGTGATCAGCCCTTCATACCTGATGAACATATGCAACATGCACTAAGTGCGAATCAATAAATTTAAGGAGGTGGAATAATTATAAAGAATTAAGCCACTAGCATGCTTGAAACATAACAACTCAAGTTTGAGTTAAGAGGAACTTGCTCAATATGAACTTGAAGTTAAGATACTTGCTCAATATAAAAGTTGGGTAAGATTGAACTTGCCTGCACCGTCGATTACTGCTACGCAATCTAATTTAACCTCTTATGAACTATCAGTTATAAGATTGATCTTTCAATTAGCATATCATATATCACCTTATAACACTACTTCTAATATTTAAGCACATAAGCAAATATTAGATAGCGCCTTAGCACCATACACATTCATAATTCTAAAACTAACACACATCGAGTCTTTAACAGTGTTCAATATAGTATGCTGAGTGGTTTTCCACAAACAACCAACAAACTAGTTTCCGTCTCTTCTACACTGTTTTCACAGTGAGTTAGATCGGTTGCTAGTTCGTATATACCTCCGCTCCCTAAAGGAATTGTTTAGCCCAGCTACTATACATCAACTATTAAAGAACACGATTGTACTACTACTTTATCGTAAACCTTATGACTTAACACTAAGTCTTTCATTTTATAAGTTCTATTTATAATCCATTAAACCTGAATACCTAATCCAGCAAGTTGGATTATCTAAACATACTAATCTAGTAACCTGGATTCAAACTAGCATCCAATCCAGCACCCTGGATTCAAACTATCCTACAATCCAGCAAACTGGTTTCATTAATTCAACAAACTGTTTTCTAATCCAGCACATTGGATTCAAACTAACCTACAATTCAGTAAGCTAGATTCACTAATTCAGCAAATCATATTCATTAATTTAGCAAACTATATTCATTAATTCAGCAAAGTATATTCATTAATTCAGCAAACCATATTAACCAATTCAGCAAGCCGAATTCCTTAATTCAGCAAGCCGAATACCATAATCCAGCAAGCTGGATTCAAACTATAATCCCTTTTTAACATATCAAATTTTCAATTCATTAAACCAAATAATACAATACAGCAAATCGAATGCTAATACAGCAAACCGAATGCTAAAACATTAAACCAAATATGAATACAGCAAACCAAATTGGAAGCTGCATTCTCAAAATGACTTAACCTCTTTTAATAATCGATTTTTATTTTCTTCAAATCTTTCCACACATATGTACATATATTCCATACACAAAAATACTTTCCTTATGAAAGTTTTCAATTTCCTTTAATATTTTTCAAACGTCCGTTTTAACTTTCAAAACTAAGAAAAATGATCACTATCTTGCACAACTCCGATGATACCAAAATTTTGATAACATCTTATACATATTAACAAGTTCTCCCAGTTAAAATTTCGTGGCCATCGGAGTTATAGAACTCCAATTTTAGCCATTTTCGTTGGAAAACTCTATGTTTTTATTTTAGCCGTAGATTCTTCGTTACAAGTTGGAATGCGGCAATTTTTGGCCGGGAGCTACATAGCTTCCTATATTTTCAGTGACAAAAAGTCCTGAATTTATTGCACTTTTTAAGTGGTCAAAACAGTGCATGGTGCACAGTGGTCAGCGGATTTTGTCCCATTTTCCAACTTGAGGTCCTTCGCCATAAAATCCATAACTTTCATTCTATAAGGCCAAAAATTCTCAAATTTTTACACAACTCATATAACTTATCATATTATCATCCCAAAATTTTTTGGAATTGTTTGAGCATAAACGTTGGACGAAAATACCCCTGGATGGGACTGCCCTGTAGTAGCCCTTTTTCCCTTTTATAAAACCTGGACTATTTTGGTAAAAACAGTCCCCACGAATTTTGTACACCTTATTTTTGACTTCTACCACTTGGATTTAATACTTAACTTATATATCTAGTACCACTCTTTGACAGATCGTAAAAAGAGTTTACGGATCTCAAGTTATAAACTTACAAAGTACAAAATAATTAGGGTTTTCTAATTATTTTTCCAAACATAGTTTTGTTTCTTTTCTTTTCTTAACCATCTAAACACATCAATACCCAAGTTGAGCACAACCAAGTATAAAACATTATCTAGCATATAGATTAAGGATTTTATACCCTAAGATCATAACTTCATATCATATAAAAAAAATCAAGTCAAACAAAAGAAATAGTTGGGGTTTAAAGGTTTATACCTTCTTCCTTCTTGATTCTTTCTTCTTCTTTTTCTTCTTCCATGACTTCCATGGCTACCCTTCTCTCTATTCTCCTCTCCAACCCCACGGATTCTCTCCCCCTCCTCTTCTTCTTTCTATTTTATTTTTCTTTTTGGCTATTTGGGTTTGGAGATGAGAGAGATGAAATGAAGTAAATATGTATAGATATAAGTGGTATATCTATTCTAATCTTCCAATATTAAATTGTTGGGCTTGTATAATTAGTTTGGCCTACTAATTAAAATAAACTTGGGCTTATAAATTAAAATTATCCCATATCTTAATTTTATCTTTCCTTAATTATTTCATTAGGGTATACATCTCACTCCTTTAAAATTTAAATCCTTACTCATGCACATTTAATTTCTTAACCCAATTAGTCTTACTTTAATTAGGTTATGAAATTAATTAGTTGAGATATATAAAATAAATATCTTAGGATTAGTATATATTTTATATACTATCATTCTCCCATACTATAACCCTTAAGGTTATTTAATTTTCGTAACTAATATATAATAATTAGGTTACAAGACTTTCTTTTGTTCGTTTATATAAGAAACAAATATAAACAAACACTTAATATTCATATTCATTTACTCACATAATCACGCAAACTAATTGAGATAATAAATTAAATCTCTTAGATTAGGTCACTAGTATATAATTAAAATACTAAGACCACTAAATAAAAATAACCCTTTAGGTTATTTAATTCTTATGCCTAATTTATAATATTAGGCTACCATACTTTCTTTAATTCTCTTTCATTATTAGAATAATTAACTTACTAGAAAGTTTACACCAAATGTGCCATTAATTGGACTTTCATTTAAGAATAGTTTGGGTCACTAGTAGTTAATCATTATTAGACCATCACTTGACTACTAGTTTATTAAATCTTTTGTTAAAAATTCCAATTGGGCTAAGTTAGTAAGTCTACATATTAATTACGCAAGTCCGTAATCAATTAAATGAGTGGGCTTGATTACTTAACCAATTGGACTAGTCCACTAATATTTATTTATTAGTTGGACTATTAATAACACTTAAGTTTATTAACTCCTCATATTTATAATATTTATAAATATGTTACCTAACTTCCCTTTTCATTTCTTTGTCACTTAAATTAAATAAATTTATTAACTTATTTATTTCACATAACACATATTCATTCATATTTCCTTATAAGTGGAAATCTATTCAATAAATAAGATATTACAATTAAAATAATATCCCCTCTTTATTAACATAATTTGATGATATAATTTATTCTAATATCCTTTATTTAAAGTATACAATATTTATGTATACTTAAACTAACTATTTCTTTCTCCCTTCTATAAATTGTTCCCAACAATTTAATTGTAATAAATATAATAATATACTTATTACATTAAAAATATACATGCATTACATCCAATAACGTAATACATGATTTCTCTAATAAAATGGTAGTTATACCTTAAGTATATCTAATGCCACCAATTTAAAATAATTTATATATTATTTAACTTACACCGAGGGATTAATTTTACCCATCTCCTTTCCTTTAAATAAATTGCCCCTACAACTTATTTACATATAATAAATATATAGTAATAATATATTTATTAAGTATAAAAGTCACATATTGCATAGTTCGTATTCACGTATGCAACACACCATCACATAACATATCATTTCATAAGAATTTTATTTATTTAAATTCTTAATTTAGTATATTTCAAAAAAATTGAAACGTCACATTCTATTAAATATTAAACCATATAGGTTCTTCTCGAAAATTTTAATTATTCCTCTATTTTCAATCTAGGTTTTATTCTTTAACCTTTATTTATCATATAAGATTTTATTAATAAATCTTATAAATTTTCGGGTCGTCACAATCGGTGTGAATCACGAACTCTTTAGGCCACAGGTAGTGCTGCCATGTCTCCAACGCTCGCACCACTGCGTACATCTCTTTATCATAAGTAGGATAGTTTAAAGCTGCCCCACTTAACTTTTTGCTGAAGTACGCCACCGGCTTCCCTTCCTGCATCAACACAACTCCAATTCCCAAACCTGAAGCATCACACTCAATTTCAAAAGTTTTAGCAAAGTTTGGTAAGACAAGCAAATGAGCGTTTGTCAATTTATCTTTAATCAATTTAAACACTTTTTCCTGTTCTTCACCCCATTTAAACCCTACACTTTTCTTGATCACTTCCGTTAATGGTGTTGTGATATCGCTGAAGTTCTTCACGAACCGTTGGTAAAAACTAACCAATCCATGAAAGCTTCGAACTTGGCTCACATTTGTTGGACTCGGCCAATCCCGGATTGCACGTATCTTCTCCTCATCGACTTGGACTCCCTGTGATGTGACAACCCGGATTTTTAAAGAATTATTAAATAAGAATGTGGCGAATAAAATTCTTATTATGTGACGTTTTGAGTTTTGAGTATGTGTATATATGTGATATATATATTGTGAAATATATGATTTGATGTAAAGAGAATTATATTCATGTATTTAGGAAAGAGGTTTAATAGTTAATTAAACCATTAAATGAAGTGAAGGAAATTGCAACGAAAAAGATATTTACTGAATATTAGAAAGGTGAAAATTATATTATGAAATAATATAATTTAATTGTTATGTTTTGTGAGCAATGGAATTGTTATGAATTAAATTTCATGAATAATGAGAGTAATTCATTTAAATGAGGATATATATATATATATATATATATATATAGATTTTAATAAAATAAGAAAGTAATGCGTTACATATAAATGTAACATGTTAATGTAGTATGATTGTAAATTTTGTAGATTAAAATGTTTATCAAATAAATATTTGATGGAAATTATTGTAGAATAATTTAATTAAGCGAGTTAATATTAAGTAAATTGATGATAAACAATTTTAGTATTAGTGCGTATTTTTTTACGCGAGTAATATTCTAATTTAATTTATAAATTAAATTAGAGGAATAATGATTTGTTAAATGAATTTATAACTATAATTGTCTAATTTGGGATTATAAATTTTGTTAGTAAGATTTAATTAGATTTATTAATATAATAAGTTTAATTAAAATTTAATAGGTGTGACAAAATATCATATAATAAGAAGATTATTTAAATAAGTTAAAATCGGATTTAATGAGTCTAGCCAAAATGGCCTTGAGACTCTTCATATTTTTAACTGGTGAAAACCTTTCCCATGTTTAACTGTGCAAAGTAGAAGTTACGTTAAAAAAAAACTCAGAAGAAGGGAGGAAGAGAAAATTAGGAGAAGAAAACACTCTGTGAATTGGTGAGGAGTTTTGGAAAATCAAAGAAGAAGAAATTATTTGCTTAGAAAGAGGTATAAAATAACTCTAAACCTTTGTATTTTTTTTATTTCCCTTAAGTTCTTCACTGTGAAATTAGTTTTGATGAGAAATTTGTTGAAGAAATTTGTTATATTTGTGTTCTTGAGTATATATAATCCATTCTATGATGTTTGTAATTGAGTTTCAGTAGTCAAATTCATGTTTATGCATAAAAGATGAAGAACTTGATTTTTTTTGTTAATACATGTGCATTATGCCCTATTTTGGGGTTAAAATTAGTTGTTAATTCAAGGTATAAATTGTAAATTGATAATGGATTATTGTTATGCGTTGAAAACGAAAACAACGAATATTGAACGGAACAATTTGGTTTAGAAACGAATTCGTGAGAGTTTGATTCTCTAAATGTGTTGAAATATGAAAAAACTAGCATGAACTTTGATTTTATGTCTTTAAAATTGGTTGTTTAAGTTATTTAAGATGTTAGAATCATTGTATACATGTTGGGTATTGATTCTACAAAGATTATAATATTTGGGTATGTTTAAATGGTTGTTAAAATGAAGAAATTGGGAAATTTTGGTCTGGAATTGCACTGAGTCGCGAACTGCAGAATCTGGAATCCATGAGTCTCGCCCCGGCGAGCTCACTAGGCTAATTTCCTCGCCGCAGCGAAGTCTCGCCCCGACGAGCTCACTGAACTATATTTTCTCACCCCAGCGAGAGTTTTGTGTTATAATTTTCTCGCCCCGGCGGGAATTGCAGAAATGGAGAATTTTCTTGTTTTTAATTCTTTTCTTTTTGGTTATACTATGTTACCCGATACGAGGTTTACTTATAAACATTATACATCTAATATAAAGCAAAGTTCAAGACTTAACCAAAGGTTAACTGTTGATTAAAGTGGAACGTATTAAATAACGGATTATGAAATGTTAGGTAGAATTAATTCTAAATGTTGCTATGTGGCTAATAAATGATGTACATGATTATATATATCGTGTAGGATACGTGAAGTGCAAATAAATATAAGCTGGTTATGGTAATTGATAATCTACAAACCAGACAAGTCTTTCAGTTCCTATTTGTTATGTGAATTAATTGATTAACTGTTTAAATCATATGATGTAAAAGCATGATGCATTTTATATATGTTACAAGTATGAGACGACAAAGTCAAATTATAACTACGTTCGTTGAATAAAGAATGTTGATTGAGTTATGGAACTCAATATCTAATTGTTATGTGTTTATCGTTAAGTATGACATGTTTAACTAAAAGTTTATGATTTAAATAATGAGCATGTTATCCATGTGCTATGTGATGCATGAAAACTGTTAGATTTTGCTGAGCTGTCGAGCTCATTCTTGCAAATAACCACTTTTGCAGGTTAAAGATTCAAGGTAAAGTTAAGTGCTGCTTGAATGACATGACTCAGATGTAATGCATGCAGATTAAGTGTTGTAGCTTAAAATTAATATTTTTGAACCATGATTAAGGTTCTTGATAATGAATTGATGATGTATTAAGTGTAACAGATGTAGAGTTGTTCATTTGTAATGAGTTGTAAATTTAACTTTATCTGATATATAAAGGTTATTGATCTTAAAAGTAAGTTTTATTTTATTATAACTCTGATAAAGTGAATCATAAAATAAATATGATTCTAGAATACGTAAATGATTTAAGGTTATGATTCAGGGAAAACAAAGAAAGAAAACTGAAAAGTCTAAAATTATTCTGCATTTTATTAAGTTTAACAATGAACAACGTTGTAAAGTCAGAATGAGGATGTATTGTTAACGACCGATGTGGAGAGTTGGTTTGTTCAGAATTTTGGAGTCGTTACATGTGAACTCACAACAAAACCAAGCAACACAATTCTATCCGTGCAAAATGTACATTTATCCATGTTAACAAACAACTTTTCTTTACGAAGTACATCTAAAACAGATTTTAAATGGAATGCATGCTCTCCCAAGTTTTTGATATAAATCAAAATATCATCAAAATACACAATAACAAATATTCCTAAAAATGTACGCAAAACATGATTCATTAGACGCATGAAAGTATTAGGAGCATTAGTTAAATCGAAAGGTAACATTAACCACTCATACAAACCGCTGTTTTCCATTCATCCCCTTTTTTCATACAAATTTGATGATACCCACTTTTTAAATCAATTTTTAAAAACACAAAATATCCATGCAATTCATCTAACATATCATCTAAACGAGGAATGAGATGTCGATATTTTACTGTAATATTATTTACCGCTCGACAATCGATGCACATTCGCCATTTCCCGTCCTTCTTTGGCACCAAAATCACTGGAACTGCACAAGGACTCATGCTCTCTCTTACGAACCCTTTCTCCATTAGCTCACCAACTTGCTTTTGTAACTCCTTCGTCTGCTCGGGATTGCTCCGATAAGCTGTTCTATTCGGAATGGTAGCATCAGCCACAAAATCAATCTGATGTTCAATTCCCCTAGTAGGTGGTAATCCTTGAGGTAATCCTCCATAGTTTATGACAAAGACGATTTTACCCTCAAAATAGCTAACAATAAATTTATCCATGGAATCATGTAAAACATGTTTTAAACAACTCATGAAAATACTAGATGCATTAGTTAATCTAACAGAGATAACTATCCACCTATACACGTCACATGTTAACACAATTTTTCCTTCATCACATTCTCTCATGCTAATTTGAGTAGGCAATATCATCACATGGTTATCAACACATGTAGATAAAACACAAGTACTATGCAATTTATCAAACATACTATCTAAATAAAGAAAAGCATATCGATACTTGTTTACCAATTTGAAATCGATGCACAAGCTCGATATCTCATCCACCTTAGGTACTATGATCTCATGAATGGCACTTGAACTCATATCTTCATCCATAATACCTGCTTTGATGAAGATGGTATCCATCAATTCTCCAACCCACCTTGGTAACTCCGCCGTCTCCTCGAAAATATTAAAGCTGACTGGTATGGAATGATAGCTCGGGGTATATCATCAACAACCTGTACAAGAGACAAAATAGAACTAGACAAAGAAGAGTTAATCTTATTAGTATTCAAAAGTGTCGTCTTGTACGAATGTACAGTCACTGGCTTTTCAAAATACAACTCATTTTCTATCTCACTCTCCTCTCTTTTTTCACTCTTACTCTCCACTGTTTCTTCCTCTCGTTTATTTTCACTCTCATTCTTTTTATTCTCTCGTTTCTTTTCATTCTCTTTTTCACACTTTTCTTTTTCACACTCTTGATCAATGTCTCTTTGTTGTTCACTTTCTTTCTTTTGATCACAATCTTTTTGTACAATCTCGAGATCTTTATGGACTTCATCATGTACACTAGAACCTAACAATTCTCCTTGGATTGCATATTCTATTCCATCGTCCACCTCCCTCGGCTGATCTTGCTCCCTTTGCGCCTTAGATATGTTTTGTCGCTGCTTCAAATAAGCGTCCCTTATCTCATTATATGTTCTCCTGATGTCCTCAATTGATACCGGTTCAATATACGCCCTAGGAGTTTCTCGTTGTTATCTCCGATGTGAATCTCCATGCCTATCTATCCGTCTATGAACCTCCTTGTCATCATTCCACGTTGACCGCCTTGAAGGTTGCTCTACACGTCTTGGAGATGCATACTCATTCCTCCGATTAAGTTGTCTTGGAACAAACCGCTTCCTCATGATAATTTTTAATTCTTCCTATGTCTCGATCGGATGCTCTCCACATCTTCTCATGCTAATCACAAGTTGATCCCACCATATAGCTGCATGATCAGAAAAATCTTGAATCGCAAGTTTGAACTTCCTCCGCTCGAAATAGCCATGATAGTTAAACTCTCGCTCTATCTTTTCCTCCCATCTCAAATAAGCATCTGGATCATTCCTGCCTTGGAAAGAATTCCTTCGAGACCCATAAGCAGTTTCATAATTATAACCATACATATTTGATGCAAAACAAAGGTTAGTAGATAAAATGTTTTCTCACACACTCCTTTACGTGTTTCGCTCAAACAATGTATCACACAATTATGAAAACACTCGCGTATCACACTATTGGCTTTTACCCTCAATTATTCTCACACTCTTGCCTTTTACCACTCTAATTCTGTGACGCCCTCATATTCGGGTCTCAGACACCCGGATCCGGTCATCACGATCCAATACAAACATCCACCTCCAAACAACATACAATGACTAAATACGGAATATAATAAACATATGTTGTTCATTCAAAAGGTGTTACTAGTCCCAAAATTCGAAAACCTTAATACAACCATACAATTGAAAGTAATATACCCTCAAGCTAATTATATTTGATGTAATAAGCATTTACTTTGTAATCTTATTCAAATATTAATAATAGAATAAAGGCATATTTTATCCATGTTAATTGGTTGAATTAATAATGTGATGAACCCATAGTTTTCGAGCAATGCTTTTAGAATCATGATGAGATCATGCTAGTGAGATCTAAATTCAAGAAAGTTCAAAACTAAAATGTTCCTAATCGTTGGATCACTAATATTGGGATTACTGATCCAGATAGATTAGTACATACTATGCTTGATCTTTAGAAGATGATGATTGATCTCATAATCATTTGTGTGGAGACACTAAAGCAAGTATGTAGGTGCTTATTGGAGAATAAGTTCACTGAACGTGACTCGCTTAAAGAACCCTAATGGAGTTTTATTCACCTGTCAATAGGGAAGTTCTTAAGTGATAGTTGTACAAGTGATCCTTGGACTTGAGATCATCATAGTACCTTGTGTATGTTAAGTTATACTTTGTCATATTCCTTAATACCTTTGGGTATGTCATAGGGTATGTACGGGTATAATAAAGTATACACGGAGGTAGGTGAATGATTGACAAAGGATCTACCACTTCTGATAAAGGGAGAGAATGTCCTATGTGATTTGATAAATGACAGCTCAGAAATCCCTGGCCAGGGTTGAATGAAATTAGAAAGGAGTTTCTAATTTACATTAATCGGAGTTGTGCATTCTTGGATCGAAATGCATATGATTAAATAAAATAAGACCAAATAAGCGTAGACCAAATACTTCCACAATGCTAACTACATTAAAACAAACTAAATTAGCAACTATAGCAAAAATGCAATCAAAATTTCAACCTAAAAAATCAAATGTATATATAATAAAATAAACGTAAATAAAACTATGAAAAGCTCTATATCCCCCTGGATCAAAACTCAGTATGTAGAACTCTTCACATTGCAGCAACTTCCATCCACGAATTCTGGGATCAAAAATCAACGTGATGATCGTGTCCATCCGTAAATATATCCATTGACGAATTCCCGGATCAAAGGACAATCTAGTGAACCCGTCCACCCGTAACATCAAACACTCCACTGCACCTGGGTCAAATACCCATCTTTGTAATCTTGAACATCATATATGTAAATACACATGAATTCCTAGATTAAACACAAAACAAAACAAATCAACATATTCCTTTTGTCTAATCACAAAGAAATCAAATAATTCAAATTCACATGCATAGTTTACTAGAACAATATTCAAAACACTTCCCTGTAGACTCTCAATGCATTGTCTGAATGGATTTATTCAACGATCCATGCATTTCTCCTCAATGAGTAAGAATCCATCTCGAATCTGCAAAACAAAATTAACCTTTTTCTTTCTATTGACATTAACAAATTCAAAATCACGTAATATCATCAATAGAATAAAAAGGTCACTTCCAACTTCACAAGATGAAAACTGAACTGCACAATTAACACTACGATGATCACAATCAAACTCAACAAGTGCTAAAGAATTTTTCCAAGTGTGATTAAAAGTCAGACTATCATCAAAATAGATATTAACAAATTTTCCCATGAATGAATGCAAAATATGATTTAACATGAAAACATTTAATGCACTAGCTAATCCGAACGATTTAACTAGACCTGTATATAAACCATATCCTACTCCAAACCGATGATAAACTCTTTTAAAATCAAGTTCAAATGATAGTAAATCATGCAAAGAAGATTGTTCTAATGGAACGACATGATCACTAACACTACCAACTAACGACAAATTATGTAAAGATTGATCAGCATGAAAACCTAACTCAACATATGGATAAGAAAACCTAGAATGAATTTCATGCAAATTAAAATATTGAAAACGAGAATTGTGACGCCCCCAATTCCGTGTATCATTAAACACAACATATGGTGCACACTATACATCTTACACCATCATCTTTCTAGTAAAACTCCATAAGTTAATAATAATAATAAAATATACACCAACATCTAAATAAAATCCCAGGTTTACATAACCTTAAATAATCTTAAACTTAGTGTTTATTGCTACATTACATCAACGCGAAAATCTAAATCTATTACAGAAATAAACTTTCAATTCTTCATCTTATCTTTACCCTTGTCCTTGCCTAAGCTCTCTGCCTTCTCTCCCTTAACTGAAATGTTATAGCAAGAATGAGCACAAATTGCCCAGCAAGTAATAAAATAAATTGATAAAGGACATCAAAGATGGGATCATCTGTTTTGGCATTTCTCAATAATCGAAAGAATAATTAAGAAATAGTGTCGAATGTCAAAGACAAGAGTTCTAGAATTTTCAACAGCGTACTAAGGGGTATAAGAACCCTGAACATTATTTTTAATTCATCGAAAACCATCAGAAGTTTTAGCAATCAAATAGACTGCTAAACATTCTCCGCAAGTACTCTAGGTGATCAGCCTATCGTACCCTACATTGTGCACAAGTATAAAGTTTTACCCTGTTATCCGGTTGTTCATCTTAGTATTCATGCGGGACCGCACCAAAACAATTTGGATTGGTAGACTTTAATTAACTATAATGAATCTGAATAATTCAATTAAGAAATCGTTTCGCATCAATAACATCTAGCCGAAACAAAAGGCCAGAAGCAAATCATAATTAAGTTATCATCAATTGAACTTGAACAATATATAAACTCGAATAAGATTTAACTTGCAACATGAGAGGCTTGTACAAAAATTGCACAAGTTAGGAAACTCACTTTCACAGAAATAAAATGAATTAAGGTAGGATACTTGCTGTAGACACCCAAATTTTGCACTTCGTATACTAACCCTGACAGGAGGGAAAATCGTCAATTAACCCAGCCTACGAGAATGAAAGGTGGACATAAGTACGAACACTCAAAGCCACCACAACGACTTGCGATCAAAGCTGACACGACAACGAGCGGATATCACGAATCGACTAATGGCCACTACGCTTACCTACTCGCCGGTGATCTAGTGGGGGTCGGGGGGCAGCGCCCCTGGAAACCAAGCTCCAAATATAAATCCTGTGTCATGTCGCAACCATTCGAAACGAGCATTACTGAATGACATGGCACGGTTCCCAGCGGTTCCCGGACTGCAAAATATAAGCCTTTCAGTGAAAACCAACAATACGACACGAGAATCGAGGTGCGATATGAAAATTAAGAAAATCAGCCCTGCCAGCCGCAGATCAATCTGCGGCCAATGATGGGACGTCTGACGACACGGAACTCGAGCGCGGCGTGGGGGAACCGAGGATTGGCGCGGGGGAACCGAGGCTAGCCACAGATCAATCTGCGGCCCAGCCGCGGATCAATCTGCAGCTGCCTCTAGCAGCCTTTATCAATGCAGTTCCTCATTTGGGGATACAGGGAGTTGAAAGAAGAAAAAAGGAGAAAAAGGCAGCAGCGAGCAGCAGCGAGAAAAGAGAGAAAAGAGAGAAAAAAGTGAGGATTTAGACCCTTTTTTTGTTAGATTGTATCATATACACTTTCTACTCTAATTAATATACGAGTTTATACGCATCGTGGTGTCATTTGCAAGGTGAAAAGGCCTTTTTATAGCATTTTGTTATATCATTTTGTTAAACTTTTTGTCATTCGGGCTACATTAAATGTAGTTTTCTTGTATATTATGGAGGATCCATGGATTAAGGACTATTAGTGAGGGTTCCAACGGAACAAAATTCTTCCTAATGGCCCGATGATATCCATTTGGTGAATTTTAGTTCGTTATGGTAATGTATTAGGCGTAGTGTATTTAAATTGCTATGTTAGGATATTGTGGTGTGTTAGGCAACCCGGTGTTGTTCAGTGGTGTATTATCCATTTTGTGGGTGTGTAGAAATTTCGGATGTGAGCCTAGGAGCGCGACCCCGTGGTCCAAATCCGATGATGGACATTTTTGGGTGTATGTATGAGGGGTGATGTACCCTTTATTGTAAATTGTAATTGTCGGGCCTTAAAGACGATATCAAGTTGAAAATCGGGTTTAAGGCCCCGTAATAGTGAAATATGTGGTTGTGGGCGTTTGGGGTTATTTTGATGGCTTACATGCCTATGAATAGGCCCAATATATTTTAATGCTTGATTTGATTTACGAAACAAAAATTGATTTCAAAGCTAAACGATGAAGATTTCCATAAAATCAAGCAAATTAGGTTATTAGCACCACGAGGCTTGAAATTGGAAGTGCTAATGAATGTCGATTCCTATTTAAATGAGAAGGTTAAAGAAAAAAATCGTTTTCAAACATCACAAAAATGGTTTTATAAAAATAAATGACTTTTCATCAAACCGTTGTGCATAGGGTTAAAGAGATTCTAGAAGTTACCCGTCATTTTACTTATGAAAGCAACGTATAGGTCCCGATTCCTATTTTGACGAAGGTTTTAAAACTCTTGTTTTGCCAAAACGACACCTAATGAAAATCTCACGGCTTTTGACAATTAAAATCAAACCTTTCTCATAATAATAATAAGGCTTTCTCGTATAGGCCGAAAGACATTCTAAAGCATTCTCAAATTAAAACACGACTCTTCATAAAAAACCAAATGGTTTCTTCATGCAAACTCACCACAACATTCACATAAGCACACACGCGCGCATACACACAGTTTAAGAATTAAAGGATAGGAAAAGCATCAAGATTGCGGTAACCGTGTTTCACGGAAGTCGGGGGGTGCCTAACACCTTCCCCTCGCTTAAGAAAGCCCCCGAACTCTATGAATCTCGGTTTGCAGACCAATTAATTCGGAGTCACATATGAGCCAGCGATTTACGAAAAGGAAACTCAGATGAGTTGGTACATCCATTTCAAATATACCAACTGGCGACTCTGGTCAATTGGCTCATCATAAAAAACGATCTTTCAAAACCCCGTCGACATTTGTGCCGACCTTTTCTAAAAGAATCATCTAATAAAAAGGCTAAAACTGGAAAGGGTAATAATCAGCATAGAAGCGATTCTCTCGGCGTCGACAACTGGCGACTCTGCTGGGGATATTAGAGGGCTTAAGCCGCGTTCAAATCTTGATGTTGTCTTATCCTTTAAAAATTTATGAATGTGTATGTACGTGCGATATTTTGACCTGTTTTACTTGTTGTTGTCTGAATGTGTGTTTGTGTCCAATGAATGAATGATTGAATGAAATTGCTATACTTTAAAGTAATCATTTGCATACGGTGAGGACGATGAATGTGAATGTATGTTGAGAGTGTACCTCCTCATGAGGCAAACCTGTCGGTTGCTTATTACTAGACTCGAAGGGGCTGCTCCCCGGAGATGGCTCAGGAAATGCACCACCCAGATCCGCTCCAATCGAAAGGATTCAGACGAGTAGATTGCGAAGATTTGGGGACCTTCATGCCGAAAAGCCGCAAGAGTAACCTTAGGGTAGGTCAGCCTCAGATTAACCCAACGCAGGGAAAGTCTCTTCATGCCCTTTTACGTTTACGCGTATAAATGTCATAGTCCCATTCAATATTTTTAGATATACCTCCCCTGTTTGTCAAAGGAAAGTACTGACCTCTATGTTGTGCAGGGAATAGCTGGGAAAGCATAATAAATCGTGTCTAGCATTTATTATTGCAATGAGGGAGCAACATTTTGTTTTGCAGGGAAAGATTAAAAAACCCAAAAACACAAAAGTTACAGCTTTAGCATGCATCCACATCTTTCATTTCCCAAGACTAAACTTCAAACTGTTTTCCCTTGTAGGATTGCTCCTCAAACGCGTTTGCGATCTAAGAAGGCCCAGGATTCTACATCTGAAATGGCTGATCTTCCACCTCCTAATCCTGGTTCCATATCTCGGGAGGAATTCGATGATTTTAAAAAACAGATGTTGGAAATGGCCACGATACTGAAAGAGCAGTTGCTACTGAGACAAGATCCGCTAAACAAGGATCCGTCTAAGGATGATCAACCCCAGCCTAAGGGCGAGCCAGTCATCCCCAAAGCCATTCCTACACCTAACAGGACAGTAATCACTATTCCAGAGGAGGGAGATATTGATGATCTTCGAAAGAAAATGAAGCAGATGGAGGAGACTATCCAGTCTCTGAAAGGCATAGGTTCCCTGGGCAGGGTAAAATATTCAGATCTGTGTGTCTTTCCAGGAACCAGGTATCCGGAGAAGTTCAAGATCCCCGAAGTTGAGAAATATAATGGGAATGGAGACCCTTATACACACCTGAAGATATACATTGGGGAACTTGGGTCTTATGCAGAGGACGAAGGACTGAGGATGCAGTTATTCCAAAAAAGCCTAACGGGAGAAGCAAGAACTTGGTATGCCCGCCTTGACAATGCTCGGATCCACAACTGGGAGGAGTTGGCCCATACTTTCTTGACACAATACAACTTCCAGGCACAGATGGCCCCTGACAGATATCAGATGACAAAGGTCAAGAAGCAACTAAAAGAATCTTTTAGGGACTATGCACAGCGGTGGAGGGGTATGGATGCACAGGTGAATCCCCCAGTGAGCGAGGCAGAGATGGTAATGACCTTTGTGGACATTCAGGAGGCGCCCTATTATGAGCGAGTGATAGCGGGGATTGGAAGGCCTTTTGCCGAAATGATAAAGCATGGAGAAATGGTTGACATGGGGTTAAAGTCTGGCAAAATCCGGGACTTCACAGCTCTAGAAACAGTTGCGGAGCAAATCCAGAGTGGAAACTATGGCAGTGCTTCCCGCAGGACCCAAAAGAGAAAGGAGGAAGATGTTTCCCTCATCCTGCAGGGATCATCTAGGAAGGTGGAGAGTGGCCCTCCAGTGCAAATACAGATAATTATGCCACCCCGACAACCTAATTTTGATAATCAAAGGATGGACGGACGAAGAAGATTTGAGACCATAAGAGATCGGGTATTCACCCCGCTTGGGGATCCTCTTGAACAGATTTTGGCAGTATTAATAGCACAGAGAAAGATAGTCTATTTGGCACCCCCAATTGACCCGAAAGGGAGAAGATTTGACCCGAGTAAGAGGTGTGCGTACCATTCGGGTTCCCCTGGTCATGATACTCAGGGATGCTGGGCGCTGAAGCACAAGATTCAGAACATGATCGATAACAGGGAGATCGTGGTGGAACAGCCAGAGTCACCAAATGTTAAAGTCAATCCCCTGCCTAAGCATGATGGGAAAGGGGTCAATGTGGTGGAAGCCAGCGAAGCCGGAGGACCACCAAGGCTGAATTATATAAAGAGAGTCGATGAGATGATTTGCATGACAAGTGATCAGGAGAATATACGAGGGACACCGATTAGGTTGGCGGGTTTGAGCAGGGGTATCACAGAGGCGCCTATCAGGTTAACGGCTCCGAAGATTCTCACCATTACGGCAAGACCACAAATCCCCATTAGCAGTCTGAAAACAGTACCGTGGAATTACGGGGGAGTATAAGAGGAGGCGGCCAGTTGTGCTTCTGTAACATCAAGGGGTAATCCTTTATATCTTCCAGGACGAGTCCTTGAGAGCAAAGGGAAGAAGAACGAAAAGATATCCGAGGAGAAAGCTGTGGAATTCTTAAGGAAGATGAATCATTCAGAAGCGAGGGGGGTTAAGGTATTGAGCGAGGAATCGACTCTGACATTGATCATGGATTTGGTATTATCATCTGACGATCACTGCAGAATTCTGGCCAAAGTCCTGGAGGAGGCACACATTCCCAAGGTGATTAGCAAAGAAGGTTTTGGCCATCTACTGGACCATCTGTTAGAAAACAATGTAATATCGTTCACAGATGATGATATCCCCAAAGAGGGAAGGGGGCATCGGAAACCGCTGCATATTGCGGTAATCTCATCAGGATATGTTATGAATGGGGTGCTAATTGATGGGGGATCACAATTGAATATCTGTCCATTTAGTACATTGGAAAAAATGAACGTCAATCCTAAGCGCCTGCGGGCCAGTTATGTTGTGGTACGAGCCTTTGACGGATCCTGGAAGGATACGATGGGGGAGATAGAATTGCCTGTGGAGATAGGGCCTTATACTTTCGATATTTTATTCCAAGTCCTGGATATCGCGGCAAGTTATAACATGTTATTGGGAAGGCCGTGGATACACATGGCCAGGGCAGTTCCCTCTACGCTACACCAGCAAATTAAGTTTATCATCGACGGGAATCTGGTGACGGTCTCTGCGGAGCATAATGACCCTTCTCCTTACAGAAATGGCATGCCGGTGACTAATTTGGACGAATTGGTGGTACCCGCCAGTTTTCAGGCGCTGGAAATCAATACTCCCCACTACAGATGTCTGGGGGCTCCAGCCGTAAAACCTAAGGTCTCTCCTGGACTTACCTTTGTTGCTAGAGAAATGATGAAGATGAAGTTTCGACCTGGGCAAGGGTTGGGAAAGAACAGTCAAGGAATTACTGAGCCTATTCAACTGCCCAATCAGATAGGCAAGGCGGGGTTGGCGCATTATGGAGGCGCAACACAGAAACACTCTCAAGGGGGGACCCCAACTCGACGGGCCGAAAGTCTGATGCCGAAAGTCAATAATGAACAAGGTACTGGCGAGCCTATGTCTGAGACAGGAGGTAAAAAATTGACCCCCACGAATGATGAGTCGGCCAAAAAGGAGAGTTTCCTGCAGGAGTTTGAAACCAAGTGTTATATCCTGGACAGTCAGTAAGCAGTGGAAAAGGGAAGGATGTTGCCACGCCGTCAAGAGCCCAACAGAGTGTGCCTGTCATCAATTGGGCGGGGCTGACTATTCCTGAAGAGGTTATGAAGAAGGACCAATGCGATGTGGCTGTAGTCATCGAGGAAGTTTCTGATACGAAGCCGCCTTTCATCTGTCGCATTCCGGCCGATCTGACCACCGACAACTGGACGATGGAGCCAGTAATATCCAAACGAGGGTAAAATATGGCTTCAGGGGGGTAGACCCCGGATGGTGGGGGATGAATAGATACCAGTTTTTGTCCCTTATTTTGAATTTTGCATGGTTATGTTATTTTGTCATGTTATTTTGAAGATGATCATTGTGGGAAATGACTTATATATATGACAAATATTTTTGTTTCATGTCAGGTGTACCATTTGAGTATTTCTTGCCTAACAAAAGATGTTTCAAATTTGAAAGATGACTATGATTTTGATATTGAGCTGGATTTCGATTTAATGGGCATTGAGCAGGATGAGACAGATAATGACGACACGCCTGACGAGATCAAAGGATGGGTCGAAGACAAACTCAAACCCAACTTAGACCAAACCATCACCATAAATATCGGAACCCTTGACAAACCCAAAGAGCTCAAGATAGGGACATACCTGACCCCTAGCCAGAAAACAGAAATAACCAACTTGCTAAGCCAGTATGAGGATGTTTTTGCCTGGTCTCATGAAGACATGATCGAATTGTCCACCGACATTGTGGTACACCGGTTGTCCATCAAGGAGGGTTTCAAGCCTGTCAAGCAGAAACTAAGAAAGCTAAAACTGGAGTGGAGCTTGAAGGTGAAGGAAGAAATTGTCAAACAGTTCAAGGCTGGAATCATTATGGTGTCCACTTACCCAGAATGGCTGTCCAATATAGTCCTAGTGGCTAAGCCTAGAGGGAAGGTAAGGGTATGTGTCGACTATAGAGATCTGAACAAGGCCAGTCTCAAGGACAACTTCCTAGTGCCTTTTATACACATCTTGGTGGATAACACAGCCCAATACGAGATGTACTCTTTTGTTGATTGTTTTGCGGGGTATCATCAGATAATGGTGGCAGAGGAAGACCGGGAAAAGACCGCTTTCATCACCCCTTGGGGCACCTTCTGTTACGGATGATTGGCATTCGGTCTCACAAATGCGGGGGCTACTTATCAGAGAGCCATGATGACCCTGTTCCATGACATAATGCACAAGGAGATAGAGGTCTACGTGGATGACATTATCGTGAATTCGAAGGTAGAATCTGATCATATAACCCATATCAAAAAGCTATTCGATCAGCTCAGAAAATATAATTTGAAGCTCAATCCGGCAAAGTGTGCTTTCGGAGTGCAATCGGGCAAGCTCTTGGGATTCCTGGTTAGTAATCGGGGCATTGAGTTGGATCCGGCGAAGATTAAGGCCATTGTGGATATGCCGACACCTCGCACAGAAAAGGAGATAAGGGGATTTTTGGGAAGAATAAACTTCATCAGCCGCTTCATATCCCACTTGAGAACTACATGCGAGCCGATCTTTAAATTGTTAAGGAAAGATGTCTCCCAAGAGTGGAATAAGCAATGCCAGAAAGCCTTTCAGACCATTAAGAAGCAGCTGACAGAAGCACTGGTGCTGGTACCCCCGAAGGATGGGATCCCTTTGTTTATGTATATATCGGTCAATGTCATTGCGATGGGATGTATGCTGGGACAGAAGAATGAATCAGGCAAAGAGCAAGTCATCTATTACCTCAGCAAGAGATTTAGCCGATGTGAACAGAATTACACCCCCATCGAAAGGACCTGTTGTGCTTTGGCGTGTGCTGCAGTGAGATTATAACACTATCTCCATGGGCACACTACGTATCTGATATCGAGAATGGATCCCATGAAGTATATCTTTGAAAGACCCATGCTGAACTGTCGATTGTCAAGGTGGAAGTTAATCTTACAGCAATTCGACATCGTATACATAACTCAGAAAGCCATGAAAGGGCAGGGAATTGCAGATCAGTTGTCAGAAATGCCAGCAGGGGGGATGGAGCCTTTAGAAACTCCTTTGCCGGGCGAAGATGTATTATGGGTTTTACACACGAGATGTGATGACGAGGGGCAGTTCTGGAAGTTGTATTTTGATGGTGCCATGAATGCGGAAGGGGCAGGAGCCGGAGCAGACCTGGTCTCTATCACCGGAGAGCAATACCCCGTGGCCACTAAATTGCAGTCCAGTAATTCGAATAACACAGCTGAGTATGAAGGATGTATATTGGGACTCCATTTTGCCCGCGATATGGGAGTGAAGAGACTAGCGGTGTTCGGGGATTCAGAGCTGGTAATCAGACAGGCGATCGGGGTATATAGCACTAAGGAGCTCCGGTTACTTCCATACCACCGATGTGTTATCCAATTGATGCGAGAGTTTGAAGATATCGCTTTTCGACATATCCCCCGGGGATGGAATGATTTTGCCAATGCATTAGCAACTCTGGCTTCCTTAATCCACATAATCAAAGGCAGGGACGTTCCACAGATTTAAATAGCGGTACAGAATGCCCCGGCATACGAGGAGCATGTGGCAGTATTATCGAAGGAGGTTGTTCTGCCAAAGCAGCCTTGGTATCACAACATAAGGGAGTATTTGAGGGATAGATCCATTCCCGACCAAGTAAGCCGAGCTGAGAGGTTGAGAATCCAAAAGATGGCGATGAAGTTTTATCTGAGCGGGGATTCACTATACAAGAGGGATGTCGATTTGGGATTGTTGCGATGTGTAAATGAAACGTAGGCCCAAAAGACTATGGACGAAATACATGGTGGAGTGTGTGGGCCACACATGAGTGGGCCGATGCTGGCCAAAAAGATCTTGAGAACGGGGCATTACTGGTTAACACTGAAAGCCGACTGCGATGATCATGTCAAACGATGTTACCAATGCCAGGCGCACGACAATGTAATCCATGCGCCTCCCAATGAACTGCATTGTATGACCTCCCCTTGGCCATTCTCAATGTGGGGTATGGATGTAATCGGACCAGACTACTAAAAACCTATGCAATCGCAATTTGGACACATACTGATATTATAAACTCAACTAAAATAACATAACTTATATACTTAATTATTCTAACAATACCAACAACTCTATTAGCAAACTTAGAACCTCTAAAATCAAAATTCTTACTTTTTAAACAATTTAATCACATTTAAGCAATTTTAACCAACATGAAACAGGTTTAGCATTTTTTTACTGAATTCAGAGCACACATGGCATGATTAAACTCAGATTTTTCATCCTTTAATAATATGAAATCATCAGTTAATAACAACATAGCAACACATAACCCAATCAGAACATTTATCTCAACGAATAAGCATTTTCTCATCATTTCTTGTATATATAACGAAAGTTCATAGATTTTACCTCTAAGATGAATTCTTCTTCTTGAATTTACTCAGATGATGCTTCACTTCTTGCTTGCTTACTCCTCTGAAATCCTAGAAACACTTCAAGCTCTCACTCTCACACACCCATTCATAATTTCTTTCTATTGGGTGAAATTTTTGCAAAATGGAAGAGTACTTTATGATGATAGTATATATAGGATCTTGGTTACCCATGCTTTTACAACCCTTATCACTACTAATCATCAGTTGCAAAACTTTTTCAATTCCTACATCAATTAGCCAATGAATTTAGAGAGAGAGGGGAGTTGAGAAATTGAAAGGATTTTGATTAAAGAAATGAAACTCCTCCTATTTCATTTACTCCCTCTATTCCCATTTTGAATAACCGTATATTCCTTTACTTTAGTCCCAAATTGTTAGTCACATGGGTTCCTCCAAATTCAGCTGATACAATTTTAATTAATAAAATATTATAATAATTAATTAATCAATTAAATAAATCATTTGACCATTTTGCCCTCTGGAATTCAATATTTTTGTTACTAATATTGATTCCTACTAAAATCGACGTTCCGAACGTCGTGGGAATATTAGTTTGGTCAAAATCATTCCCGTACACGAGTTTGACTTTTTATCCGAAAAAGTCAACCGATTGACTTTGACCAAAAAGTCAACCCCGATACATTTTGTGATTACAGTCTATTCTGACTAATTTCGACGTTCCAGACTCAAATATACAGTCCGCATTTTCAATTTCCAATTCAAACTCAAATTTGAGTTTTTAACTCCATTCTTTGAATAAAATTGTTAACTACTTAGTTAAATTCAAATAATTAAATTAATCCAAACCAACTATCTAAATACATCTCATCATATAACTTAATATAATATATATATATATATATATATATATATATATTTAACGCATACACATATTTATTAAAATCACTTAATAGATTCACATAAATTCAATTTATTAATTCCATTAAATTACATAATGATCTCGGGTACATTCACCCTCCCTTATTAGGATTCCGTCCCCGAAATCATCACAAAGCTAAACAAAAAGATTAGGGTAATTTTTCAACATCTTATCCTCGAGTTCCCACGTAGCTTCGTCAGCATTGTGGTTCCTCCATACTACCTTAACAGAAGGTATTACCTTATTTCGTAAAACTTGCTCTTTCCTATCAAACTGAATGGGTTCATACTCTATAACATGCTTGTAATCCTGCTTGTAAGGTCGTAAAACTGACACATGGAACACGTTGTGTACATGTTCCAACTCCGGAGGTAAATGATGAGTGGGTTTTATACCTACGAATTAGATATCTTTTGAACCCAATTCTTTGCTATCTTTGGGTATTTCTGGTGCCTATTTACTTGTTTCATGCTTTTGTTGTGTAGGAAGTAGCTTTGGACAACCGTGGCAGAGATTAGCACTTTTAGGGGCAAAAGGGTAATTCCAGCAGGAATGAGGATCTCACCGCGGCGAGCTCCCCAGGCTAAATTTCTCGCCGGGGCGAGCTCTCGCTGGGGCGAGCCTTCTGGGCTTAATTTCTTGCCGGGGCGAGCTCCCCAGGCCATTTTTCTCGCCGGGGCGAGCTCGTCGTTTTGCAGGTGCGGCTGGCTTTGTCTTGTTCTGCAGAAGTGGTGCACCAAGGGAGGATTTTCAGGAACGGTAACATGAGGAGAGAGAAGGAAATTATCAGGCATACAGGGAGTTTGTGTGCTAGGTATTAGCTATCATGCTACATCATTGAACATACCATTGGACATCATTTGAAAGCCCTAGTTCTCTTGGGACCTAAGGAAACGAGGAAGAAGAAGGATTCTATCTGCAATTCACCAACTCAAGGAGGATAGGAGCACGAAATAGGAAGACAAGAGCTGGAGAAGAGGAACTACACCACACCAATTCAGGAATCTCATCACAAAAGGGGTGTATCTTCATATGTTTTAGTTCTTCATTCTTATTTTGTAATTCCAAACCATGTACTATAATCAGATTATGATGTTATTGAGATTGAATATGAGCTAAACTTTTTATTCTAAGTTTGCAATGGAACCCAACTTGTAGTTTAAATTGAATGCTCTCTCTTTAAATGGTAGTTTGTCATTACGTGAGTTGGAGTTCATAACCTTTGCTTAAGGATTAATTACTTGGCCCGTAACTACCTTTGTAACTTATATGGAATTGAGAGAGGAAGTATAAGTTGAGACCTAGTTATGAATTCATGTGAAAGTTGGATATTCTTTGTGGATAATGTATGAGATTATGTGACGTGAGTCTTATGTATTGTTCTTGAGGGTTGATAATTTGATTGTATTTAGGATAGACATATACCTAAATACCACATGTATCCAATTGAGAATCTTTGCTTAATAATTTCTATTGTGAAAGTTGGTAATTGATAGAATGGTTAATGGGATTTTACGTGACATGTGTCTTATTGATTGTTCTTGATATGAGGTTCTTGCTAGTGTGTAGAATAGAAATATATCTATACACCACAATAGGAAATATATATTTGACCATCGAGAGAGGCTTAGACATACTAGTGACTTCTCGGATAACAATTCTTATGTTCTAATTTACTAAACAAGAGAGAGTATGATGTTTAAATGAAGAGTTGGGGGAAATTGTAATCTTAGATTCTCTTACCTTGAATTTTATCCGTGTTTACCAAAACGTTGTTTCTAAATTGTGTTTATTTAGTTTTAATCAACAACAAAAACAAATCATATTATCATTGTTTAAATTAGATTAATTTTTCATGCGATTGATGTTTGGTAATTATTTAACATAATTCCTCGTGGGTTCGACACTTTACTTATCTTATATTACTTGTGGACCGCGTATACTTGCGTGTGTTTTATTGATTGCGAAATCAACCAACATGTTTTTGGCGCAGTTGCCGGGGAATTATTTTACAATAATTTTACCAATATTGATTATAGTCGAATTGATCTTAATTTAGACTTGTATTTAATTTTTTTCATTTGAATGTGTAGGTACTCTTGATTTGTATGCGCCAGTCACAAAGTCTTGAGTTATTTCCGTACGATCCCGAGATCGAGAGAAATACCCGAAGACTAAGAAGAGAAAGAATCAGGGGGTCTAACAATCAAGAAACTATGGCGGCAGAGGAACAAAAAGCATTGAGAGACTATGTAACGCCGCAGATAAGTGATTTACAGTCTAGTATCACAAGGCCGGCAATAACTGCAACTACCTTTGAAATTAAACTGGGAACAATATAAATGGTGCAAAACTCGTTACAGTTTAGGGGTTTGGCTAATGACAACCCTAATGAGCATTTGTTGAGCTTTATTAAGATATGTGATACTTTCAAATTTAATGGAGTGACGGATGATGCTTTGAGACTTAGACTTTTTCCGTTCACTTTGAGAGACAAAGCTAAGAGTTGGCTTCACTCATTGCCACCGGGATCCATCACTACATGGTCAGACTTAGCACAGAAATTTTTGGCGAAGTTCTTCCCTCCTACAAAATCTGCTAGATTGAGAAATGAAATTGCAACCTTTGAACAACATCATGGAAAATCACAGTATGAAGCTTGGGAAAGATTTAAAGATTTTCTTCGAAGATGCCCACATCATGGATTCCTCCCATGGATGCAATTGAATACCTTTTACAATGGATTGGGATCTCACAATCGATCTTGCATAGATGCAGCTACGGGAGGATCTTTCATGGCTAAAAATTATGAAGAAGCACTTGATTTATTGAAGGTCATGGCTGCAAATAACTACCAATGGCCAACTGTTAGAATGAGTCAACCAAAGGTAGCCGGAGTATTAGAGGTGGATGCCATCACATCCTTAGCAGCCCAGATGGCAGCAATGTCAAAGAAACTTGATTCTTTGACTGATTCAAAAGTACAGCAGGTGGCTGTTGTTTGTGAATTATGTGCAGGGACACAAGCCAACGACTAATGCCCATTTGACCACGAGGCAGTTCAGTTTGTAAGTAGCTATCAGAGACAACCAAATCAGTACCAAAACACTTACAATGTTGGAAATAGGAACCATCCTAACTTTTCATGGAGCAACAATCAAAATTTTCAGCAAGCTCCAAAACCACACCATCCACCAGGGTTCCAAAATCAGCCACAACATCATGCAGCTCAGACTTCACAACCAGAGAGAAAATCAGATTTTGAAGAGTTGATTTTGAAACACATAGCTAACCAGGATGTGATGATAAAGAACCAAGCAGCATCACTCAAAGCTTTAGAATATTAAATTGGGCAAATGACTAGTTCTATGTCAAATAGACCCCAGGGATCACTTTCTAGTAACATAGAAACTAATCCAAGGAGAGATGGGAAAGAGGAATGTCAGGCAGTAACACTCAGAAGTGGAAAACAAACCTTACAGGAGCCTCAATTGCAAAAGGGGGCAACCCACTCATGCTCTCCTCCGGACTTGAATGATGCAGATTTTTCTAAGGAAATGGACAGCAGTGTACCACCTGAGTCGGAACAGAGAGATACCACAGATAAACCTAGTGTTGTTCCTACACCGAAAATGATACCACCAGTGCCTTTCCCTCAAAGACTGCAAAAGCAAAAGTTAGATAAACAGTTTGCCAAATTTCTGGAGGTCTTTAAGAAACTACAAATTGACATCCCTTTTGCAGAGGCCTTAGAACAGATGCCAAGTTATGCCAAATTTATGAAGGGTATTCTGTCAAGGAAGAAGAGGTTAAATGACTTTGAAACAGTGGCTCTGACGGAGTAATGTAGTGCAGTGTTGCAAAGAAAGCTACCTCCCAAATTGAAAGATCCAGGCAGCTTCACTATACCGTGTACTATTGGTAGCCTTTCATTCAACAAATGTTTGTATGACTTAGGTGCCAGCATTAATCTCATGCCATTATCTGTGTATACTCAGTTGGGACTGCCTGCACCAAAGCCAACAAACATTTCCCTTCAGCTTGCCGATAGGTCGGTTACGTACCCAAGGGGAATTGTTGAAGACATTCTTATTAAGGTGGACAAATTCATCTTCCCGGCTGATTTTATCATCTTAGATTTTGAGGAAGATAAAAACATTCCCATTATTCTTGGGAGACCATTTTTAGCCACTAGGAGAACCTTAATCGATGTGCAAAAGGGAGAGCTCACTATGAGGGTTTAGGATTAAGAAGTCACCTTCAATGTATTTAAGGCCATGAAATTCCCTTCGGATGAGGAAGAATGTTTTCAGGTGGATGTGATCGAGGGAGTTGTAAATGATGAGTTTCTGAATGTGTTAAACAATGATCCATTAGCATCTGTGCTTAACGAGTTTCAGGAAAGTAAGCTGTTGCGAGTTCTTAGAGAGTACAAATCTGCTATTGGATGGACCATCACCGACATCAAGGGAATAAGCCCATCTTACTGTATGCACAAAATATTGATGGAGGATGATAGTAAACCAACTATGGAACATCAAAGGAGACTCAACCCAATCATGAAAGAGGTAGTGAAGAAAGAGATTTTGAAGTGGTTAGATGCGGGAATAATTTATCCCATTTCTGACTGTGCTTGGGTAAGTCCAGTTCAGTGTGTACCCAAGAAAGGGGGTATGACCATTGTGGCCAATGAAAATAATGAGTTAATTCCGACAAGGACAGTGACCAGTTAGAGAGTGTGCATGGATTACAAGAGGCTTAACAAAGCAACCCGAAAGGATCACTTTCCATTACCCTTCATTGATCAAATGTTGGATAGACTGGCTGGGCATGAGTTCTATTGCTTGTTGGATGGATATTCGGGATATAATCAGATTGCTATAGCTCCAGAGGACCAAGAAAAGACCACCTTCACATGTCCATTTGGCACTTTTGCTTTTAAAAGGGTCTCATTCGGATTGTGTAATGCACCGGCCACTTTTCAAAGGTGCATGATGGCTATTTTCTCGAATTTGGTAGAACGCAATGTAGAAGTTTTCATGGATGACTTCTCAGTGTTTGGTGACTCATTTGATAACTGCTTGGAAAATCTGGTTCTAGTACTGAAGAGATGTGTGGAAACTAATCTAGTGCTCAACTAGGAAAAATGTCACTTCATGGTCCAAGGGTCTTGAGGTGGATAGAGCAAAACTTGAAACAATTGAAAATTTACCTCCACCAACCTCAGTGAAGGGTATTTGCAGTTTTCTGGGACATGCTGGGTTTTATCGAAGATTCATAAAGGACTTCTCTAAGATCTCGAAGCCATTATGCAGTTTACTAGAGAAAGATGTGTCGTTCAAGTTTGATGATGAGTGTTTGATCGCATTTGAGCTTTTAAAGAAGAAATTAACCACCGCACCAGTGATAGTTGCTCCGGATTGGTCAAAGCCTTTTGAATTGATGTGTGATGCCAGTGATTATGCGGTTGGGGTTGTTTTAGGACAGCGCAAGGAGAAGGTCTTTCATGCTATTTACTACGCCAGCAAAACCTTAACTGATGCACAACTCAATTACACCACTACCGAGAAGGAGTTGCTTGCAGTAGTTTATGCTTTTGACAAGTTTCAATCTTACTTTATCGGAACAAGGGTGGTTGTATTCACAGATCATGCAGCTATTCAGTATCTAATTGCAAACAAAGATGCTAAACTGAGATTGATTAGATGGATCTTATTGCTGCAGGATTTTGACTTAGAAATTCGGGACAAAAAGGGGACTAAAAACCAAGTTGTCGACCATCTATCTAGATTGGAAAATCCGGGTCATGATAAGGAAGACAAAGTTCTAATCAATGAGTCTTTCCCGGATGAACAACTATTTGTGGTTCAAGGCGAAATTCCATGGTATGCTGATTTTGCTAACTACTTGGTTAGTAACACACTCCCCCAGACTTGTCGTGGCAGCAAAAGAAAAAGTTTCTTCATGACGTGAAGAGGTATATGTGGGATGAGCCGTATTTGTTCAAACATTGCGTGGACCAAATGATTCGAAAGTGTGTTCCACAAAGTGAGGTTGAGAGCATTCTTCATCACTGTCATGATCATTTGTTATATGGAGGTCATTACAGGGGTGAAAAGACAGCTACTAGGGTGTTGCAAGCATGGTTCTTCTGGCCAACTTTGTTTAAAGATGCTCATCAGTTTGTTCTAAGATGTGATAGATGTCAACGAGTGGGGAACATCTCTAAACGACATGAAATGCCTTTGAACATGATCCTTGAGGTTGAAGTCTTCGATGTTTGGGGTATAGACTTCATGGGACCATTCCCGCCCTCTTTCAACAATCTATACATTCTCTTGGCAGTAGATTATGTATCTAAATGGGTGGAGGCAGCTGCATTGCCTACTAATGACTCCAAGGTAGTGCTGAAATTTCTTCAAAAGAATATCTTCACAAGGTTCGGTACTCGAAGGGCCATGATCAGTGATGAAGGGAGTCATTTTTGCAATAAGCACTTTGCAGCCCTCTTGGGAAAATATGGGGTCAATCATAGAATTGCTACTTCATATCACCCTTAGACCAATGGACAAGCTGAGGTTTCTAACAGAGAAGTGAAGAAAATTCTGGAAAAGATCGTCAATCCCACAAGAAAAAAAGATTGGTCAACAAAGTTGGATGATACACTTTGGGCGTACAGAACGGCTTACAAAACACCCATTGGTATGTCACCATACCAGTTAGTTTATGGAAAGGCATGCCATCTCCCAGTTGAACTTGAGCATAAGGCGTTCTGGGCCATAAGAAAGATGAATTTTGATCTCACAGCTGCAGGAGAGAAAAGGCTTCTTCAGCTCAATGAACTTGATGAGTTCCGACTGCAAGCTTATGAGAATTCAAAATTGTACAAGGAAAAGGTAAAAAAATGGCATGATAAGAAAATTGTTGATAGAAAATTCAAGCCTGGCCAAGCAGTATTGCTATACAACTCTAGATTGAGGCTTTTTCCAGGAAAGCTCAAGTCACATTGGTCGGGACCTTTCTTTGTCAAGCACACATTTCCTCACGGGGCTCTGGAAGTTTATGGTAATAATCCGGAGGAATCATTCAAAGTCAACGGCCAGCGGCTTAAGCATTAATGGGGTGGAGGCTTCGATCACCAGAAAACCTCAGTCACTCTAGCCGATCAAGCTTGATGCAATGAAAAGTCGAGCCGAGGACTCTAAACCAAGCGCTCGGTGGGAGGCAACCCACCATTTTCCGTATCCTTTAAGTTCAGTTTGTGTGTCTTATTTACTGCATTTTTAATAGTAGTTAGTTGTTAAGTTTTTCATATTCTAGTGTGTTGTGTGTTAGTTGAGGATTTTAAGCATCGAGTCGCTTTAGAGAGACATTTCTGGCCCTATGTTCCTAATATGTGTTTTGTAGGTTGCAAGGATACACGGGAGTGATATTAAACATGGTCCCTGTCTTAAAATTTCATTAAATCAAAGTTTGCCTCAGCAGGGGAGCTCGTCGCGGCGAGGTTTTTGGATTGGAATCTCTTGCCCCGGCGAGAGCTCGCCCCGGCGAGAAAAAGGTGAAGAAATCTCTCGCCCCGGCGAGAGACGCGGAATTGTAGAACCTAAAAAACTCCTTCCCGTTCGAATTTTCTCCATTCTTCCTCATCCTTACCTTCTACAACCTAACATCCAGCACCACCAAACCGACCAAAACCATTCGAAATCCAACCCTAGCACAAACCCACTGTCGACTTCAACTTCATAAAGGATTAACAACCCTTTTTTTCCCACACAAATCCACTTCCAATTAGGGTTTCAATCCAGTCCACCCATGTCAGTCACCATCAGTGAAGCCACTCGAAATTGGGCAATTATTTTGAGAAATTGGGGCTTGAATTCAGTCTTAATACACCTCAGTGGGGATTCAAGCTACAATTTGGTGAATTCAAGCAAGCTTCCATCTTCTTCATACAAACAACTGACAGAGGCAAGATATTCCAATGTGGACTGATTTCTCAATGCAATTAGCTGGGGTTATTGTTAATTTTGATTGATACTGCATCTGAGAATTCACTTGGGTTATAATTGAGTATATTAAGCACTGAATTGGGTATATCTGTGTTGATTAATTTGAACTGCCATTCATATGCTCTATTGCACTGTTGATATTGGATTCCCAATTGAGTTTGTGTTGGCTCAATTGGAGGTTGGGTTTTATATATTTGGTATATATTAAGAACTTCTTGCAGGAAATTGGGGTTTGAGCAACATTTAAGTTTGAGGGAACTAGTGTTACACAGTTTCTGCTAAGTGCACAGTAGGTGCTTGTTCTGTTTGAAAAGGAAATTCAGTCCAGTTATTACCATGCCTCCAAAGAGATTCCGTAGTGAGAGCTCCGCCTCCGCACCACCCCGACAGTATGACCACAGCAAATTCATTAGTGTTGAGGCAGCCGATAGATTTGATGAGTTCATCACGGGTAAAGCTCTAACTCCCGAGCGGGGCCTCAGGCCAGAAAAGGGTGTTTATGGGGAGATCTGGGAGCAGATTAATGAGAGGGTTTGGGATACCTTCACGCACCACCCCGACCCGGCAGTTATCCCTGTGGTACAGGAATTCTACGCTAATGCTCAGGACAGACAGCCGTTTGAGGCCATAGTCAGGGGGAGGAGGGTACCTTTTGATGAGTGTGTTTTATACACACAAATAGGGTACTTTTAGCCTTGATAATTTGTAAGTCTTTAGCTATTTCGTTTGATTTTATGTGTTTTCATCTTATTATTGTGTAATGTAGTTTTGTATTACTTTTATATGTTTTTGTATACTTTTATGTATTTTTACTTGGTTTTGTAGGAATTGAAATAAAGGCCCCTTGGATCGTTGTGTTTTGGGCTTGAATTTCACATTTCTGCTGCTTGTTTCTCAATTTGACCCATGATGGAATCCGAATCTCTCAAAATGCAAAGAATGAAAGTTGTAGATTTTGATCTTAGCTTTCCAGAACATCTTAAATCATCCATTTTGAAGTTCGTATGAGAGAGTTATGGTCATTTTACCATCGGATGTTGCATGACTTTTGCGCAGCAGCTGCTTCCGGGCCACTTTGAGCCTTGATCCAACCATTATCTCGTCGAGCTCCAGTTATGGACATTTTAGAGCTACTTCTTAGCTTTCCATAGCCTCCTTAATTGCCTTAATCCGAGTTCGGACGAAGAAGTTATTGCCATTTTACCTGAGCTCACCGGGGCGGGAATGTCCTACACAAATTCCTCGCCGGGGCGAAAAAACGTAGGCCAAAAACCTCGCCGGGGCGAGCTCGCCTGTAGCAGAAAGCTAAAATGTGCGGGATTTTGGTCCAATTTGGTGTGCTAAGCTAGGTTAGGCATCCAGGGGGTTTATACTAACAGAGGAGGCACGAAATAACAGATTGGAGAAGATAGAAATCAGCAACTCTAGGGAGAGGAGGCTACACAATACATCAAATTAGAGGGCCAAAGTGCTAAAATCAAGCTAAATCAAGCAAGGCCAAGGAGCTAAAGCATCAAGGATTGCAAAACCATAGAGGAGAAGCTAGGGTTCATCATCAATCCATCAAACATCATATGAAAATCTACAAAAGTGGTTTTATCTCTAGTTTCCATTCTATTTTGTAATCCAACATGATGTATAAATTGAATATGATGTTATTTGTAGTTACCATGACTTAGAACTTATTTTCTAAGATTTCAATGGAACCCAATACATAGTTTGAATTGAATGCTCTCTCTCTCTTTGATGTTGGTTAATTATTTGTGATTGGATATCATAATTTGTGCTTTATATATTAATTACCTAGCTAGTAATTACCTTGGGAACTTATATGGAATTGAGAGAGGAAGTATAGGTTGAGACCTTGTTATGATATCATGTGAAAATTAGATATTCCTATGGGTAATTTATGAAATTAAGTGACGTATGTTTTACTTATTACCCTAATGAATAGATAATTTGATTGTATTTAGGATAGACATATACCTAAATGCCACATGTATCCATTTGAGAATTAATGCTTAATGATTTCTATTGCGAAAGTTGGTAATTGATGGAGTAGTTAATGAGGTTTTGTGACATACACCTTACTAATTGTTCTTGATATGAGAATCTTGCTAGTGTGTAGAATAGAGATATATCTATACACCGTAATGGGGAATACGTATTTGACCATCGAGAGAGGCTTAGAAATACTTGTGATTTCTCGGATAACAATTCTTGTGATTTAACTAGTTGAAAAGAGAGAGTTAGGATATTTAAATGAAGTGTTGGGGGAAATTACAATCTTAGACTTGTTATTATTTGATTTCATTATCTTAAAGCTTTCTTTAGTTATTTGATTATTTGTTATCTTCATAAATGCAAAACAACAAAAACAATTATCGTTTGTTTAAATAAGATTGAGATGATAAAAGGTTAATACTTGGAAAAGACTAGTAACAATTCCTCGTGGGATCGATACTCTACTTACTCTTTATTACTTGTTGACCGCGTATACTTGCGCGTAAATTATCGTTATATTAATCGGACAACACCTTTCAGTGCACAGGCCATTAATAACTACTATAATCTGGTACCACCTGACGTATGCCAGTACATAGAGTTCATTCGCTCTCAGCCGGATTATGATAAGATTGTGACAGATTTGTGCAAGCCGGGTACCACATGGATCACTAAAAGAGACAGAGGCGCCTCTCTCTCTTCCCCAGCAAGGACCTCAGCTTATATGGAAAGATTTGGTACGCATTCCTGAGTGCCAGGCTCATGCCATCTCAGCACGTGAGCGATGTTTCGAAGGACAAGGCAGCGTTACTATATGCTATTATCATGGACTTCACGATTGATGTAGGAAACATCATCGAGGGTAGTATCCGCCGGCTCCTGAGGGGTAATGTTTAGGGCGGATTACCTCACCCCTCCCTCATTTGCGGATTATGCAGGCAGGCGGGGGTACAGTGGCGAGATGATGAGGTAACACAGCAGCCATCACAGATCCTCGACCACAGACTGATTGCGAGGTACAAAGTATGGGATGGAGCCGAGTCACATCCCCGAGGTCGAGGCTTTATCATTGTGGCTACTTCCGAGGATGAGGAGGATGATGCTCAGTTGCCTGCAAGTTCATCACAGCCTAAGGCAAAGTTCAGCTCTCAGATTCGTAGCCTCCAGTTGCTTATAGACAGACGAGCCAAGAGGCTAGAGAGGCAGAATCAGCGCATAGTAGAGAGGCAGGAGCACATATGGAACTACACCACTAGCTTCAACACGGTTCTAGTAGCACAATACCCGAATGCAGCTCCACTTCCTTTCCCTGTGCCTACACTGCTACCTCCTTTCTCACCATCCGACTCTGACGTCGAGGAGATGGAGGATCACCCCGTCGATTGATATCTAAGGGAAGTCCTCAGTTCTTTATTTCTTTGTCTTTTCTACAATGAGGACATTGTTTATTTCAAGTTTGGGGGTGTTTTGAGTTTTTAGTTATAGCATTTTAGCATATTGCATTTAGTTGTAGTTTTTGCATTTAGTTAGTGTGTTTCATATTAAAAAAAGTGTATCATCAAAATGACTTTTCTTGCTATTAATGATTATTACTGTTATTGGCATTTGCTTGATGATCATTGTACATATTCATCGTCTGCTTTTCTTTAGTGTTTATTTTTATATAGTATCTTATAGAACTGCATTTAGAAGCTTATGAGCAGTGCATTTAAGGAAAGGCCGATGATGACATGGTGATCACTGTTTTAATGTATTCAATACTTTGGATCTAAATTGCTATATTAGAAATGTTAACTTATGTCTGATTCAGTTAAATTTTTAACCCTTTGAGTTCCTAATGCACATATCAATGTTGTTGAGTACGTGAGATTTTAAGTTCAACTCTCTGAAACTGTTGCTCATTAAAAGATAGGATAGCCAAAAAAAAAAAATTTTGATATGCTTATATACTGCTTCGATGTCTGTCTTGAATGCTGATAATAATTGAAAATGTAGTATAGACAGATATGAGCAGATCTTGACTAGTTTATCTTTGTGGCCTTTGTCATTCGAACAAGTAAGCCCTTTGGAGCGTTTCTACGCTTGGTGCCCTAAAACCATCTGGTTTAGGAGTCATCGGTGGAAAGTTTGCTACATGGATGACATTGAAAAGCCTAATGAAGATAGACATTGCACAGATCTAGATGTAAATAAAACTATCATCGAGATGGAGCGTAAAACGCACTCGGTGATTGTTATAGAATATAGCTAAATAGAGTGAAAATAAAAGCTAGTGAGCATGTGAGATGCTAGTAGTTGGTTATTGACTATTTTATCTTCTTTTGAGCAATGTAGTTCTTAGATCGAATTGTGATCATTGCGTACTCTGACATTCTAACCACACACACAGAAGGGTTAAACATTTGGCGAAATTGGTGCGGGTTTCATTTCTAATAATCATATTGTTGAGTTATTGTTGTTTATTTGTTTCTGATTGTTGAGGCTTGATTTCCTTATCTTGGCTGCTCTAGGCTTATAGCGCATGCATTTGCATTCATTTTATTAGTTGTATTCTGTATTTTTCATTTCCTTTGTTTTTTCTTGAGGACAAGCAAAGTCTTAAGTTTGGGGGTATTTGATGAGTGGGTTTTATACCTACGAATTAGATATCTTTTGAACCCAATTCTTTGCTATCTTTAGGTATTTCTGGTGCCTATTTACTTGTTTCATGCTTTTGTTGTGTAGGAAGCAGCTTTGGACAACCGTGGTAGAGATTAGCACTTCCAGGGGCAAAATGGTAATTCCAGCAGGAATGAGGATCTCGCCGCGGCGAGCTCTTCAGGCTAAATTTCTCGCCAGGGCTCTCGTCGGCGCGAGCCTCCCAGGCTTAATTTCTCGTCGGGGCGAGCTCCACAGGCCATTTTTCTCGCCGGGGCGAGCCCGTCGTTTTGCAGGTGCGGCTGGCTTTGTCTTGTTCTGCAGAAGTGGCGCACCAAGGGAGGATTTTCAGGAGTGGTAACATGAGGAGAGAGAAGGAAATTATCAGGCATACAGGGAGTTTGTGTGCTAGGTATTGGCTATCATGCTACATCATTGAACATACCATTGGACATCATTTGAAAACCCTAGTTCTCTTGGGACCTAAGGAAACGAGGAAGAAGAAGGATTCTATCTGCAATTCACCAATTCAAGGAGGATAGGAGCACAAAATAGGAAGACAAGAGCTGGAGAAGAGGAACTACACCACACCAATTCGGGAATCTCATCACAAAAGGGGTGTATCTTCATAAGTTTTAGTTCTTCATTCTTATTTTGTAATTCCAAACCATGTACTATAATCAGATTATGATGTTATTGAGATTGAATATGAGCTAAACTTTTTATTCTAAGATTGCAATGGAACCCAACTTGTAGTTTAAATTGAATGCTCTCTCTTTAAATGGTAGTTAGTCATTACATGAGTTGGAGTTCATAACCTTTGCTTAAGGATTAATTACTTGGCCCGTAACTACCTTGGTAACTTATATGGAATTGAGAGAGGAAGTATAAGTTGAGACCTAGTTATGAATTCATGTGAAAGTTGGATATTCTTTGTGGATAATGTATGAGATTATGTGACATGAGTCTTATGTATTGTTCTTGAGGGTTGATAATTTGATTGTATTTAGGATAGACATATACCTAAATACCACATGTATCCAATTGAGAATCTTTGCTTAATGATTTCTATTGTGAAAGTTGGTAATTGATAGAATGGTTAATGGGATTTTACGTGACATGTGTCTTATTGATTATTCTTGATATGAGGTTCTTGCTAGTGTGTAGAATAGAAATATATCTATACACCACAATAGGAAATACGTATTTGACCATCGAGAGAGGCTTTGACATACTAGTGACTTCTCGGATAACAATTCTTATGTTCTAATTTACTAAACAAGAGAGAGTATGATGTTTAAATGAAGAGTTGGGGGAAATTGTAATCTTAGATTCTCTTACCTTGAATTTTATCCGTGTTTAGCAAAACGTTGTTTCTAAATTGTGTTTATTTAGTTTTAATCAACAACAAAAACAAATCATATTATCATTGTTTAAATTAGAATAATTTTTCATGCGATTGTTGTTTAGTAATTATTTAACATAATTCCTCGTGGGTTCCACTTTACTTATCTTATATTCCTTGTGGACCGCGTATACTTGCGTGTGTTTTATTGATTGCGAAATCAACTAACAGTAAAGCTATTTCATAAGCTACCTTACCTACACGCCTCAATACTTCAAAGGGTCCTATAAACCTCGGGCATAGTTTTCCTTTCTTTCCAAATCTCATTTTCCATTTCTAGGGAGATACTTTCAAAAACACATAAGAACCGGCGTCAAATTCGCGCTGCTGCCGATGTTGATCAGCATATTTCTTCTGTCGATCTTGAGCCGACACTAATCTCGCTCGTATCGTTTTGACAACATCTGCAGTCTGTTGTACCAACTCCGGCCCTAGCAGTCGGTGTTCCCCTACTTCATCCCAGCACAGCGGGGTTCTGCACTTTCTTCCATACAGAGCGTCATAAGGTGGCATACCGATGCTTTCATGATAACTGTTGTTGTAAGCAAACTCCACTAATGGTAGATGGTCATCCCAACTTCCTTTGAAATCCATAACGCATGCTCTCAGCATGTCCTCTAAGGTTTGAATCATTCTTTCACTCTGCCCATCTGTCTGGGGATGATATGCAGTGCTCAACCTCAGTTGTGTTCCCATACGTTCTTGGAAGCTTTTCCAGAAATTTGCCGTGAACCGTGGATTGCGATCTGACACAATGGATACTGGCACACCATGTCTGGAGATGATTTCTTTGATGTAAAGTTTTGCCAATTGATTTAAGTTAAATTTGATCTTGATCGGTAAAAAGTGCGTTGACTTAGTCAATCGATCAACGATAACCCAATTAGCATCATAACCCTTCTGTGTAGTTGGAAGTCCTACCACAAAATCCATTGTGATATGTTCCCATTTCCATTCCGGTATTTCTAGAGGTTGTAGTAACCCGCTCGGTTTTTGATGTTCTGCCTTAACTCTTTGACAAGTCAAACACTTATTAACGCATTGTGCAACCTCTCTCTTCATATTGTGCCACCAATAATGTTGGCGCAGGTCCTGATACATTTTTTGCTCCCTAGATGAACTGAGTAACTCGAACTATGAGCTTCTTGTAGAATTTCTTCCTTTAACTCAGTTACTGCTGGCACCCAAATTCTCCTCTCAAATCTCAACAGTCTATCACCATCCACACTGAATTTAAGCTCTTCCTCATCTATAATTCTTTTCCTCACCTTTTCACATTCTTCATCGCTGCCTTGTGCTTCCTTTATTTTGTCCAACAGAGTCGGACGAGCCTCCATCGCAAACAATTTCTCACCAGATTCCTTTGGAAACTTTACTTCGAGCTCCAATCTTGCCATTTCATTAATTAACTCTTCTTGAGCTGTTATCATTGCCAACTTACCAATACCCTTCCTGCTTAGCGCATCTGCTACTATGTTAGCTTTTCCTGGGTGATACAAAATCTCCCAGTCGTAGTCCTTTATCAGCTCCAACCATCTCCTCTGTGGCATATTCATCTCTTTCTGCGTGAAGATATATTTCAGACTTTTATGGTCTGTGTATATCTCACACTTTGCACCATATAAATAGTGCCTCCATATCTTTAGGGCAAATACTACCGCTGCCAATTCCAGGTCGTGGGTAGGATATCCCTTTTTGTAATCCTTCAGCTGCCGTGATGTGTACGCAATAACTTTACCATGTTGCATTAACACACAGCCAAATCCTTTATGTGACGCATCACTGTAAACTACGAAGTCTCTCGAATCATCTGGTAAAGACAACACCGGTACTTCACTCAGCCTTTTTTTCAGCTCTTGAAAACTCTCCTCACACTTTTCCGTCCAAATAAATTTTACCAACTTTCTTGTTAGATTGGTCAGCATTCCTGCTATTTTCGAAAAATCCTGAATGAACCTTCTGTAATAGCCTACTAATCCCAAGAAACTTCTTACTTTTGTTGGTGTCTTTGGTTGCTCCCAATTAATTACTACTTCCACCTTTGCTGGATCGACAGAGATTCTGTCTTTGTCAATCACATGAGTTGAACTCTTTCCAACCAGAATTCACACTTCGAGAATTTTGCGTATAATTTCTCCTTTCTCAATGCTTCCAACAACATCCTTAAATGTTCAGCATGATCTTCCTGAGTCTTAGAATAGATCAGAATATCATCTATGAACACAACTACAAACTTATCCAAGTATTGGTTGAATACCCAGTTCATCATGTCCATAAATGCTGCTGGCGCGTTCGTTAACCCGAATGACATTACCAGGAACTCGTAATGGCCATAACGAGTCCTGAATGTTGTCTTAGGTACATCTTCCTTCTTCACCTTCAATTGATGATAACCCGTCCTCAAATCGATTTTGGAAAAATGTTTCGCTCCCTTCAACTGATCAAACAAATCATCTATTCTGGGTAGTGGGTATTTGTTTTTGATCGTTACTTTGTTCAACTCCCGATAGTCGATACAAAGTCTCATCGATCCATCCTTCTTTTTCATAAATAAAACTGGTGCTCCCCAATGAGACACACTCGGTTGGATATACCTCTTATCTAATAACTCCTGCAGCTGTACCATCAGCTCCTTCATCTCTACTGGTGCCAGTCTGTATGGGGCTTTTGAAATCGGTGTCGTTCTAGGTACTAGATCTATAACGAATTCAGTCTCCCTATCTGGTGGTAGACCTGGCATTTCCTTCGAGAACACATCGGGAAACTCATTTACAACAAGTATTTGCCCCATCTCTGCTTCCACCCTCTGGGTATCAACAATATGGGCAAGATAACCTACACAACCTTTTCTCAACAATTTCCTAGCTTGCATCATCGTCAAATAACTCGAGTGTCTAGGCAATTTGCTACCATAGAACACTACCTTAGACTGATTAGGAGTCTAAAGGTTTATACACTTCTTCTAGCAATCTATTATTGCCCCATGGTTAAATAACCAGTCCATACCTAGTATTACATCAAATTCTCCTAGTTGAATTGGAATTAAATCCACAGGCAACTTATGCCCCCCTTATATCTACAACACAATTTCCATGAATATGGCTAACGGGAATTATTTCTTTATTCACAACTTCTATATCCATAGGGTGTTCTAATTCTTCCTGAGGTAAGTTTAATCGTTGAGAGAATTCATGTGATACGATGGAACAAGTAGCACCCGAATCCAATAATATGTATGCAGATATATCATTGACCAGAATGATACCTGAAACCACATCCTTAGATGCGACCGCGTCCTAAACTGTCATGTTGAAAGTCCTTGCTGTTGGTCGATTTTGAGTTGGTGGTCCCGAAATTGTGAGATTTCCACCACTTGATCCCGTTCCTCTATTTCCTCCACCTGAATTTTTTCTTTGGGCAATTCCTGGCCTGATGATCCAATGCTCGACAGTTGAAGCATCCATTCCTCTTTGGTGCGGGGCAATTGGGAGAGATGTGGCCCTCCTGTCTGCAATTGAAACATACATTCTTTCCCTTTAGGTAAGTGCCTGAGTGATTCCACACTCCTTGCAAGCCTCCGCTCTTTTCTTTGACTCTCTAGTCTTACTTCCAAAACTTGCTAGGTTATTGTTGTTGTTGTTGATCCACTTCCTTTTGTTCGCACCACTGCTGCTACCTTCCCCTCTATTCCCTACTTTGTTCCTCTTCTTCTTTTCTTTGTTGAACTTCATCAAGGCTTCACTTCCACCCTCAGCAATTATGGCTTTCTCCAGGAGAGTAGCGAAGCTGTTCATTTGCAACACTGAAAGTCTACTATATAACCACAGCTTGAGACCCTGCTCAAACCTCATCGTCTTTCTCTCTTCAGTGTCGACCTGGTGAGGTGCAAACCTTGCCAGCTCGTTAAACTTTGCAGCGTATTGGGGTACCGTCATGTCATCTTGCTTCAGCTCCAAAAATCGCATCTCCATGCGACTCTGCATACTCACAGGAAAATAATTTTCGAAAAAGACCTCTTTAAATCTCTCCCAGGATATCACACCTTCTCCAGCCATATTCTGGTTCGCCTCCCGCCAGAAGTTAGCTTCACTTTTCAGCATATACGTGGCGAAGCTCATTTTCTGATCATCTCCGACTCGTGCGATTGCAAACGCCTTTTCAATTTCTTTAATCCATGACTGGGCTTCAATGGGTTCTGTGATCCCCTTAAATTTAGGGGGACCCACACTTTTGAAGTCCTTAAATGTTGCCACTTGGGCCGTCGAAGGGTTATTGTTATTATTCGGGGTCCAATTCTGTAATGCCCCAACTAGTAGGTCTACAAATTGTTGCATAGGGTTAGGTTGATGCCCAGCACTACCGGCTGACTCTTCTGGTGATTGTTGACGTCTAGGTCTTCCTCTAGGCATTTTTTGTTTAATAAAAATTTACATGTTATCATCTCATAACTTAATCTTACAACATTTATAGCTTATATATATAAGCTTAATCATCACATCACACATATAAATAAACTAAATAAACATATCTTATTAATATGAAAAACCATAAACCAAAGTACTTAACATCTTATGGCAAAATGCCATTTACATCCCTTAACTTAAGACTGAAATTTAAATATTTACATCAGTAGATAAGCGTTCGATACGACGCTAATAAAAAGTTCATAACAATATAAACTCAAAGACCCCTCCTAATGGCATCTTCATGTTCCTCATCAGCTATGTCCAGAACTAGTCCCCGACTTAAAGCGTGTCTAGACCGGTGCTCCTCACGCGGAAAATGATACACCCTGTGTTGGAACCTGCCATGCGCCGATCTAAATGTGTACTACATTCTTTCCATTCTAACCTTCTTGTTTCTCACCTTATCCTCTAACTCATCCCTCTGGTTTTGAGCCCTTACACAACCTTGCATCTCATCCCTCCAATAAGTGGTAATCAACTGTTTGTCTGTTTGGAGGCTCTGAATTCTTGTCTCCATTCTGTTTATCGTATTTCCCAGGTGGGATCGGATGGCCTCCTTTTCTACCCTCAACCTATTTGCCTTCTGGTCTAATGCACGCAGTTTGTTAGCCAGATCTGCGTTCCTAACCATCAGATGATGCACCAATGCACCGAGCAGTACCACTGCCCCCTTCTCTTCCTGGTACTGTTCCTCCAACTCATGGACTCGATCGTCCAACTCCGTGTTCCTGTCCATCAACTCATCTAGTAATCTATCCTCCGGTGCTTCCTCAGAGTTCTCCCCAGGCTCCTCTTCCTCGGGATCCTCCTCAGGGTCCTCATCTGGGTCTGCATCAGCTGCTGCCTCAGCTATAGGCTCAGGTACAACTGCTACTATCTGCTCATTAACCACGTGGATATCTCTAATCTCCTCTTATCCTGACATCCTACAATCAAAACAAATAACTAGATTAGTATTTTAAAAAAAAATATTTTGTTGTTTTTGTTTATAGGAAAATAAATTATTCTCAGCTCTTAAAACTCTATGTGAGTTCATCTCCTTCCTATCTCCACTAATTTCTCTAAAGTTATAATCTAAGATTCTCCCACCTAAGGTTTATAACCTACAGCTCTGATACCAACCTGTGACGCCCCCAATTTCGTGTATCATTAAACACAAGATATGGTGCTCACGATACATCTTACACCATCATCTTTCTAGTAAGACTCCATAAATTAATAATAATAATAATAATAATAATAATAAAATATACACCAACATCTAAATAAAATCCCAAGTTTACATAACCTTAAATAATATTAAACTTAGTGTTTATTGCTATATTACATCAACGCGGAAATCTAAATCTATTATAGAAATAAACTTTCAATTCTTGCCTGAGCTCTCTGCCTTCTCTCCTTTAGCTGAAATGTTATAGCAAGAATGAGCACAAATTGCCCAGCAAGTAATAAAATAAATTGATAAAGGACATCAAAGATAGGATCATCTGTTTTGGCATTTCTCAATAATCGAAAGAATAATTAAGAAATAGTGTCGAATGTCAAAGACAAGAGTTCTAGAATTTTCAACAGCGTACTAAGGGGTATAAGAACCCTGAACATTGTTTTTAATTTATCGAAAACCATCAGAAGTTTTAGCAATCAAATAGACTGTAAAATATTCTCCGCAAGTACTCTTAGTGATCAGCCTATCGTACCCTACATTGTGCACAAGTATAAAGTTTAAACGCATAAGCATAAATGGGACTATATGCCCGACATCAGTTTTACCCCGTTATCCGGGTTGTTCATCTTAGTATTCATGCGGGACCGCACCAAAACAATTTGGATTGGTAGACTTTAATTAACTATAATGAATCTGAATAATTCAAATAAGAAATCGTTTCGCATCAATAACATCTAGCCAAAACAAAAGGCCAGAAGCTGTTCATAATTAATTAAGAACTTATACACGATTGGAATTGAGTTATCATCAATTGAACTTGAACAATATATAAACTCGAATAAGATTTAATTTGCAACATGAGAGGCTTGTACAAAAATTACACAAGTTAGGAAACTCACTTTCACAGAAATAAAATGAATTAAGGTAGGATACTTGCCTTTCACGTAGTTTACGATTATTGCTTAACTTTACTGCAAATATCCTATATATATTCATATATAGATATTCATTAGCCACTCATTCACATTAACAGATTCTCAAATTCTATTCACTCAATACATACCTAATGCAACTGTTCCATGTTTATAGATATGTATTACAAACATACATTTAACCAAATATATATTTAAAGCAAATCATCATATATCACAAATTGTTGCTTTTGTTTTTACTCCAAAAGTTTCATTTATAAATCCCGTTTAAACCTTTTGAAACCTTGGTTCTATATAGCCATTACATACTTAAACAGTACAAACATCCCAATTGGCACATAGTAAAACTTAAAAGAGCGTAATACATATGTACCAAGCTTTAGTTCACAAACAGACCCTTTTGGCAACTCTGTAGCACGGCGCGGCCGCGCTGCTTTTATGCCTGGGAGTGGCACGGCCGCGCTACTCCCATTCAGGCCCAGAACTGAGCTTTCCGATGCACAGCTCTCTCTAGCATATTGAGGTCTTAGTATACAACAAATAACAAATATTCACATTATTCTAAAGATTTAAAACTAAATTAGGTCCATGCATTAGATATCTAATATATCGTTTTGAAATTTCTTTTCAAAAACAAGCTTAATAGCTCTTTTCCTTAACGACTAGCCATGATCATACTTGTCCCTCATTTTATTATTACATAGGTTCTGATATGCATGCTCAAATATTAATAAAACATATTTACATCGTTTCTTCAATTCAAAATAGCTTTTCCTAAACAAAATATCTATCAAATCATAGTTTACATATCAACTTTGTGCTAACGTACTCATGATACATCTTAATACATGTTTAAGGCTTCTTCATGCTCATTATACAAGGATAAGTTTGTGACGCCCCCAAATTCAGGTCTCCAACTACCCGGATCTGGTCATCACGATCCAATACAATCATTCACCTCTAACAACATATGGTAACTAAAATGTGGAATATAATAAACATATGTTGTTCATTACAAAGGTGTTACTAGTCCCAAGATACAATAACCTTAATACATAACACAAAACATACCCTAAATAATAATCAGGGTTTAAATTACATTAATAATAATGACGTTAAACACAACTAAAGCCAGCTACGTGAAGCCTATCATTTCATCTTTTCTTTACCCTTGCCCTTTCTTGATGTCTCGGGTTTAGCTGCAATGAAAGTCATGATATAGCAAGGATGAGCAACGAGTTTGCTCAGCAAGTTTAAAATACAACAATAAAGATATATCATGATGATAGGAATATAGAAAGAGATTTCAACAATACAATTATCAGAAGCAAGAATAATAATTACTTTTAGAACAATTGATAGTCAAGTATACTTTGAACAACAACTTCCAAAGGAGTCAATAGCTAGTTGACCCTCTGGTTACTGGCTACAGAATAAGTACTTAAGGGGATCAGCGTCGCGTATGCTATGTGTATGCATAACATTTAACTCTGCTAGTTGTACCTTATATACGGTACCTAGGGTACTCCCCTACAATAAACGGGGTGTTAATTCAGTCTAAGAATCCTTACTATTGATTAGTCCGGATAGCTTTTATAAATTCTCACATACTTGCCTGACCGAACGGGGGTTCAGACTTAATCATGAATAGTCATAAATTTCGGAACTTTAATAAATGTACGAATTCAAATGTACGAGTGTGAATGTCAATAAATACATAGATGTGAAATAATTTTAAAGTAATTAAACCACTTAAAACATGCTTGGAAATGAGATTCAAGCTTAAATAAGTACCTTGCCGTAAAATAATACCCTGCTCGAAAGATAATTTGAGTAGGGCTTAAGGAAACTTGCAATAATTAAAGTTTTAGGGTAAAGAACTTGCCTGTTTGCTCAGCTACAATTTATCTTAGCTTTAACTAATTGATCTTGAGTGACCTATCATTGGATAAAGTCGACTTATCAATTAATATGACATAGTTGTATATTGGCACACCTTACTATACCATTTAGTTAGCAGGTAACAATTCACCATCTACATTTAATTACGATTTAACGTTAGCTAAACAGAAATTATTTAATGACCTTTAGCTATTAAAATAAATGATGGCTAATCATGATTACTTATCATTTGAATACCCAAATTATCACCCTTAGTTGTCTCAAAATATGGGCTAATAATCCTTATTTATTATTTATGAAAATAAATAATAAATTTATTATGGTTTAATAGCAATTAGATAATAATTGATCCCTTATTAAATTTATTTGCGCCTAATTACTATTCCCCTTAAGGATAGTTGAGTAATTATTATTCTTGTTCCTTATTCAACATTAATTAAATATTTAATGTATTAATTCACACACACTTAATTATTAGTTAAATAATCAATAAGTATTTATTATCTTTATTTGTAATAATACTCATACTTTATTATTTTTATTTAATGTTAATTAAATTTCATATTCATTATATTTATTTATTATTTATTGATAAATAATAAATAATTATTTTGTTAACTTATTCATACTTAATTATTATCTAATATCAATTCAATAATAATTAAATATTTATTATCTTTATTTATCAACAATAGATAATTACTAACTTCATTCATACTTAATTATTATTTAATAGTAAGTAAATAATAATTAAATATTTACTATCTTTATTTATTATTTATTGTTAGATAATAAATAATTATTTACTAACCTTATTTATACTTAATTATTATTTAATATTAATTAAATAATAATCAAATATTTATAATAAATAATTTATTTACTTATACTTAATTATCATTTACGTATTTATTATCTTTATTTATTACTTATTGATAAATAATAAATAATTATTTACTAACTTTATTTATACTTAATTATTATTTAAGATTAAATAATAACTAAATATTTATTACCTTTATTTATTATTTTTGGATAAATAATAAATAATTATTTAGTTAACTTGTTCCTACTTAATTATTATTTAATGTTAATTAAATAATAATTAAATATTTATTATCTTTATTTATTATTTGTGGGAAAATAATAAATAATTACTTTATTCATACTTGATTGTTATTTAATATTAATTAAATAATAATTAAATATTTATTATTTACGGTTAAATAATCAATAAATCAATTAGTGTATTATTAATTCAAATAATGACCAGGTAATCAAGCCAACAGTGTAACATGAGACAATAGTTAAACTTCACTTGTTAGTTGTTTCTATTTGAATAACTAACGAATTGCATGACCCATTTGGAAAAAGAAACAGTTGTTGTTTATTAAGGGTAATAGTCCCATTTTATTCTTTACTGCCGAATCCAATAACCATGTTATACAAGCCCTGCAATTCCTACTTCAACTAACCAGTATTACCATTCAACGCACAAGGAAAATCCTAAACAGATTCCTATGACAACACTGAGTTCAAGTTCTATACACAGCCAAGGATTGTGTTCTGCATCTAACAAGACTGTCAATCAGCAACATTGAACACCAACCTGCAACAAAAAACTGACTCAAGCATTATAACAAACACGTATGGGGCACTCTACAATCCAACACTGGTCCATTCTTATACCAAATTTAGGCTACCCGAACCTTAAGGTTCTGTGAGTCCATATTTCCCAAATCAAATAAGGCACACAGTATAACCCAAGCAATACCAAAGAAAATTTAATCCAACAATTCAGTTCAACACAATACCCAGAAACAAATTACCCAATACAGAGGAACGATTCAATTTTATACAATAACAAGCAATACAAGGGAATAATATAGTTTCGATTACAGAAGAAAAGAAAAAAAAACGGTTTCAACAAACCATAGTAGCTCAACGGTATACCTTGAGCTCGATCGAATCGCTGTCCTCCTTCTTCTCCCAAAATAAGTAGTGAACCCAGACATTCACTGATCAGCCTTCCCCTGTTCCCTCTCTCTCTCGTCTTTTGTGTGCTTTCTCTCTCAAATTTGGACTCACAAACAAGGGGGTTTAGCAGCTTTGTCTAGGGCACGGGGGGTTCAATTTACCCATTTATTGGGTAATACCCTGTTCGACCGAGTCCATGACCAGCGGTAGGAAGGGGGGCAGCGACCGGTCGTCCCCGTCAAGCCTCGTCAATCACCCAGCTAGCACCGGTCGGCAAATCTCGAGTTGCGTAACCCTCACCGGTCAAATCGCCGGATTTCTGTAACCCTTGGTCCGAACGTCGAACGCTCGGTCGTTCACTTCAACCCTCGAATCGTCCGCTGGTTGCTCACGCCATCGTCGGCGCACGCCTGGCGACTCTCCCTCCCGTCACTCGCTCTTGTCCCGTCCGATTTGATCGAAGGTTTGGTTTCGTTTGGCTTGGTATTAGTTGGTTGGAGGGTTTGGGATTGCTTGGTCTCTGTAAATCCCTAAATCATTTACACCGGCCATAATATTTCCCAATCCCAATTGAATTAGTCAACCCGTTGCCATGACCCAACCAGGCTGGAAACTAAAAGGGTTTAACCCGGCAAGAAAAGGACTTGGGCTCAACCCAAATTGGTTCGGCCTAGCAGGGAATGGAAAGGAGTTTGGGCCAACCAAATTTAGAAAGAATTTGGGTCCAATAAGATAAAAGAAAATGGGTTCAGTTAACAAAGTAGAAAATGGGCCAGTACAATTAAAAGAGAAATGACCCAATTAAATTAACCACCTTGTATTTCTAATATTTTAAATTAATAACTACTTCAATTAATTAATTATTTAAAATATTTATTCTAACCATAATTCTTTATTCGAATTATTCAATCCGATAATGATAAAATTATTTATTTACTTCCTTCCCAATTTTCTGGCCAACCAATTTCTTAGGGTTATTTCACTAATTTATTTAAACTATCAGTGAGCCCCTTAATACACAGAAAATTATCGGACCATGTATTTATATAATTAGATAATAATACCTACATGGATCCAATTAAATTCATAAAATTAAATAAAACAAAATTTCATATATCAAAATTTCATATATCAAACAACTGGGGGTAATTTACTCTCATCTTCTCTTCGAGTTCCCACATGGTTTCTTCCACTGCGTAATTCCTCCAAAGAACTTTAACGGAATGAATGATTTTATTCCTCAGCTTCTGCTCCTTCCTATCCAATATTTGAACAGGAATTTCCTCGTATGATAAGTCCTTTTCGACTTGAATTGGCTCATAGGAAATGACATGCTTATAGTCTAGCTTATAAGGGCGTAGCACTGATACATGAAACACGTCGTGAATGTGCTCAAGTTCGGGAGGTAATGCTACTTCGTACGCCACTTCACCTATTCTCCTTAATATTTCAAAAGGTCCTATGAACCTAGGGCTCAATTTGCCCTTTTTCCCAAAACGGATCTTCCCTTTCCAAGGAGATACCTTCAAAAGCACAAAGCTACCAACTTCAAAGTCTCGTTTCTGACGATGTAGGTCGGCATACTTCTTCTGACGATCCTGAGCTGCTACTAACCGCTGTCTTATTACTTTAATGATTTCCACGGTTTGTTGTACCAATTTTGGTCCCAACAATCTCCGTTCACCAACTTCATCCCAATATAACGGCGTTCGACACTTTCTCCCATACAGTGCTTCGTACGGTGGCATACCGATGCTAGCGTGATAACTGTTGTTGTAGGCGAATTCTACCAGTGGCAAATGGTCGTCCCAGTTGCCACCCAAGTCCATCACGATTGCTCGGAGCATATCCTCCAGGGTCTGAATCGTTCGCTCACTCTGACCATCAGTCTGAGGATGGTACGCCGTACTCATTCTCAACTGTGTTCCCATTCTTTCCTGTAGACTTCTCCAAAAATTCGACGTGAAGCGCGGATCTCTATCAGACACAATAGATACCGGCACCCCATGTCGCGATACTATCTCCTTCACGTAAAGCTTTGCTAACTGCTCCAATTTGTACCTGATCTTGATCGGTAGAAAGTGGGCAGACTTGGTCAACCGATCTACGATCACCCAGATGGCGTCTAGACCCTACTGTGTCGTTAGGAGTCCTACCACAAAATCCATTGTGATGTGCTCCCACTTCCACTCCGGAATCTCCAAAGGTTGCAACAATCCGCTCGGCCGCTGGTGCTCTGCCTTGACCCGCTGACAAGTTAAACACCAGCTGACGAATTCTGTAACTTCCCCCTTCAAATGTGGCCACCAATAATGTTGACGAAGATATTGATACATCTTGGTGCTACCCGGATGTACCGAAAATCTCGTATTATGGGCCTCCTGCAATATTTCTTCCCTTAAGTCTGGTACGTAGGGTATCCAGATCCTTCCCTTGAATCTCAGCAACCCTGTGCTGTCATCCTTGTACTTCAAAGTTTTTCCTTCCGATAGTTGCCTCTTAATGACAATGCACTCTTCATCAAATTCTTGAGCCTCCTTTATCTTATCCAGTAAAGTCGGACCTATTGTCACGGTGAAAAATTTTTCATCCGTCTCCATCGGATACTTAACCTCTAATTCCAGATGTTCAAAGTCCTCTATCAACTCCTCTTGAACTATCAGCTGCATCAATTTCACCTTGCCTTTTCTGCTTAAGGCATCTGCCACTACATTTTCTTTGCCCGGATGGTACAGAATTTCACAGTCGTAATCCTTGATCAATTCTAACCATCGACGCTACCTCATGTTCAGCTCTTTCTGAGTGAAGATATATTTCAGACTTTTGTGATCTGTATATATCTCACACTTCTCCCCGTATAGATAGTGCCTCCAAATCTTCAAGGCGAAAACTACCGTGGCTAACTCCAGGTCATGAGTCGGGTAACCCTTCTCATAGTCCTTCAGCTGACGTGATGCGTACGCAACAACCTTGTCGTGCTGCATCAATACACAGCCAAGACCTTTGTGTGATGCATCGCTATATACTACGAAACCCCCAGTGTTGTCGGGTAAGGTCAACACCGGTGCTTGGCTAAGTCTCTTCTTTAGCTCCATAAAACTTTTCTCGCAATTCTCTGACCAAACGAACTTAACGGTTTTTCTGGTGAGATTGGTCAACGACGATGCTATCTTTGAAAAATCCTGAATGAATCTCCGATAGTATCCCGCTAATCCCAAGAAACTCCTGATCTCTGTTAGCGTCTTCGGTTGCTCCCAATTAATAACTGTGACGCCCCCAAATCTCTACACTCCCCTGTAGCAGATCTGGTGCTCACGTGAAACTATACATCTATAAATATTCATTAAAATATGACTTCTACCTATCCAAGATTCACAGTATCCCATAACAGGTACTAGTTCCGGCCAGAACGTTGTCTGTGTTTGGATACCCTCACTTAGATATATAGATTCATATCTTATGAATATCTCTTTCATATCAATATTCCCTATCTATCTGACATTCACAGTATTAATGATAAGATTGTCCAGAGAACTGAGGGGCGCATTCCGGTAAAGATGGCACCTTACCGGCGCTCATTAAGTGTAACCCCAGAGCTTATAGGACTCTCAACATCATTTAGATACCCTCATTCAGATGTATAGTTCATATAGACACTGTATTTAACTTAGTACAACTATTCTAAAGAATTTAAAGATCAGAGTATGACGCATTCTATAACATAAAGGATCATAATATATTACATAACATTTTGTTCGGTTACATCATTCGTTATACTAAGTTATTACAACAACAAGTCTTTAAAAGACTTAAAGTATTCAACAACAGAAATTAAAGCTAATAAGCATGACTTTTTCCCTTGTTAGTCCCAGACGTGCCAGGGATATCATTTACAGCTGCAAAAGAAGATATGCGCAAGAATTAGCTACAAATGCTCAGCAAGTTCATTTGAATATGTAAACACCATGTGTTTGATTTGAAAGATGTCAATGATGTATACTGAGGGTTCTGTACATGAACCATATATTTCATTTAGTTTTATCAGTCTTTAATGACTTAGAACCATTTGAGTTTTGGATATCTGGTAGGTGATCAGCCTCACCAATATCCTAGGAGTATGCATATCATCCTACCATTTGTGGTCAATATATTATCGACATTTATTGGCCTTCCTATGAAGGCATTTCCATTTACTCAGTATAGATGTCTTACCAAACAATTTGGTTTGACACAACAATTTAGCTCGAATAAACAATATATGAACAATGATTCATTTCGTAGGTTATGCTGAACAAGAAGCGATAACTTCACAATAATTGATAGCAAGATGTATAATACTTGCTTAATATAAGTTGAGTAAGGTTAGGACACTTGCCTTAGCATAGCTCACTCTAATTTAATACAATCAGTCAACACACGTAGTCTACGTATACCAATAATAAGTGTTAGCACGTATATAAACATGTATCACGTTAATCTAAACAAGTTTCATTAAGGTTCGACGTTGATTCAGTATCTCGGTCGCGTCCTTAATGGCTAAACACATAGATTGTTTGATAAAACTTCATTTGGAAGTCTAATTATTAGCCTAAATAATTTAATTATTATTTATAATACTTTAGAAGCTTAGTATTATTTTTAAATAATTTTCAGAAGCTTGGAAGTATTTTTAAATAATTTTACAAGCTTAGGAATATTTTTAAATGATTTAATTATTATTTAGAATATTTTTAAAACATTTAATATGTTATTTAAATGATTTATTTATCATTTAGAATATTTTTAGATATTTAAAATATTATTTAAATGATTTATTTATCATTTATAATATTTTTAGAAAGATAGAATATTATTTAAATGATTTATTTTATCATTAATAATATTTTTAGAATTTATTTTATCATTAGAATAATTTATTTATTACTTATAATAATTTTCAAAACTTAATTTAATATGTAAATGATTTAATTATCATTTAAAGTAATTTTTAAATACTTAATATATTATTTAAATGATTTATTTATCATTAATAATATTTAAATATTTAATATTTTATTTAATTATTATATATGATAATTTTATTTACTTTAATATCATTTTTAAATAATTAATATAATTATTTAATAATTTAATATCATTTTTAAATAATTAAAACAATTATTAAATGATTTATCATGATTATTATTTAATATTTAATTAAATTAAATAATAATTCAGAATATATAAAAATATTAAAAATAAATTTTTATTATTTAAAAATGAATTTTCGTATTTATTTATTAATTATTAATAATTATTTAATAATTATTTATTATTTTATAATTTATTTAATTAATTTTTATTTTATTTTTATTAAAAATCCGTCGCTAAAGGGCTTTAGCGACGGTCTGCTTAGTTTCTTAGGTTTCTGGGTTTGGGTTGAAGACTGTCGCTAAAGGTGTTCTTCAATGAAGAACAGTTGGTCAATGTCCAGTTGGGACTTTTGACCTCAAATTAATTCCAACTGGTTTGATGTTTGTTCTTGATTTTTGTTTGTTGTTATAGCCAACATGGCAGTGTACAACGACATATCAAATTTCACCTCAAACTAAATCATATCATGCTCTAAATTTTATGGTCAAACTACCCGTTCATGACTGTTCTTGAGTTTCTGGGCAACCCAGAAACTCATCCAGTCATAACGGTCAACGTGGTTTGACTGTTAATTTCTTTCAACTTGTTGATTGTTTAGGTGTTTTAATGATTCAAGATTGTAGTTCATATAGCATACAACAAGTCTAAGCCAATAAATTACACAAAACATGTCATCTAGGTCATTTCTGGGTTGATCAAAAGTCTTGTCAGACACTGTCAGTGTGTTCTTCATGTTTCTGGGTTACCCAGAAACAGTCTATCATGGTCGGTCAATGGGTTTTGACCATTAATAACTTTCACCCTAGAGATAATTTATCCATTCTACAAGTCGGGTCTTAAAGTTAACATGGCATACTACTGATTCATGCTTTAAAACACATCAAACAATCATTTTAAGTCGATCAAAAGATCTGACAAAAAGGCTTGTCAGACTGTTCTTGACTGTCAAGAACAGTTTGAGTTTTTGGCTTGATTTTCATATCTAGATGTTATGTAAACATGTTCTGGGCCTATGAGCGTCTCCCATGTCTGAGGCCTGTCACTACTCTTGGCCTGGACACTTATCCCCGGGGCCGGCGATGGCATCATAGCACTTTGGAGGAGGTCTCGGTATCTGGCAGCTTTGCACACTGCCGCATCCAACTGGAGCTGATCACGGCTGCTGATGTCGTCTGGGTTCCCTACCTCTCCGAGCATCTGACTGTGGTTTGCTGATGGGCATCCTTCTGGCCCGGAGTTCGAGCTTTCCACCCGTCGCCTCACTTTGCAGAGTGTTGGAGGATGGGTGATGTATCTGGGGGAGCGCGCATTCAGATGCGTTACTGGAGAGATCCGCATCCCGCATTCTCTTCCTTTCACTACCTCCTGGCCGCTGGACTCTCAGCCTTCGGAGATCATGCTCGTAGGGGAGGACGACCGGATGCTTTCTACGGGTCCTAGTACGAGTGATGCTTTCCGTACTTGGTGGGTGCCCCGCGCCATCGGTCCTCAGACCCGGGCCATATTCTTCCTCGGGGATATGGTCCCCGGCTCAGTGATGATGACGGACTGGGCAGCCTGCGTTCGGAGCCCTACCCATGCTGAGCAGATCGCCACTCTGACCCGTCAGGTAGACCAACTATCCCTATATCTTCGGGTGTTGGGCCGGACTCCAGAGGATGCTTATGCCTACGATCCTGACGGTGCGGGTTATGATGCGGGCCCGAGCTCATCTGATGCCACAGCGCAGCCATATATCCCTGACATGAACTTTAGGCCTCCGACTTTGACGACCCCAGGGGATCAGTTCGAGGATCCCGCTTTTATAGATGAGATTGATTTTATTTAGATCAGGATAGGATAGGGCTTTTGTACCTGCACCTGTTTAGTTTTATTTTTTATTTTTTCATTTTATGCACTATGTACTGAACTCATTTACTCATTTATGCACAGCTTTTATCTTTTATGTCTATGAAATTTATTTGTCTTATTATTATTTGTACGATGCATGCTTTTTATTTGTGGATAGAAAATGACCCCTGTACAGTCTTTTTGATACTATTTTTCCACAGATGTCGTCCTCAGATGCCGTGGTACGTTTGGATTTCATTCCTTCCACAGGGTTGGTTGGCAGTCTCCTCCGCTGGTTGGACAGTTTATTGCCGGCCGACAGGGTTATCGCAGATGGTCTTTTGGGCCATTCTTGGTCCTTATTAACCTTTCAGGTGCCAGCGGGCTTTGTGGATGGTATTCTGAGCCATTGGGCCCCTGCCCGTCAAGTGTTCAGGTTGGGGACAGTAGAACTGACCCCCACTCTCGAGGAGTATGCTCGCTTCACCGGCTTATCTTTGAACGGCCCTTGTGCTAGGGTTACAGTTGGTTCCATGCGCCGTCAATTCTTGACTTTCACCGGTTTGCGGAGGGCTGTCTTGTTACCGGTGATCACATCAGACCATATGGTTCCCCTTCAGTTCTTGATTGACCGATTTGGCTCACCTGACAGTGTTCGTCTTTTCTTCGGTGATTTTTCCATGTCCGAGGAGCGCTGGGGTGCCTTGAGAGTGGACGTTCTGATGGCCTGTGTCATCTCAGTTTTGTACTTGCTCGCAGGACCCTATCATTTGGACATGCGGGTTGTTGCGGCCGTTCGAGCCCTTCAAGAGGATCACACCATTCTTCCCATGATATTGGCGGATACCTACATGTCGGCCTCATATTGCCAGTCTTTCCGAGGTAGAGTATTTAGAGGGAGCTCGACTTTGTTGTACGTGTGGTTCATGAGTCATCTCAGTCCCATCGGCCATTTCCGTCGCCAAGGGTTTTGCTTCAGCCATGACATAGCCACGCAGTTTTCGTTTCGACCCGTGAACTGTACTGATGTGGCCTCTTGGACATCATTTTTGTCGGTCATTGAGGACCCCTTTCATCTACTGTTCTATTCGGGTTATTGTTCCTTATATCATCCCAGACAGAGAGGGATCTACTGCGGGTATACGACCTTTGGTCTCGCAGGATCTTTGCCGAATATAGTGAGAGCTGCCACATCCAGACATTTGCCTACGTGCAGTGGTTGCGCGGAGACTTGGATCCGGCTGGTTTGAGTCAGACTGGGGGCTTCGATGACTCTGGAGTGATTTTTCCAGAGGATACCACAGACCACTCCATCTCAGCTGATTCTGCCCCAAGTCGGGTTACTGAGGATACCCGACTCCGCCTGGCCTTGATTACTGCTGAGGCCGAGAGGGATACCACTCTTGTCGAGAGAGATGATGCCATTCGGGCTAGAGACGCTGCCATTCGGGCTAGAGACGCTGCCATTGCTGACAGAGAGGCCATTGTATTTCAGACCAGGGCAGTTGTAGATGCTCATTTTGGGACTGTCAGCCGAGCCACTGCTTTACTGGATCGTATTGATATGATGGGGCAGCAGATTGCAGGAGATGCTGATGCTTCAGATCTATCCACCACCTTGTCCATCCTGCTTCAGCTAGTTTCAGATTTGTAGATTATTTTATTTCCTGCATAGACTATGTTAGTTTCATCGGTTATCGAAAGAGAAATCTTGTAATAAAATGACTTATATATATAGACATGCATTTAAATTTAGTTATTTTCCCATTTTGTCGTATCATTGCCTTTCATTGGATCCTCATTTTATCCAGTTGACCACGATTTTGACATTTCGCCTTCTTTCTCCTCTCAAGTCTTGACGGAGATTTGACAGATATTGCCGCACACTCTGTCGATTTCATCGGATTGGGTCTTAGATTTTTGGTAACTGTTTGGTTGGATCAGGGTTATGTCATTTGGGATGAAGCTGATTAGGCGGCGGGTTTCGGGAAGGTTCTGCGGGTATAAGAAGGTTTATCTGGCTGCTGGGAATTGGTTTCGTTTTAGGGAAAGGATTATTTTTAAGGGATCGGACCGTGCCGTGATGGCTGCCTACGTACCCCCACAAGTTGGGAGATCAGGTCCTACGTAGTTCGTTCCTTCAAAGAAAAAGGAGAATTGATGATTCAAGCGTAGAACCGTTTCACCGAGTCGGAATTGAGAGGTTGTGGAAATACCTCCCCATCCATTTCTTGCAACATGAGGGCTCCTCCGGATAGCACTTTCTTAATTACAAATGGTCCCTCCCAGTTCGGGGCGAACTTCCCCTTGGCTTCGTCTTGACAAGGCATGACTCTTTTTAGCACCAAATCATTTTCCTTGAACTTCTGAGGTCTTATCCTTTTGTCGTATGATCTAGAGATCCTTTGTTGATATAACTGACCGTGCCAAATAGCAGCCACCCTTCTTTCATCGATTAGAGCCAATTGGTCGTATCGACTTTGCATCCAATCCTCCTCGCTTATCTGAGCATCGATCACTATTCTGAGGGATGCCATTTCAACCTCAACTGGCAAAACGGCCTCCATTCCATATACCAAAGCGTAAGGGGTTGCCCCTGTAGAAGTACGCGTTGACGTTCGGTATGCCAGCAGGGTGAAGGGTAACAAATCCGGCCATCCCCAATGATTAGCAGACATTTTCGCCATAATCTTCTTGATGTTCTTGTTTGCAGCCTCCACTGCCCCATTCATCTTAGGACGGTAAATGACAGAATTGAGGTTTTTGATCTTAAACTGGTCGCACAATCCCTTCATGAGGGCGTTGTTTAAATTCTAGGCATTGTCGGAGACCAAAACCTCAGGTTGCCCATATCGACAAATGACATTATCCCTGATGAAACCGACGATGACCTCCTGGGTTACTTTGGGGAAAGAAGCTGCTTCTACCCATTTGGTGAAATAATCGATCATGACGAAAATGAATCGGTGTCCGTTGCTTGCTTTGGGCTCTATTGGTCCGATTACATCCATTCCCCACGTTGAAAACGGCCACGGGGAGGTCATACAGTGCAGTTCATTGGGAGGCGTATGGATCACATTACCGTGCTCCTGGCATTGGTAACATCGTTTGACATGATCATTGCAATCGGCTTTCAGCGTTAACCAATAATGTCCTGTCCTTAAGATCTTCTTGGCCAGCATCGGTCCGCTCATATGGGGCCCACACACTCCACCATGTATTTCATTCATAATCCTTTGGGCCTGTGTTTCATCTACGCATTGCAACAGTCCCAACCCAGCATCCCTTTTGTAGAGTGAATCCCCACTCAGATAAAATTTCATTGCCATCTTTTGAATTCTCATCCTCTCAGTTCGACTCGCCTGGTCAGGAATGGATCTATCTCTCAGATATTCCCTTATGTCGTGATACCAGGGCTGCTTTGGCAACACCACCTCGTCTGATAATACTGCCACATGTTCCTCATATACTGGGCATTCTGTACTGCTATCTCAATCTGTGGAACGTCCCTGTTATTGATTACGTGGATTAAGGAAGCCAGAGTTGCCAATGCATCGGCAAAGTCATTCCGTCCCCGGGGAATATGGCGGAAAGCGATATCTTCGAACTCTTGCATCAACTGGGTAACACAACGATGGTATGGAAGTAACTGAAGCTCTTTAGTGTTGTATACCCCGATTGCCTGTCTGATTACCAATTCTGAATCCCCGAACACCGCTACTCTTCACTCCCATGTCGCGGGCAAAGCGGAGTCCCAAGATACATCCCTCGTATTCAGCGGTGTTGTTCGAATTACTGAATTTCAGTTTAGTGGCCACAGGGTATTGCTCTCCGGTGATAGAGACCAGGACCGCTCCAGCTCCTGCCCCTCCGGCATTTATGGCACCATCAAAATACAGCTTCCAGAACTGTCCCTCGTCATCACACTTCGCGTGTGATACCCAAAATATATCTTCGCCCGGGAGAGGAGTTTCTAACGGCTCCATCCCTCCTGACGGGGTTTCTGCCAACTGATCTGCAATTCCCTGTCCTTTCATGGCTTTCTGAGTTACGTACACCATGTCGAACTGCTGTAAGATTAACTGCCATCTTGACAACCGACAGTTTAGCATGGGCCTTTCAAAAATATATTTCAGGGGATCCATCCTTGATATCAGGTACGTCGTATGCCCATGGAGGTAGTGCTGTAATCTCCCTACAGCCCAGGCCAGAGCACAACAGGTTTTCTCGATGGGAGTGTAATTCTGTTCACATTGGCTAAATCTCTTGCTGAGGTAATAGATGGCCTGCTCTTTACCTGCCTCATTTTTCTGTCCCAGCATACATCCCATCGCGATGGCATTGATCGATATATACATAAACAGCGGAATCCCGTCCTTCGGGGGTACTAGCACTGGTGCCTCAGTCAGTTGCTTTTTAATGTTCTGAAAAGCCTTCTGACATTGCTCATTCCATTCTTGGGAAGCACCCTTCCTTAATAATTTGAAAATTGGCTCGCATGTAGTCGTCAAGTGGGATATAAAACGGCTGATGAAGTTTATTCTTCCGAGGAATCCTCTTATCTCCTTCTCTGTGTGAGGTGCCGACATATCCACAATGGCCTTAATCTTTGCCGGATCCAATTCAATGCCCCGATCACTAACCAGGAATCCCAAGAGCTTACCCGACTGCACTCCGAAAGCACACTTTGCCGGATTGAGCTTCAAATTATACTTTCTGAGCCGATCGAATAGCTTTTTAAGGTGGGTTATATGGTCAAATTCTACCCTAGACTTCACGATGATGTCATCCACGTAGACCTCTATCTCCTTATGCATCATATCGTGGAACAGGGCCATCATGGCTCTCTGATAAGTAGCCCCTGCGTTTGTGAGACCAAAAGCCAATCGTCTATAGCAGAAGGTGCCCCAAGGGGTGATGAACGCGGTCTTTTCCCGATCTTCCTCCGCCACCATTATCTGATGATACCCGGCAAAGCAATCCACAAAAGAATACATTTCGTACTGGGCCGTGTTATCCACCAGGATGTGTATGAAAGGCACTGGAAAATTATCCTTGAGACTGGCCTTATTTAGATCTATATAGTCTACACATACCCTCACTTTCCCTCCGGGCTTAGCCACTGGGACTACATTGGACAGCCACTCTGGGAAAGTGGATACCATAATGATTCCCGCCCTGAACTGCTTGATGATCTCTTCCTTCACTTTTAAGCTCCACTCCGGTTTCAACTTTCTTAATTTTTGCTTGACAGGCCTGAAACCCTCCTTGATGGGAAATCGGTGTACCACAATGTCGGTGGACAATCCGATCATATCCTCATGAGACCAGGCAAAGACATCCGCATATTGGTTTAGCAACTCAGTCATTTCGGGTTTTTGGCTGGGGGTAAGGTTCGTCCCTATCTTGAGTTCTTTTGGCTGGTCAGGGGTTCCGATACCTATAGTGATGGTTTGGTCTAAGTTGGGTTTGGGTTTATCCTTGACCCATCCTTTGATCTCGTCAGGCGCATCGTCGTAATCTGTCTCGTCTTGCTCAATGCCCATCAAGTCGAAATCGAGCTCAATGTCAAAATCATAATCATCATTCAAATTTGAAAGACCGTTTGTTAGGCAAGGATTACTCAAATTGGTACACCCTTGTTTGGATATCACTGGTTTCATGGTCCAGTTGTCGACGGTCAGGTCTGATGAAATGCGCTGGATGAAAGGTGGCCTTACATCGGACACTTCCCCGATGATTACGGCCACATCGCCCGAGTCCCCCTTCTTACCTTCTTCGGGAATAATTAATCCTGCCCAATCGATGACAGGCACAGCTTGTTGGGCTCCCAGTGGCGTGACAACATCCGTCCCTTCTCTACTGCTTGTTAATTGTCCGGGGATATAGCACTTGGTTTCAAACTTTTTCGCGACCTCCTGTAAGAAACTTTCCCTCTTGGCCAATTCATCATTTGCGGAGGTTAATTCTTCATTCCCCGCCCCAATCACAGGATGGCTAGTCCCCTGTTCATTGTTGACTTTGGTCACAGGACTGCCAGCCAGTCGAATAGGAGTCGCACTTTGACGGTGTCTCCGGGCTACGCCTTCACGATATCCCAACCCTGCCTTATCTATCTGATGGGTTAGCTGAATGGGCTCGGTGATTCCTTGGCTACTCTTTCCTAACCCCTATCCAGGTTGGAATTTCATTTTCATCATTTCCTTTGCAACAAAGGTAAGTTCTGGGGAGACCCTAGGTTTCATGGCTGGGGATCCCAGGCATTTGTAATGGGGAGTGCTAATTTCCAACGCCTGAAAACTGGCAGGGGCCGCCGACTCGTCCACATTAATCACTGGCATGCCACTCCTGGGAGGAGAAGGGTCATCACATTCTACCGAGATCGTTATCAGATTCCCATCGATGATTAATTTGATTTGTTGGTGTAGCGTGGAAGGAACTGCCCCGGCCATGTGTATCCACGACCTCCCCAATAGCAGGTTATAACTGGCTGCAACGTCTAGGACTTGGAAAGAGATATCAAAAGTACAAGGTCCGATTTCCACCGGCAATTCTATCTCTCCAATTGTATCCCTCCGGGAACCATCGAAGGCTCGCACCACTACATGACTGGCCCGTAGGCGCTTGGGATTGATGTTCATCTTCTGCAATGTACTGAGGGGACAGATATTCAGTGCCGATCCTCCATCAATCAGCACCCCATTCATCATATATCCTGAGGAGATTACCGCAATATGTAGCGGTTTTCGGTGCCCTCTTCCCTCCTTAGGGATGTCATCATCTGCAAAGGATATTACATCACTCTCCAACAGATGGCCTACCAGCTGGCCGAAACCTTCCTCACTAATTTCCTTGGGCACGTATGCCTCCTGCAGGACTTTCGCCAGGGTTTTGCAATGATCATTGGACGACAACACCAAGTCCATGACTGATGTTAGGGTTGACTCCTCACTTAAAATCTGGATCCCTCTTGTTTCCGGGTGATCCATCCTTTTCAAGAATTCTATGGCCTTTTCCTCGAAAATCTCTTCATTTTTCTTCTTTTGGCTCTCAAGGACTCGCCCGGGAAGATATAAGGGGTTCCCCTTTGTCGTCACAGAAGCACAACTGGCCGCTTCCTCTGGCATCCCCCCATAATTCCAGGGTACCGTCTTTAGACTACTGATAGGGATTTGCGGCCTCGCCGCAAGGATGAGGGGCCTCGGAGCCGTCAACTTGACAGGTCCCTCCGTGATATTCGTACTTACCCCTATCAACTTGATGGGCACTCCCCGTGCACTCCCCTGATCATGTATCACGTTGATCATTTCCTCAATTTTCTGCACATAGTTTAACCTTGGCGGCCCCTCGGCTTCACTAGCCTCCGTCGCATTGACCCCCCCTCCATCATGTCTTGGCAGGGGATTTGCCTTAACATTCGGGGAGTCTGGCTGTTCCACCACAATTTCCCCACTGCCAATCAAGTTCTGGATTCTGTGCTTCAACGTCCAACAGTCTTGCGTATCATGACCAGGGGAACTTGAGTGGTATGCGCATCGTTTTCTCGGGTCAAACCTTCTTCCCTTTGGGTCACTCGGGGGTGCCAAACCAACTATCTTCTTTTGGGCTACCAATACCGCTAAGACCCGCTCAAAAGGCTCCCCGAGCGGGGTGAATACTCGATTCTGCGAGGCCTCATATCTCCTACGCCCCTCCGCCCTCTGATCAGCGAAGTTAGGCTGTCGGGATGGCCCTACTCTCTGCACCTGTACTGGAAGATGGTTTTCTGCCTTTCTAGACGAGCCCTGAAGGATGAGGGAAACATCCTCCTCCTTTTTCTTTTGGACCCTACGGGAAGTGCTGCCATAATTTCCATTTTGTATTTGCTCTGCAGCCGTTTCCAAAGCAGTGAAATCCCGGATTTTGCCAGATTTCAAACCCATATCTACCATTTCTCCGTGTTTTATCATTTCAGCAAAAGGCCTACCAATCCCTGAAATAACCCGCTCATAATACGGGACCTCCTGAATATCTACGAAAGTCATTACCATCTCTGACTCGCTCATCGGAGGATTCACCTGTGCGGCCATACCCCTCCATCGTTGTGCATAATCCCTGAAGGATTCCCTAGGTTGCTTCTTAACTTTTGTCATTTGGTACCTGTCAGGGGCCATCTGGGCCTGAAAGCTGTATTGGGTTAAGAAGGTATGGGCCAATTCCTCCCAGTTGTGGATTCGGGCATTGTCAAGGCGGGCATACCAGATTCTTGCCTCCCCCGTTAAGCTTTTCTGGAACAGCTGCATCCTCAACCCTTCGTCCTCGGCATAAGACCCGAGTTCTCCAATGCATATTTTCAAGTGTGTGTAGGGGTCTCCCTTTCCACTGTATTTTTCAAACTCGGGGACTTTGAACTTTTCTGGATATCTGGTTCCGGGGAAAACACATAGATCCGAGTAATTAACCCTACCCAGGAAGCCTATGCCTCTTAGAGATTGGATGGTCTCCTCCATGTGTTTCATTTTTTTCCGAAGGTCATCAGTGTCCCCCTCCTCTGGGATAGTAATCACTGTCCTGTTAGGTATGGGAATGGCCCTTGGGATGACTGGCTCGTCCTTGAGTTGGGGTTGGTCATCCCTAAACAGGTTTGCAACATTTTTAGGAGGATTATGGTCACCCTCTGGTGGTGGAATATTGTGCGGTCCTTGGTTTGGCGGATCCTGTCTGATTAGGAACTGTTCTTTTAGCATTGTGGCTATTTCCATCATCTGCTTCTTAAAATCATCAAACTCCTCCCGAGATATGGAACTATGATTGGGAAGATCAGCCATTTCAGAGGTAGAGACCTGGGCTTTCTTAGACTGCGAACGGGTTTGAGGAGCAATCCTACAGAAACAACGGTTTGAAGCTTAGATCCCGGGCAAATGAAAGGATATGGATGCATGCTAAAGCTGTAACTTTGTGTTTTGGGTTTTTTAATCTTTTCCTGCAAAACAGTACGTTAGTAGTCCCTTATTGCAATAATAATTGATAGACATGACTTATTATGCCCTCCCAGCTATTCCCTGCAAAACATGGAGGTCAGTACTTTTTTATCAATAGGGGAGGCATATATGAATGGGATCATGACATTTTATACGCGTGAACGTAAAAGGGCATGAAGAAACTTTTCCTGCGTTGGGTTAATCTAAGGCTGACCTATCCTAGGGTTACTTTCACGGGCTTTTCGGCATGAAGGTCCCCAAATCTTCGCAATCTACTCGTCTGAGCCCTTTCGATTGGAGCGGATTTGGGTGGTGCGTTTCCTGAGCCATCTCCGGGGAGCAGCCCCTTCGAGTCCAGTAATAAGCAACCAACAGGTTCGCCTCAAGAGGAGGTACTCTCTCAACATACATTCACATTCATCGCCCTCACCGTATGCAAATGATTACTTAAAAGTAAAGCAATTCCATTCAATCATTCATTTATTGGGCAAAAACACACATTCACACAACAAAAGTAAAAAATCAAAATATCGCACACACACACATTTTATGAATTTTAAAAGGATAGGATAACATCAAGATTTGAACGCGGCTTAAGCCCTCTAATGTTCCCCAGCAGAGTCGCCAGCTGTCGACGCCGATTTCTAGCCTCTCCCGATTGTTTAGCCTTCTTTATTATATGATTTTGGGAAAAGATCGGCATTAATGTCGACGGGGTTTTGAAAGATCGTTTTTATGATGAGCCAATTAACCAGAGTCGCCAGTTAGTATGTTTGAAATGGATGTACCAACTCATCTGAGTTTTCGTTTTTTTATAAATCACTGGCTCATATGTGACTCCGAATTAATTGGTCTGCGAATCGATATTCATAGAGTTCGGGGGCTTGCTTAAGCGAGGGGAAGGTGTTAGGCACCCCCCAACTTCCGTGAAACACGGTTACCGCAATCTTGATACTTTCCTATCCTTTGATTCATAAAATGTGTATACGTGCGTATGTGTGTGTGTGTGTGTGCTTATGTGAATGTTGTGGTGAGTTTTTTTTATGAGAGATGAAATATTTGGCATTTTATTGAGAAATCGTGTTTTGTTTTGGGAATGTTTTAGAACGTCGTTTCCGTTAGTACGAGAGAGCTCCTTTATTCATGCGAAAGGTTTGATTTTACTTGTCAAAAGCTATGAGATTTTTATTAGGCGTTGTTTTGGCAAAACAAGAATCTTTTAAACCTTTGTCAAAATAGGAATCGAAATCTATACATTGCCTTCATAAAATGATGGGCAATTTCTAGGATATCTTTAACCCTATGCACAAAGGTCTAATAAAACATTTCGTTCATTCATAAAAGCCATTTTTTGGTGATGGTTGAAAATGATTTCCTTTGGCCTTCTCGTTTAATAGGAATCGACATTTATTAACACTTCCAATTTTTTAGCCTCGTGATTCTAGTAACCTAGCTTGTTTGATTTTAATAAAAAAAAAACCTTCATCATTTAATCTTTGAAATCATTTGAGTGGCACGGAATCCAATCAAAGCATAAATACGCGTCGGGGCTATTCATGGGCATGTAAGCCATCAAAACATCCCCGAACGCCAACAATCACATGTTCCATTACTACGGGGCCTTAAACCCGATTCTCACCTTAGCGTCGTTTTAAGGCCCGACGATTACATGTTACAAAAAAAACAAGTACTTTGAATCTATTACATGTGTCAAACCGTCCATCATCGGATTTGGACCACGGGGTCGCGTTCCTAGGCTCACACCCGAGATTTTACATGCCCACGAAATGAATACTACATAACTAACCAACCCGGATTTATCTAATACACCATGATATCCAAAAATGATAATCTAAATAAATTACACCCCATAAATCACCATAAACGAGCTAGAAATTTCACCAATTGGATATCCTCGGGTTATTAGGAAAAATTTTGTTCCGATGGAACCCTCACTAATAATCCCTAATCCATGATTGTTCAACAAGATACATGAAAATTACATCTAATTTAACCAAACAATATAATATAAATTGCTAGAACAAATAGGAATTTTCACCTTGCAAATGATCTCAAATGGATGTGAACTTGTGTATTTGAATAGGATAAGGAGTGTATTTGATACAATCAAATTCAAAAAGAAATAAATCCTCTCTTTTTTTCTCTCTTTTCTTCCTATTTGTTTGCAAATTTTGCTCTTTTTCCTCTCTATTTCCGTGCTTCTTGCTGCTGCTGAATCCTTCTTCCTTCAAATTCTTCCAACTCCCTGCATGCTGCACGAAACTGAGCTGAAATAGGCTGGTTGGCCGCCTGCCTTCCGCTCACCTTATTTCGAGTTCCGTGTTTCGAGTTTCGTGTTTTTAAAAGGCGCACTATTTTGGCCGCAGATCAATCCGCGGCTGGACGGTTTGACTTTCTCGATTTTCGTGCCACGCCTCGATTTTCGTGCCGTAACATCGGTTTTCGCTGACAGGCTCGTATTTTACAGTCCGGCAATTTTCGGGAGACGTGCCACCTCATTCGGGAATGCCCGCTTCGGACGGCCTTATTGCCACGTCAGCTTTGGTCGCCAATCATTGCGGTGGTGGTGGACGTTCGCACTTGTGCCCATTCCTTCGCTCCCGTGAGCCGGTTCAATTGACGATTTTGCCCTCCTGTCATGGTTAGTACAGGGAACGCAAAAAATTGGGTGTCTACATATATAATGACGGTAATATAGTTTGATGAAAATAATGGGAGATACCAATTTAAAATAAAGACCTAATTTATTTTGGTAATTAATAAATTGAATGTATGCTAAAATGTTGTCTATTTCACATGCAGAATTTAAAAATGTCAAACTCACTATCACTGCGTAGCATACTTGATGCTAACAAACTGACCGGACCGAATTACACGGACTGGTTAAGGAATCTGAGAATTGTTCTCACTACTGAAAAGATTTCTTATGTCCTAAATTCGCCTGTCCCTGCAAGTGTTGCAGAAACAACCTCTAAGGAAGAGATTGCTACTTTCAGAAAGTGGCAAGATGATGCAATCTTGGCTCAATGCATCATGCTCGCATCCATGAGTAACGAGCTTCAGCGTCAGCATGAAACTATGGATGCTCCTACTATATTGCTGCATCTCAAAGAGTTGTATGGTGAGCAAAGTAGGACTGCTAGATATCAGATATCTAAGGAGCTCTTCCGATCTCGTATGACCGAGGGCACTGCTGTTAAGACTCATGTCCTTAAGATGATCAATCTGATTGAACAGCTTGGACAGCTTGGGTTCGTGATGGATGGGGAGTTAAGCCAAGATTTGATCTTGCAGTCACTCCCAGACACCTTCTCACAATTTGTTGTGAATTTTCACATGAATAAGTTGGACGTCAGCTTGCCTGAGTTACTTAACATGTTGAAACCTGCTGAAGGTCACTTCTCATCCAACAAGAACCAAGTCTTACTAGTGGATGATTCTTCCAAGAAAAGGAAGAGGCCCAAGGTATCTTTTGAAAAGAAGAAAAACAAGAAGGCTAAGGGCAAGGCGAAGAGGAAGGATAAAAAGAAACCTGATCCAGATAGCAAATGAATTTGCTGCCATTGCAATAAGCCGGGACACTAGAAGAGGAACTGCAAGGAGTATCTTGGGGACCAAAAGAAGCTTGGAGAAGCTTCAACTTCCGATCTAGGTTTGTTCATGATTGAAATTAATTTTTCTGAAAGTCAAAATTCTACTTGGGTATTGGATACCGGCTGTAGTTCTCACATATGTAATAATATGCAGGGACTAAGCAGAAGTAGGAAGCTGAACAAGGATGAAGTCGTCCTACGAGTGGGAAATGGAGCAAAGGTTGCTGCATTGGCTGTAGGGACTTATTGTTTAGCACTGCCTTCGGGCAAGTTCATTAGTTTAAATAATTGTTAATATGTTCCAATACTCATTAGAAACATTATTTCAATTTTTGTATTGGATATGGATGGTTTTGATATTATAATAAAGAACAAAAGTTGTTCTATTTATAATAACAATGTTTTATATGGTGTTGGCAATTTACTGAATGGACTTTACATACTTGACTTGCATGAAAATATACTTCAAATTGAACAAACTAAGAAAAGAAAAAGAGATGATGTTAATTATACCTTTATGTGGCAATGTAGACTCGGTCATATCAATGAAACAAGATTATCCAAGTTGCATAAAGATGGGCTTTTAGAGCTATCTGATTACGAATCATATCCAACTTGTGAATCTTGTCTCATTGGTAAGATGACTAAATCTCCTTTTAGTGGAAAAGGAGAAAGAGTTACAGAGTTGTTAGCGCTGGTACACACAGACGTTTGTGGACCTGTGACAACGAATGCACGAGGAGGGTATTCTTATTTTATTACTTTCACTGATGATCATTCTAGATTTGGATATGTGTATTTAATGAAATACAAATCTGAATCGTTTGAAAAGTTCAAAGAATTCAGAAGTGAAGTAGAGAAGCAAACTGGTAAGAGTATTAAGATTCTTCGATCGGATGGAGGAGGGGAATACTTAACCAATGAGTTTCTCAATTATCTCAAAGAAAATGGTATAATCTCACAATGGACTCCACTAGGGACGCCACAGTTGAATGGTGTATCTGAAAGGAGAAATCGAACATTGTTGGACATGGTTCGTTCCATGATGAGTTTTACCGACCTTCCAGTATCCTTCTGGGGTTATGCCCTAGAATCGGCTGCATACCTACTTAACAAGGTACCTACCAAATCCGTCCCAAAGACCCCATATGAGATATGGACAGGGAGGAAACCAAATCTTAAGCATGTTAAGACTTGGGGTTGTCCAGCTTATGTCAAAAGGTTTGAGCAAGATAAGTTGAAAACTAGATCAGACAAGTGTAGATTTGTGGGATACCCTAAAGAAACATCAGGGTATTATTTCTATCACCCGACTGATCAAAAGGTGTTTGTTGCGAAACACGCTGCCTTCTTGGAAAAGGAGTTTATCCTTGAAGGGGTCAGTGGGAGTAAGATATATCTTGAAGAAGTTCAAGAACCACAAAATACTACGGATCAAAGTCAGGTACCTGACCAAGTACAAGAACCTACTGTACCACTACCGATTCGTAAATCTGGAAGAGTACCGAAGATACTTGATAGGTATGGATTCATCATAGAGGATGATGATGAGGTACGCATCATAGATGATGATGATCCATTGACTTACGAAGAGGCTATGAGTAGTGAAGACTCAGAGAAATGGCAAGAAGCCATGAAATCCGAGATGGACTCCATGTATGAAAACCAAGTATGGACTTTGGTTTCACCACCTGAGGGCATTAAGCCTATTGGGTATAAAGGGGTCTTTAAGAGAAAGACTGGAGCAGATGGCAAGGTAGAGACCTATAAGGCCCGACTGGTTGCAAAAGGTTTCAAACAAAGACAAGGAATTGACTATGATGAAACCTTCTCACCAGTAGCTATGCCCAAGTCCATTCGAATTTTGCTTGCAATTGCAGCTTATTATGACTACGAGATCTAGCAAATGGACGTGAAAACGGCCTTCCTCAATAGAGAGCTTAAGGAGAATGTATATATGATACAGCCAGAGGGTTTTGTTTCAACGGTTGGAACAAACCAATTCTGTAAGCTACAAAGATCCATTTATGGATTGAAGCAAGCTTCTCGAAGATGGAACATCCGTTTTGATGAGATAATCAAAAGGTTTGATTTTATCAAAAATGAGGATGAACCATGTGTGTACAAGAAGGTTAGTGGGAGCGCTGTTTCATTCCTTGTATTATATGTTGATGACATATTACTGATAGGGAATGATGTTCCTATGCTACAGTCGATCAAAATTTGGTTATCTAAACACTTCTCCATGAAGGACTTGGGTGAGGCATCCTATATTTTGGGGATAAAGATCTATAGAGATAGATCTAAAAGGATGCTTGGCTTGACCCAAGGAAAGTACATTGAATCGATGCTAAAGAGGTTTAGCATGAAAGATTCCAAGAGAGGTCTCATGCCAATGAGCCATGGAATACATCTCTCCAAGAAACAGGCCCCAAAGACACATGAGGAGAGAAACCGAATGAGTAAGATTCCTTATGCTTCAGCAATAGGATCTATCATGTACAGTATGATATGTACTAGACCAGATGTCGCTCATACACTTAGTGTAACAAGCAGATATCAGTCGAATCCAGGAGAAGAGCACTGGAAGGCTGTGAAAAACATCTTAAAGTACTTGAGAAGAACTAAGGATGTATTTCTTGTCTACGGTGGGTCTGAATTGAAACTAGAGGGCTATACAGACTCAAGTTTTCAAACAGACCAAGATGACTATAAATCCGTTTCAGGGTATGTGTTTACCTTAAACGGTGGCGCAGTGAGTTGGAAGAGTTCCAAGCAGCAAACAGTTGCTGATTCAGTGACAGAGGCAGAGTACATAGCTGCAAGTGAAGCTGCAAAGGAAGCTGTTTGGATGAAGAAGTTCATAACTGAACTTGGAGTGGTTCCTAGCATTAGAGGAGCCATACCTTTATTTTGTGACAACACTGGAGCTGTTGCGCAGGCTAAGGAACCCAGGTCTCATCAGAAATCCAAACATGTGTTGCGGCGATTTCATTTGATTAGAGAGGTCATTGAAAGAGGAGATGTCACCCTGGAACGTGTGGACTCTCAAGACAACATTGTAGATCCATTTACTAAAGTTTTAACTCAACAACAGTTTGATCGTCACTTAGAAAAGATGGGTATTAGATACCATGGCAATTGGCTTTAGTACAAGTGGGAGATTGATAGTAGTATGCACACAAGCCAATCATATTTGATATGATATAGCATATAATTTGTAATCTTATTCATTTATTAATAAAAGAATTGATTTTCTTAAAAAGGCATTTTATATTATCTACATGGTGCTGTTATATTAAATGTGATAAACCCATAGTTTTGAGCAATGCTTTTAGAATCATGATGGTGATCATGCTAATGAGATCTAAATTCTAGATAGCTCACAAACTAAAATTGTTCCTAATTGTTGGATTACTAAATTAGGGATTAGTGAATCCGGATAGATTAGTACATATGTTGCTTGCTCTTAGGAAGAGGATGATTGATCTCATAATCATTTGTGTGGAGACACTAAAGCAAGTATGTAGGTGCTTATTAGAGAATAAGTTCACTGAACGCGACTCGCCTGTTAATAGGAATTCCTCTAGTGATAGTAGTACAACTGATCCTTGGACTTGAGATCATCATAGTATCTTGTGTATGATGAATTATACTTTGACATGTCCCTTAAAACCTTTGGGGTATATTAAAGGGTATGATTGGGTATAATAAGTTATACATGGAGATAGATGAATGATCAACAAAGAATCTACCACGTCTAGTAAAAGATGTGAATGTCCTATGTGATTCGATAAATGACAACTCAGTAGTCCTTGGCCAAGGCAGAATGAAATTAGAAAGGAGTTTCTAATTTGCATTATTTAGAGTTGTGCATTTGGGAATCGAAATGCATATAATTAAATAAAATAAGACTTGACAGTAAATTCATGTCTTATATTTAATTGGGACATTGTATGGTAGAAGGATTGAATTGTACGGTAACTATTTACTCAAAGGTTCTTTTGTGATTGATGTTAAAATCTATATTATCTGGAAAGTCGTTGATCGCTAAGGGGGCTTACCCTTATTGTAGAATAAATATTATTTATTTAAATGAATTAAATAGTTTAATTTATTTATTTAAATAAGATTAGAATTGTTCTAATTGATTTATTCACAACCGGTTTAATATGGAGAACCTAGAGGGTCACACCGCAAAAGGAAAATATTTATTTAAGAAGTAAATGGCATAATTGTAATAATAAGTTAAGTGTATTTAATTTAATATTTGGAGATAGAATAAATTAAATAGCTTAATATTTATTATTTAATATTTTGGAAATATTAAATATAAATTAATAAGAGGAGTCTTATTATTATTATTACTATTACTATTATTTAATTCCTAATAGGGATTGGGAATTAATTAATAGAACTATTATTTATTTCCTAATAGGGATTGAGAATTAATTAATAGAAGTACTCTCTCACAAATTCTTAATTGGATTAGGAGCATAATTAATTAAAAGAGTTTAATTATCATTGAAACTCTAATCCTAAATAGTTTAGGGAAGGGTTATTCCTACATCTATAAATAAGAGGAGTCTTATCATAGATTAGGGTTACACACTCTTGCATTAGATTGTGGAGAGTACTTACAATTTCTATAGAGATAGAAACTAGGGTTTTTGCCAAATACCCAACTTCTTGAATACTTGTTCTTCCTTGGTGGATCACCTCTAGAGGCCAAACACTTGGGTGGCTAACGTTGATCAAAGGAAGGAATCACATCGTAACATTCGAGGAGAATACGAAGGACTCGGAGTTGAACTTGTACCCGAGGAAGCTTTGTTCTACGAGGGTATAATTTCTTATTCTCTTTCTCTTTCGTTTATATCGTTAATTGAGCACATTGATCGATCATGGTGATGGTTTGTATAAAATTTTAAAATCCGTTTTATCGCGCTTCCGCTCTATTTATGTAATTTGATTGCATGCTCGCGTTATATACAAACCTAACAGGCACACCTTACTATACCATTTATTTAGCAGGTAACAATTCACCATCTACATTTAATTACGATTTAACGTTAGCTAAACAGAAATTAATTAATGACCTTTAGCTATTAAAATAAATGATGGCTAATCATGATTACTTATCATTTGAATACCCAAATTATCACCCTTAGTTGTCTCAAAATATGGGTTAATAATCCTTATTTATTATTTATGAAAATAAATAATAAATTTATTATGGTTTAATAGCAATTAGATAATAATTGATCCCTTATTAAATTTATTTGCGCCTAATTACTATTCACCTTAAGGATAGTTGGGTAATTATTATTTTTGTTCCTTATTCAACATTAATTAAATATTTAATGTATTAATTCACACACACTTAATTATTAGTTAAATAATCAATAAGTATTTATTATCTATATTTGTAATAATACTCATACTTTATTATTTTTATTTAATGTTAATTAAATTACATATTCATTATCTTTATTTATTATTTATTGATAAATAATAAATAATTATTTTGTTAACTTATTCATACTTAATTATTATCTAATATCAATTCAATAATAATTAAATATTTATTATCTTTATTTATCAACAATAGATAATTACTAACTTCATTCATACTTAATTATTATTTAATAGTAAGTAAATAATAATTAAATATTTACTATCTTTATTTATTATTTATTGTTAGATAATAAATAATTATTTACTAACTTTATTTATACTTAATTATTATTTAATATTAATTAAATAATAATCAAATATTTATAATAAATAATTTATTTACTTATACTTAATTATCATTTACGTATTTATTATCTTTATTTATTACTTATTGATAAATAATAAATAATTATTTACTAACTTTATTTATACTTAATTATTATTTAAGATTAAATAATAACTAAATATTTATTACCTTTATTTATTATTTTTGGATAAATAATAAATAATTATTTAGTTAACTTGTTCCTACTTAATTATTATTTAATGTTAATTAAATAATAATTAAATATTTATTATCTTTATTTATTATTTGTGGGAAAATAATAAAAAAATTACTTTATTCATACTTAATTATTATTTAATATTAATTAAATAATAATTAAATATTTATTATTTACGGTTAAATAATCAATAAATCAATTAGTGTATTATTAATTCAAATAATGACCAGGTAATTAAGCCAACAATGTAACATGAGACAATAGTTAAACTTCACTTGTTAGTTGTTTCTATTTGAATAACTAACGAATTGCATGACCCATTTGGAAAAAGAAACAGTTGTTATTTATTAAAGGTAATAGTCCCACTTTATTCTTTACTGCCGAATCCAATAACCATGTTATACAAGACCTGCAATTCCTACTTCAACTAACCAGTATTGCCATTCAACGCAACAGGAAAATCCTAAACAGATTCCTATGACAACACTGAGTTCAAGTTCTATACACAGCCAAGGATTGTGTTCTGCATCTAACAAGACTGTCAATCGGCAACATTGAACACCAACCTGCAACAAAAAACTGACTCAAGCATTATAACAAACACGTACGGGGCACTCTACAATCCAACACTAGTCCATTCCTATATCAAATTTAGGCTACCCGAACCTTAAGGTTCTGTGAGTCCAGATTTCCCAAATCAAAGAAGGCACACAGTATAACCCAAGCAATACTAAAGAAAATTTAATCCAACAATTCAGTTCAACACAATACCCAGAAACAAATTACCCAATACAGAGGAACGATTCAATTTTATACAATAACAAGCAATACAATCCAATACAAGGGAATAATATAATTTCGATTACAGAAGAAAAGAAAAAAAAACGGTTTCAACAAACCATAGTAGCTCAACGGTATACCTTGAGCTCGATCGAATCGCTGTCCTCCTTCTTCTCCCAAGATAAGTAGTGAACCCGGACATTCACCGATCAGCCTTCCCCTGTTCCCTCTCTCTCTCTCGTCTTTTGTGTGCTTTCTCTCTCAAATTTGGACTCACAAACAAGGGGGTTCGACAGCTTTGTCTAGGGCACGGGGGGTTCAATTTATAGAAGGATTTTTACCCATTTATTGGGTAAAACCCTGTTCGACCGAGTCCATGACCAGCGGAAGGAAGGGGGCAGCGACCGGTCGTCCCCATCAAGCCTCGTCAATCACCCAGCTAGCACCGGTCGGCAAATCTCGAGTTGCGTAACCCTCACCGGTCAAATCGCTGGATTTCTGGAACCCTTGGTCCGAACGTCGAACGCTCGGTCGTTCACTTCAACCCTCGAATCGTCCGCCGGTTGCTCACGCCATCGCCGGCGCACGCCTGGCGACTCTCCCTCCCGTCACTCGCTCTTGTCCCGTCCGATTTGATCGAAGGTTTGGTTTCGTTTGGCTTGGTCTTAGTTGGTTGGAGGGTTTGGGATTGCTTGGTCTTTGTAAATCCCCAAATCAATTTCACCGGCCATAATATTTCCCAATCCCAATTGAATTAGTCGACCCGTTGCCATGACCCAACCCGGCTGGAAACTAAAAGGGTTTAACCCGGCAAGAAAAGGACTTGGGCTCAACCCAAATTGGTTCGGCCCAGCAGGGAATGGAAAGGAGTTTGGGCCAACCGAATTTAGAAAGAATTTGGGTCCAATAAGATAAAAGAAAATGGGTTCAGTTAACAAAGTAGAAAATGGGCCAGTCTAATTAAAAGAGAAATGACCCAATTAAATTAACCACCTTGTATTTCTAATATTTTAAATTAATAACTACTTCAATTAATTAATTAGTTAAAATATTTATTCTAACCATAATTCTTTATTCGAATTATTCAATCCGATAATGATAAAATTATTTATTTACTTCCTTCCCAATTTTCTGGCCAACCAATTTCTTAGGGTTATCTCACTAATTTATTTAAACTATCAATGAGCCCCTTAATACACAGAAAATTATCGGACTATGTATTTATATAATTAGATAATAATACCTACATGGATCCAATTAAATTCGTAAAATTAAATAAAACAAAATTTCATATATCAAAATAAATTGTACAAGGCTTAAAATTTCTTGGACATTACAAAGTTGGGTTCTAAGGGTTGAGCAGATAAATAAAAACATCGGTTCAGTTCTAGTGCAGGCACGGCCGCGCCCTGTTTAGCCTTGGTGCCAGCGCGGCCGCGCTGGTACGCAGACACAGGTGATGCAGGCTGCTGCTGCTGCGAACCAAACTACTAAAAACCTATGCAATCGCAATTTGGACATATGCTGATATTATACACTCAACTAAAACAACATAACTTATATACTTAACTATTCTAACAGCACCAACAACTCTATTAGCAAACTTAGAACCGCTAAAATCAAAATTCTTACTTTTTAAACAATTTAATCACATTTAAGTAATTTTAACCAACATGAAACATGTTTAGCATTTCTTGACTGAATTCAGAGCACACATGGCATGATTAAACTCAGATTTTTCATCCTTTAATAATATGAAATCATCAGTTAACAACAACATAGTAACACATAACCCAATCAGAACATTTATCTCAACGAATAAGCATTTTCTCACCATTTCTTGTATATATAACGAAAGTTCATAGATTTTACCTCTAAGATGAATTCTTCTTCTTGAATTTACTCAGATGATGCTTCGCTTCTTACTTGCTTACTCCTCTGAAATCCCAGAAACACTTCTAGCTCTCACTCTTACACACCTATTCACAATTTCTTTCTCTCGGGTGAAATTTTTGCAAAATGGAAGAGTACTTTAAGATGATAGTATATATAGGATCTTGGTTACCCATGCTTTTACAACCCTTATCACTACTAATCATCAGTTGCAAAGCTTTTCCAATTCCTACATCAATTAGCCAATAAATTTAGAGAGAGAGGGGGGTTGAGAAATTGAAAGGATTTTGATTAAAGAAATGAAACTCCTCCCATTTCATTTACTCCCTCTATTCCCATTTTCAATAACCGTATATTCCTTTACTTTAGTCCCAAATTGTTAGTCACATAGGTCCCTCTAAATTCAGCTGATACAATTTTAATCAATAAAATATTATAATAATCAATTAATCAATTAAATAAATCATTTGACCATTTTACCCTCCGGAATTCAATATTTTTGTTACTAATATCGATTCCTACTAAAATCGACGTCCCGAACATCGTAGGAATATTCGTTTGGTCAAAATCATTCCGTACACTAGTTTGACTTTTATCCGAAAAAATCAACCGGTTGACTTTGATTAAAAAGTCAACCCCGACACATTTTGTGATTACAGTCTATTCTGACTAATTTCGACGTTCCGGACTCAAATATACAGTCCGCATTTTCAATTTCTACTCCGAACTAAAATTTGAGTTTTTAACTCCACTCTTTGAATAAAATTGTTAACTACTTAGTTAAATTCAAATAATTAAATTAATCCAAACCAACTATCTAAATACATCTCATCATATAACTCCATATATATATATATATATATATATTAAACTTATACACATATATTTATTAAAATCACTCAATAGATTCACATAAATTCAATTTATTAATTCCATTAAATTACATAATGACCTCGGGTATTACAAGAATATACCAAATGATAGTAAGAACACTGAAAACGAGAATAAATATCATGATCATAAACTAACTCAACAAATATCAAATATCCTCCATAGTTTATGACAAAGACGGTTTTACCCTCAAAATAGCTAACAACAAATTTATCCATGGAAGCATGTAAAATATGTTTTAAACAACTCATGAAAATACTAGATGCATTAGTTAATCTAACAGAGATAACTATCCACCTATACACGTCACATGTAAACACAATTTTTCCTTCATCTCCGCCTACGTTTCAATTGGATGCTCGTCACATCTCCTCATACTAGTCTTCAACTGATCCCACCAAGTTACGGCGTAATTTGTAAATTCTGTAGCTGCCAACTGTACCTTTTTGCACTCCGACTAGTTGTGGCATTCGAAAACCCATTCTACCTTCTTTTCCCATTCCAAATAAGCCTCAAGGCCACTCCTCCCTTAGAAAGATGGAATTTTCAATTTAATACTTCCCAAGTTATCATCTACCCGATTTCTTTCTTCTCTATTATCCCTATACCTTCTATCCCTGGCCTCAAACCGCCTCCAAAAATTTGGGTCAAAATCCTCTTTGTAGGACTCCTCCTCGTTATCCCTATGCTCCTCTTTCCGAACCTTTTCCTCCTTTTGAGAACCCAAAATAATCTGTGAATGCTCTCTTTGAACACTCTCCATCCTCTCAAATCTATCCTCAAAGCGTTCTAACTTTCGAATTACTTGTTGTAGAAGAACGTCCGTATCCACCTTTGATTCTCCCTTTTGATCTTTTGTTGAAGATCCTTCTCCAAACAACCCTTTATCCTTCATACCAGACATGATTAGCTGCAAAACAAAGATTAGTAAAAAGAAATAATTTTCCTCACCACTCCCTTACGTGTTTCGCTCAACAATGATGAATCTCTCGTGTATGCACTCAACTAGGCTTTTACCCTCGAATAATCTCACTCTTGCCTTTTACCACTCTAATTCTCTCTTATAGGTTCTTTTTGAATTCACCAAACAAATATCACAGTTTTCTATTCAATTCAATAAGAACTTATCAAAAAACAAAATATAGCAGTATAGGACATATGATAATCAATAGAATTCCACAATCGCCAATTATAATCCTTCTTGAAGTACCTCACTCACAAATACCAAGCTAATTGCAACAAATAATAAATTTTTTTTTAACTAACTCACGAATATCTTCTTTTTTTTTCTTTTTTTCTTTTTTTCTTTTGGAACGAACAAATTTTTTTTCCAATATAATTCAACAATAAAAAATAAAGGATAAGTAACTCGCTAGAAAATGTAGCTTTGATACCAAATAATAGACTCCACGGCACGCTTGTATGAGGTGGTCGTCGCCCGGATCGTTTCCAGTAAGTTATAAGGTGGAACGCTCACAACACCTCAGCCCCTCGCCTATATGAAGACGGTAATCTTGGTATAATTGCTCTGCGGTACGAAATATGGGTTGAATGGACACCAACGACACCTTGACCCCTCACTTATATTGAAGTGGTAATCTTGGTACAATCGACGATTAGTGCTGTAGAAGACGCCACACACAACTATGTATTGTTGTATGATAAGTCGAAGTTTGAATCTCAAAGAAAAATTAGAAATAACCTAGGAATTCTTCAAAGAACCAAAAGTAGAGAATACTCTCACAAGAATATGATAATATGAATATTATTGACTGAATGAATGAATGATTACAGTACTCATGTCTATTTATACTAATAACATGAACCCAAATCCTAAATGAAATCAACTAGTTTGATTGGAAATAGAAATCCTAACTAATAAACAATAAGGAAATTAAATCCTACTTATCAAACATTCTAATTACATTAGGAATCTAAAACATGTTGAAAATAGCCTAATAATTAAGGAAATCCGCGTCCAAATTTGAATTAGAAATCCGAAACCTTCGTCCATTGGAATTAGAAACCCATTAATTGTTAGGAACCCATTAATCCGTGGAGAACAAAATCAGCTAGTTGTCTACTTGGAAATCGCATGGCCCACATGATATAGGAAGCTAATATGTTAAGTCCTTCACATGTAAATGTTAAGTCCTTCATATGCTAGGAAACCCATGTGATTGGCGGATTAGAATTGGAATGTCCGTTGCCCGCATGTGAATTTGCTAGAATGTAAATTGCCACATGAATTGATTAAAATTGGCCTTGAATTGAACTTTATTTTAAGCATCTTTGAATAAACTTCAGTCCAAATATTTAAAATCGCTTGATAAATTCCTGGGACTTGAGTTGGGTTATTAAGGTTGGATATGAGCCTGATCAGGATTGTATCAGAGGGCCCTACAAAGATAGAGGATGGCTCTTCTGGGGAGGAGCCTATGGAGGACCTAGAGGGTGACCATGTGGAGCCGACTGAGGATGAACTTTTCACAGGATTAACAGAGGCATTGGCTGGGGATGCCCCTCTTTTCGCTTCTACTTCGACGGCTACATTGAGATCCGAACTAGATTGTCGAGTGCGTAATCTCACTTTCTAGCGGGATCAGGCACGAGCGCTAATGTGGACAACCTTAGTTGGGAGGGACACCACCTATGCCAAAAGGGATGCAACTTTCCTAGCCAGGGATGAGGCCATTGCCGATAGGGATGCCCACTAACCCTATGCTGAGGAGGTGGTTGGTCAGGCCAGGCATGTTTTAGAGCTTCAGGATGGCACTATTCGTACAACGATGACTTAATTGAAGTGTATTGATACGATAGAGCAGGAGCTCAGATCCGCTCCGCAGACTCTGAAGACTATCAGCTATCTTACTCTCTTGGCTCGACTGACCTCTGATTTGTAGACCACACTTTGTTTTATTCTCTGCATAGACTATATTACTTTCATCATTCATCATCAAAAACATTTGTATATCAAAATAGTTTAAATATATATAAAGATTTACGTTTCAATCAACTTCCCTCTTTGAGGCATCTTTGCCTTTTATCTGACTATCATTTTACTGATGATTACCACTTCGATATACTGTTGTTTCCCTCATTTCAGGTGCTCGTGTCAGATTCAATGGCTAATTGTCGAGATGCCGTCAGATTTCATTGGATTGGATCGTTGACCCGGGTTAACTGGTTGTGAGGGTTTATTTGAAGTTGGTGTATTTTGAGAAAATCTAAGTTTGAGGTTTTGAATCAAAGGTATCGGGTTCGTGTTTAGATTATGTCAGGATGGATGCATACGCACTCCCACGGGTCTAGAGGAGATCGGGTTTCTTTTTAGTTTTATTAGAGACGGTCAATTAAAGGTTTTCATTATTGTTAAATCATCGAAGGGTTTGGAAATTTTTGTAAGGATTAGACCATACTGCAAGCGGCTGCCTACGTACTCCTATAAGGGGAGGAGGTCAGGTCTTACGTAGTTCACGATAAGATACGATAAAAAGAGTTTAATTTTTTTAATTTTGTTACTAAAGAAGATGTTTGTGGTCGGTTTTCAAACATAGTATCGTTTCACTGAATCGACATTGATCGGTTGTGGAAATACCCCACCGTCCATTTCCTATAGGATTAAAGCTCTGCCTAATAGGTCGTTTTGATGATGAATGGTCCTTCCCAATTTAGGACAAATTTTCCTTTGGCCTCGTCTTGACATGAAATGATTTTCTTTAGCATTAGATCATTCTCTTTGAACTCTCGAGCTCACACCTTCTTGTTATACAATCGGGAGATTCGTTGCTGATATAATTGACCATGAAATATGGCAGCCATTCTTTTTTTGTCTATTAGAGTCCATTGATCGTATCGATCCTGCATCCATTGGCTTACGCCAATTTGAGCGTCCAATAATATCCCGAGGGATGACATCTCGACCTCAATTGGTAACACGACTTCCGTGCCATACACCAAGGAGTAGGGAGTTGCCCTGGTTGAAGTACGTTTTAATGTCCGGTAAGCAAGTAAAGTGAGAGGCAATAAATCTGGCCATCCTTGGTGGTTAGTTGCCATAATCTCCATAATCTTTTTGATGTTCTTATTTGCAGCTTCTACAGTGTTGTTCATCTTTGGTCTATAGATGACTGAATTGAGGTGTTTGATTCAGAACCTATCACACAACTCCCTCATCATTACGTTATTCACGTTTTTGGCATTATCTGATACTAAAATCTCTAGCTATCCATATCGACATATAATATTATTCCGGATGAAGCTAACGATGACCTCCTTTGTCACTTTAGGGAAATATGTCACTTCTATCCACTTGGTGAAATAATTGATTATGGTGAATATGAACCGATGTCCGTTACTTGCTTTGGGCTCGATTGGGCCAATCACATCCATTCCCCACATAGAAAATGGCCAAGGCAAAGTTATGCAATATAGCTTATTGGGAGGAGTGTGAATAACATTAGCATGAATCTGGCATTGATAGCACCGCTTGACGTGGTCGTCATAATCGGCTTTGAGCGATAACCAATAATGTCTCGTTCTTAGGATTTTTTGGCAAGCAATAGGCCACTCATGTGGGGTCCACACACTTCGCCATGTACTTCGTTTATGAGCCCTTGGGCCTGGTCTTTATCCAAACACCTCAGGAGTCCCATGCCGATGTCTTTTTTATACAATGTATCTCCACTTAGGTAAAATTTCATCGCCATCTTTTGGATTCGTTATCTTTCGGTTCGATTTGCCCCGTGGGGATAGATCCATCACGCATATATTCCTTTATGTCATGGTACCATGGTCGCCTGGGTTGAGATATCTCATCTAAAACTTTCTCGACATAATTTGGGGGTGTTTCGTAATGCAAATTTGATGGCAGGCACGCCCTTACTCTTAGATACATGGATTAACGATGCTAATGTTGCTAATGCATCTAGAAAGTTATTTCTATTTCATGGAATATGTCTGAAGGAGATGTCTTCAAATTCCTTAGCCATCTTGATGATGTGTCGATGGTAAGGTAGTAAGTGAAGTCCTTTTATGCTATACACCCCCATAGATTGTCGGATGACTAATTCTGAGTCTCCGAAAATGGCTAGTCGTTTGACTCCCATATTTCGAGCCAATTTTAACCGCAAGATGCATCCTTCGTACTCGGCCATATTGTTGGAGTTGCTAAATTATTACTTGATTGTCACTAGGTGTTGTTCTCTTGTAATGGATACAAGAACTGCCCCAGCTTTGGCTCCTTCCATGTTTATAGCGCCGTTGAAGTACAATCTCTAAAATTAACCTTCGTCCTCGCGCCTCGTCCGCAGGACTGCCATTACGCCTTCATCAATGAAGTAGGTCTTTAAAGGTTCGAATCCTCCTAAGGGTGCCTCAGACAGCTGGTCCGCGATTCCTTGACCCTTTATGGATCTCTGGGTTACGTAGATGATGTCAAATTGTTGAAGAATTAAATGCCATCTGGATAACCTATAATTCAACATAGGTTTGTCAAATATATACTTTAGTGGATCTATGTGGTAGATTAAATAAGTAGTGTGGCCATGCAGGTAATGTTGCAGTCTCATGGCAGCCCATGCCAATGCGCAACAGGTTTTCTCAATCAAAGTGTAGTTTTGTTCGCAACTACTAAACCTTTTACTGAGGTAATATATGGCTCTCTCTTTACCCATGTCGTCTTTCTGCCCCAACAAGCATCCCATGACATTGGGTTTGGTAGATATGTACATAAATAAAGGAACACCATCCCTTGGGGACACCAAGATAGGTGCTTTAATTAATTGTTATTTGATAGGGTGGAAGGCCTTTCGGCACTCTTCATTCCATTTCCCAGAGGAACTTTTCCTCAGTAGCTTAAAAATCGGTTCGCAAGTCGTTGTCAACTGAGATATGAACTGATTGATGAAATTGACTCTTCCTGAGAATCCTCATATTTCCTTCTCGGTCCGAGGTGTTGGCATCTCAGTAATGGTCTTGATCTTAGTAGGGTCTATTTCAATGCCCCTGTTGTTGACAAGATATCCCACATATTTGCCTGATTTAATGCCAAAGGCGCACTTGCTGGGTTTAACTTCAGATTGTATTTGCGTAGTCGGTCAAATAACTTCTTGAGGTGGGTTGTGTGATCCCCCTCCTTCTTTGATTTCACAATAATGTCGTCCACATAGACTTCGATCTCTTTATGCATCATGTCATGAAATAAGGCCATCATGACCCTCTGATAAGTGGCGCCGACATTGGTAAGGCCAAAAGCTAGACGTCTATAGCAGAACATGTCCTAAGGGGTGATGAAAGCTGTCTTTTCTCTATCTTCTTCTGCGACTATAATTTGATGGTAGCCAACAAAATAGTCGACAAATGAATACATTTCGAATTGAGCGGAATTATCGATCAGGATGTGCATAAATGGTATAGGAAAGTCATCTTTGAGGCGGACTTTATTGAGGTCTCGATAATCTATGCAAACTCGTACTTTTCCTCTTGGCTTTGGTACTGGGACCACATTGGAAAGCCATTCGGGATACGTGGATACCATGATGATGCTAGCCTTAAATTGCTTGATTATTTCTTCTTTAACTTTCAGGCTCCATTCTGGTTTCAGCCTTCTTAGTTTCTGTTTGACTGGTTTGAACCTTTCTTTGATTGGCAATCGATGAACGGCTATGTCTTTGGATAGTCCGATCATGTCTTCATGTGACCAGTGATGAATGTGTTTTATACACACAATTTGGGTACTTTTAGCCTTGATAATTTGCTAGTCTTTAGGTATTTATGTGGTTTTTTATGTATTTTTATCTTATTTCTGCATAAATTAGTTTTTGGTTATTTTTACATGTTTTATGTTGCTTTGATACATTTTCATTATGTTTGTAGGAATTGAAATAAAGACCGCTCGGATTGTTGTTCCTATTGACTCAATGTCCCAGCTCGGACGTCTGTGCCCGAATGGTAGTACGATGGAAATTAATGCTTGGCGACGCTCGGTGCTTAATTTGATAACATTTGGTAGTTGTGCGTGCACGGCGTTGGGAAGCGTGCACGGCGTTCGGCGTCGGCCATACCACGAGGGCAAACCCATGCTTGGATATCCGTGCCCGAATGATAATACGGTGAAAAGTTGTGTTTGGCGATGCTCGGCGTTGAATTTGATGACATTTGGAAGTTGGGCGTCCACGGCGTTGGAAGGCGTGCACGGCGTGCGGCGTCGACCAAGCCGCGGGCATGGCGTGCAGCAGCTGGGGGCATCAGGCAGGCGTTGGGCGCGGACGCCGTGCGGCGCGCGCGGGCGCATAGGCGCTGGGCGCTAGGCGGGCATCGGCAGCCTCGGCGTTGGGCGCGCGCGCGCGACTCGGCACCGCTCGGCAGCCTCGGCAGCCTTGGGCGTGTGGCTCGGCAGCAGGCTTTGGGGCGCCTGGGGTGCGGCAACTTGGGGTGCCTGGCGTGCGGCAACTTGGGGCGCCTGGCGTGCAGCCAGGGCGTGGGTGCGGGCGTGCGTGCTGGCGTGCGGGTGCGCTGCGTGGGCGTGCGGCAGCCAGCGTGCTGGGCATGGGCGAGCGGCAGGCGTCAGGGCCTGGGCGCGCGCGCGCAAGGCGGCGTGCCGGCACGCCGAACGTCCTGAGTGCGATTCCAGCTGGCCTTTTGGTGCGATCTGAGCGGATTTTTGACCCACAATCTGATTTTTGCTAGGGTTTTCATGGAGGTACTATATAATATCTCATTAGGGCTTCATGTTTGATATCTAGGAATTGGGAGGCCACACAAACACATCAATTAGAGAGCCAAAAGTGCTGCAACACAAGGAAAATTCAGCAAAATCAAAAAAACCAAGAAGGAAAGGAGTGTCAAATGGACATCTTGACATGGGGAGGCTGCACATACATCACCAAGAAGAGCTTGAGGGCTGCAATTCAAAGAGATTTTCAGCAACAAGGCAAGGAACAAAAGGAGTAAAGAATGCCAAAGGAAGAGGAAAAGCTAGAAATTGACATCAACCAAGCAAGCAACATATGAATATCTTCTAAATGAGTTTTATCATCTATTGCTTTCCTTTGAATTTGTATTTCTATTTCATGATGTACACCATGTGTTTGATGTTTTGTCTAGCTACCATGAACTAGAGCTTATTCTAAGATTTCAATGGAACCCAACACATAGTTTGAATTGATTTCTCTCTCTTTGTTATTAATTACTCATTTGTGAATTGTATGTCATAATTTATGCTTCATATATTAATTGCTTAGCTCGTAATTACCGTGGGAACCTATATGAACTTGACGAACGGATTATAGTGTTTAGACCTTGTTATGATATCATGCGAGAGTTAAAGATTGTTGTGGGTTATTAATTAAGATTAGGTGACGCGTGTCTTATTGATTATCCTCAATAATATGCAACTTGATAGTATTTAGGATAGACATATACCTATATACCATGTGCAACCAATAGAGAATCTATTCTTAATGACTTCCTATGTGAAAGTTGGTAATTGAAGGGACGGTAAATGAGATTTAGTGACACGTGTTTTGTTATTGTTCTTGAAATTGGTCTCTTGGTAGTGTGTAGGATAGACATATACCTACATGCCGCATTAGGAAGATTCGAATTTGACCATCGACAGAGGCTTATAAGTAGCTTTGATTTCTCGGTTGGCAATTCTATGTTGTTAATTAATTCAAATGAGAGAGTTAGGATATTCAAATGAAGTGTTGGGACAAATTGCAATCTTAGACTTGTTAATATTAGATTTCATTATCTTTTACTTGATTATTATTATCTTAGTCACTACCAACAACAAAAACATCAAGTCATCATTTGTCTAATTAAAATCGAGACGATATATAGTTGGTACTTGGGATATACTAGAACAATTTCCTGTGGGTTCGACAACTCTCTTATCATTATATTACTTGTTGACCGCGTATACTTGCGCGTATTTTTTGGTTGCGAAATCGACCAATAACCAGACGAAAACGTCTTCATATCGGGTCAAAAGCTTGATCATTTCGTCGTTTTGGTTTGGGGTGAGGTCTAATCCTATGTGGAGTGTAAGGACCGAGAATTTTATATGATTATATATGTAAAATTTTACGAATAATTTTTTTTTTACTTGGAGCATATAAGTGAATACGTGAATTATGCATACTTAATCAATTTGATTAAGGAAAAGCAAGATAAGTTATGTTGAGAATTAACATAACTTGAATGTTAACCTTGAACGGTAAATAAAAGATTTATAATCTTTAAATGATTAATTAGAATTACTAATACAAAGTGATTATATGATTGTGTAATAACTTATTAAAGGAAATAAGTATATTAAATTATTTGTTAATGTAATGAATACTTTGTGACATATATTGAATGGATATGGGGATAAATAAATATAATTATTATTTATCAATGATGATAAATATGTTATGACTTATGTAGAAAAATGTATGTGATTAATTATTAGTTTAAGTAGGGCCACTAATAGTTATTTAAATTAGTGGACTAACCTAAGAGTTTTAATAATAAGGAAATGGATAAGATATTAACTAATTAAGTATTCAATTAAAAGGAATATAGTAAGTAAATAAATTTTGTACATTAATTAATGAGTATTAATTAATGAGAGATATGTGAAATATGAATAAATAATTTTTTTTATATAGTCCAAGTAGTAAATAAATACTAGTGGACTAGCCTATTGGATTAACTAACCAAGCGAGTAATTTATTTAATTGTGGACTTGGATAATTAATGTGTGGACTAATTAAATTAGCCCAACACCTAATTAAACTAGTAGCCAAACTTGGGTAAATAATCTTGGCAACTAGTAGCCCAAACTAAGTAAAAGTGAGCCCAAATGTATTTAAAACAAAGCCCAAATGTTAGCACACTTAAAGAATATCCTAAGCAACCTAATTAATATAAGAATGCAATAAAAGAAAAACAAAAGTGGAGCAAAAAGGGGAGGGAGCTGCCGGCATGGTGGACCCACATGGGTGTGAGGTGTTGATTTTTGCTTAGCTTGCTTGTAAGAGTAAGAAAGAAGTACAATAATTAATTATGATAATCTATCACCAAGTTGTCAAATAAACCCACTTGCTAATGATGAAAAAATGAATAGATATAGTTATGTATCTATAGATTATTGTAAGTAACTACTTAGTTTGTAAAACATAAGTCTTATTCATCTTCTTTTTGGTAGCTTAGAGAGAGAGGAGAATAAAGAGAGAAAGTAGAGAGCTTAAGAGCAAAAATAGTAGAGAGAAGGAAAACCAAGAGGGACAAGGAGGGGAGGTGCATGACAACTTGTGAGGGAGTTGTGGATGTCAAATAAATTCATCTCCTACTTTGGAAAGCAAAGGAAGGTAGCCACCAAGCTAAGAAAAAGGTATAAAAATCTTAGAAAACCCTAATCTTGCTTTTCTTTTAATTTTTATTATAGACACGTTATCATCAAGATTTTTGTGTTTAGAATCATGCTAAATATGTTTATGTATGATAACATTTGGTTTGGTATGTGACAGTATGGGTTTATGTAGAGAAAATAAGCTAAAAGCTTGAAAACATTTTTCCGACGAACAAACCATAGCTTGTTCGAATAAATTGTGTATTTTGAAATCTATACATGATATTGGTGATTTTCTTTTTTAGGAGTTTTAAGGGGTAAGTTAGGAAGAGAACCTAGTTAGAATCGTTTAAAAAGAAGTTAAAATGAGAGAGTTATGTAATTTTTACCAAAGCGTGCTAACTGTTGGTATACTGTCGGAACAGTCCACTTCCGGACAAGTTTCAATTACAAAAACTTGTCCAAATTTGGTGTTTGATGATGAACAATTATAGTTCGGAAAGATATGAATCCAACGGTACTGACTAGACCCTAATCCGAATTGTAGATTTCATTTTATTCACGTTTCCGTAAAGGATCCCAAACTTGGAATCAAGAGGGCAACCTGCATGCTTTGTTAAAGTGAACCGGTTCGGTTCACGAGGGACTTTCGGCGACGGTTCAGGCCTCTTCCGGCCGGTTCCGGTGATGAGTCCCGACCCCAAAAATTTTCTAAAATATGAGAGAATATTATAATATTTAATTTAGAATTTTTATGTGTAATTAAGTAATTATTAGAGTGATTAATGGTTTAATTCCTTTTAAATCATTTGAGATTACTAACTAATAAATTTTTTTGTGTTACTAATTAATAATTACCATAATTAAATATTGTTTAAGTATAATTAACTATTTAATTATTATTTAATTAACATTGGGCAATAATTAAATAGAGTTAGTATTACTAAACTAACTATTTGTTATTTAGTGAGACTAAATAATAAATAGGGATAAAGAATTAATTAATTATTATTTAATTAATGTTAAATAATGATTAAAGAATGTTAACGTTAATAAATTAAGTATTTATTATTTAATTCATATTAAATAATAAATAAGGATAAATAATTAATAATATTACATGAGAGTTCAAAAGAGGAGTTAAGCTATTGAGTTAGACATTCAATAGCTCATATTGAATAGTATGATGAATTGAATAGTGTGAATCCAGGTTGCTGGATTGGAAAACGATTTGATGAATTGAATAGTATGAATCTAGGTTGCTGGATTAGAGGTTAGTATGAATCCAGGTTGCTGGATTAGAGGTTAGTATGAATCCAGGTTGCTAGATTAGAGGTCAGTATGAACCCAGGTTGCTGGATTGTAATCCAGTTTGAATCCAGTATGCTGGATTGTAATCCAGGTTGGAATCCAGTTTGCTAGATTGGAATCTAGTTTGCTGGATGGCCATCTAGTTTGCTGGATTTGGAATCCAGTTTGCTAGATTGGGTATTTAACCTACGGGATCATAAAGAAAGACTTATATAATGAAAGACTTAGTGTTAATTCATAAGGTATATGATAAAGTAGTAGTACAGTCATACTCTTTAATAGTTGATGTATAGTATTTGGGCTAAACAATTCCTTCAGGGAGCGAAGGTATATATGAACTACTAATCGATCTAACTCACTGTGAAAATAGTGTAGACGAGACGGAAACTAGTTTGTTGGTTGTTTGTGGGAAACCACTCAGTATACTATATTGAACACTGTTAAAGACTCGGTGTGTGCTAGTTTTAGAATTATGAATGCATATGGTGTTAAGGTGCTATCTAATATTTGATTATGTGCTTAAATATTAGAAGTGATATTATAAGGTATAATATGATTTGCTGATTGAAAGATCAATTTTAGAACTGATAGGTCTTACGAAAGAAGTTAAATTAAATTGCGTAGCAGTGGTCAACGACCAAGGCAAGTTTCCTAACTCAAACTCGAGTTATTATATTTCAAACATGCTAGTGGATTAATTATTGACAATTATTCCACATCTATGATTATTGATATTCGCACTTTGTGCAATTGATTTCTTGTTCTATTATTTGAACTGAGAAATAATTAGAGTTCTTTCTTCATAAATTGTTTATGAGCCATGTCCCAGCTAGTTGTATCAGCTGGACCAAATAACCGTTTATGAGTCATGTCTCAGCTAATTGTTTTGGCTAGACTAATATTAAATTGATATTGCATGAAACGTTCTATTATTTGAACTAATTCGTTATTAAAGATATATGCCATTTGATTCGGCTAGATCAAAATTGATATAATATGTTGAACTCAGAGTATTTCTTTGAAAGCTATCCAAACCATATTGATGTGGTACGGACTCATGATGTAAGACTGAGATGAACAACCCTGAAAAATAAATTAGGGAAAATTTTATTGTCGGTAACCCGACCACACGCTATGTTTGAGAATTATGCATAATCTTGGGTACAATAAGGTTGATCACCTTACGTACTTGCAGAAGAGTAAATATTAGTTTTTATAGCTAACTTTTACTCTTGAGGTAGTCAGTAATAATAACTAATGATTCCTCTAGCAGTTCTTGATCCATTTGTGATCACTTAGCATGAAATCTGGGAATAACCCTAAGTATTGAATATTGTTGCAGTATTGCTAATTCATCCTAATCGATTGGATATTGTTGAAATCTCGAAAGAATTTAATTCTTTCATTCTTGATGTATTATTCAACATGAAATTCAAAAAAAATCTTGTTACTTGAAATGATTTATTGTTTAGCTACTTCAAAATCTTTGAATCATTGTTGAAGTTCTACAAAGTTAAACTCTTCTATACATAATACATCTTTTATTGTACGCTTTATCTTGCTGAGCAAATTAGTTGCTCACCCTTGCTTAAATAAAACATTTCAGCTAAAGCCGAGGTAGCAGAGGGTTCTAATAAGGACAAAGGCAAAGCGAAGGCGACCGAATAGTATCAAGTTATTTAATGATTATTATATTATAATTTGCTTAAGTCTTTTGTAATAATAGACATGTAATGTTAATGTTAGTTAACCTGGGATGATGATGATATAATTATGTTTTAATGTATGTTTTTATTAAGGTAATGTAATGAATGATATAATTCATGCATGAATGGGTAGTTAGATGAGATGTGTATGTTGTACCGTGAGCACCGAATCTGATGTTCAAGGGACCTGGATTTGGGGGCGTCACAGGTTGGTATCAGAGTTGTAGGTTATAAACCTTAGGTGGAGGTAAAAGCCTTAGGAATATAACCGTAAGAGAAATAGATAAAACTCATTTAGTGTTCTAAGTGATAGATTAAGGGAAGTCATCAATAGTAAGATGTTGATATTTAGTAGTTATGAATGGTGTTTATTAGTAATGTACTAATCAAGTTGTTTAAACTGATTGAAGGATGTCAAGAGATGATGAGATTAAAGGAACCAAAGTTATTGCTAAGGAATTAGCAGCTGCACCAATGCCGTTAGCTGAGGTGGCAGTTCAGAGGGTGATAGTTGAAGAAGTTTTAAAAGACGAACCTATGATTAACTTAGGAGACGATCATGAAGAGTATCCTGAAACGGAGCTGAACGAAGATGAATAAGTAGATTCCAAAGAGGCTAAGGTAGGGCCAGAAATAGAGATAGAAGATGGAGAGAAAGGCAGAGTAGTAGTCGTAGATGGTTAAGCGTTAGTTGAAGTTCAAGAACTAAGGAATAAGGTGTTTTACCTGGAAGAAATGTGGAAGATGGAAAGGGCATTGTGGGAATTGACAGAAGAACGTAATGAGCTAAAAGCACAAATTAATAAAATGGGGGTGGAAAGCAGTAAGAAGAAAAAGGAGAAGAATAATAAAAGGAAAAGGAACAACGATAGTGACAATAACTCAGGGAACCAGCAAGGAAATTCAAAGCCGAAGAAGAAGGCATGTATTAACTACGAAAAGAAACATTCTGGGGAATGTTTTAAGGGTAAAAATGTGTACTATAATTACGGACAAGCAGGGAATATCGCTCCCAATTGTTCTAAACCTAAGAAAAGAGGGTGTTTCACGTGTGGAGAGGTAGGTCATCAGGCTAAGAATTTTTCCAAGAAGAAGACAGGTGAAGGAAGAGGATGAAAGAAAGATTAAGTATGAGAGGTAGGACCTTTTGAAGTAAGACAATATGTTAGTAATATAATAGCATAGATGATGGATAGGCATATGTGTGTATATATATATATATATATATATATATATATATATATATATATATATATGGATGTATCCCCACCTTATGTGTATAGGGGAGTATCGTTTTTGGTAGATCCCACCTTTTGTTGTTTAAAATGGGATAGTTGGCATTTATAGTAATATGCCAGAAGATGTAAGTGTATGAAACTGTGATTTTGTATATGAATGCAATGATACGATTATATGTTTGATTAAGTAAATAAGTTTTGATAATTAAGATAGTAAGATGTCTATCTAATAATATGTTAACTCAACAAACCGTATTGGTCAATTCAGCAAACCGAATTGGTTAATTCAGTAAACCGATTTTGTTAATTCAGCAAACTGGATTCATTAATCCAGCAAGCTGAATTGTAAAATCTAGTAAATTGAATTATGGTATGAGATTAAATTGCATGTTAAATTTGAATGTTAACGCTTATATGTTGAAACATAAAATGCAAACCAAGGAAGAATAATTTAAAGTTTTATTCAGATAATGCCGCCAAGAAGAGAACCACGAAACCGAAAGGAAGAAAGGTCCGTTAATAATGAAGAAGGTAACACAAACCCGATGCAAGACTTTGTAAATATGTTAGTAGAGGCAATGCATAATAGAGCTCCAGCCGCGAGAAATCAGCCAGATAATAGGTTGGCAAACTTCAAGGACTTTACAGTAGTAGGACCGCCAGAATTTAGAGGGACAACTGACCCTATAGAAGCTCAAACTTGGGTGAAGGAGATGGAGAAAACATTCGTTATTGCTAGAGTTGCGGAGGAGCAAAAGAAAGTTTTTGCTACTTATTTGATGAAAGGAGAGGCGAATTTTTGGTGGGAGTCAAATCAGAACAGAGCCGAAGAAGGAATAGTAACATGGGAGAGATTTAAAGAATTATTTTTTGAAAATTATTTTCCACGGAGTATGCAAGGAAGAATGGAAGTTACGGGTTTAGAGTTGAAGCAAGAAAACATGTCAATATTAGAGTACGGCGCCAAGTTCAATGAGTTATCTAGGTTTGCATCACATCAGGTGGACACCGAGGAAGGAAAAGCATGACGTTTTGAGATCAGACTGAAACCGTGGATATTCAACAAAGTAGGTGTGTTGCAGATTGATTCATTTTCGACCCTGTTAGAAAAAGCAATCATTGCCGAGGGAGGAAGTGAAGCCGTATCCAAATACAACCAAGAACAAAAGAGGAAGATGAAAGGAGGTAATAGGGGAGGTAGTAGTGGAGGCAGTAACTCCAACAAGCATAAGTGGAGCGATAATACTAACTTGGGAAATAAACCAGGAGAGAGTAGGAAAAAAGGTGAACCGCGTACAAATTGCGGGAAGAATCATTAGGGAGTCTACCTGAAGGGTAAGAGCGTGTGTTATAACTGTGGTTAAGAGGGACACATATCTCCCAACTATCTAGTCCGAAGAAATTGCAAGGTTGTTCTCGTGTGGATCGCCAGACCACCATAGTCGTAACTGTCCAAAGAAGAATGCCGAGAAAGGAAGCAACAACAGAGGAAATAGCAGTGGGACGTTAATGATCAAAGGACCAGCTCATCTAGGAAGACCAACGACACATATATTTAACATGACGGTCCAGGATGTCGTGGCTGCAAAGGAGGAAGTGTCAGGTAAAATCCCACTCAGTAATATAATTGCATACGTATTATTTGATAGGTAACACTATGAGGTGATGTCCATTTACGGATATGAGTCACAGGTTAGTATATCACCATGAAAGTCATAGGTTGATATAACGCATGTAGAAATGAAGAAATTGATGATATAACTTTAAAAAGTTATTAGAAAACGAATATAGTTATGAGTAATGGCAAGCCAAATGAGACTTGAGTTGAGTAAAAGATTTTCTGCCTTGAATAGGATGGGAAAGAGTAAATGCAAGAAGAAACGCAGTAATACCTATATTAAGGTAATAAAATTTTGAATGATAAATACGTGTCTAAGGATAAACATAATCTGAGTGTACGGTAATAGTGATTCCAGGGGACGGAATCCTTATAAGTAGGGGAGAATGTAAGGACCGAGAATTTTATATGATTATATATGTAAAATTTTATGAATAAACTTTTTTTTACTTGGAGCATATAAGTGAATATGTGAATTAAGCAAGATAGTTAATTTATGTTATTTTAAGTTAACTAAGATGAATACTTAATCAATTTGATTAAGGAAAAGCAAGATAAGTTATGTTGCGAATTAACATAACTTGAATGTTAACCTTGAATGGTAAATAAAAGATTTATAATCTTTAAATGATTAATTAGAATTACTAATACAAAGTGTTTATATGATTGTGTAATAACTTATTAAAGGAAATAAGTATATTAAATTATTTGTTAATGTAATGAACATTTTGTGACTTACATTGAATGGATATGTGGATAAATAAATATAATAATTATTTATCAATGATGATAAATATGTTATGACTTATGTGGAAAAAGAAGAATGCAGAAAGGCGGTTCAACGCCTTAGTAGGCCGTGACGGGAAAAGTATTGAAATATGTGAATATTTATGATAGTTAGTAATGTAAATTCCAGCGTGGTTATAAACAATGGAATATGATTATTTAATCCTAAAGATTTTTCGATCTCGAGATAGTTGATGTAAATAGCGGTGATGCTATCTTTTATGTCTAGAACTTTTGAATAAATGAAATATCAAAGTTTATTTGAAGATGTTATGTGTTAAGTGTTAAACTGGAATTGTTTAAGTTAAGTAGTAAACACTTAAGAAATTGAGTAATGATCTAATAAGTGTATACTCTTAAATAGAAAATGCCGCCGAGACGCCAACCACGTCAACAAGCTCAGGAAAGCTCTACGAATAATAACAACAATGATGCCAATGCTAATCCAGTACAGCAATTAGTAAACCTTTTAGCTGGAGAACTTGCGAAAGCTCCACAAGTTACGTCATTTAAGGTTTTAAAAGCGGTAGGACCGCTAGAGTTTAGGGGTTCCATGAACCCAATTGAAGCCCATACTTGGGTGATGAAAATGGAGAAGGTGTTCGGCGTTGCTAAGGTTAGTGATGGCCAAAAGACTGCCTTCGCAACTGTTGTCCAATTAATATAACGACAATTACGCGCAAGTATACGCGGTCAACAAGTAATAAAGAGTAAGTAGAGTATCGATCCCACGAGGAATTGTTACTAGTCTTTTCCAAGTATTAACCTTTTATCATCTCAATCTTATTTAAACAAACGATAATTGTTTTTGTTGTTTTACATTAATGAAGATAACGAAATCAAAGAACTATGGAAAGCTTTAATATAATAAAATCAAATAATAACAAGTCTAAGATTGCAATTTCCCCCAACACTTCATTTGAATGTCTTAACTCTTGCTTTTCAACTAGTTAAATCACAAGGATTGTTACCCGAGAAATCACAAGTATGTCTAAGCCTCTCTCGATGGTCAAATACGTATTCCCCATTACGGTGTATAGATATATCTCTATTTTACACAATAGCAAGAATCTCATATCAAGAATAATCAACAAGACACGTGTCACCAAATCTCATTAATCATCCTATCAATTACCAACTTTCGCAATAGGAATCATTAAGCAAGTATTCTCAAATGGATACATGTGGTATTTAGGTATATCTCTATCCTAAATACAATCAAATTATCCATTCATGAGAGTAATAAATAAAACACACGTCACTTAATTTCATAAATTACCCATAAGAATATCTAATTTTCACATGATATCATAACAAGGTCTCAACCTATACTTCCTCTCTCAATTCCATATAAGTTGCCAAGGTAATTACTAGCAAGGTAATTAATATATAAAGTACAAATTATGATATCCAATCACAAATAATTAACCAACATCAAAGAGAGAGCATTCAATTCAAACTATGTATTGGGTTCCATTGAAATCTTAGAAAATTAGTTCTAGTTCATGGTAACTACAAATAACATCATATTCAATTTATACATCATGTTAGATTACAAATCAGAAGGGAAAGTAAAGATGATAAAACCCAATTTGAAGATATTCATATGTTGTTTGCTTGGTGGATGATGATTTCTAACTTTTCCCCTTCCATGGTTTTGCAATCTTCATGTTTTAGCTCCATGGCCTTGCTTGATATAGCTTGATTTTAGCACTTTGGCCCTCTAATTTGATGTATTTGGTAGCTTTCTCTCTCTAGATTTGATGTTAGATGGTGTTAGAATGAGTGGGTATGGTGTTTCAGCCGCCCCCTTTGTGTTATATGAGATGGGTATATGAAAACCCTAGCTTAGATATCAAAAATTGGCCAAAAATCGCGAAATCCGAAGTGCATCCAGGGGGTTCTCGCCCCGGCGGCTCGCCTAGGCAAGGATCTCGCCCCAGCAGGGAAATAGTGCATGAAATTCTCTCCCCGGCGAGCTCACTTCTGTTGCCCGAATCAGTTTCGACGTCGCTTGGTAAAATGGCCATAACTTCTTCGTCCGAACTCGGATTAAGGCGATTAAGTAGGCTATGGAAAGATAAGAAGTAGCTCTACAACTTCCATAACTGGAGCTCAACGAGATAATGGCCGGAGCAAGGCTCAAAATGGCCTGGAAGCAGCTGCTGTGTAAAATTCATGCAAAATCCGATGGTACAATGACCATAACTCTCTCATACGAACTTCAAATTGGATGATTCTGGATGTTCTGGAAAGCTAAGATCAAAATCTACAACTTTCGTTCTTTGCGGTTTGAGAGATTCGGATGGCATCATGGGTCCAATGGAGAAATAAGCAGCGGGAATGCTAGATTCAAGCCAAAAACGCATCGATCCAAGATGCCTTTATTTCAATACCTACAAAACAACGTAAAAACACATAAAAGCACACAAATACATATAAAAGTAATACAAAACTATATTACACAATAATAAGATGAAAACACATAAAACCAAACGAAATAGCTAAAGACTTACAAATTATTAAGGCTAAAAGTACCCAATTTGTGTATATAAAACACACTCATCAAATACCCCCAAGCTTAAACCTTTGCTTGTCCTCAAGCAAAACATACAAACTATAAAAATTAAACATTTCTAAATAAAAACTATCTTGAGCAATGAGTTAATAAGCTAACCAATGGTCTCAAAGCATAAACAAATGAAAACTCAAGGAAACTTTCAAAATGTTGCAAGTCTAGATTTACAATTAGCTAGTCATTGCTTGCTTTAGGTCCCTTCCGTGTGTGTGTGAGTACCCAGTAACACTAAACCAATCAAGCTCGGATGAAGCTATGCAACCACATTACCTTATGAAATAATCAAAATAAACCACCAAAAACTACATGCTTAACACATCACTCAATACAAAGGTATACAAATCATAATTTCCAAAAATTTGAAATCAAAAGACCTTAGGTAAGTGCATTTTATGCTCCATCTTATTCTAAGTCTACTCTTGTGGGTGAGTGCGTTTTACGCTCCATCTCAACTCAACACAAGATTTGATGTAAAAAACTTTCTTTCTTTTGTCATCAAATTATAGGAGAGTGCGTTTTACGCTCTATCTCTCCTACGCATGTGTCCATGAGTGAGTGCGTTTTACGCTCCATCTCAACTCACCACATGACCATCAATTCAAATACAACAAATTTGGACACCTTGCTTCGAGTGATGTTTAAACGAGTTCTAGAGTTTATAGATATATCCCACAAGCATTCGGTTATAAAAGCCTTCTCTAAGCATACAACTAGTTCAATACTCACGGGTAAGTGCAAAAGAGTGAAAAGACACATAAGCAAAACAATAACCACAATAACGATTAAGCACAAATACTAAGCAACATTTATCCATTTTCCATGAGTTAGAAACTATTCAATCAAGTTCTTATCATAGACCATGAATTGTAGTTCAAATCAAATTAAAACAATGCTCAAGAGACACATTCTAAAAATAAATTTTTATTTATTTATTTTTTTTCAAAAAAGCAAACAAACATTAAAAATGCACAAATAACTAACACATGCTATGTAACTATGATGCCAATGCTATATGATCCACCCCCAAAGTCAAAGTGAACAATGTCCTCATTGTTTATAAGATAAAGAAATGAAAACTGAGAACTTCCCTGATTGGCCAAGCATCATGCTCGACCATAGCCTTCTAACCATTTGAGTCTGATGGTGGATAAACTGGTAACGGTTATGGCTTAAGAACATGCATTAGGGCGGCATTCGGATAATAACCAAGCAATTCCTTACCAAACAATGCTCAATCAGGCCAACATTCTTTTGGACTATTCGTTGACTACGTGATGTGCACTGACTGAAATTCTTCATTAAATACCTCCCTCAAACTCAGTTTCAACAAAAATTGCTAAGTTATTGTAATATTCAATCAAATCATAGCAATGAATAACCTAAAATCCTCCAATTGAGCCAACACAAAGTCAATTGGGCAACCAATCTAAATTTATCCAAATTTGACAGTGCATGATTACCCAATACAAATCCAAGTACAACAGTTTAACTAACTAAGAATACCCATCACAATTGACAAATTTATTTTACTTGTATGCAAAAATTGGAGTGAGTACCTTACTTTGTGTTGGCAAAATAAGTTGTTTGTTTAGTACCTTCAATTTGGAGATGAATCCTTTTGAATGCCCAGTGGGTTAAGATGAATCCATATGGGAGAGGGGAAGAATGAGTTTGGAAGTGTGAATGACAATACAATCCGGCTTGGGAATTTTTTTTTTTTAGCTCGCCTCGCCGGGGCGAGAAAATCATGCCTTGTGAGCTCGCTGGGGCGAGCTCGTGCCGGGGCGAGAAAAACCCTTCTTCTGAGCTCGCCGGGGCGAGCTCACCTGTTCCGAAAAAAAATTCAGCATTTTCACAATGCAATCCCCGCGCACAGTCTCAATATCTCCCATCTGCAATAGTGCAACATAACATACATTAGTTTGAGCAACATAAGATCAAAACAACTTTATTACGCAAGTTCAACCGCAACACTAAACTAACTAACAACACACATGACTAGAAGGCTATGAAAATGCAGTAAATGAAATACAATGAATAAAAATGAATGGGTTGCCTCCCATTGAGCGCTTGGTTTATAGTCCTCGGCCTGACTAACTTTCTGTTTTTATCCAATTCCCCTTCGAAATTTGAGGAACCCACCATCCATTGATAGCCATATAACATTTGAGGGTTTCTCCTCATTGGTGATAGCCATTGAACTAAAGGCACCTAGCTTGCTTTCTATAGATAAGCTCTTAATTTCAAATGTCAAATAGCTAGGTGCATCATCCGTTGTGTCTGTGATAAGATTGAGGCATTGGGGCTTGTCAAGCACAACGGGCTCTTCTTTTATCTTCATTTCCTCGGTCCACCATGGTTCCACATTCATACTAGCTCCATCGTCACATAGAGCCTCGCCTAAGAAATGACTACCAAGTGGACACAGTTTTGCAAAACTGACTGGATTTTTGAACTTTAGTGGAGAAGGCACTTGAGGTATTAATACAATCGGCTCATCTTTGTTGGAACTCAAGGCTGGATCCTCGGCCTCCTTTTCCTGCTCCCCACTTGTCTCCCCACTATCGACATCTTGTGGCTCATCCAGTTGCAGATTTGACTTGGGCTCACCATTAGTCTCAGAATCCATGTCATTACACCAATTGTTTTGAGGACAGTTGTTTAAAGCATTGAACATTTGATCAATCTGATTCTAAAGATTTTGAATTGATAGGTCTTGACTTTTCAACATCTCCTCCTTCGAAGCCATGATCTTAGACACAAGTTCCTCAAAGTTTGACATCTTATCTTCTTGAATAGGAGGTGGACATGAGAATTCCGGTGCATATGTTGGATTTGGAGCATAGTATTGATCATCATAATTGTAGCTCCATATAGAATCCGGGTGATACCCCCAATCTTGGTGATAATCGGGATAATCATAGTTGTTGAAGTACTCACCACCGTATTGTACCGGTCCAAAACTGACGGTGCATTGATGACTCGGATGATTGTCAGCACAATAATCACAAGTAACTGTTATACCTTGAGTGCTCTCTGCTACTAAGGCATCCAACTTCCTCGATAGTGTTTCAAATTGTGCTGACAATGCAGAGAGTGCATTGAGTCCATCAATCCCAGTTTCCCTTGGTTGAATCATACTCATGTATGGCCATTGATAAGCAAATTCATCCATGGTGTACCTTGTAAAGCATCAAAACAGAAAAATAAATGATAAAATAAAACTAAAAGCAAATTTATATACAAGTTTAAATCAAGACTAATTTGATTATGACTAATATTGGAAAAACACTAGAAAAATAATTCCCCGGCAACGACGCCAAAAACGTGTTGTCCAATTAATATAACGACAATTACGCGCAAGTATACGCGGTCAACAAGTAATAAAGAGTAAGTAGAGTATCGATCCCACGAGGAATTGTTACTAGTCTTTTCCAAGTATTAACCTTTTATTATCTCAATCTTATTTAAACAAACGATAATTGTTTTTGTTGTTTTGCATTAATGAAGATAACGAAATCAAAGAACTATGGAAAGCTTTAATATAATAAAATCAAATAATAACAAGTCTAAGATTGCAATTTCCCCCAACACTTCATTTGAATGTCTTAACTCTTTCTTTTCAACTAGTTAAATAACAAGTATTGTTACCCGAGAAATCACAAGTATGTCTAAGCCTCTCTCGATGGTCAAATACGTATTCCCCATTACGGTGTATAGATATATCTCTATTTTACACACTAGCAAGAATCTCATATCAAGAATAATCAACTAGACATGTGTCACCAAATCTCATTAATCATCCTATCAATTACCAACTTTCGCAATAGGAATCATTAAGCAAGTATTCTCAAATGGATACATGTGGTATTTAGGTATATCTCTATCCTAAATACAATCAAATTATCCATTCATGAGAGTAATAAATAAAACACACGTCACTTAATTTCATAAATTACCCATAAGAATATCTAATTTTCACATGATATCATAAAAAGGTCTCAACCTATACTTCCTCTCTCAATTCCATATAAGTTCCCAAGGTAATTACTAGCAAGGCAATTAATATATAAAGTACAAATTATGATATCCAATCACAAATAATTAACCAACATCAAAGAGAGAGCATTCAATTCAAACTATGTATTGGGTTCCATTGAAATCTTAGAAAATTAGTTATAGTTCATGGTAACTACAAATAACATCATATTCAATTTATACATCATGTTAGATTACAAATCAGAAGGGAAAGTAAAGATGATAAAACCCAATTTGAAGATATTCATATGTTGTTTGCTTGGTGGATGATGATTTCTAACTTTTCCCCTTCCATGGTTTTGCAATCTTCATGTTTTAGCTCCATGGCCTTGCTTGATATAGCTTGATTTTAGCACTTTGGCCCTCTAATTTGATGTATTTGGTAGCTTCCTCTCTCTAGATTTGATGTTAGATGGTGTTAGAGTGAGTGGGTATGGTGTTTCAGCCGCCCCCTTTATGTTATATGAGATGGGTATATGAAAACCCTAGCTTAGATATCAAAAATTGGCCAAAAATCGCGAAATTCGAAGTGCATCTAGGGGGTTCTCGCCCCGGCGGCTCGCCTAGGCGAGGATCTCGCCCCGGCGGGGAATAGTGCATGAAATTCTTGCCCCGGCGAGCTCACTTCTGTTGCCCGAATCCGTTTCGACGTCGCTTGGTAAAATGGCCATAACTTCTTCGTCCGAACTCGGATTAAGGTGATTAAGTAGGCTAAGGAAAGATAAGAAGTAGCTCTACAACTTCCATAACTGGAGCTTAACGAGATAATGGCCGGAGCAAGGCTCAAAATGGCCTGGAAGCAGCTGTTGTGTAAAATTCATGCAAAATCCGATGGTACAATGACCATAACTATCTCATACGAACTTCAAATTGGATGATTCTGGATGTTCTGGAAAGCTAAGATCAAAATCTACAACTGTAGTTCTTTGAGTTTTGAGAGATTCGGATTGCATCATGGGTCCAATGGAGAAATAAGCAGCGGGAATGCTAGATTCAAGCCAAAAACGCATCGATCCAAGATGCCTTTATTTCAATACCTACAAAACAACGTAAAAACACATAAAAGCACACAAATACATATAAAAGTAATACAAAACTATATTACACAACAATAAGATGAAAACACATAAAACCAAACGAAATAGCTAAAGACTTACAAATTATTAAGGCTAAAAGTACCCAATTTGTGTATATAAAACACACTCATCAAATACCCCCAAACTTAAACCTTTGCTTGTCCTCAAGCAAAACATACAAACTATAAAAATTAAACATTTCTAAATAAAAACTATCTTGAGCAATGAGTTAATAAGCTAACCAATGGTCTCAAAGCATAAACAAATGAAAACTCAAGGAAACTTTCAAAATGTTGCAAGTCTAGATTTACAATTAGCTAGTCATAGCTTGCTTTAGGTCCCTTCCGTGTGTGTGTGAGTACCCAGTAACACTAAACCAATCAAGCTCGGATGAAGCTATGCAACCACATTACCTTATGAAATAATCAAAATAAACCACCAAAAACTACATGCTTAACACATCACTCAATACAAAGGTATACAAATCATAATTTCCAAAAATTTGAAATCAAAAGACCTTAGGTAAGTGCATTTTATGCTCCATCTTATTCTAAGTCTACTCTTGTGGGTGAGTGCGTTTTACGCTCCATCTCAACTCAACACAAGATTTGATGTAAAAAACTTTCTTTCTTTTGTCATCAAATTATAGGAGAGTGCGTTTTACGCTCTATCTCTCCTACGCATGTGTCCATGAGTGAGTGCGTTTTACGCTCCATCTCAACTCACCACATGACCATCAATTCAAATACAATAAATTTGGACACCTTGTTTCGAGTGATGTTTAAACGAGTTCTAGAGTTTATAGATATATCCCACAACCATTCGGTTATAAAATACTTCTCTAAGCATACAACTAGTTCAATACTTACGGGTAAGTGCAAAAGAGTGAAAAGACACATAAGCAAAACAATAACCACAATAACGATTAAGCACAAATACTAAGCAACATTTATCCATTTTCCATGAGTTAGAAACTATTCAATCAAGTTCTTATCATAGACCATGAATTGTAGTTCAAATCAAATTAAAACAATGCTCAAGAGACACATTCTAAAAATAAATTTTTATTTATTTATTTTTTTTCAAAAAAGCAAACAAACATTAAAAATGCACAAATAACTAACACATGCTATGTAACTATGATGCCAATGCTATATGATCCACCCCCAAACTCAAAGTGAACAATGTCCTCATTGTTTATAAGATAAAGAAATGAAAACTGAGAACTTCCCTGATTGGCCAAGCATCATGCTCGACCATAGCCTTCTAACCATTTGAGTCTGATGGTGGATAAACTGGTAACGGCTATGGCTTAAGAACATGCATTAGGGCGGCATTCGGATAATAACCAAGCAATTCCTTACCAAACAATGCTCAATCAGGCCAACATTCTTTTGGACTATTCGTTGACTACGTGATGTGCACTGACTGAAATTCTTCATTAAATACCTCCCTCAAACTCAGTTTCAACAAAAATTGCTAAGTTATTGTAATATTCAATCAAATCATAGCAATGAATAACCTAAAATCCTCCAATTGAGCCAACACAAACTCAATTGGGCAACCAATCTAAATTTATCCAAATTTGACAATGCATGATTACCCAATACAAATCCAAGTACAACAGTTTAACTAACTAAGAATACCCATCACAATTGACAAATTTATTTTACTTGTATGCAAAAATTGGAGTGAGTACCTTACTTTGTGTTGGCAAAAGAAGTTGTTTGTTTAGTACCTTCAATTTGGAGATGAATCCTTTTGAATGCCCAGTGGGTTAAGATGAATCCATATGGGAGAGGGGAAGAATGAGTTTGGAAGTGTGAATGACAATACAATCCGGCTTGGGAATTTTTTTTTTTAGCTCGCCTCGCCGGGGCGAGAAAATCATGCCTTGTGAGCTCGCTGGGGCGAGCTCGCGCCGGGGCGAGAAAAACCCTTCTTCTGAGCTCGCCGGGGCGAGCTCACCTGTTCCGAAAAAAAATTCAGCATTTTCACAATGCAATCCCCGCGCACAGTCTCAATATCTCCCATCTGCAATAGTGCAACATAACATACATTAGTTTGAGCAACATAAGATCAAAACAACTTTATTACGCAAGTTCAACCGCAACACTAAACTAACTAACAACACACATGACTAGAAGGATATGAAAATGCAGTAAATGAAATACAATGAATAAAAATGAATGGGTTGCCTCCCATTGAGCGCTTGGTTTATAGTCCTCGGTCTGACTAACTTTCTGTTTTTATCCAATTCCCCTTCGAAATTTGAGGAACCCACCATCCATTGATAGCCATATAACATTTGAGGGTTTCTCCTCATTGGTGATAGCCATTGAACTAAAGGCACCTAGCTTGCTTTCTATAGATAAGCTCTCAATTTCAAATGTCAAATAGCTAGGTGCATCATCCGTTGTGTCTGTGATAAGATTGAGGCATTGGGGCTTGTCAAGCACAACGGGCTCTTCTTTTATCTTCATTTCCTTGGTCCACCATGGTTCCACATTCATACTAGCTCCATCGTCACATAGAGCCTCGCCTAAGAAATGACTACCAAGTGGACACAGTTTTGCAAAACTGACTGGATTTTTGAACTTTAGTGGAGAAGGCACTTGAGGTATTAATACAATCGGCTCATCTTTGTTTGAACTCAAGGCTGGATCCTCGGCCTCCTTTTCCTGCTCCCCACTTGTCTCCCCACTATCGACATCTTGTGGCTCATCCAGTTGCAGATTTGACTTGGGCTCACCATTAGTCTCAGAATCTATGTCATTACACTAATTGTTTTGAGGACAGTTGTTTAAAGCATTGAACATTTGATCAATCTGATTCTAAAGATTTTGAATTGATAGGTCTTGACTTTTCAACATCTCCTCCTTCGAAGCCATGATCTTAGACACAAGTTCCTCAAAGTTTGACATCTTATCTTCTTGAATAGGAGGTGGACATGAGAATTTCGGTGCATATGTTGGATTTGGAGCATAGTATTGATCATCATAATTGTAGCTCCATATAGAATCCGGGTGATACCCCCAATCTTGGTGATAATCGGGATAATCATAGTTGTTGAAATACTCACCACCGTATTGTACCGGTCCAAAACTGAAGGTGCATTGATGACTCGGATGATTGTCAGCACAATAATCACAAGTAACTGTTATACCTTGAGTGCTCTCTGCTACTAAGGCATCCAACTTCCTCGATAGTGTTTCAAATTGTGCTGACAATGCAGAGAGTGCATTGAGTCCATCAATCCCAGTATCCCTTGGTTGAATCATACTCATGTATGGCCATTGATAAGCAAATTCATCCATGGTGTACCTTGTAAAGCATCAAAACAGAAAAATAAATGATAAAATAAAACTAAAAGCAAATTTATATACAAGTTTAAATTAAGACTAATTTGATTATGACTAATATTGGAAAAACACTAGAAAAATAATTCCCCGGCAACGGCGCCAAAAACGTGTTGTCCAATTAATATAACGACAATTACGCGCAAGTATACGCGGTCAACAAGTAATAAAGAGTAAGTAGAGTATCGATCCCACGAGGAATTGTTACTAGTCTTTTCCAAGTATTAACCTTTTATTATCTCAATCTTATTTAAACAAACGATAATTGTTTTTGTTGTTTTGCATTAATGAAGATAACGAAATCAAAGAACTATGGAAAGCTTTAATATAATAAAATCAAATAATAACAAGTCTAAGATTGCAATTTCCCCCAACACTTCATTTGAATGTCTTAACTCTTTCTTTTCAACTAGTTAAATCACAAGTATTGTTACCCGAGAAATCACAAGTATGTCTAAGCCTCTCTCGATGGTCAAATACGTATTCCCCATTACGGTGTATAGATATATCTCTATTTTACACACTAGCAAGAATCTCATATCAAGAATAATCAACTAGACATGTGTCACCAAATCTCATTAATCATCCTATCAATTACCAACTTTCGCAATAGGAATCATTAAGCAAGTATTCTCAAATGGATACATGTGGTATTTAGGTATATCTCTATCCTAAATACAATCAAATTATCCATTCATGAGAGTAATAAATAAAACACACGTCACTTAATTTCATAAATTACCAATAAGAATATCTAATTTTCACATGATATCATAACAAGGTCTCAACCTATACTTCCTCTCTCAATTCCATATAAGTTCCCAAGGTAATTACTAGCAAGGTAATTAATATATAAAGTACAAATTATGATATCCAATCACAAATAATTAACCAACATCAAAGAGAGAGCATTCAATTCAAACTATGTATTGGGTTCCATTGAAATCTTAGAAAATTAGTTATAGTTCATGGTAACTACAAATAACATCATATTCAATTTATACATCATGTTAGATTACAAATCAGAAGGGAAAGTAAAGATGATAAAATCCAATTTGAAGATATTCATATGTTGTTTGCTTGGTGGATGATGATTTCTAACTTTTCCCCTTCCATGGTTTTGCAATCTTCATGTTTTAGCTCCATGGCCTTGCTTGATATTACTTGATTTTAGCACTTTGGCCCTCTAATTTGATGTATTTGGTAGCTTCCTCTCTCTAGATTTGATGTTAGATGGTGTTAGAGTGAGTGGGTATGGTGTTTCAGCCGCCCCCTTTGTGTTATATGAGATGGGTATATGAAAACCCTAGCTTAGATATCAAAAATTGGCCAAAAATCGCGAAATCCGAAGTGCATCTAGGGGGTTCTCGCCCCGGCGGCTCGCCTAGGCGAGGATCTCGCCCCGGCGGGGAAATAGTGCATGAAATTCTCGCCCCGGCGAGCTCACTTCTGTTGCCCGAATCAGTTTCGACGTCTCTTGGTAAAATGGCCATAACTTCTTCGTTCGAACTCGGATTAAGGCGATTAAGTAGGCTATGGAAATATAAGAAGTAGCTCTACAACTTCCATAACTGGAGCTCAACGAGATAATGGCCGGAGCAAGGCTCAAAATGGCCTGGAAGCAGCTGCTGTGTAAAATTCATACAAAATCCGATGGTACAATGACCATAATTCTCTCATACGAACTTCAAATTGGATGATTCTGGATGTTCTGGAAAGCTAAGATCAAAATGTACAACTTTCGTTCTTTGCGTTTTGAGAGATTCGGATTGCATCATGGGTCCAATGGAGAAATAAGCAGCGGGAATGCTAGATTCAAGTCAAAAACGCATCGATCCAAGATGCCTTTATTTCAATACCTACAAAACAACGTAAAAACACATAAAAGCACACAAATACATATAAAAGTAATACAAAACTATATTACACAACAATAAGATGAAAACACGTAAAACCAAACGAAATAGCTAAAGACTTACAAATTATTAAGGCTAAAAGTACCCAATTTGTGTATATAAAACACACTCATCAGCAACGTTCATGCTTAAGTCAGAGGCCAGCTATTGGTGGCAAGCGAATAAGGTTCAAGGAGGTCAAAGTGTGATCACATGGGATAGGTTCAAAGAGATATTCTTTGAGATGTACTTTCCGACAAGCTCGCGCAATCAGATGGAGGTTCAATTTCTAGAGCTAAAGCAGGGTACCATGTCTGTACCGGAATACGCTATGAAGTTCAATAAGTTGGCTAGGTTCACAACATATCAGGTGAATACCGATGAGAGGAAGGCGAGGAGATTTGAACAGGGGTTGAAGCCGTGGTTGTACAACAAGGTGTCAATGTTCCAATTGAACACTTTTGCAGGAGTTTTGGAGAAGGCGATTATCGCGGAAGGTGGAAGCGACGCTTTGACTAAGTATAACCAAGAGTAGAAGAAGAAGAAGGGTGAAAATGAGAATAACAAGGATGGTGATAGTAATAGTGGTGGTCACAATCAGAAGAGGAAGTTAAATGATAATGGGTTTGCTGGGAATCAACAGGAGGTCAGAAGAAGAAAGTGGAAGCGTGTATTACCTGCGGGAAGAATCATGTGGGAATATGCCTGAAGGAGAAGAGGGTTTGCTACAATTGTGGCCAGGAGGGTCAATGTAGCACCAAATTGTCCTAATCATAAGGAGGGTGTTTGCTTCACTTGCGGGTCGAAGGATCATCTAGCTAGGGATTTCCCCAAGAAGGGAGCATAAGAGGGTAAGGGAAACAGTGGTGGTAGCACTTTAACCATAACCAGATCAGCACCGACAAACCGACCTACCGCCAGAACTTTCAACATGACCGTGCAGGACACCGTACAGTCACGAGATGTGGTGTCAGGTATCATTCTGATCAATAATATAAATGCTTATGTATTGTTTGATTCGGGTGCTATTTGCTCATTTATATCCGATGACTTTGCTAAGAATCTAGATTTGCCTAAGGAGAAATTAGATTACCATTTGAACATAGAAATTGCGAATAGGGAGGTAATTTCTGTTAGGTCTGTACACAAGAACTGTAGGGTGGATATTAAAGGCCACAAAATGATGGTAGATTTAATTCCGATTAAACTTGGGGAATTCGACGTTATTTTGGGAATGGATTGAGTATTCAATTATTGGGCGATAATTGATTACCAAAGGAAGTGTATTAATCTTATGACTCCGTCAAAGGTAGTATTTTATGGCAGCAAGTCACCTAGATAAATGAGTTGTCTGACGATGATGCAGGCCAGGAAGTTGTTGAGACAAGGCTGTATGGGATACTTAGCCTACATAGTCAATACACGAAAAAAGTGTCCGAAATTAGAAGAGATACCTGTCGTAAGAGACTTTATAGACGTATTTCCAGATGATTTGCCAGGACTTCCGCCAGATAGGGAAGTGGAATTCGTAATTGACTTGGCGCCAAGAACCGCACCTATATCAAAGGCTCTGTACCGTATGGCTCCAGTAGAGATGAAAGAATTGATGGTGCAACTGCAAGAACTTTTAGACAAGAAGTATATCCAACTGAGCGTATCGCCGTGGGGAGCGCCGGTGTTATTTGTCAAGAATAAGGACAGATCGATGTGACTTTGCATTGATTACAGAGAGTTGAACAAGGTCAAGATTAAGAATAAGTACCCATTGCCAAGGATCGATGACTTGTTTGATCAATTGAAAGGAGCTAGGTATTTCTCGAAGATAGATTTAAGAAGTGGTTATCACCAATTAAAAGTAAGGAAGAAAGATGTACCAAAGACAGCGTTCAGGACTCATTACAGTCACTATGAGTTTCTGGTGATGTCATTTGGTCTAATGAATGCTCCTACAACATTCATGGACCTAATGAACAGGGTGTTTAAGCCGTTTTTAGATAAGTTCATAGTAGTGTTCATCGATGATATTCTAGTATATTCCAAAGCCAAGGAAGAGCATGCAGAGCATTGGAAGGTCACATTGGAAGCATTAAGAAGAGAGAAGTTGTACGCTAAGTTTTAAAAATCTGAATTTTGGATAGAGCATGTGCAATTTCTTGGACATGTGATTGACAAGGATTGGATTTCTGTAGATCCGTCAAAGGTTGAAGCTGTGCTAAATTGGGATCAGCCGAAAACACCGTCGAAAGTAAGGAGTTTTCTAAAATTGCGTCTCTGTTAACGAATTTAACTGGGAAGGCGGTGAAGTTTGTTTGGACGGAAAAGTGTGAGGAAAGTTTTCAAGAGTTAAAAAAGAGGTTGAGTACGACACGTGTGTTGTCTTTACCGGATAGCACAGGAAATTTTGTAGTGTATAGTGATACGTCGCATAAAGGACTAGGTTGTGTGCTTATGTAGAACGGTAAGGTCATTGTGTATGCATCACGACAATTAAAGGACTATGAGAAGGGGTATCCGACACATAACTTAGAATTGGCCACGGTAGTGTTTGCTTTGAAGATCTGGAGACACTATCTATACGAGGAGAAGTGTGAAATATATACAGACCATAAGAGTCTGAAATATATTTTCACATAGAAGGACCTGAACATGCGACAGAGGAGATGGCTAGAATTGATAAAGGATTATGACTGCGAGATTTTATACCATCCGGGTAAAGCGAATGTTGTGGCCAACACTTTAAGTAAAAAGGCTCAGGAGAAACTATCTATGTTAACCGCTCAGGAGGAGCTAATTTCAGCAATGGCAAAACTAGAGTTGGAGGTGAAATATCCTAAGGAGTCTGACGAAAAACTGTTTCAATTGGGAATCGGCCCAACTTTGGTAGATAAGGTTAAGGAAGCACAACTTCAGGATGAGGAATGTGAGAAAATCAAGAAAAGAATATCTAAAGGTGATGACGTGAAATTCAAAGTTAATAACGAAGGATTATTGAGATTCAAGGGAAGAATTTGGGTTCCGCCAGTACCAGCGGTTAAGGAGGAAATTTTAAGCAAGGCCCATAGTTCAAGATATTCGATTCATCCGGGGAGTACGAAAATGTACCAGGATCTCTAACAGCATTTGTGGTGGCCAAATATAAAAAAGGACGTTGTTGATTGTGTGGCCAAGTGTTTGGCATGTCAAACAGTTAAAGCAGAGCATCAGAGGCCGAGTGGGTTACTACAACTGTTTGAAATCCCATAATGGAAATGGGAACATATCATAATGGATTTCGTAGTAGGTCTTCCGACGACTCAAAAAGGTTTTAACGCAGTTTGGGTTATCGTAGGTCGACTGACGAAATCAACACATTTCCTATCGATCAAGATCAGATTTAATCTAGATCAATTGGCGAAGTTGTATGTGAAAGAGATTATTTCGCGGCACGGTATTCCAGAGTCTATTGTCTCAGATAGGGATCTGCATTTCACATCGAACTTTTGGAAGCGCCTACAGGAATGCATGGGGACACAGTTATGTATGAGTACGACATATCATCCACAGACCGACGGACAGAGTGAAAGAACTATTCAGACATTGGAAGATATGTTAAGAGCTTGCATCATGGATTTCAAAGAAAATTGGGACGATTATCTACCATTGGTGGAATTTGCTTACAATAACAGTTACCATGGAAGTATTAGCATGCCGCCTTATGAAGCGTTGTACGGCAGAAAGTGCAGAACTCCATTGTGTTGGGATGAAGTTGGCGAACGTCAATTACTAGGACCAGAATTGGTACTACAGACCGCCGAAATCGTCAAATTGATCAGGACGAGACTGATAGCTGCTCAAGATAGGCAAAAGAAATATGCTGATCAACACCGCAAGAATCGAGAATTTGAATTTGCTAGCTTCGTTTTCTTGAAAGTGTCTCTTTGGAAAGGGAAAATTCGATTTGGTAAGAAGGGGAAACTAAGCCCGAGGTTCATTGGACCCTTTGAAGTATTGCGAAGAATTGGTGAAGTCGCTTACGAGGTAGCTTTACCTCCGACGTTAGAACATATCCATAACGTTTTTCATGTTTCGGTGTTATGACCATACAAACCCGACTATAAGCATGTTATAGAATATGAACCCCTGCAATTTGAAAAAGATTTATCTTACGAAGAAGTACCTGTTCAGATAGTTGACAGAAAAGAGCAAGTACTTAAAAATAAAGTTATACTTTCTGTTAAGGTAATGTGGAGGAACCACAATGCTGAAGAAGCTACGTGGGAACTCGAAGATCAGATGATGAAAAATTATCCTCAATTATTTGCTTAATCTATGTGTAGAAATTCTGGGGACAGAATCTTTGTAAGGATGGGAGATGTTGTCCGATTTCACAAACAACAATTACGTGCAAGTATACACGATCAACAAGTAATAAAGTGATAAGATAGAGTGTCGAACCCACAGGAAATTTTCGTGTTTTATATCTTCAACTATCAATCTAGATTACTGCTATTCTATTAAACAATCGCTATTTGAATATTGATTGAAACTAATTAAACTGAAACTAAGATCAATAACTAACACAAAAGTTGTAATTCAGATTTAAAAACTTAAGACTACAATATCCCTAAGTACGTGGCATAAACTAATCTAACTACGTCATCCAATTATTTACTTCAATGAAGTTGTTAACAGAAATTCAATTGCATTTATAAGTCCTTTTCCAAGTGATCAAATAAATTTATCTAATCCAATTAACTCTACGATATTCCTATGCAAAACTAAAGGATTAAATTCATTCAACATCAATCCCTAACAGTTACATGCAGCAAAGGGATATCCCTATTCACTTTACAACCCTAATTATTTAACACATGTAAATAATTAAGAATACATACTATCATATTCAGATCTAATCTTAGATTTCATCTCCCGAATTCACCTAGAATATTCCGCTAATTGTTGGCCGAACAATTAATCAATAAGCATAGCATAAGATAGACAACTCGAATTGAATAAATAACTGGAATCAAAGTAGATAATTAATTCACAAGTATAACTGGTTCAATTGTAGCCTTAATTAAAGGTTTAGTTCATACTAAAAATAAAAACTAAAATTCCAAAATAAGTCATCATAATTAATTACAAATCAGAGATAAAAGATTAAAAGAAAACTCAATGAAATCTCTAATCTTCAATCCGCCAATCTGAATTCTTCACAATGCTTGTCCTGATTTCCAATTTCCTTGCTCAGCTCTGAAAATTCAATCTCCGCGTTGATATTGATAACGCGTTATATCCCTTCATATGTCTCTTATATCTCCTCATCAGATTAGTCAAAAGAATCATTGTTAGTATCCAACTCCTAAATAACTGATCCTATTAAAAATCAACTTCTTTTTCCTCCAGCCGCTTCCTCGCCTCGGCGAGGAATTCCTTCACAAAAGCTCGCCCCAACGAAGTCTCGCCCCGGCGAGGAATTAAGCTTGTGGAAGCTTGCCCCGGCGAGAATGCTCTGCACCACATTCTTTGTTCTTTAACCAATCTACAGCCAGCCTCAACCTACAAAAGCAACACAAAAACAAATAAAAAAAATACTAGAAACACTTAAAGATTGTAAAGAATTAAGCCAAAGATGTATCTAACTCATAGGTTAAAACCCACTCATCAAATACCTCCAAACTCAAAACTTTGCTTGTCCTCAAGCAAAAACAAAAATGAATGCACAACTAAACTAACTACCTACATGAATGCACATGCATGACTATTCATACTCAAGCAATTGATCAACATACATCATAAAAGTCCAGCCTCAGAAATTAGTATCTAACAATTCAACAGAACTTCAACCTCTTGCACCATCAACAGTCCAACTATCCTCAGTTATAATTTACTCTCAACCCTTCCATGTGTGTGTGCAAATATCAAATCAATCTAAACCTGAATTCAATCGTTAGTATCATAGTGCTCAGAGAAAGATAAGCGTGCATGTTTTTACTTTTGAGTTTTACTTTTACCCACTTGTCTTCACTTTTCACATATTTTTTTTTCATTAACAAGTGCGTTTTATGCTCCATCTCGTAAAAATAATTTGTTTTCCTCTTGACTTATGCAATGTTCATCTTTATTAGGCTTTTCAATGCCACCTGTGTAACGAACTTTTGACCAACGACTCCCAAACCAGACGATTTTAGGGCGCTGAGTGTAAAGACACGTCCTATAGGCTTACTTGTTCAAATGACACCGGCTACAAAGACAAACTAGTCAAGATCTGCTCTTATCTCTCTATACCCTTCCCTTTTTACTTATTTTTTCTTTTCTTCTTTTCATGCAATTTAGACAGACATTGAAGCAGTGTTTATTCACATTTTTTTTCTTTTTCGATCTAACAAGTGACCAATTAAAAATTGAACCAAATTCTGACCAATTCAACAAATAATCGTGAGCAATTAAAAACCAAGGGTCCCAAGTAAACACAACTAAAAACAGTCAAACTCCTGACTTAGCATTCATTATCCATCCTATTAAACTAATTAAGAACTGATCAAATTTTCCTCATCGGCCTTCCCTACATGATTTACATTAATTCATTGCTTAAGTATCCCTACTAAATGTAATTCTATATGATCCTACTCTACCATATTTTTGTGTTTTTTTTAAAAGCAAAACTGAATGCAACAAAACTAATAAATGCAAATGACACTTCCTACTATGCAATTTACACACCACCAAAACAGAATAAAACTAGCAATTCCCCCCAAACTCAAACGAAATAATGTCCTCATTGTGATGAAAATAAAGAAAATAAAGAACAAAGGACTTCCTTGACAGGTCAAGTAGTGGGCCCGAACTCGTCATCATCATCTGGGGTTGGTGGTGGAAAAACTAGCAATGGTTGCGCCTTTGGAAAATGAACATAATCCATCAATTGTTGCATATTAGAATACATATTTGATATCACTTGCGTACAACTCTACTGATAAGCAAACATATGTTCCTGTCGATCCGCCAACCGTTGATTCTGCCTCAATATGGTCTTGTGCTGAGAATCGATAATGCACTACAACTCGCGAAATTGAAGACTAAACTTAGCTTTGCCTGTAGAAGTGGACGTCGAAGGACCCTCTACCTCTTCATCGGGCTCCTGCTCCTCACTTCAGAAGGAAGATGAACAATATATCCCAAGCTACGCGGATGAGACTCACCACCTTCCCACTCTTTATACCTCGCAATAAGTCGGTGGTCCAAAATAAGCAACGGTTGTTGGACAACTACCTCAGAACTCCAGCGAACGCCCGCTATAAGACATAGCCCGCAGATCAAAGAAGGGTGTGGCAAACCACCCTGAGTATGTAAGTATCGCAAGCTATGGCGAATCGACGCCTCAATCACCCCACCCACATTAATCTTTATACCAGTCACAATTGCATATAACAACAGAGCCTTTCCCTTGGGGACATCACTCACATGCTGTGATGGCATCAATTTGGCGGATAGAAAGGAATACCAGACCTTGCCATAACGACTTAGATCCTTGCTATGGAAAGAACTTGCCTCCCGAACTCCACTGGTCCCTCCTATGACAGCCATCTTACAAACACAGACAGAGACAACAAATGTCAGTATCATAATAAAATATGTTCATTGATAAATGAAATGATATTTTATCATGTACAACTCGGTTCGGCATCCACCCCTAGACAAAGCCATTATCCGAATCTCCTTGATTCATATCCTAGCGTACTCAATACGAGTTTAAGACTAAGGTCATAACCTAGGTTTAGCGATCCTAAAGTTTATAACCTACAGCTCTGATACCAACCTGTGACGCCCCCAAATTCGGGTCTCCAACTACTCGGATTCGGTCATCACGATCCAATACAACATTCACCTCCAACAACATACATTGACTAAAATGGGGAATATAACAAACATATGTTGTTCATTAGAAAGGTGTTACTAGTCCCAAGATACAATAACCTTAATACATAACACAAAACACACCCTAAATAATAATCAGGGTTTAAATTACATTAATAGCAATTACGCTAAACATAAACTAAAGCCTGCTACGTGAAGCCTATCACTTCATCTTTTCTTTACCCTTGCTCTTTCCTGATGTCTCGAGTTTAGTTGCAATGAAAGTCATGATATAGCAAGGATGAGCAACGAGTTTGCTCAGCAAGTTTAAAATACAACAATAAAGGATATATCATGATGAATGGAATATAGAAAGAGAATTCAACAAATAATTATCAGAAGCAAGAACAATTATTGCTTTTAGAACAATTGATAGTCAAGTAGACTATGAACAATAACTTTCAAAGGAGTCAATAGCTAGTTGACCTTCTGGTTACTGGCTACAGAATAAGTACTTGAGGGGATCAGCCTCGCGTACGCTATGTGTATGCATAACATTTAACTCTGCTGTTTGTACCTTATATACGGTACCTGGGGTACTCCCCTATAATAAATGGGGTGTTCATTTCAGTCTAAGAATCCATACCAATGACTAGTTCGGATAGCTTTTATAAATTCTCATATGCTTTCCTGACCGAACAAGGGTTCAGACTTATTCTTAAACAGTTTGTGAATTACGGAACTTTAATAAATGTACGAATCCAAACTTTACGAATTCAAAAGCACCGAGTGCGAGTGTTAATAATATCATAGATGTGGAATAATTTAAAAGTAATTAAACCACCTAAAACATGCTTAGAAATGAGGTTCAAGCTTAATTAAATAACTTGCAGTACAATACTACCCCGCTCGAAGATAATTTGAGTAGGGTTAAAGGAAACTTGCATTCAGTATACAGAAAGAACGAAGTCAGGGAACTTGCATGTTTGCTCAGCTACAATAAATTTTAGCTTTAACTAATTGACCTTGGATGACCTATCATTTGGTAAAGTCGATTTATCCATTAGCATTGTATAGCAGTATATCGATGCACTCACTTATGCTATTTATTTAGCAAATAAACAATTCATATAACATATAAGTCAATAGATCAGCCTCAATTCCATAAGATACTTAATTGATCTGTAGACTGAGAAATTATTTACCAACAATATTTTCCTGAGGTAATAACACCCTCTAACAGTCACTTATAACTGTTTAATTCATTTACATTACCTTATTAACTCTATCAACATTTAATTACTATTTTAGCATTAGCTAAACAGAAATTAATTAATGACCTCCAACTATTATTTAAAACAAATAATAGTTAATCATGGTTACTTATAATTTGAATACTCACATTATTACCTTTAATTGTCTCTAAGTATGGGTTAATAATCCTTATTTACTATTTATAAAATAAATAATAAATTTATTATGGTTTAATAGCAACTAAATAACAATTGATCACTTATTTAGTTTTACTTGCACTTAATTACTATCCACCTTTAAGGATAATTAAGTAATTATGACCCCTTAGTCCTTATTTAAATAATTAATGCATTAACTCTACCCATACTTAATTAATAATAATTAAGTAACCATTATCTTTATTTATTAAGGTCCAATAATAAATAATTAATTTATTAATCTTGCTCATACTTAATTATTATTTGATAATAATGCAATAATAATTAAGTAATTATCATCTTTATTCATTATTTAATGGTAAATAATAATTAATCAATTTATTTACCTTACTCCTACCTAATCATAATAATTAAATATTTATCTTCTTTATTTATTAATAATTATTTCATTTAATTATTATTTAATATTACTTAAATAATAATTAAATATTTATTATCTTAATTTATAATAATTAATTTACTCATTATTATTTAATGTTAGTTAAATAATAATTAAATATTTATTATCTTTATTTATTATTTAGTGTTGAATAATAAATAATTACTTTATTAATGTTATTCATATTTAATTATCACTTAATATTAATAAAATAATGATTACGTATTTACTGTCTTTATTTATTATTTAATGTTAAATAATAAATAATTAACCCATAAACTTTATTCATATTTAATTATTATTTATTAATTAAATAATAATTAAATAATAAATAATTATTTCATTAATTGTTCCATAATAACCAGTTATTGCATAATATAATTATTGTTAAAACCATAGTCTTGTTCCTTTATAGGCATGCCACACTTCAGCAACACAATATCCTGTAACCTAATCCAAGCCAACTGAAGCATTATTTCAACACAGTAAGAAAATTTTCCAAACAGATTCATGACATAGCTTTGGTTAATAATTGATATGTATACTTGACACTGATTTTCAGTTCCTGTTATCAGCCACAATACCAACATATCATAACCCAAAATTGTAACAGCATGCTATTGGCAGAACATTATATACCCCAAATGGAACCCAGTTTTATGCAAACATTTCAACAATCATATGTTGAGCATTTCCAAACCATCAATACCGGCCTGTTTATAGAATCAATTTAAGCTACCAGAACCCTAGGGTTCTTTAATATACAAAGTTTCAATTCCAGCAATACAAAGCCAACACAATGTTTAACACAAACCAACACAGAAGGAAAATAAAAATAAAACAACTCAGCCGCTCACTGTTATACCTTGCTGTCGATCGGATTGCAGTCTTTCTTCTTCTACCGAAATAAACAGTGTAGCTTGGGGGCATTTACTCCACCGTTACTATCCTTGGATTGAGACCCACAATCGGCAACCCCCTGCTCCCTCTCTCTCTTTCGGACTCACAAATTTTTGCAGCTCGATTTAGGGTTTTGGGTGGGTTCAATTTATAGAGCTGTGTTTACCCAATTGCTGGGCAAAACCCCAATTGACCGAACCATTGACCAACGGTAGGAGGGAGGTAGGCGACTGACGGTTCACTTCAAGCCCCATCAACCCAGCTGTACCGTCAAATCTTCGAGCGGCGCCTCCCCATCGGTCGAGTCGCCGATCGCTTGAACCCTTTGGTCCGTTCATCGAGCGCTCAGTCGTCCATGGTTCTCCCACTTTGTCCGCCTCAAGCCTTGATTAATCCACTAATCGTTGCCCCTTCCAGCCTATGCCGCCGACCCCCTTCACGCCCTCACACGCCGACACAGACCTGCCGAGCCCCTTGTCTTCCCTCATCAGTTTCGTCTGATTGATTGAAGGCTTAGGTCACTAGGTTTGATTTGGTCCCACTCGGTTAAATCCCCAATTAGCTCACCGGTAGATTGCCCCAAAAAGAAACGGATCCAACCCGGCTAAAAAGAAATGGGTTCAACCCGGCAGGAAAGGAATTAGGCTCAACCCAATAGAGTTGGGTCAGCTGAATTAAATAAAAAAGTGGCCCAATAGGAAAATAAAAGGAAATTGGGCTCAACCCAATTAAAATTTGGGTCAGGTGAAATAAAAGAGAGGGATGACCCAATTAAATTAATAACCTTATGTTCCTATTATTTAAATTAAATAACTAATTCAATTAATTAATTATTTAAAATATTTGTTTTAACAATAATTCCTCATTCGAGTTATTAAATCCGATAATGATAAAATTATTTATTTAATTTTTCCCAATTTTCTTGCCAACCAATTCTTAGGGTTAACTCACTAATTTATTCGAATTATCAGTGACTCCCTTTAATGCAAAGAAGATTATTGGACCATATAGTTATATAATTAAATAATAATACCTACATGGATCCAATTAAGTTCGTAAAATTAAATAAAAATGAATTTCATATATCAAAATAAATTGGTACAAGGTTTAAGATTCCTGGACCTTACATCCTCTCCCCCTTATAAAAATTCTGTCCTCAGAATTTCAATCTAAGGTTAGTCAAATAACTGCGGGTAATTTGCTCTCATATTCTGTTCGAGTTCCCACGTGGCTTCTTCCACCGTGTGGTTCCTCCAGAGTACTTTAACAGAATGAATGATTTTATTCCTCAGCTTCTGCTCATTCCTATCAAGTATTTGGACAGGAATCTCCTCGTACGATAAGTCCTTTTCGACTTGAATTGGCTCATAGGAAATAACATGCTTGTAGTCTGGCTTATATGGACGTAACACTGATACATGGAACACGTTGTGGATGTGCTCAAGTTCAGGAGATAATGCTACCTCGTACGCCACTTCGCCTATTTTTCTTAATATTTCAAAAGGTCCTATGAACCTAAGGCTCAATTTGCCCTTCTTCCCAAAACGGATCTTCCCTTTCCAGGGAGATACCCTCAAAAATACCGAGCTGCCAACTTCAAGGTCTCGCTTCTGACGATGTAAGTCGGCATACTTCTTCTGACGATCCTGAGCTGCTACTAAACGCTGTCTTATCACCTTAATGATTTCCATGGTTTGTTGTACTAATTCTGGTCCCAATAATCTCCGTTCACCGACTTCATCCCAACATAACGGCGTTCGACACTTCCTTCCGTACAACGCTTCATACGGTGGCATGCCAATGCTAGCATGATAACTGTTGTTGTAAGCGAACTCTACCAGTGACAAGTGATCGTCCCAGCTGCCCCCTAAGTCCATCACGACTGCTCGGAGCATATCTTCCAGGGTCTGAATCGTTCGCTCGCTCTGACCATCAGTCTGAGGATGATACGCCGTACTCAACCTCAACTGCGTTCCCATTCTTTCCTGTAAACTTCTCCAAACATTTGACTTGAAGCGCGGATCTCTGTCAGATACAATAGATACCGGCACTCCATGTCGCGATACTATCTCCTTTACGTAAAGTTTCGCTAACTGCTCCAATTTGTACCTGATCTTGAAGGGTAAAAAATGGGCAGACTTGGTCAAACGATCTACGATCACCCAGATGGCGTCCAGACCTTAATTTCTGTGTCATTGGAAGTCCTACCACAAAATCCATTGCGATGTGCTCCCACTTCCACTCTGGAATCTCCAAAGGTTGCAACAATCCGCTCGGCCGCTGGTGCTCTGCCTTGATCCTATGACAAGTTAAACACCGGCCGACGTATTCTGTAACTTCTCCTTTCAAATGCGGCCACCAATAATGCTGACGAAGATCTTGATACATCTTGGTGCTACCCGGATGTACCGAAAATCTCGTATTATGGGCCTCATGCAGTATTTCTTCCCTTAAGTCTGGTACATATGGTACCCAGATTCTTCCCTCGAACCTCAGCAATCCTGTGTTATCAATCTTGTACTTCAACGTTTTTCCCTCCGATAGTTGCTTCTTAATGACAATGCACTCTTCATCAAATTCTTGAGCCTCCATTATCTTATCCAGTAGAGTCGGACCTGCTGTCACGGTAAATAATTTTTCGTCTGTCTCCATCAGATACTTAACCTCTAGTTCCAGACGTTCAAAGTCCTTTATCAACTCCTCTTGAAATGTCAGCTGCATCAATTTCGCTTTGCCCTTCCTGCTTAAGGCATCAGCCACTACATTTGCTTTGCCCGGATGGTACATAATCTCACAGTCGTAATCCTTGATCAATTCTAACCATCGGCGCTGGCTCATATTCAGCTCCTTTTGAGTGAAGATATATTTTAGACTTTTGTGATCTGTATATATCTCGCACTTCTCCCCGTACAGGTAGTGCCTCCAAATCTTCAAGGCGAAAACTACCGCGGCTAACTCCAGGTTATGAGTCGGGTAACCCTTCTCATAGTCCTTCAGCTGACATGATGCGTACGCCACGACCTTGTCGTGCTGCATTAGCACACAGCCAAGACCTTTGTGTGACGCATCGCTATATACTACGAAACCCCCAGTGTTGTCTGGTAAGGTCAACACCGGTGCTTAGCTAAGTCTCTTTTTCAGCTCCATAAAACTTTTCTCGCATTTCTCCGACCAAACGAACTTAACTGTTTTTCTAGTGAGATTGGTCAACGGTGATGCTATCTTTGAAAAATCTTGTATGAATCTCCAATAGTATCCTGCTAATCCCAAGAAACTCCGGATCTCTGTTGGCGTCTTCAGCTGCTCCCAATTGATAACTGCTTCTACCTTTGCTGGGTCCACCGAAATACCATTTTTATCGATGATGTGACCCAGAAATTTCACCCTCTGCAACCAAAACTCACATTTAGAAAACTTTGCATACAACTTCTCCTTTCTAAGAGCTTCCAATACAATCTTTAAATGTTCAGCATGCTCCTCCTCTGACTCTGAATACACCAGAATGTCATCGATGAATACGACTACGAACTTGTCCAAGTACTGCTTGAACACTCTGTTCATCATATCCATAAATGCCGCTGGCGCATTCGTTAATCCAAATGACATTACCAGAAACTCGAAGTGCCCGTAACGAGTCTTGAATGCGGTCTTCGGGATATCTTCCTGCCTCACCTTCAGCTGATGATAGCCTGTTCTTAGGTCGATTTTTGAAAAGTACTTTGCTCCCTTAAGTTGATCAAAAAGATCGTCAATCCTAGGAAGCGGATACCTATTCTTAATCGTAACTTTGTTCAACTCCCGATAGTCGATACAACGCCTCGTAGAACCATCCTTCTTCTTTACAAACAGAACTGGTCCTCCCTACGGGGACACGCTTGGTCTGATATAACCCTTATCTAACAGTTCCTGCAGTTGAACCATCAATTCTTTCATTTCTATAGGTGTCATCCGATACGGCGGCTTCAATATTGGTGCGATTCCCGGTACCAAATTGATAACGAACTCGATTTCCCTGTCCGGCGGTAGTCCCGGAAGCTCATCTGGGAAGACATCTGCGAAATCCCTCACGATTGGTATTTGACTCATCTCATCCCCGACCTGACGAGTATCAACCACATGGGCTAAATAACATACGCAACCTTTCTTAAGTAATTTCTTGGTTTGCATCATAGTAAGACAACAAGATTGTCTTGGTGATTTATTACCATAGAATACCACCTTCGACTTGTTAGGAGTCTTCAGGTGTACACATTTCTCCTTACAGTCAATAACTGCTCCGTGAATTGATAGCCAATCCATTCCCAAGATTACATCAAACTCTCTCAACCGAATTGGTATCAGATCCACATTGAGCTTAACTCCTCGCAATTCAGCACAACAGTTCCTATGAATGCATTCTACGGGGATAATTTCCTTGTTTGCTACTTCTACGTTCATAGGGCGTTCTAACTTTTCACGAGGTAAATTTAACTGACTAGCAAATTCTTCGGAAACGAAAGAGCAGGTAGCACCCGAATCAAATAACACATATGCATTTATATCATTAATTGGGATGATACCTGACACCACGTCCCTGGATTCCATTGCATCCTAAACGGTCATGTTGAATGTGCGTGCTGTGGGTCTGTTGGCTTGACTGGCTGGTGCCCCGTAGCTCAGCCGGTTGTTGTTTCCGCTGTTGTTGTTGCTCCTGTTGCCACTCCCGACATCGCCCTTCCTCTTCGGGCAGTCCTTAATCTGGTGGTCAGGTGATCCACAAGAGAAACATCCTCCTTTCTGCTTGTTAGGACACTGAAGAGCCATGTGCCCCGGTTGTCCACATCGGTAACAAATGCGTTTCCCTTTCATGCACTCCCCCGAGTGATTCTTCCCGCAGTTGTTGCACTTCCCACTTTTCTTAGCCTCTCCTCCGGATTTATTGCTCCCGGACGATTGGCTTTCATTCCATTTGCGCTTATTGGGGTTGCTGCCTCCGCTGCTCCCTGCTTTGGCAACCTCCTGACTCTTCTTTCTATCTTGGTTGAACCGTGTCACCGCTTCATTGCCCCCTTCCGTAATGATAGCTCTCTCCACAGTTCCGAGAAGTTCTTAATTTTCCATATTGCGACTGACTTCTGTAACCACGGTTTCAGTCCCAACTCAAATCTTTTTGCCTTCCTGGCCTCGGTGTCCACCTGATGTGGGGCAAATTGGGCCAACTCATTGAACTTTGCCGCATACTCGGCAACAGTCATATTCCCCTGTTTCAGTTCCAGGAACTTCACTTCCATATCCTGCTGTGTATTCTCCGAAAAGTAATTTTCGAAGAATAGCTCTTTGAATCTGTCCCGAGAGATGACTCCCTCACCTGCTCGTCCCTTATTGGCCTTCCACCAATAGTTAGCCTCGCCCTTCAGCATGAAAGTGGCAAATCCTGTTTTCTATTCCTCGGCCACTCGCGTGACCTCGAAGACCTTCTCTATTTCTTCGATCCAGGTCTGTGCTTCTATTGGGTTAAGAGTTCCCTTGAACTCGGGTGGTCCAACCAGTTTGAAATCCTTAAAATTGGCCAAATGATGCGCTGGCTCGGGTGCTGGTTGGGTCCCTACAGGTGGCGTCTTGATTGCATGGCTTCTGCCAGCATCTCTGCGAACATTCTCATTGGATTGGGTTGGTCCCCAACCTCGCTTTCTGACTCTTCAACCCGTTGGTTACGCGGTCGTCTTCTCGGCGGCATGATTTGATGAAGGAAAACTGTCGACTTTTACCTATAGTTTTAGGTTTTACACAATAGGGTATTGAAATCAGCAATCAAGAGTAGAACATTTATCAAACACACTTAATTTAAATAAAACAACTGCATTTATATTCATATACCACTGTTCCAATACACCCAGACTCAAACTGCGGTATACTTCTATAAATGCTTAATGACATGTCCTAGCGACTACTAACCCTCCCCTAAAAACAAAAAGTGGGGAATTAATAACTGTCCACCCCTCATAACAAACAAAAGTTGGGGTTTAACTGCTACCCCAAGTATGCTACAAAATATAGGGGTTTACAACACATATATGTCCTTATTATAACAAAGGTGGGACCTACTGCACCTATGAACATGACAAGATAAGACAAGACATCCATCCTAACACGTTACTACATGTCGTGACAGATCCGCGCCTGCTGACCTAAAGAAAATGCTCCACCCATGACTCGGCAACGAACCGAGCGGCTAGACTCTCCCATCTCGGTCCGAGACCTCCTATAGGCTGCATCTAAAGCAAATCCCAATGTCTCTATTCTCACCGCTCCCGCCTCCAACCTGTCCTCCAACTGATCAACTCTTCTTGCCTCTCTGACCCAAACATCTCTAATCTGCATCCTCTCAGCAATCTCTAGCCCGAACTTGAACCTTATAGCCTCCTACTTGGCCTTCAGATGGGCGATCTCCATATTATTCTGTTCCAGCTTCTCTCTCAGTTCAGCATTCTTGGCCACCATCTGATGTAGTAGTGGTCCAATCTGCTGTGCTGAGACCTCATAGCCCTGCAGTTGTGCCTTCAATACTCCCAACTCATGCTCCAACTGATATGCTAGCTCCCTATACTGATCCTCCATCGACTGATGGGTCTGGTTCTATTCCTCCAGATGGGTTACCCTATTCTCGAGCTCCTTGTTCCTACTCGACAGTCCTTCAATGATATCATCTGCAGTAGAGCCCATGCTATCAATATATGTAGGGGGCTCATCACCCTCAGTCTCTGGGTCCTCCTCGCCATCATCCGAGTCCTGACTGCCGGATCTCATTACTCCATCTATGACAGGCTCTACTAGATCCTCCAAATAGTCCTCCCCTAGGTCAGGCCCACCCAGTGGTACTCCTGGGGCAACAAGTGCATAGCCCACTAATTGCTCGATAAAAACGGGTATATTGGTGAATACCTCCTCCTCCTCCTCCTCCTGAACTCCACTGGTCCCTCCTATGACAGCCATCCTACAAACACAGACAGAGACAACAAATGTCAGTATCATAATAAAATATGTTCATTGATAAATGAAATGATATTTTATCATGTACAACTCGGCTCGGCAGATTTCCACAATCCACCCCCAGACAAGGCCATTATCCGAATCTCCTTGATTCATATCCTAGCGTACTCAATACGAGTTTAAGACTAAGGTCATAACCTAGGTTTAGCGATCCTAAAGTTTACAACCTACAGCTCTGATACCAACCTGTGACGCCCCCAAATTCGGGTCTCCAACTACCCGGATTCGGTCATCACGATCCAATACAACATTCACCTCCAACAACATACATTGACTAAAATGCGGAATATAACAAACATATGTTGTTCATTAGAAAGGTGTTACTAGTCCCAAGATACAATAACCTTAATACATAACACAAAACACACCCTAAATAATAATCAGGGTTTAAATTACATTAATAGCAATTACGCTAAACATAAACTAATGCCAGCTACATGAAGCCTATCACTTCATCTTTTCTTTACCCTTGCTCTTTCATGATGTCTCGGGTTTAGCTGCAATGAAAGTCATGATATAGTAAGGATGAGCAACGAGTTTGCTCAGCAAGTTTAAAATACAACAATAACGGATATATTATGATGAATGGAATATAGAAAGAGAATTCAACAATATAATTATCAGAAGCAAGAACAATTATTGCTTTTAGAACAATTGATAGTCAAGTAGACTCTAAACAATAACTTTCAAATGAGTCAATAGCTAGTTGACCCTCTGGTTACTAGCTACAGAATATGTACTTGAAGGGATCAGCCTCGCGTACGCTATGTGTGATGAGGACATCCATAATCTAGAAACCCGTGACACAACCCGAGAAGACCCATTGCATTTGCCACTTGGACCCGTTACTAGAGCTCGAGCTAAAACCTTCAAAGACGGACTTAACGGGATTATCCATGAACTATGAAACGAGGTTGGATCAAGTATAGAAGTTATGGAGATGGAGTCCAAGCTTATGAAGCCCGTAAACATGTTGCGAATGGACGTGGCGGTCAAAACAGCGAAAGAAAGCAGTTTGCATAGAGCAGGCTGACTTCACCCCGGCGAGGTTTTCCAGGCCAATTCTCTCGCCCCGGTGAGAGCTCGCCCCGGCGAGAGCTCGCCCGGGCGAGATTTTCCAGGCCAATTCTCTCGCCCCGGCGAGAAGCTCGCCCCGACGAGGAATTTCAGTTCAAATCTCTCGCCCCGGCGAGAACCTCCTGGATGTAATTTGTCATTTTTTGACTTCCTTGATTTTCGAACCTTCTTTCATCCAAAACATGATATCAGTATTTAGGTTCAATTACATGTGTTATGATTGCTATATTTCAACATTTGTGTGCTTGTATTTCAATAAGTGTGTGTTTCTAGAAGCTTCTAGTTTGTTTCTTAGACTAGTATAAATAGGTGCTATTGTAAACATCATAAATCACCAATTTTCAGCATTATCAATATTATTGTGAGTTTGTTTCTCTACTTGTGGTTCTTTGAAGAATTCCTAAGTGTTCCTTAGTTCTCTTTAGAGATTCATAATTGACTTATCATACAACCATTCATAGTTGTGTGTGGCGTCTTCTACCGCATCAATCGTCGATTGTACCGAGATTACCGCTTCAATATAAGCGAGGGGTCGAAGTGTCGTTGGTGTCCATCCTACGCAAATTTCATTGGCAAGCAATTGTACCAAGATTACCGTCTACATATAGGCGAGGGGTTAAGGTGTTGCAAGTTATCCATCCTATCAACTTGTTAGAAACGATCTGGGCGACGACCACCTCACGCAAGCGTGCCGTGGAGTCTATCATTTGGTATCAATGCTAAGTTTCCTATCAAGTTACTTATCTTTACTTTTGTTGTTGAATTATAGTAAAAAAAACTGCATAAAATATATAGCAGAAAATTTGTATTGTTGAATTGCTACCATTGGGATTTTCATTTGCAAGAATCATATTTGGCGTTTGGAAGTCGTGTGGAGAGTTGTACTTCTATATTGTATTCTTGATAAGTTATTATTGGATTGTATTTAGAGAATTGAGGTAATATTTGTGAGAATCCAAAAAGAACCTATTAGTGAGAACTACGAGCGGAAAAAGGCAAGAGTAGTTAGTTTAATAGAGGGTAAAAGCCTAATTGTGTGATACACGAGCGTTTCCTATTTGTGTGATATATTGTTTGAGTGAAACACGCGAGGGAGTGGTGAGGAACTTGTTTTCTACTAATCTTTGTTTTGTAGGAAATATGTCTAACACAAGAGATAAGACAATCGAAAATGAACCTTCTACATCAAATTTTGACCCAAAACTCATGATGGAGGCTATGATGAAAGAATTTTCTATACAGTTAGGAATGGCTATGGAGCAAGTGCATGATCGCATCGATCAGTTGAGTGACACTCGAGGGGAACGAACTCAAATCCCTCCAGGTGGGCGCCCAAAAGGAAAGACCCAACAAAAGGAAGCAAGGCTAGAGGAGACAAATTACTATGATGAAAGGTTTAGTGAGGAAGAGGATCGAGAAACTGACTTTATCCCTAGGAGACATTTTGCAAAGGATAGAGGCGGCCGAAATTGAGAGGACAACAATCTCGATAGCATCAAGATGAAAATTCCCACATTCCAAGGCAGAAGTGACCCCGAGGCATATTTAGAATGGGAGAAGAAAATGGAGTGGGTCTTTTATTGTCACAACTACTGGGATCTCAAGAAAGTTAGAATTGTAGCTACCGAATTTTCAGACTATGCAGTTACTTGGTGGGATCAATTAATGACCAGCCGAAGGAGGTGCAGAGAACGTCTAATAGAGACTTGGGCAGAAATGAAAGTTGTAATGAAAAAAAGGTTTGTCCCAAGCCACTATTATCGAGATCTGTTTCGAAACTTACAAAATTTGAGACACGGAAGCAAGAGTGTGGAGGACTACTTCAAGGAAATGGAAATGCTAATGTCTAGAGCTGACATCGACGAGGATAATGAAGCAACCATGGCCCGATTTTCAGCAGGTTTAAATTGGGATATTGCAGATTTGGTGGAGCATCAACATTATGTGGTATTGGAAGACATGGTGCACATGGCTATCAAAATAGAGAAGCAACTTAAGAGGAGAGGTGGTCAGCGAACAAATCCTACCACAGGTTCATCATGGAAACCCAATAATGTGAAGCGTGAGGAAAAGCCAACTGTTTTCAAACCAAAGCCAAAAATCAAGCAAGGAGCGGCTACTCAAGTAGTGCAAAGTAAAACTAATATACCTTCTACTAGTCGTAATCGAGATATTGTATGCTTTAAATGTCAAGGCAGGGGACATATTGCAAATCAATGCCCAAATCAAAGAACTATGTTATTGCTTGATAATGAAGAATTGGAAACCGAGGAAGAAGATAGTGACAATGACTCTATGCCGTCATTGGAGGAAGATAGAGAGGTTGCTATGCATGGCGAAGTGTTGGTTACACGGAGAATGCTTAGTACACAGGTAAGGAAGAAAGCAGCGAGCAAAGAGAGAATCTATTTCATACTAGATGCATGGTAAATGGTAAGATCTGTTGTGTTGTAATTGATGATGGGAGCTGTACAAATGTGGCAAGCATCAGAATGGTGGAGAAATTGGGACTTACAACATCCAAACATCCTCACCCATACCGATTGCAGTGGCTCAATGACAGCGGTGACATTAAAGTTACCAAGCAAGTATCAGTGCCGTTTACAATTGGGAAGTATGTTGATGAGATCCTTTGTGATGTAGTTCCTATGCAGGCAGGTCATTTACTATTTGGGAGACCTTGGCAGTACGATCGGCGAGTAAAACACGATGGTTTTACTAATGAATACTCTTTTGTTCACAATCAAAGAAAAGTTACCTTGTGTCCTATGTCACCAAAACAGGTGCATGAGGATCAAATACACTTGCAGAGAGATCATGAAAAGAAAACAAAAGAGAGAGAAAAAAAGAAAGAAGAGAGAAAAGCAAATATTTTTGCAAAAAGGAGTGATGTAAGGCGAGCTTTGGATTCTAAAAAGCTAATGATTGTACTTCGGTATAGGGAGGCGCTTTTGAATACTAACGCTAATAAAACATCATTGCCTAGTGTTATTTCTACTCTTTTGTAGGATTATCAGGATGTATTTCCCGAGGAGCTTCCCCAAGGATTACCACCAATTCAAGGAATTGAACATCAAATTGACTTTGTCCCTGGCGCGACCATTCCAAATCGCCCGGCATACCGAAGCAATCCTGAGGAAATAAAGGAATTGCAAAGGCAAGTTGACGAGCTAATGGAAAAAGGGTTTGTGAGGGAAAACATGAGTCCATGTGCGGTTCCAGTTATTTTAGTACCTAAGAAAGATGGGAAGTGGCGTATGTGCATTGATTGTCGAACGGTAAATAACATCACGGTAAAATATCGGCATCCCATTCCTAGGTTAGATGACATGTTAGATGAATTGCATGGATCTTGTGTGTTTTCTAAAATTGATTTAAAGAGTGGTTATCATCAGATTAGAATGCATTAAGGAGATGAATGGAAAACTGCTTTTAAAACAAAATATGGGCTATATGAGTGGTTAGTCTTACCTTTTGGTTTAACTAATGCTCCTAGCACGTTCATGAGATTAATGAACCATGTTTTGCGTTCCTTCATTGGGAAATTTGTAGTTGTCTACTTTGATGATATCTTGATCTACAGTAAGGATTTAGGTGAGCATGCATTGCATATAAAATCTGTCCTAGATGTGCTTCGAAAGGAAAAATTATATACTAATATGAATAAATGCACATTTTGTACGGATCGAGTTGTGTTTCTTGGCTTTGTTGTCAGTGTGTAGGGAGTGCAAGTTGACGAAGAGAAAATAAGGGCAATCCGAGAATGGCCAACTCCTACGAATGTTAGTCAAGTTCGTAGCTTTCATGGACTCGCGAGTTTCTATAGACGGTTTGTAAGGAATTTCAGCGAAGTTATAGCACCACTCACCGAAGTTATCAAAAAGAGTGTAGGATTCAAGTGGGGTGATGCACAGGAAAAAGCGTTTAATTTGATTAAAGAAAAATTAACTAACGCTCCTTTACTTGTATTGCCAAATTTCACTAAAACCTTTGAAATTGAATGTGATGCTTCAGGTTTAGGCATTGGAGCTGTGTTAATGCAAGAAGGAAAGCCAGTGGCATATTTCAGTGAAAAATTGAGTGGAGCAGCTTTGAACTATCCTACCTATGACAAGGAGTTATATGCTTTGGTTCGATCATTGGAAACTTGGCAACATTACCTGTGGCCTAAGGAATTTGTGATTCACACAGATCATGAATCATTGAAATATTTGAAAGGCTAACACAAGTTGAACAAGAGACATGCACGATGGATGGAGTTCATCGAGACATTTCCATATGTCATTCGCTATAAGCAAGGTAAGGAAAATGTCGTGGCCGATGCTCTTTCGCGAAGGTATGTGTTGTTAAATACTCTTGACACAAGATTGCTTAGTTTTGAACAAATCAAAGAATAATATGATAATGACCATGATTTCTGTGAAGAGTTTAAAAATTGTGCAAAGAATGTTGTAGGTAAATACTTCAAGATGGATGGATTCTTGTTTCATGAGAATCGATTATGTATACCTGCGTGTTCTTTACGTGAATTATTGGTTCGAGAATCACATGGAGGTGGTTTGATGGGACATTTTGGTGTTGATAAGACCTTAGCTGTGATAAAAGAACATTTCTATTGGCCCCATATGAAACGAGATGTAGAAAGAATTTGTGATAGATGCATTACATGTCGTCAAGCTAAATCTCGTGTTCAACCCCATGGGTTATACACACCATTGCCTATTTCGAGTGAACCTTGGATTGACTTGTCTATGGACTTTGTATTGGGTTTACCTAGATCTAAGCATGGTCATGATTCTATATTTGTGGTTGTGGACAGGTTTTCAAAAATGGCACACTTTATCCCATGCCACAAGACTGATGATGCATCCCATATTGCTGATTTATTCTTTAGAGATATTGTGCGACTGCATGGCATGCCCCGAACAATTGTTTCGAATAGAGATGCTAAGTTCTTGAGCTATTTTTGGAAAACTTTGCGGTGTAATTTAGGAACTAAACTGTTGTTTTCAACTACTTATCATCCACAAACTGACGGTCAAACGGAAGTAGTAAATAGGACTCTATCTGCTTTATTGAGGGCTATCATTAAAAAGAATATTAAGCTTTGGGAAGAGTGTCTACCACATGTTGAGTTTGCTTATAATAGGTCTGTTCACTCTGCTACTAAATTCTCACGTTTTGAAATTGTGTATGGTTTTAATCCTTTAACGCCATTGGATTTAGCACCATTAACTATTTCTGAGTATACTAACATGGATGGCAAAAACAAAGCTGATTTTGTTAAGCAGATACATGAGAAGACAAGACTCAACATTGAGAAGAGGACGGATCAATATGCCAAACAAGCCAACAAGGGTCGGCATCAAGTAATCTTTGAACCCGGGGATTGGGTATGGCTACACATGCGTAAGGAAAGATTTCCTGCTCAAAGGCGTTCAAAATTACTTCCAAGAGGAGACGGACCATTTCAAGTGCTTGAACGCATTAACAACAATGCTTACAAACTGGATTTACCCGGTGAGTATACTGTTAGTGCAACTTTCAATGTTTCTGATCTAAGCCCGTTTGATGTGGGTGAAAATTTGAGGACAAATCCTTTTCAAGAGGAGAGGTATGATGAGGACATCCCTAATCTAGAAACCCGTGACACAACCCGAGAAGACCCATTGCATTTGCCACTTGGACCCGTTACTAGAGCTCGAGCTAAAACCTTCAAAGACGGACTTAACGGGATGATCCATGAACTATGGAACGAAGTTGGATCAAGTATAGAAGTTATGGAGATGGAGTCCAAGCGTATGAAGCCCGTAAACATGTTGCGAATGGACGTGGCGGTCAAAACAGCGAAAGAAAGCAGTTTGCATGGAGCAGGCTGACCTCGCCCCGGCGAGGTTTTCCAAGCCAATTCTCTCGCCCCGACGAGATTTTCCAGGCCAATTCTTTCGCCCCGGCGAGAACTTCCTTGATGCAATTTGTCATTTTTTGACTTCCTTGATTTTCGAACCTTCTTTCATCCAAAACATGATATCAGTATTTAGGTTCAATTACATGTGTTATGATTGCTATATTTCAACATTTGTGTGCTTGTATTTCAATAAGTGTGTGCTTCTAGAAGCTTCTAGTTTGTTTCTTAGACTAGTATAAATAGGTGCTATTGTAAACATCATAAATCACCAATTTTCAGCATTATCAATATTATTGTGAGTTTGTTTCTCTACTTGTGGTTCTTTGAAGAATTCCTAAGTGTTCCTTAGTTCTCTTTAGAGATTCATAATTGACTTATCATACAACCATTCATAGTTGTGTGTGGCGTCTTCTACCGCATCAATCGTCAATTGTACCGAGATTACCGCTTCAATATAAGCGAGGGGTCGAAGTGTCGTTGGTGTCCATCCTACGCAAATTTCATTGGCAAGCAATTGTACCAAGATTACCGTCTACATATAGGCGAGGGGTTAAGGTGTTGCAAGCTATCCATCCTATCAACCTGTTAGAAACGATCCGGGCGACGACCACCTCACGCAAGCGTGTCGTGGAGTCTATCAATGTGTATGCATAACATTTAACTCTGCTGTTTGTACCTTATATACGGTACCTGGGGTACTCCCCTATAATAAATGGGGTGTTCATTTCAGTCTAAGAATCCATACCAATGACTGGTTCGGATAGCTTTTATAAATTCTCATATGCTTGCCTGACCGAACAAGGGTTCAGACTTATTCTTAAACAGTTTGTGAATTACGGAACTTTAATAAATGTACGAATCCAAACTTTATGAATTCAAAAGCACCGAGTGCGAGTGTCAATAATATCATAGATGTGGAATAATTTAAAAGTAATTAAACCACCTAAAGCATGCTTAGAAATGAGGTTCAAGCTTAATTAAATAACTTGCAGTACAATACTACCCCGCTCGAAGATAATTTGAGTAAGGTTAAAGGAAACTTGCATTCAGTATACAGAAAGAACGAAGTTAGGGAACTTGCCTGTTTGCTCAGCTACAATAAATTTTAGCTTTAACTAATTGACCTTGGATGACCTATCATTTGGTAAAGTCGATTTATCCATTAGCATTGTATAGCAGTATATCGATACACTCACTTATGCTACTTATTTAGCAAATAAACAATTCATATAGCATATAAGTCAATAGATCAGTCTCAATTCCATAAGATACTTAATTGATCTGTAGACTGAGAAATTATTTACCAACAATATTTCCCTGAGGTAATAACACCTTCTAAACTCACTTATAACTGTTTAATTCATTTACATTACCTTATTAACTCTATCAACATTTAATTACTATTTTAGCATTAACTAAACAGAAATTAATTAATGACCTCTAGCTATTATTTAAAACAAATAATAGTTAATCATGGTTACTTATCATTTGAATACTCACATTATTACCTTTAATTGTCTCTAAGTATGGGTTAATAATCCTTATTTACTATTTATAAAATAAATAATAAATTTATTATGGTTTAATAGCAACTAAATAACAATTGATCACTTATTTAGTTTTACTTGCGCATAATTACTATTCACCTTTAAGGATAATTAAGTAATTATGACACCTTAGTCCTTATTTAAATAATTAATGCATTAACTCTACCCATACTTAATTAATAATAATTAAGTAACCATTATCTTTATTTATTAAGGTCCAATAATAAATAATTAATTTATTAATCTTGCTCATACTTAATTATTATTTGATAATAATGCAATAATAATTAAGTAATTATCATCTTTATTCATTATTTAATGGTAAATAATAATTAATCAATTTATTTACCTTACTCCTACCTAATCATAATAATTAAATATTTATCTTCTTTATTTATTAATAATTATTTCATTTAATTATTATTATTTAATGTAAGTTAAATAATAATTAAATATTTATTATCTTTATTTATTATTTAGTGTTGAATAATAAATAATTACTTTATTAATGTTATTCATACTTAATTATCATTTAATATTAATAAAATAATGATTAAGTATTTATTGTCTTTATTTATTATTTAATGTTAAATAATAAATAATTAACCCATAAACTTTATTCATATTTAATTATTATTTATTAATTAAATAATAATTAAATAATAAATAATTATTTCATTAATTGTTCCATAATAACCAGTTATTGCATAATATAATTATTGGTAAAACCATAGTCTTGTTCCTTTATAGGCATGCCACACTTCAGCAACACAATATCCTGTAACCTAATCCAAGCCAACTGAAGCATTATTTCAACACAGTAAGAAAATTTCTCAAAAAGATTCATGACATAGCTTTGGTTAATAATTGATATGTATACTTGACACTGATTTTCAGTTCTTGTTATCAGCCACAATACCAACATATCATAACCCAAAATTGTAACAGCATGCTATTGGCAGAACATTATATACCCCAAATGGAACCTAGTTTTATTCAAACATTTCAACAATCATATGTTGAGCATTTCCAAACCATCAATACCGGCCTGTTTACAGAATCAATTTAAGCTACTAGAACCATAGGGTTCTTTAATATACAGAGTTTCAATTCCAGCAATACAAACCTAACACAATGTTTAACACAAACCAACACATAAGGAAAATAAAAATAAAACAACTCAGCCGCTCACTGTTATACCTTGCTGTCGATCGGATTGCAGTCTTTCTTCTTCTACCGAAATAAACAGTGTAGCTTGGGGGCATTTACTCCACCGTTAGTATCCTTGGATTGAGACCCACAATCGGCTACCCCCTGCTCCCTCTCTCTCTTTCGGACTCACAAATTTTTGCAGCTCGGTTTAGGGTTTTGGGTGGGTTCAATTTATAGAGCTGCGTTTACCCAATTGCTGGGCAAAACCCCAATTGACCGAACCATTGACAAATGGTAGGAGGGAGGTAGGCGACTGACGGTTCACTTCAAGCCCCATCAACCCAGCTGTACCGTCAAATCTTCGAGCGATGCCTCCCCATCGGTCGAGTCGCCGATCACTTGAACCCTTTGGTCCGTTCATCGAGCGCTCGGTCGTCCATGGTTCTCTCGCTTTGTCCGCCTCAAGCCTTGATTAATCCACTGATCGTTGCCCCTTCCAGCCTATGCTGCCGGGCCCCTTCACGCCCTCACATGCCGACGCAAACCTGCCGAGCCCCTTGTCTTCCCTCATCAGTTCCGTTTGATTGATTGAAGGCTTAGGTCGCTAGGTTTGATTTGGTCCCGCTCGGTTAAATCCCCAATTAGCTCACCGGTAGATTGCCCCAAAAAGAAACGGATCTAACCCGGCTAAAAAGAAATGGGTTCAACGCGGCAGGAAAGGAATTGGGCTCAACCCAATAGAGTTGGGTCAGCTGAATTAAATAGAAAAGTGGCCCAATAAGAAAATAAAAGGAAATTGGGCTCAGCCCAATTAAAATTTGGGTCAGGTGAAATAAAAGAGAGGGATGACCCAATTAAATTAATAACCTTATGTTCCTATTATTTAAATTAAATAACTAATTAAATTAATTAATTATTTAAAATATTTGTTTTAACAATAAATCCTCATTCGAATTATTAAATCCGATAATGATAAAATTATTTATTTAATTTTTCCCAATTTTCTTGCCAACCAATTCTTATGGTTAACTCACTAATTTATTCGAACTATCAGTGAGTCCCTTTAATGCAAAGAAGATTATTAGACCATGTAATGACACGGAAAATTCCAAATAATACTTACTTATTATAATGACAAATTTTGTGTATAAATTTTTTTTATTTTTTTTTATTTTATACTTAATCGTTGTGGTACTAGAATTATTTAGTACTTAATAATTTATTAAGTATTTCAAAATTATGCATGGTAAAAGAGGTAGAATGATATACCTTATTATAATGATATTTAAATATCAAGAATGAAAAGGAAAGCCAACATGGCTTAATTGGGAGAAATTTTTTTTTGACATGAAACTACCTATGTTATCAATGAAATAATTATATTATATATATAATAATTAATTTCATTCAAAAGTATTATTTAATAATAAATAAGGAAAAATGGCGTGTATCACCATGAGATATTTAAAATACATGGGACCATCATTTTAATAAAGTATTTGATAACCATTTTGCTAGCCTAATTAAATGCGGTAGGTAAATTCATGTGTAGGGATGTGCAATGAGTCCACATTTAAATATTGGGCCATACTAAATTTTCCATGTTTGCTTACAAACCTTTTTAAATTTCTTTAAGTGTATGTGATTATTGCTTTGAGCCCAAATTTAAAACCATGCCCAGCCCTTTTCATTGCCCAAATTCGGCAGCCCACATTGGAGGGGATAAAGAGCTGAGTTGTGTTAGTTAGTTCGTTAGTTAGAAGTCAGTTAGTGGGTTTCTATCCAGTAAGTAGCTATGTAATATAGGTGGGTTGGTAGGAGCTACATCAAGGGATAAATAGGAGTTGGATAGGGGCCAAGTAGAGTGTCTCAAGTTCAGTCTAATAGCAGCCAACTGACTACAGTATTAGGAGGCTGAATGAAGACGCAAAATAGCTGGGTAGAGCAATGATGGAATGTAGGTTAGGGCCAAGTAGAATGATGAGAGAGAGATTAAAATCAGCGATATATGGCAGTGCATGGCACCCCAGTTCAGTTGGCTTCATACAATCTCTGAGTTTCAAAATTAGTAGCATATAGAGAGAGATTGAGAGCTCGGCTGAAGGGGGGAGAACTACGCACCAAACAACCATCAGTTCCTAAAAAGCTATCAAGGTAAACCAATTTAAATCCTTTCCATTCCATTTTATTATTACTAGTGGACTGTAATGGCCGAGTGGCCTGGAATAGACATAGAGAGTTGTTACACGAATGCAATGACTGCTATGTTGACTTTTGGCTGCTATATTAACTGTTAGAAGGTTTAAGTGTTGTTGTGATTATTGCTTTGTGCGGTTGATTGAGGCATTACATAAAGACCTTAATAAATCAAAAGCCAAACGGCTAGGGAAATTAGATAGGAAACTAGTTGTTCTATGTAAATAAGACTAATGTTCACCAACTGTTTGATAAAATGTCTAAGTAAGGGCTGTTATAGTATAAAAGCATGCTAGCTATGAATTAGAGTCCAAAACCATGTCTAGTTGGTTAATATAACAAGTTAATGCTTCAAGTATACTTCTATACTTAAGTGTAGCATGTTTTAGAGCAACTTACATATCATGATAGAATTCTATATGAGCAAAATAAATTAATTGGGACTGTTATAAAGTGGTTGTTTATGACTGGTAATACATGCTTCTAATGTGGTTCATATGCTATAATAAGGTGTCTAATATCTTAAACCTTGAAGGCTAATAGTAGTGAGTCTAAGGTAGCAATTTCAGTGGGCAAGGGACCAAAACAGGCCAGTCTAGGCCTGTTTGAAACAGGCCAGACTAGGCCACTATTTTTAGTAACTTGAATGCTAGCTAAAGAACTTGTTTATGGACTGTTGTGTGTTTACTGTTTGAGCTATCCGGATTTAAAGCTATTCATGTTAAATGCTATGTAAAAAGTTAGTCCATGCCCATGTGTTACATAACCATGCTATCCTTGTAGACTTGATTTCTAAACCATACTTTCTTGTGAAATTTAAAGGCAATAAAGGGTTGTTTTGAACTAAAGCTTGAAGCCTTGCATTTAAGTGTTCTAGGTCATGTATATAGACTATATAGCAATTACATGGAGTATTAATGTGTATAACTTGAAGGATTGGGAACTGTTATGAGAATTAGTGTTAAATCATGCCTAAAATGCCATGAATGGACTGTTTTTGATGTTAGAATATTGATTAACTGGTGCAAGCATGTTAATAGTTATAATGTTAAGTTATAATATTGCTTTAAAGGTTGCTTGAATGCCTAGAGGTTCCTTTTGTCTACATATAGGACTATTTGTGAGTTATAGCTAAAACAATGCCTTAATGTGGACTGTTATGGCCAATTTTAGCCACTGATATTATTAGACAGTAGAGAGTCCATACATTCTCCATAAATGACATTTAAAAGTTGGTCCCTAAGTTACTTATGGTCTAGGTTGGGTATTATCCAAAAATCATGTTTAAAAGCTATAAAAAGTAAACTTTAAGTGGCAAATAACACCAAAACGAAGAGCCACCATACCTGGACCATATAGACAAGTTTCAATAGTTATAATATGGCATAAGTAAGCTACACAAGCTAAAGAAACCAAACATAAACTGTTTTGAGCATTAGACTTGTTAAAAATCACATTTTAAGCCCAAATGTGGGTTGTTTTGTGTAATTTTAATACCTGATCCTATAAGACTATAATAAACTCATATAAAGATGCTAATACATGCTTATAATGGTTACCAATCATTGCCATGACCAAAGCTTGTAAGAAAACCAAGTTAGGACCTATTTTTCAATCCTAAAGTGAGCTTTGATAGGTCAAAATTAGCTAGATGATTAAATAAAGTGTGGTGATGCTAAAAGTATCCTTAACTAACTAAAATACACATGTCTAGACTATCCAAGTAGCCAAAACTGAAGGAAAATGATAAAGTGTTGAAAATAGCTTTTGCAAAAAGTTAGAAAACAAGCTAGTTTGAGGCACTGTTTTGGAGAGCTTAATTAGCATGAATAAGAAACCTAAACCTTGATTAAAATACCTTGATGTATGGTCTAAAAGCAGGGCCAAATGGTTGAACCAAGAACTTAACCTAGAAATTCAAACAAATCACCAAACAAGCTAAGAAAATCATGCAAACTGTTGTTTTATGCGGAATTTTCTAAGTATGAAAATTTGAGATTTTGCCATTTTACCTAAAATTTAGTTTTAACACCTTAGACAAGTAAGTTAGAAGTATGATAGGCTATTCCAAGTGTTGGAATGCTAATGTATACAAGAACTTGAGAAATTAGTATGTAAAAGCTTGAAAAAACTAGGTTTAGAGGGTCAAAACCAAATCTAGGCTTAGCAAAGTCGAGAGAATGCTAAAACTAGTCTTAACTAGTAATATTTCAAGTGTTGGAATGAATCCAAGAGGCCAGAAATGAAAATGGCCAGAATTGACCAAAGTTAGTAAAAGCTAAAACTGTGATAAACAACCTAGTTTGAGCATCAGTTTCAAGAAGCATAATAGGCTTACTTGAGAAACCGAACCAATAACAAAATACTATGGTATATAGTCTAGAAGTATGCCCAGATTTCATGTCTAAAAGTCTAATACAAAAATTCATAAAAATCATCAAAGTAGCCTTGAAAATCAACAAAACTGCAGTTTTGGCTAAGTAAAGAAATGTGTAAAACAACCCATTTGGGGCCTGTTTTTGGATTGGTTAAACTAATAGTTTTAAAGACCTAAACCAAGAATAAAATACTATGCTATAAGGTCTATAATATTGCACAAATCGGAGATTCAAAAGGCTATTATAGAAATTACTAAAAATCTCCAAAAGTACCTCAAAAATCATAATTTTGTGTTTTTGAGTTTTGTTGCAAAAGTAAAGTTTAAAGTTTATAAATATCTTAGCATGACTAAATGAGTTAATAAAGATGTTTTAGGATCTAAGATTTATATCCTGACATGTTGAGATTGAAACTTGTAATTCTTGGGATATGTAAAGGCTATATGTACTATGTGTCTATGTGAGCTAGTTATGTACATACTAAGCTGTGAAAATGTATTGAGATACCCTAAGTGACTATATGTACCTCACTGTATTTGTAAATAGAAGATCGATAGACACATGATTGTTCAATGTTAGTAAATAACATACATGTTAGTTATTGGATATAGCTGCACTAACCATAGTGAAGCTATGTGTACCCATAAATATAGACTTTGTGCTATAAGATCACTAAATAAGCCAATATTGTATATATATGTTGGCTATTCAGTGACAAGATACTTATTAAAAGGTTTAATCGACGCGAGAGGCAAGTACATCAACCTTTCTTACTCAAATAAGTTTATGTTACCAATACTTAACTTGAAAATTTACCTTTTCAAGCTTATTGAAATTATTGAACTGTAATACTTCAGATTCAATTATTCTTATGATATTGAAAGCATGTCAATGCCATTACTTCGGCAAGGCAAATGTTAAGGGATATATTGATATTCTTCATTCATGAAACTCTCATTTATGTTCTCCAAACCATTTTGTTGTGGTGCGGACTCTTATGTAATGCTGTGAACGAACAACCCTTTTTTAGGGGCATATGATATCGGACGTTATGATTCCGGTGGACACGTAAAGTGTCATATAGACTGTTATGTTGTGCACAATATAGGGTACTTAGGCTGATCCTCTAAAGTACAAGTCTAGGATATATTTCAGTTTTAATAGCTGTTTGTATCCACGGATTACAGTGTTAGTACTGTTAATTCTATTACAGAGTTCACTGGTCATTTGACCTTACAGCATACTAAAGCCTGATTTTTTTTAAACTCAAAGCTTTTAAAGAACTGTTTTGCTCAGTATCTCATGGATTACATTTCCTTTATCATGAGTATTCCTTTTTCCATTATATTCAACTGTTTATTTCTTTGCTGAGCAAGCTTTTGCTCACCCTTGCGTTGAATATAATATTTTCAGTTAAAACTGAGAAAGCTGGTACATCAGGGAAAGATAAAGGAAAAGGCAAGGTTGAAGAGTAATTCATTTATTAAGCGTCTGTGCTTAACTAAGTTTAAGAATTATTATAATAAGTACCTTTAGTATTATGTTTTGTAATATTATTTGGTATTTCAGTTAGGTAAAGGTATTCAGAACCTGGGATTTACGTCATATTATTATGTAATTTAAGATAGGTTTAAAGTATAATTTTGATGAAATGAATGGATATAATAGTATCGTGAGTACTAAACCTGAGGTAAAGGTAAACCCGGATTTGGGGGCGTCACAGACCATATAGTTATATAATTAAATAATAATACCTACATGGATCCAATTAAGTCCGTAAAATTAAATAAAAATAAATTTCATATATCAAAATAAATTGGTACAAGGTTTAGGATTCCTGGACCTTACATCTCTAATCTTCAATCCGCCAATCTGAATTCTTCACAATGCTTGTCTTGATTTCCAATTTCCTTGCTCAGCTTTGAAAATTCAATCTCCGCGTTGATATTGATAACGCTTAATATCCCTTCATATGTCTCTTATATCTCCTCATCAGATTAGTCAAAGAATCCTTGTTAGCATCCAACTCCTAAATAATTGATCCTGTTAAAAATCAACTTCTTTTTCCTCCAGCGTCTTCCTCGCCCCGACGAAGTCTTGTGACAAACGAGAATTTTGTAACTTAATTTGAATATTTATTGATTGAATAAATATTTTTCGATGATTTGATTGTTGAATTAATTGATTAATTGATGAATCTGTGGTATATTAATTTAATTATATGTGTTACATTAATTAAATTAATGTATAAAATTTTTATATTTAAAGTATGTGTTTAATTGAATTTATTTGATTAAATACATTATTTAAATAAGTATAATGTAATTTCTAATTAATTTAATTATTAATTAGAGATTAAGTAAATTGTCATTATTAATAAAGGAGAATTTTATTTATATGACTATGTGATTTTATGTAGAATTATTCTATTTTATTTATTTGATTTTAGTAAGATTATTTAGTTGATTAAAGTGTGACATGAAACTATATAATAAGCTATTTATTAAAATAAACCAAAAGAAGAGCTTTAAAAGACTAGCCAAACAAGGCCTTAGGGGAGGTTGGTGTCAGTTAACCCATTCTGGGATCAACTGACACCCATGATTAAGCCAGTTGGTTTATTACGTATTATTATTATTATCAGTTCTTAGAAATTAAGTTAGAGCAATACAGAGAAAACATTTGTGAAAATCTTGAGATTGAAGAAGGAATTTGGAGAATCAAAGAATTTCTTTCATTTCCTTACAAAGTCTAAACCATTAATCAGAGGTAATTCTTGATTTTAACCTTTAAATTACGTTTTCTTAATTTTCTCCATGAATGCATGTTCTGAGTTCTTTGTAAACCAAATTGTATGGCTAAATCTTTAAATAATTTGATGTTAGATGTTAGTAAGCATGTATTTATGTAATGCCCGTAAATTTTGAACGTCCTTATTAATTAAATCTAATTTAATTTAATGAGTTAACATTGTGTTCTATTTAAACCAACTTGGGTTAATTGGTGGGAGATGTATAAGATGTGTCTATACTTGTGTTGGCAGGTATGATATAACTATGGTTAAGAAATAACCATATGTGAGTCAAGTGTAGAAATTGGTGTGTAATGGCTAAAATGGCCAAGAGTGGTTAATAACCAAGGTAATTATGAAGGGGCAATAACCATTGTATATCCAAGTGGTTAATAACCAATGTAATTATGGCGGGATAATAACCATTGTGTTTAAACAATGTAATTATGGCAAGATAATAACCAATGTCTAATAATCAATGAAGAATGGTTAATAACTAATGGATAATTAAGATTTTGCGAAAAGGCTATTTTAACCTTAAAAGAAGTTGGGTAATGATTAAAATACCCTTGAGGAAGTTGCTAGGAAGCTTCCTATTATTGATGAAGTAATCAAATTGCCCTTGCCTAGTCATGATTAATGACTATTTTGCCCATGGTCTCTACTTTCCTATAAATAGGACCCCTCACCAATGATAGTAGGGGTTGGTTCATTTATTATTCACAAGTATAGAGAGTAAGAGCTTAGAGAGAAAAAGAGAGTGAGATTAGCATAGTTCATGCATCTCAAGTTCATCACATACTTTGGTAGATCAAGGAGAGTAGCTACAAGATCAATGTGAAACCCTAAACAATTTCCTTCTTTCTTACTTTGTTTTATTTTCATAGTTTTTGAGAGATTTTGTTCTAAGACTCAAGAATCATTAGATCTTCATGCTTCATGTATAGATCTAATCCTCTAGAGTGTTAGAATGAAGATTCAAAGAAAGAAAAGGAACTTATGTTCTTAAAGGGTAAAAACCCTAGCTTTTCTTCACTTGGATCACCCATAGAAACTCACAGAGGTTGTTTCCCAAAACAGTCCAGCTATAAAACTTAAAGCTTTAAAACCCTAAAAGCTTGCTGTCCTCATTTTTCCAAAGGTTGTTTCGGCCAGTTATAGATCTGTTAAAAATCTGGGAAAACTCACAGAGGTACCTTAAGAAGTTATCTACAAGTAGCAAAAAGAATGAACACGTTTTGATGTGTACGTTTTGTGTAATGGCTTTTACCGTGAAGGACTCGTAAATATTTATACCCGGATTTCTCACTGTGTGTACCTTGAAAACATATGAAATTTTTACAGTATGTTTATGCATGTTGTGAGAGTGTACCCTGAAAATTTCAGAATTGTCGGAGCAAAACTTGATTTATGAAAAATGTAACAAGATTCTGAGTTTTTGAGTACTTTAAAAATAGTAAATCACTTTCTAAAATTCCAGAAAACTTTGTGGGTCATTGTTGGACCATATACTATCCAGATCCAGAGGATAATAATTTTTAGAACCTATTTGCTATTTTTCATAATAATGTTATAGTTATGGTTAAAAGAAAATAAATGGTTAAATGATGTCATAAATAAGGAAAATATGATTTTTAAGCTTGAATACTCCTAATATTATATATTATGACTATTGAGGGGTATTTTGATAATATTTAATGAGAAATAATATTTATGACCTTTTATGGGTAGTAAAGGAGTTGTTTAATAAAGGGTAAAATAATTAGAATAAATTGTTTATTCGCCTAATAACTTATTAAAATATTACTATGATATTTGTAATATAAGAATTCGATATTTTTAAGTAAACAAAGAAATATTAAGATTAAAATTTTATGGAAATATTATTGAATGGGTAATAATATTTGTTTTAAGCATTAATAAATGATTAAGATATTATTAAAATGGCTAATAATATTATATTAAAATATTTTTAATGATATGAGAATTAAAATATTATTAAGAGATTAATAATATTAGATTAAAGTATTATTGGATGATTAAAATATTATTAAGATGTTAATAATATTAGTAAACGAATAAAAGTGTTATTAGTGGACTAATAATACTAAGAGATGAATTAAATATTATCAGGATTAATTATATTAAGTGTCTTATAGGATTTACGATAGTTTATTAACTTATGTGTGCTATGTGATTTGCTTAATTGTTAAATAAATAGCATAAGTAAGCGTATCGATATACAACTACGCAGTACTAATTTGTAGATCGACGTTATCAATGTTAGGTTCTTCAAGGCCAATTAGTTAAAGCTAGAATTATTTGTAGCTGAGCAGACAGGCAAGTTCCCTAACTCAAACTCGAGTTATGATTTTTGAAGCTTGTTAGTGAATAATTATTGTTGATTATTCACATCTATACTGGTTATTAAGATTCGCACCTTGTGCAATTGAATTCCTATTCTATTGTTATTGAATTGTGAATTAGATTAAAGTCCTTTCAAGCATGAACTGTTTATGAGATAGATCTATGCTATTTGTATCAGCTAGATCAAGCATGTCTAAATTTGTGAAATCAAATGTATTTTAAAAGCTGTTCTTATTAATTTGCTATAGTAAGAACTCTTGGCTGAGAAAAGGATAAATTTGATTAAGGCATGATATCAATGCTGGTTTATTAAGTGTTTATGCATAAATCACGGGGTATGAAAGGCTGATCCCCTTGATTACCAAAACTTTTTAAGAGGTCCAGTTTAAATGCTGAGAACCTTAGCAAATGTCTATGGTTATTTTCAACCCCTCAGTAACTGTCATTCAATTATTCGAATATTCAATTATTGACTATTAATTCATGTTTCTTCACAATTTTATACTGTCGTTGAACATTGAAAGCGAAACTTCCTTCTATTCATGATATATCTCCCTTGTGTATAAACTTGCTAAGCAAACTAGTTGCTTACCCTTGCTATATCATGATTTTTATTTCAGCTAAGACAGAAACGTCAAAAGGGGACAAAGGAAAAGGGAAGGTGCAAGAATAGTTGCCTGATAGGGCTTATGTATTAGTTATCTAAAAATGTTATTTGGTTATGTGAACTCTTATTGTATTAAGGGTATGTTTTTAAGTTAAGGTTAAAGAACCTTGGGACCATGATTGTAAGACGTTATTACTATTTCAATAGACATTGTATGATTATTATTCCGCATTTAGTTAGAAAGTATGTTTGTTGTTGAGTATCGTGAACACCGAATTCGAGGTTAGGAAACCAGGATTTGGGGGTGTCACAATTTCTGTGTTTTATATGATTTAAATATGATTTAGAGTAATTTAATGCGTGAAATTATGTGTATATGAGAATTCAGAAAGTTACAGAGTAGTACAGTGTACGAACATGGTTTGAATGTATAAAATTAATACTTGTTTTGCATGTTAATTGGTTAAATTGATAACTGATTTTGATTATGCATATATAAATGAAGAAAACAAGATTTAAACGGATTAATTTGGTTGTATAATAACGAACCTGTTATGTGTGATTTTATTGAAATTGTAAAAACTTTGATAAACTAATAGAAACCTCAAAATTTGATTCTTAGATCCATGATTTATGTGTATTAAGTTGTTAGAATCATGTTAGAAGGCTTGGATAACAATTATATTTGAACTATAGTGTCTGGGTATGTTTAATTTGACAATTAGAATAACAAGATTGGAAATTTTGGCCTGTTTCTGCGTTCTTCGCAAACTGCAGAAACTGGAATTCGTAATTCTCGCCTCGGCGAGAATTTTGTGAAGGAAATTCTCGCCCCGGCGGGAGCTCACCCCGTCGAGAATTTTGCGAAGGATTTCCTCGCCCCGGCGAGAGTTTGTGAAGGATTTTCTCGCCCCGGCGGGAACTAAAAAAAAAGAGTAAAAAAGACGAGAGTAAAATTTTCTTCTTTCTTTGTGATCATGTTACGATATCGTAGACATGCCTAAAGCTTAGGCTAATGTATAAAATAAATGTTAAAATATTGTAATGGGTGGTAGGCATATAACCACTGATTGCTCGATGTCAACTGAGTTATTAAGATGGAAATTTTGGATGAGAATGAATCCTAATGTGTTTATAATGCTGTAACTAATTATTGTTACTGCTTTATAACCGAATGTATAGGTTGATTTAAAGAACGTGAGTCTTAAATTTATAGTCAACGCACGAGGCAAGTATCTTATCCTTACTTTTACATTTACGCAAGTTTTCTACCTTGATTTCAATCACGCAAGTTCCTAAACTTAATTCTCGTATCATATATGTTTCATAATGCTATTATTTACTCGAACAAGTTATTGTTTCTATTCCATTCAATTTCATGGATTCAATGAGACGTTTTAATTTCCTCTTTGTAATGCTTCAGTCATATAGGACTTATTCAATTGTACCTTTTGTGAGATATAGTTTTGATTCTCGAATTACACCTTTTAAACCTTGATTGACTAGCGAACCCTTATTGATTTAACTAGTCCATAGTTGATGAGCGTTCTAAATTCTAGAAACGTTTTTGATGTAAATCCAAACCAAACTTCCTTTGGTGTGAACTCCGATGTCAAACTGAGATAAACAACCCTTATACAGGGGATTTTATTACGCGTTAGCGTTAAGATGTTGTGCACATATATGGTACAAAGGGCTAATCCCCTTGAATACGAGAAGCAATGTCTATATAGTCTTACGACTGTTAAAGGTTTAAGGTGAAAGTAGTATGCACACAAGCCAATCATATTTGATATGATATAGCATATACTTTATAATCTTATTCGGTTGTTAAAAGGCATTTTACATTATCTACATAGTGCTGTTATATTAAATGTGATAAACCCATAGTTTTGAGCAATGCTTTTAGAATCATGATGGTGATCATGCTAATGAGATCTAAATTCTAGATAGCTCACAAACTTAAATTGTTCCTAATCGATGGATTACTAAAAGGGGATTAGTGAATCCGGATAGATTAGTACATACGTTGCTTGCTCTTATGAAGAGAATGATTGATCTCATAATCATTTGTGTGGAGACACTAAAGCAAGTATGTAGGTGCTTATTAGAGAATAAGTTCACTGAACGTGGCTCGCTAAGGAATACCTAATGGAGTTTTACTCGCCTGTCAATAGGAATTCCTCTAGTGATAGTAGTACAAGTGATCCTTGGACTTGAGATCATCATAGTATCTTGTGTATGATGAGTTATACTTTGACATGTCCCTTAAGACCTTTAGGGTATATCAAAGGGTATGATTGGGTATAATAAGTTGTACATGAAAATAGGTGAATGATCAACAAAGAATCTACCACTTCTAGTAAAAGGAGAGAATGTCCTATGTGATTCGATAAAATGACGACTCAGAAGTCTTTGGCCAAAGCAGAATGAAATTAGAAAGGAGTTTCTAATTTGCATTCATCAGAGTTGTGCATTTCAGAATTGAAATACATATAATTAAATAAAATAAGACTTGACAGTAATTCCATGTCTTATAGTTAATTGGGACAATTGTATGGTAGAAGGATTGAATTGTACGGTAACTATGCACTGAAAGGTTCTTTTATGATTAATGTTGAAATCTATATTATCTGGAAAGTCGTTGATCGCTAAGGGGGCTTACCCTTATTGTAGAATAAATATTATTTATTTAAATGAATTAAATAGTTTAATTTATTTATTTAAATAAGATTAGAATTGTTCTAATTGATTTATTCACAACTGGTTTAATATGGAGAACCTAAAGGGTCACACCGCAAAAGGAAAATATTTATTTAAGAAGTAAATGACATAATTGTAATAATAAGTTAAGTGTATTTAATTTAGTCTATGTAGATAGAATAAATTAAATAGCTTAATATTTATTATTTAATATTTTAGAAATATTAAATATAAATTAATAAGAGGAGTCTTATTATTATTACTATTACTATTATTTAATTCCTAATAGGGATTGGGAATTAATTAATAGAAGTACTCTCACATGAATTCCTAATTGGATTAGGAGTTTAATTTAATTAAAGGAGTTTAATTAGAATAGAAACCCTAATCCTAAATAGTTTAGGAAAGGGTTTTCCTACATCTATAAATAAGAGAAGTCTTATCATAGATTAGGGTTACACACTCTTGCATAAGAATTGTAGAGAGTACTTACAATTTCTATAGAGATAGAAATTAGGGTTTTGCCAACACCCATTTTCTTGAACAAGTATTATTCCTTGGTGGATCACCTCTAGAGGCCAAACACTTGGGTGGCTAACGTTGATCAAAGGAAGGAATTTAATCGGTGGAATTCAAGGAGAACGCGAAGGAATTGGAGGTGAACTTGTACCTGAGGAAGCTAGAATTCTACAAGGGTATAATTCTTATTCTCCATCTCTTTCGTTTAATTAATAATTGTGCATAAAGAAAGATCATGGTGATGGTTTGTATAAAATTTTAAAATCTGATTTTATCGCGCTTCCGCTTTATTAATGTAATTTGATTGCATGTTCGCGTTATACAAACCTGACAGTGGTATCAAGAGCCAAACTTTATGCGAATTATTAATTGTTTTGATTCTGTGTATACATTGATATGTGTTAAGAACAATTTAATTGGGCATAATTGTTTGTGTAAAATTATTTTATTTATTTTATTTATTTTTTATTTATTTTGATTTTATTTATTTTCAATTAAGATAAAAGGTTTACTTTGAATTGGAATATAATTAAAATTAAAAGTTTTATTTGAACTTGGAATTGGATTCTACGTTAACTAGGAATAAAGGAGTTTATTCATATATGGAATAGGATTCCATGTTTCCTAGAATAAAGGAGTTTATTCACATATGGAATAGGATTCCATGTTTCCTAGAATAAAGGAGTTTATTCACATATGGAATAGGATTCCATATTTCCTAGAATAAAGGAGTTTATTTACATATGGAATAGGATTCCATGTTTCCTTAAAAAATAAAGATGTTTATTTTGATAAGGAATAGGATTCAACATATTTTATTTTCCAACAATTTTAAGTTAAAAATAAAGGTGTTTATTTTAAACTTGAAATTGGTTTCCATATTAATTAAAATAAAGGAGTTTATTTTGATTTGGAATTTGATTAAAAATAAAGGAGTTTATTTTTATTCAAAAAATTGGATAAATTAAAATAAAAGAGTTTATTTTGATTTGGAATATGATTAAAATAAAGAAGTTTATTTTAATTGAAATTGGATTTCATGATAACTAATTATAGTTGGAATTGGATTCCATGATAACTAATTGGAGTTGAAATTGAATTTTATACTAACTAATATTGCCCATTAAATGATATCAATGCATATATGGAATGATTTTATTATTCATGGGATGAATGTTATTTATTGATACATATAGAGATATGTATGATAATAAATAGGGATTGATTATGGACTATTGACCAATGTGTGATTGGATTTATTTTAGTGGATGCTTGAATGTATGAGTTTTTATAAATGGGGTCTGCGTACCTCGTCTTCTCTAATTTTTTCTTAATGTAAATTCTATCTCCCTCCTATGTACTTCCCCTTGACTACTGATCAAGGTTTCTATTTATTGTAAATAGTTTTTGTAATAGGACTAGTTAGAATTAATTTTGAAGAATTGAAGACAAAGGAGCAAGGAGCGCTTGAAGACCCGTTTGTAATGGAGCCCGGGTTTAAATGCAGTAGTTATATTTAAATTTAATTCTTGCACCCTAGGTTTGACCTTTTGGTTCACTTGGTGGCTCTAGTGAACCAAAATAGAATAAAAGTCCATAATCAATCCGGGTAGAATATAGTATTCTATATGTGCATGCTTACTATGTATATATTATATATTATACAACATGCTTCGCATGTTTAATAATATGACGCGTATTTTATATATATATGTGCATGCGCGCTAAACAAGATGAGACAAATAATAACAAACCCCTCAAAGAAATTATATTAAGTCCTAAGCGTTCAAAGATATTTGGAATATCGAACGTCGCCTTCTAGCATGGTAAAGCGATAGAGTATTAAATATTTAATATAAGTTTGTTGTGTCACACAAGGCAAGTATTAAATATTTAAGATGTTGCTTTATCACATTTGATGCTTATACATAGACTGAACGATGCTGTTTTGTTGTGTCACACAAGGACAGTATTTTTCTTTCGAATATATGGAAGTGCTAGGTTGGACTTAACTTGGATAATTTTGATTCGGATGTGTCACACTTGATCAAAATAATCTAAGAGGAAAATTAAAAGGAGTTACATAGTGATGTAATTGACAATAGTTGTCTACCTATTTATTTATATATCGTTTGTTGTGTCACACAAGGCTATATACATTTGAAATGGGATCCTTATTCTCACTAGCAAATCTTTAATTAGATTTGCCGAACTGTATATTGAGGGTAATATAGTTTGATGAAAATAGTGGGAGATACCAATTTAAAATAAAGACCTAATTTATTTTGGTAATTAATTAAAATGAATGTACGCTAAAATGTTGTTAAATTACAAATTCATTTACAGAATTTTACGATGTCTAATTCACTATCACTGCGGAGCATATTAGATGCTAATTAACCGGACCAAATTAAAAGGACTGGTTAAAGAATTTGAGAATAGTTCTCAAGGCTGAAAAGCTATCTTATGTCTTTAATATGCTTATCCCTGCAATGGTTGCAGACAATGCCTCTGAGGAAGAGATTGCTACTTTTAGAAAGTGGCAAGATGATGCACAGTTGGCTCAATGCATCATGCTCGCATCCATGAGTAACGAGCTTCAGCGTCAGCATGAAACTATGGATGCTCCTACTGTACTCCGGCACCTTCAAGGAGTTGAAGGGTGAGGAAAGTAGGACTATTAGATATCAGATATCTAAGGAGCTCTTCCGATCTAGAATGATCGATGGCACTACAGTATAGACAAAATGTCCTAAAATGATCAATATGATTGAACAATTGGGACAACTGGGTTTTAATGGATGGAGAGTTGATCCAAGATTTGATCTTGCAATCACTTCCGGACTCTTTCTCACAAATTGTTGTGAATTTCACATGAAAAAGCTATATGTCAGCCTGCCTGAGTTGCTTAAACATGTTGAAAACAGTAAAGAGTCAATTTCCAACCAAGAAAGACCAAGTCTTACTGGTAGATGATTCTTCCAGGAAGCGGAAGAGGGCCAAAAGATCTTCTTAAAAGAAGAACAATTCAAAGAAGGTAAATGGAAAGGCAAAAATAAAGGACAATAAGAACAAGACTGATGCAGATAGCAAAGGAGTTTGCTTCCACTGCAATAAGCCTGGATACTGGAAAGTAAACTGTAAGGAGAATCTTGCAGAGGGTAACCAGAAGAAGCTTAATGAAGCTTCGGTTACAGATACAGATTTGTTCATGATTGAAATAAATTTTTTCTGTAAATCAAGGTTCTACATAGGTATTGGATACCGGCTGTAGTTCTCACATATGCAATCCAATGCAGAGACTAAGCAAAAGTAGAAAGCTAAACAAAGATTAAGTAAATCTTATGTGTGGGAATGGAGCAAAGGTTGTTGCATTAACCATAGGAACTTGTAGTTTAGCATTGCCTACGGGCAAGTCTATTAAGTTAATAAGTTGTTATTATGTTTCAGTTCTCTTTAGAAACATTATTACTTCCGTTGTTGGACAAGGAAGGTTTTGGTATTATATTTAAGAACAATTGTTGTTCTATTTATAACGATAATGTTTTGTTTGAAACTGGTAGATTACTTGATAGACTTTGTAAACTTGACTTACATGAAAAATAATTTTGCAAATTGAACAAACTAGTAAAAGAAAAGGAGATGATCATTCAAAGAGTTGAATATGTGTATTTGATAAAATACAAATCTGAATCATTTGAAAGGTTCAAAAAATTCAGAAGTGAAATATATTGACAAAGTATTAAGATTCTTTGATCAGATCGAGGAAAGAATACTTGTGCAATGAGTTTCTAGATCATCTCAAAATGGTATTTTCTCATAATGGACACCTTCTGATACACAATAATTGATTGATGTATCTAAAAGGAGAAATTGTACCTTGTTGGACATGGTGCAGTCCATAATGATTTTTACCCGACATTCTAGTATCCATCTAGGGTTATGCCCTAGAAACGGCTGCATATCTACATAATAAGGGAACCTCAAAATCCGGCCCCAAGACTCCATAAAAGTTATGGATAGGGAGGATTCCTAATCTTAAGTATGTTAAGATAAGGGTTGTCCAGCTTATGTGAAAAGGTTTCAAAGATAAGTTTGGGACAAAATCTGACAAGTGCAGACTTGTGGGATATCCTAAAGTAAGTTTAGGGTATTATTACTATAATCCTACACGCTGCCTTCTTAGATAAAGGTGTTTATCATTGAAGGAGCTAGTGGGAGGGTAAAAGATCTTGAAGGAGTTCAAGAACCACAAAACACTTTAAGTCGAATCGAGGAACCTGTAGATAGACCTGTTGTACCACAACCGAATCGTAAATATGGAAGAGTACCGAAGATACCTGGGAGGTATGGATTCATCATAGAGGATGATGATGAGGTACGCATCATAGAGGATGATGATCCAGTTATATACAATGAGGCTATGAGTAGAAGACACTCAGAGAAATGACAAATGGCCATGAAATCCGAAATGGACTCCATGTATGAGAACCAAGTATAGACTCTGGTTACTCCACAAAAGGGCATAGTGTCAAGAGTGTGAATATGGGTCTTTAAGAGAAAGACTGGGGCAAATGGCAAGGTGGAGACCTATAAGACCAGACCTGTTTAAAAGGTTTCAAATAAAGTCAAGGAGTTTGACTGTGATAAAACCTTATTTCTGGGTAATGCTCAAGTCCATTTGGATTTTGCTTGTGATTGCAGCTTATTACGAAATCTGGCAAAAATGGATGTGGAGACACCCTTCCTCAATGAAGACTTGAGGAGAATGTATGTATGATACAGCCAGAGGAATTTGTTTCAAAGGTTGAAGCAAATCGTGTTTTAAGCTACAATGTTGAAGCAAGCTTCTCAAAAATGGAACATTCATTTTGATGAGACAATCAAAAGAGTTTGATTTTATCAAAAATAAGAATGAACCTAGTATGTACAAAAGGGTAAGTGGGAGCACTGTGACATTCTTGGTATTATATGTTGATATACTACCGACAAGGAATAACACACCAATGCTACAATCAGTAAAGATAAAATTGTCTAAACATTCCTCCATGAATGACTTGGGAGGAGCATCCTATAAATTGGGGATAAAAATCTATATAGATAGATTTAAAAGGATGTTCGGCTTGACACAATGAACGTATATTCATTCGATGCTAAAGGGGTTTAGCATGGCAAACTCCAAGAAAGGTCTCATGATGATGAGCCGTGGAGTGTATCTCTCTAAAATTGTCCCCAATTAAAAGAGAGATCGCATGAGTTACTATCATGTATGCAGTGAATATACAAGGCCTGATGTTGATCAATCATATTCTGGAGAAGATCATTGTAAGACAGTGATAAACATCTTTGAGTACTTAACCGGTATTGAAGATGTAATACTAATTTATGGTAGGTCTGAATTAAAACTAGAGGGCTAAACAAACTCAAGTTTTTCAGACTGACCACGACGATAACAAATCCACTTTATGGTAAAACGTTACCTTGAAAGGTGGTGCAGTGAATTGGAAAAGTTCCAAACAGCAAAGAGTTGCTGGTTTAGTGACGCAGACAAAGTATATAGCTATAAATGAAGCTACAAGTTGATTGTTTGGATGAAAAGTTCATCACGGAACTAGGAATAGTTCCCAAGTCTCATCTTGGATTCAAAACATGTGTTGCGGCACTTTCATTTGATTAGTGGAATCATTGAAAGAGGAGAAGTCACTATAGAGATAGTGGACTCTCAAGAACAACATTGCATATCCATTACTGAAGCTTTATCCAAACAGCAGGATGATCGTCACTTAGAGAAGAAGGGTATTAGATACCATGACGATTGGCTTTAGTGCAAGTGGGAGATTGAAAGTAGTATGCACACAAGCCAATCATATTTGATATGATATAGCATATACTTTATAATCTTATTCGGTTGTTAAAAGGCATTTTACATTATCTACATAGTGCTGTTATATTAAATGTGATAAACCCATAGTTTTGAGCAATGCTTTTAGAATCATGATGGTGATCATGCTAATGAGATCTAAATTCTAGATAGCTCACAAACTTAAATTGTTCCTAATCGATGGATTACTAAAAAGGGGATTAGTGAATCCGGATAGATTAGTACATACGTTGCTTGCTCTTATGAAGAGAATGATTGATCTCATAATCATTTGTGTGGAGACACTAAAGCAAGTATGTAGGTGCTTATTAGAGAATAAGTTCACTGAACGTGGCTCGCTAAGGAATACCTAATGGAGTTTTACTCGCCTGTCAATAGGAATTCCTCTAGTGATAGTAGTACAAGTGATCCTTGGACTTGAGATCATCATAGTATCTTGTGTATGATGAGTTATACTTTGACATGTCCCTTAAGACCTTTAGGGTATATCAAAGGGTATGATTGGGTATAATAAGTTGTACATGAAAATAGGTGAATGATCAACAAAGAATCTACCACTTCTAGTAAAAGGAGAGAATGTCCTATGTGATTCGATAAATGACGACTCAGAAGTCTTTGGCCAAAGCAGAATGAAATTAGAAAGGAGTTTCTAATTTGCATTAATCAGAGTTGTGCATTTCAGAATTGAAATACATATAATTAAATAAAATAAGACTTGACAGTAATTCCATGTCTTATATTTAATTGGGACATTGTATGGTAGAAGGATTGAATTGTACGGTAACTATGCACTGAAAGGTTCTTTTATGATTAATGTTGAAATCTATATTATCTGGAAAGTCGTTGATCGCTAAGGGGGCTTACCCTTATTGTAGAATAAATATTATTTATTTAAATGAATTAAATAGTTTTAATTTATTTATTTAAATAAGATTAGAATTGTTCTAATTGATTTATTCACAACTGGTTTAATATGGAGAACCTAAAGGGTCACACCGCAAAAGGAAAATATTTATTTAAGAAGTAAATGGCATAATTGTAAATAATAAGTTAAGTGTATTTAATTTAGTCTATGTAGATAGAATAAATTAAATAGCTTAATATTTATTATTTAATATTTTAGAAATATTAAATATAAATTAATAAGAGGAGTCTTATTATTATTATTACTATTACTATTATTTAATTCCTAATATGGATTGGGAATTAATTAATAGAAGTACTTCTCACATGAATTCCTAATTGGATTAGGAGTTTAATTTAATTAAAGGAGTTTAATTAGAATAGAAACCCTAATCCTAAATAGTTTTAGGAAAGGGTTTTCCTACATCTATAAATAAGAGAAGTCTTATCATAGATTAGGGTTACACACTCTTGCATAAGAATTGTAGAGAGTACTTACAATTTCTATAGAGATAGAAATTAGGGTTTTGCCAACACCCATCTTCTTGAACAAGTATTATTCCTTGGTGGATCACCTCTAGAGGCCAAACACTTGGGTGGCTAACGTTGATCAAAGGAAGGAATTTAATCGGTGGAATTCAAGGAGAACGCGAAGGAATTGGAGGTGAACTTGTACCTGAGGAAGCTAGAATTCTACAAGGGTATAATTCTTATTCTCCATCTCTTTCGTTTAATTAATAATTGTGCATAAAGAAAGATCATGGTGATGGTTTGTATAAAATTTTAAAATCTGATTTTATCGCGCTTCCGCTTTATTAATGTAATTTGATTGCATGTTCGCGTTATACAAACCTGACATAAGGTAGAAATACTTGATAACCTGGGACATTGTTCGTGGTCTTAAGACCATCAGACGTTATTTTGAATCTTATCTTACATTCTTGACTCAAAAGCTAAATCTTCGATTATTCGATATCCGTTGATTATTTCGCATGTTATTATTACTGTTGTTGTTATACTTGCTGGGCAATCATTGCTATGACGGCCCCAAATCTCTACACTCCCCTGTAGCAGATCTGGTGCTCACGTGAAACTATACATCTATAAATATTCATTAAAATATGACTTCTACCTATCCAAGATTCACAGTATCCCATAACAGGTACTAGTTCCGGCCAGAACGTTGTCTGTGTTTGGATACCCTCACTTAGATATATAGATTCATATCTTATGAATATCTCTTTCATATTAATATTCCCTATCTATCTGACATTCACAGTATTAATGATAAGATTGTCCACAGAACTGAGGGGCGCATTCCGGTAAAGATGGCACCTTACCGGCGCACATTAAGTGTAACCCCAGAGCTTATAGGACTCTCAACATCATTTAGATACCCTCATTCAGATGTATAGTTCATATAGACACTGTATTTAACTTAGTACAACTATTCTAAAGAAATTTAAGATCAGAGTATGACGCATTCTATAACATAAAGGATCAATATATATTACATAACATTTTGTTCGGTTACATCATTCGTTATACTAAGTTATTACAACAACAAGTCTTTAAAAGACTTAAAGTATTCAACAACAGAAATTAAAGCTAATAAGCATGGCTTTTTCCCTTGTTAGTCCCAGACGTGCCAGGGATATCATTTACAGCTGCAAAAGAAGATATGCGCAAGAATGAGCTACAAATGCTCAGCAAGTTCATTTGAATATGTAAACACCATGTGTTTAATTTGAAAGATGTCAATGATGTATACTGAGGGTTCTGTACATGAACCATATATTTCATTTAGTTCTAGCAGTCTTTAATGACTTAGAACCATTTGAGTTTTGGATATCTGGTAGGTGATCAGCCTCACCAATATCCTAGAAGTATGCATATCATCCTACCATTTGTGGTCAATATATTATCGACATTTATTGGCCTTCCTATGAAGGCATTTTCCATTTACTCAGTATAGATGTCTTGCCAAACAATTTGGTTTGACACAACAATTTAGCTCGAATAAACAATATATGAACAATGATTCATTTCTTAAGTTATGCTGAACAAGAAGCAATAACTTCACAATAATTGATAGCAAGATGTATAATACTTGCTTAATATAACAAAGTTGGGAGACTTGCCTTAGCGTAGCTCACTCTAATTTAATACAATCGGTCAACGCACGTAGTCTACGTATACCAATAATAAGTGTTAGCACGTATATAAACATGTATCACGCTAATCTAAACAAGTTTCATTAAGGTTCGACGCTGATTCGGTATCTCGGTCGCGTCCTTAATGGCTAAACACATAGATTGTTCGATAAAACTTCATTTGGAAGTCTAATTATTAGCCTAAATAATTTTAATTATTTATTTATAATACTTTTAGAAGCTTGGTATTATTTTTAAATAATTTTCAGAAGCTTGGAAGTATTTTTAAATAATTTTACAAGCTTAGGAATATTTTTAAATGATTTTAATTATTATTTAGATTATTTTTAAAACATTTAATATGTTATTTAAATGATTTATTTTATCATTTAGAATATTTTTAGATATTTAAAATATTATTTTATCATTAATAATATTTTTTAGAATTTATTTTATCATTAGAATAATTTATTTATTACTTATAATAATTTTCACAACTTAATTTAATATGTAAATTATTTAATTATCATTTAAAATAATTTTTAAATACTTAATATATTATTTAAATGATTTATTTATCATTAATAATATTTAAATATTTAATATTTTATTTAATTATTATATATAATAATTTTATTTACTTTAATATCATTTTTAAATAATTAATATAATTATTTAATAATTTAATATCATTTTTAAATAATTTAAAACAATTATTAAATGATTTATCATAATTATTATTTAATATTTTAATTTAATTAAATAATAATTTAGAATATATAAAAATATTAAAAATAAATTTTTATAATTTAAAAATGAATTCTAGTATTTATTTATTAATTATTAATAATTATTTATTATTTATTTATTATTTTATAATTTATTTAATTAATTTTTATTTTATTTTTATTAAAAATCCGTCGCTAAAGGGCTTTAGCGACGGTCTGCTTAGTTCCTTAGATTTCTGGGTTTGGGTTGAAGACTGTCGCTAAAGGTGTTCTTCAATGAAGAACAGTTGGTCAATGTCCAGTTGGGACTTTTGACCTCAAATTAATTCCAACTGGTTTGATGTTTGTTCTTGATTTTTGTTTGTTGTTATAGCCAACATGGCAGTGTACAACGACATATCAATTTCCATCTCAAAATATATCATATCATACTCTAAATTTGATGGTCAAACTACCCCGTTAATGACTGTTCTTGAGTTTCTGGGTAACCCAGAAACTCATCCCGTCACAACGGTCAACGTGGTTTGACTGTTAATTTCGTTCAATTCATTGATTGTTTAGGTGTTTTAATGATTCAAGATTGTATTTCATATAGCATACAACAAGTCTAAGCCAATAAATTACACAAAACATGTCATCTAGATCAATTCTGGGCAGCATGAACTTCTGACAAACCTTGTCAGAGTTCTTCATAAGTTTCTGGGTTACCCAGAAACGTGCAAAATCAGAACGGTCAAAGGATTTTGACCACTTATATCTTCTTACTGTGAAATAATTTTGGACTTGTACCACTTGGATATTAAAGTTAACATGGCATACTATAGATTCATACTTTAAAACACATCAAACAAACATCCTAAGACGATCAAAAGATCTGACAAAAAGGCTTGTCAGACTGTTCTTGACTACCAAGAACAGTTTGTGTTTTTGGCTTGATTTTCATATCTAGATGTTATGTAAACATGTTTTAACCGCCCAGATCATTTAATAACACATTAACAAGTATTCCTAAACATCTAAAACACAAAAATTTTCCAGGCTTGAAGATCAAACATAAATTAGGGTTTTGTGCACTTTTTTCTTTAAAGTTTGATTTCTGGCTTCTGATTCTGAACTTGTGGTTGCTAGGGCTTGTTTAGGATGGTAATATAAGTGTTTAGGTTTACAATTTCGTAGGTTTGCATGATCAGATCTCATTCTATTTATAGTGTCTTGAATTAGGGTTTCCTAGGCTTTATTTTCCAAATTTTGCCTCCAAAAATATCTAGGTTTGGGACTTGTGCTACTCAAGTCTGATCTTAGGCACCTACTTGTGCTGGAGTGTGTCAAGCACAAGCTTGCACACTCCTAGCTTCATTTTCATTGGCTAGGATTTTATTTTTTTGCTTTATTTTACTTACTAATTAAAATTAGATTATTGTTAATTATGTTTATAATGTTAATTTAAGTTTAATAATACCCTAATTAAGGTTATATATCATAATTAAGGTTTTACATTTCATAAATTAGGGTTATTCAACCAAATTAGGGTTTTAGGGTTTCTAATTAAGGTTTAGGGTTTTCAATCCTATAATTAGGGTTTTAAATCTTTCGTTTAGGGTTTAATTTAATCTTAATGATTCATAATTAATATTATGATTTATTATTTAAATCTTAATTATATTAATTAAGATTATTGTACAATAATTAGGGTTTTAATTAATCAATTCGGACAACTGTTACCAATTAGGGTTTTCAAATTAGGGTTTCTATTTCCGTTTAACATTCTAACCCTAATTAGCTTAATTTAGAATTTTATCAGTTAATATAATATTATATTAACTCCGAAGCACGACAAAGCACTTCGTCAATTCCAAGCACGACTCAGCAACTTACAAAAATAATTTGCCGAAACGCTTCTCGGTGAATTCGCCGGAAGCACGACAAATCATTTTGTCCGATTAAGCACGACACAGCTGCTTGGCGAAAATTTTCTTATTTGACCTAATTGTTTAATAAAATACACCATCACATAATATCAAGTCAGAACAAGAAATTTTATTTCATAAACACATAATTTATATTTACAAATCTTATTAAGGTTCGGAATCTCACAATTGCTCACCCTTGCATAATAACATTGCAGCTAAAGTTGAAAGAACTGATGAGCCATCCACTAGTAAGGGCAAAGGAAAAGCAAACAAGTGATGAAGACTTGTTTTATTTGATTAAATGATGTTTATGTAATAGACTTGATTTATGTTTCCACATTGATGTTTATTAAGGTTAGATGACCTGGGATTTGTTTATGAATGATGTTGTAACCCTTTAATCGGAGATTTCTATTTTTAATTAATAGTATTTCCATTATGATTAAATGGGTAGTTAGATGTGATGTGATGTATATAGATAGTGAACACCAAATCCTGAGGAAACGAAGTACCCAGATTTTGGGGTGTCACAAGTCTCGCCCCGACCAGGAATTAAGCTTGTGGAAGCTCGCCCCGGCGAGAATGCTCTGCACAACATTCTTTGTTCTTTAACCAATTTGCAGCCAGCCTCAACCTACAAAAGCAACACAAAAACAAATAAAAAGATACTAGAAATACTTAAAGATTGTAAAGAATTAAGCCAAAGATATATCTAACTCATAGGTTAAAACCCACTCATCAGGAGAATGTAATGGGTTGAATTAATTGAGTCATGATTCTGGGGACAGAATCCTTTTAAGGGGAAAAAGATGTGACGAATGAGATTTTTATATTTAATCTTTAAATATTTATTGAATTAAATAAATATTTATGTTAATTTATTTATTGAGTTAAATAAATATTTGATGAAATTGTTATAGATTAATTTAATTAAATGTGTTACATTAATTATATTAATGTGAAATAATATAGTGCAAAGTGTGAATTTAATTAGGATAATTAAATTAAATGAGTTGTTTATTAATTGTGATGCTGTTCTAATTAATTTAATAATTAATTAGAGATTTATTGATTCGTCATAATTAAATATATGAGAATTTTAATTATGTAATAATTTGATTTAATGAGTAGTAGTGGCTTTTATTAAATAATATAATTTGATAATAAACAAGTTAATTATCAACCAAACATGGCCTTATGAACATGGGAGCAGTTATGTGCATACGGGCCTTGACTGACACCAATGTTGCGCCAGTTAATACCATCAGCCTTATTCACGTATTATTTTTCTAAGTTTAAGTCAGAGAAATATAGAGAGAGAAAAAAAGAGAAACACTTGTGAGATTTTGGAGTTTAAGAAGGAATTTGTAGAATTAGAGAGTTTCTTCATCTTCTTGCATAATCTAAACCACTAATCAAAGATAATTTCTTAAATTCAAGTTTTAAATTACGTTCTTGAGTTTCCTCCATGAAAGTTAAACTGAGTTCTATGTAAATTGATTTTTATGACTAAATTGTAAAAACCTTGATGTTAGGTGCTTGTTAGTATGCATAATCTGTTTTATATGATTTGTACGTGATTTAGAGTAATCAAATTCATGAGATTATGTTTTAATTGGAGTTTTAAAATTTATAGAGCAATAATATTTGAATATAGCTTAAATGTATGAAACTTTATGTTTTAAATGCATATTAAACGGTAAATTGATGGTTGATTATATTTATACATGTAAAAATAAAGAGAACGAAACTTAAACGGATCGATTTGGTGTTATAACGAATATGTTGTGTGTGATTTCATGATATTCAATTAAACTTTAAAAAATCGCAAGAACATGAAATTTATGAGTTCAAATTCAGTTGTTTGAATTGTTTAAGTTGTTAAAATCATTCTAAAAGGGTTGGGTAATGATTATATATAAATTATAGTAATTGGGTATGCTTAATTTGTTGTATGAACAAAGAAGTTGGAAGTTTATGGCCCTAGTTGGTGTTCTTCGCGAACTTCAGTATCTGAGTCTGCGCACCAGCGCGACCGCACTGGTGCCAAGAACAAAAGTGACACGGTCGTGCCACATGCAGACCAGATCCAGTGTTTAGGCACAGCGCGACCGCACTGGTGACAAGAACAAAAGCGGCGCGACCGCGCCGGTTAGTAGATTGGCCCAGAAAATTTTATTTAAGTGTTCAAGCCCAAAGAATGTAATTGTATCCTAATCTAATGAACATGAAAATGTAATAATCATACATTATGATGTTAAAAACATATTAACAACATGTCAATAATGTTTTTACGAGATTAATGAGTAAGTCAATTTCGTTTTTAAACTCGTTATTTGTAAAGTTTAATAATGTGCTTAAGAGTTAATGTTGTGAATGTGATTAATATAATCAGACTTAGAGTTAAGTTAAGATAAACGAGAATATACTCATGATACTAATTAATTAATACTAATTAGGTTATAATTAATTAGTATCGTGACTTGAAATGGTATGTAGGATTAATTGAGGAACGTGAATAGTAAACCTATAATCTTCTCACGAGACAAGTATCTTATCCTTAGCTTATTACTATTACGTAAGTTTTTAAACCTTATTTTTACATTGAGCAAGTTCATAAATCATATACTTATGTTGATCAAGTTTGTTACTCTTGATTATCCAATTATATAATTCTGATTGAGATGTTCTAATTCTTTTGAAGCAATACTTCGGTTATACAATGTTCGTTTAATTGTATACCTTGAGATTCTTTATTCGATTTAAATATCAATTATATTATTGAACCTTGAATGGATAGTGAACCCTTTTTGATTCGACTAGCCCATAGTTGATAAGCTTTCTAAATTTTGAAACTTTTAATTGAAGTTAATCCAAACTAAACTTCCTTTGGTGCAGACTCTTATGTCAAACTGAGATGAACAACCCTATTATTAGGGGACTATATTACGCGTTAGCGTTGAGATGTTTGTGCACAATACATAGTACGAAGGGTTGATCCCCCTAAGTACGAGAAGAGAAGTCCATACAGTATTAAAGCTGTTACGGGTTTAAGTAGAAATACTTATAACCTAGGACATAGTTCAAGGTCTTGTGACCCTCAGATGTTCTTTTGATTCTTGTTTTCTAATCTTGATTCAAAAGTCAGGCTTTCGATTATCCGGTATCTATTGATTATTTGCATGTTATTATTATTGTTATTGCTATACTTGATGGGCAATCGTTGCTCATTCTTGCAAAATAATATTGCAGCTAAGGTTGAAAGAGTTGACGAACCATCCATTAGTAAGGGAAAAGGTAAGGCGAACAATTGATGAAGACATGTTTAATTTATTTGAAGGATGTTTATGTAAAAGACTTATGTTATTTATGTTATATTTCTGCATTGATGTATTATTTAAGGTTAGATGATCTGGGATTGATTTTATTATGATGTTGTAACCCTTTAATGGGAGATTTCCTATTTTAGTTAAGAGTTTTTATTTATATCTTTATGGGTAGTTAGATGTGATGTGATTTATTTGGATAGTGAACACCAAATTCAGTGGGAATAAAGTATCCGGATTTGGGGGTGTCACAGCCTCACCGCATGCATATGATGACATTGTGCGTAGTACTAAAATAAAGCATTCAAAATAGAAAAGGCATTCATCGCAATATACATTCAAACCATTCATGCAACACAAATATATGAAATTGGAAAATATCAAGATTAAACGCGACTTAAGCCCTCTAACTATCCCCCGCAGAGTCGCCATCTGTCGACGCCGGGTGGAAATCTTTCCCTGATTTGCTGTTTACCTACCCTTTTTATCTTTTGGTTCATTTATTAACTATAGTTGATGTTTTTAGGGAAAGACTGATATAAATGCTGACGGGGTTTGAAAGGTTGATTTTAAGGATGAGCCAATTAACCAGAGTCGCTAGTTGGTAAAAGTTTAAATGGATGTACCAACTCATCCAAATTTTAAGATTTTCGCAATTGAGATGGCTCATATGTGAGTCCGAAGAATTGGTCTGTAACCGAGATTCATAGAGTTCGGGGGCTTAAGTGAGGAGAAGGTGTTAGGCACCCCCCAACTTCCGTGAAAACACGGTTACTGCTTTCTTAATGTTTTCCTTTAAAAAATGTGTGTGTATGTGTGCTTAGGTGAATGTTGTAGCTAGAGAAAACCTAATATATCGTCTATAACAAGTAATTTAATTATTTGTCCTCCTAAGGTCGAATCGTAGAACGTGCATTATTTTTGAAGCATCTGTGAACCTCTTTGAACCTATGTACGAAGGATTTGATTTAAAGGAAAGGTTGATTTTAGATTTCGTTTGATAAAACATTTTTGAGGTGACATTTTAGAAAAATAATGATTTTCAAACCCTCCACCAAAAAGGAATCGAGATTTTTCATTACTTCTAATTTTATGCCTAGGATTATTCTAATAACCTATATTGGTTCCATTTTAAAAGATCCTGGTTGTTTTGTTCGAACATCGTTTGATGCGTCAAAAGATAAAATCAAGCATCAAAATAGGGTTGGGGCTACCCATGGGCATATAAGCCATTTAACCCCAAACACCTCGCAATAATAAGATCCACTATCACGGGGCCCTAAATCTGATTCTCGCGGGATAGAGCCTCGATACCATTTTAAGGCCCGAATTTACATGTACAAATGATCACCTTGTAATATTACAATCAAAAAATACGTCCATCGTGGGATTTACGTCAATATCCATTAAACACGGGGTTTAAGGCCTTGACTCCATTCATAGGCTCACATAACTCGAAATTACAACAAGATAATATATCAAAATAAACATAAATCAAAATTTCAGAAAAGGGCTCCCGAGGACCCTAATTCGTAAATCGAATAACGACATCGACATTCTGAGGGACTACTACGCATTAACAAAATCCAACAAAAGGGATCTATGATCTAGAAAATGAAATTCATAGATCTAGAACCCCTTTAGATCCGATGGTGACGTAGTCGGGATCAAACCGAAAATATATCCCAATTTGGCTATCAAGAGATTCAATTAATTAGAATCCCTTGCCAGCCAAAAGGTGGGACCCCCTTACCCCTTACCCCGCTTACATCATCGTCCAATGTGACATTATCCCTTGCATCATCCTTCGCTATGATTGGTCGATTTTTCTTTACTTGGATTGAGTTACTACTTAGTTAGTCTAACTAGGTTTTCTTTCCCTAGTTTAGTTACACTAACTTGGTATTGTCTAGCTCAGCTCTGATTGGTCTAAACCATTTCACATGGATAGCCATACTTGATCGTGATTGGTTGAAAGCAAAACACTTGAATTTCTAGTTAAAAACAAGTTTGATTTCAACTATTTAGTATAATACTTAAGTATTAATATGTATTCCTTTCATATATACTTCGTATAATATTTGTAACGATCGAGAATTCTGGGTTTACCTTGTAATTCGAATTTTTGAATATTAGCGGATATATTATATTTTATTAATATTATTTTGTGTTGCATGTTTAAAGGTTGTGTGACAACCTGGATTATGTGAATGCGTGAATTTTTACATGTTATAGTTTTGTTTAAGTGAATAATTGATTTCGCGAAGCGTCACTAAATCACTATTCACGGTGCATGTTTCTCGAGGCACTATTCACGCCATAAAATTTTGTGTCTTTTTCGATGTTGAATAATTTAGTTAATGCGTATATGCGTAGTATGATTTTTCCAAGTGTTAGAATTTTATTTGGTGTCATTGGTGATTTATTTAGTGGCCCAAATGTTTATTATGGGTGGCCCAAAGAAATGACCCAAACCCATGACCTAACACATGACCCAAGACTTAACCCATATGGGATATGGGCACAAAAATCAGCATTTGGTGTAAGAGAGAGAGAGAGAGGTGTACAGTTGGGAAGAGGGGAGGAGACCAAGTGTTGGGAATTTCATTTCCCAAGCATAAGCATGCCAAACATTCCATCTCCCATGCAACCTAGTGTTTCCCATTTCATTTCCCAAGCTAGACCAATGTCTTGAGCTTCTAAATGTTCCATCCCTCTTCCAAGAAGCCTTGAATACACCAAGAGACATCTTCAATTGGCAAACACCTCTAGCCATAGCATGTTCATTTCAGCAGATTTTCTAAGAGAGGGAGAGCAAATAGGGAGAGAGGGCTTGGAAGAAAGAAAGGGGAATAGGAGAATCAAGTTTTCCTTCACAGACTCATCCATTGCATATTGAGAGAGGGATAGGTTCAGGTTTTGAACAAGGAGGAAGAAGGAATAGCAAGCTAAACATCTACACCATCTTCACCATCTTCATCTTCAACCTTCAAAGCTTCTAGAGAGAGAAAGAAATGGGTGTGAGCTAACTTGAAGAAAAGGCTTCGGGAAGACTCAAGGAGGTTGAGGAGAGTTTCTAACAAAGCTCTAAAGGAGTTTTAACATCTAATAAGTAGCTACAAAAGGTAAAACTTTAACTCAATCCATTCCATTTGTTTTGGTTGGGGTTTTTAAGGTTTTCATGGCTTGTAAGCTTTTGTTGATGGGCTTGAGTTATTGCTACGATTCTTGTCATTTTTTTATGTTGGATGTTTATATATGTTGTTAAAAGGTTACATAAGCCATTAATAATATCAAAGTGGAACAAAAACACAATGAATCCGTACCTATGCTCAAGGAGGATGAGGAACATGAAGAACAATGGACTTTTTAGACAATATAGACTGTTAAACGAATTTAGAGGACTGTAAAGCTATGATTCCTTGCTTGTTATATTTATTTGTTGTTTTCATATTGTAGTTCCAAGGGTTACAAAGTTAACCTAACTGGAATCGAGTAAAAAGGTGTAAAAATGAAGATTTGGTGATGATTTTAGTGAAGAACACTTAGAACATTCAAAACAGAGCATGAGTTGATACTTTGGCCTACGATTCGGCCATGTTAATGTTAATGGATAACTCTAAATTTTTGATATGTTGTAGTTCTATGTCTTAGGAGTCCATAGAGTCCGAAACGGACCAATTTGAAGGTCTAGATAAGAAGTTCTGAGGATTGGAGTGAAGGAGGGTCAAAATCGTGATGTCTGACAAGGGCCATCAGGCCACCCGCGCGCCCGCACCAAGGCCCCGCACGCCCACGAGGGCGCACTGCCGAACGCCGTATGCCTGGTGCTGCCCGCCCACGTGTGCGCTGCCCGACTTAGTTTCGACGTCCGTTGGGAAAATGGCCATAACTTTCTCATACGGGCTCGGATTTGGACGATTCAAGATGATCCGGAAAGCTTAGAGATAGACCTACAACATCCATTAATTAGAATTGAAAGTTTCCAAATGGAGAAATTTTGAAATTGACCGTTTTAGGGCTGTTGTGCAAACGGAAGGCGTCGGTCATGCGTGTGTGCAACGCATAATGCTTCCGACAATAAAAGACATTGTTCGAAGTCCTAAAACATGAATGTTATGAATTATAATGATACTTAGGATTAGCCAATAGGTATTAGATAATTCAAAGGGGAGTGCTAGGCGTATGCAATTGCGTGTTACTTGGGCGTTCGAATAGGCAAGGTTGGCGTACGGACGTGCAAGCGTCGTAACTCCGTAACTAGTGGACATAACCTTGTTTAATATTTTGTTTCGAGTATGAATGAGACATTATGGAGTAGTATAAGACATTATTTGATATCCGGTATGTGACTAATTATTATGTGAATATGTACTTAATTGTGTAGGATATTAAGGAGCGTGTGTTGTAATATTGTAGGAGATGCACCAGGCAAGTTTCCTAACGCTTGTCTAACCCTTGTGTTGGGCAAGTTCCCTAACTACATTCTTTCTACATATTGAATGCAAGTTTCTTACCTTACTCAAGATTATATTTGAGCAAGTATTATATCTTGTTGCAAGTTTCCTAACCCGTACAACTTTTATTACTGTGCGAGTTTATCCTTATGAATTACAAGTTCTTAAACTTACTCAATCTTTATAATTAGGAAAGTTTCATTATTGAGCAGGTTCTATCTTACTCGATTTATTTATTGGGCAAGTACTCTATATTATTGCAAGTCTCCTAACTCATACATGAGTTATTACTTTTAAATGATATTAGTGGATTAATTATTGTTAATTATTCCACATCAGAAATAATTATCGGTATTCGCACTTTGTGCATTTGAATTCATAATTTGTTGTTGGGCTGTGAAATGTTTAAGTTCTTCATTTCATGAACTGTTTAAGGAATAGTCTACGCCACTTGTTTTGGCTAGACACATACAGGTTATTATTTTAAAAACTATCCAAACCGATTGTCGGTGCGAATTCTTGGACTGAGAGAGCAACCCTTATGTAGGGGATTTTAATGTGTCGATTATTCGATGCAGTCAGAGCTAAATGTTATACATATATATAGGGTACGAGAGGCTGATCCCCTCGAGTACTACTGACGGGCCAGGCGTTTAAAAGGGTTAGTTGAATGACTGATCCTTTGGTCAAATAGTTCATGGTCTATTGGACCACTCAGTAGTAAATAATCAATATTCATTATTTCATTTGAACTTTGATTATATTGTCAGCTATTTCTTCAATGCTCTTAAATTGTTGAACCATGCGATTATTATTCTAATTCATTCATGATATATCTTCCTTATTTATTTTAAACTTGCTGAGCAAAGTAGTTGCTCACTCTTGCTATATCATGAACCTATTGCAGTTAAGCCAGGATGTTCCAAAGCAGACAAAGGCAAAGGAAAGCTTATGGAGTAGTTATATGTACTATCTCGTTATGTAATCGTGGGATAATTTTGTAATATTATTATATTCTGCGATGTATCCTATTTAAGGTTATAGACCTTGGGACCGTAGTAAACCTTTTGTAATGAACAACATATGTTTATTTATTCCGCATTAGTTAATTTATGTTGTTTAGAGGTGTATGTATGTACTTTATCGTGAGCACCAAATTCGAGATAATGGTACTTAAATTTAGGGGTGTCACAGGTTGGTATCAAGCTGTAGGTTATAAACTTTAGGAATGCGAAACCTAGGTCATAACCTTAGTATTAAACTCGTATTGAATACGCTAGGTGATGGATCGAGGAGATTCATATGATGGTCATGTCTGGAGGTGGATTGTGGAAATCCATTGAGCCGAGTTGTGCATGATAAAATATCATTTCATTTTATCAATGAATATATTTTATTGTGGCACTAACATCTTGCTGTTTATTTGTTTCTATTTGTGGCTGTAGGATGTCTGAGATGGGAGAGTCCAGTCCTGCTAGAGAGGTGGAGTTCACAGACATTCATGTGGACGCAGGGTATTTAGTGAAGGTGCAGCCGAGTGAGCCAGATATGATGGATACTAGGGATGAGTCTGAGACCGAGTATGGTTCTGAGGAGGAGCCAGTTACTGGAGGAGTGCTGAGGCTGTTAAGCGATGAGGGGAAGGATGAGGACCCCGAGGAGGATCCAGTGACGGAGGATGATGAGCCACCTGAGTATGCAGATGGCATGGGCACTACTGCTAGTGACATCATCGAAGAACTAACAAATAGGAATGAGGAGCTTGAGAATCGAGTATCCCACTTAGAGGAACAGAACCAGGAGCACCAGGACTGAGAGGAGCAGTACAGGTCATTGGTGTATTAGACTTTAGGAGAAAAGGCTGAGCTGACCCAGAAGTTGCAGGAAAAGGATCAGAGGATTACCGAGCTAGAGGCAGAGGTTCACGGTCGGCGTGGGGCTTCTGTTCAGCTTGGTGTGATGGTTTATGACCTCTTAGAGAGGAATGTGGTGTTGGTAGGACAGATAGAGCGGGTAGAGGATCAACTGGAGACTACTCGTCTAGAGAGAGATGAGGCTATAGAACAGTTGGCAGCCCGGACTACAGAGATTGATTCCCTCCGTTTAGGCTTGACTACTTCCATAGGCAGGTTGAGGGACAGGGTGAGGAGGTACCCTAGGGATGAGGGTAGTAGCAGACACGTGATTAGGTGCCGAGTGGTCGACAGGCTGGCTCGACGGGAGCTCAGGGTTGCAATTCGCCGCAGCAGGCGGTGATGTGTTATTTTTAGCACTTTGTTCACAGTAGGTCCTAATTTTGTTGTAATAGGGGCTTTCTTATGTTAGAAATCCCTATGCAAGCTAATAGACCAGCTATCCAAGCTAATAGACCAATGGCACGTACGTTCAATATGACCGTGCAGGATGCGGTGGAGTCAAAGGACGTGGTGTCAGGTATTATTTCGATCAACAATATCAGTGCATATGTATTATTTAATTCGGGTGCTACCTGTTCATTTGTGTTGGATGAATTTGCTAAACGGTTAAATTTACCTCGTGAGAAATTAGAGAATCCAATGAATATGGAAGTAGCTAATAAAGAAGTTATTCCTGTAGAACACATCCAAAGAAATTGTTGTGCTGAGATAAATGGGCATAAACTGAGCGTAGATTTAATTCCGATACGACTAGGAGAATTTGATGTGATTCTTGGGATGCATTGGTTGTCTAATCATGGAGCTGTGATTGACTACCAAAAGAAATGTATACACCTGAAGACTCCAAATAGGTCAAGGGTTGTATTATATGGAAGTAAATCGCCGAGACAATCTTGTTGTCTAACGATGATGCAAGCGAAGAAATTGCTAAGGAAAGGTTGTATAGGTTATCTGGCTCACGTGGTTGATACCCAAAGAGTGGATGGTGAGTTGGGTCGGATACTTGTAGTAAGGGAATTTCCAAATGTTTTCCCATATGAGTTACTGGGTTTACCGCCGAATAAAGAAGTGGAATTTGTGATCGACTTGGTACCGGGAACTGCAACGATCTCAAAGGCACCGTACAGAATGGCACCGCTGAAAATAAAAGAACTGATGGTTTAACTACAGGAGTTGCTAGATAAGGGGTATAGTCATCCGAGTGTATCTCCGTGGGGAGTGCCAGTACTATTTGTAAAGAAGAAAGACGGATCACTAAGGCTTTGTATCGACTATCGGGAGTTGAACAAAGTCACGATTAACAACAAGTATCCGTTGCCCAGAATTGATGACTTGTTCGATCAACTAAAGGGAGCGAAATACTTTTTGAAGATTGACTTGAGGACGGGGTATCACCAACTAAAGGTGAAGCAGGAGGACATACGAAAGACAGTATTCAGAACTCGATATGGACACTTTGAGTTTTTGGTGATGTCGTTTGGGCTGACGAACGCGCCAGCAGCATTTATGGACATGATGAACAGATTGTTCAAACAATACCTAGATAAATTTGTTGTCATTTTCATAGATGACATCCTAGTCTACTCAAAAACGGAGGAGGAACACGTCGAGCATTTGAGGATAACCCTGGAAATGCTGAGAAGGGAGAAGCTATATGCAAAGTTTTCCAAGTGTGAATTTTGGCTATAAAGGGTGCAGTTTTTGGGGCACGTAATTGACAAGGATGGTGTATCAGTGGATCCTACCAAGGTAGAAGCGGTAATAAATTGGGAGCAGCCAAGGACGCCGACCAAAGTTCAAAGTTTCTTGGGATTAGCGAGTTACTATCGGAGATTTATTTAGAATTTTTCGAAGATAGCGACACCGTTAACAAATTTGACAAGGAAGACTGTGAAGTTTCAGTGGACGGATAAGTACGAAGAGAGTTTCTTGGAGTTGAAGAAGAAACTTAGTGAAGCACTTGTGTTATCACTGCCAGATAATACAAGGGGATTTGTGGTGTACAGTGATGCGTCACACAAAGGCCTTGGGTACGTATTGATGCAGCATGGGAAGGTCATTGCGTACGCGTCATGACAACTGAAGGACTATGAGAAGGGATATCCGACTCATGACCTGGAACTAGCGGCAGTAGTGTTTGCTCTGAAGATTTGGAGGCACTATCTGTATGGGGAGAAGTGTGAGATATACACAGACCACAAAAGTCTGAAGTATATTTTCACCCAAAAGGAACTAAACATGAGGCAGAGGCGATGGTTGGAGTTGATCAAGGACTACGGTTGTGAGATTCTATACCATCCCGGTAAGGCCAATGTAGTAGCTGATGCTCTAAGTAGGAAGGGCAGAGATAAGTTGATGATGCTGACAGCTGAAAAAGAACTGATAAAGGATATGGAAAGACTGGATTGGAAGTCAAGTATCCGATAACTACAGAGGAGAAACTGTTCACAGTGGAGGCGACTCCGACTTTATTAGACATGATAAAGGTGGCTCAAGAAAAGGATGATGAATGTGTTGCCATAAGGGAGCGAATCTCGGAAGGAGAGGAATTGAAGTACAAAATTGAAGTCTCGGGTTTAACTGCAATGAAAGTCATGATATAGCAAGGATGAGTAACTAGTTTGCTCATCAAGTTTAAATATAACAATAAAGGATATATCATGATGAACGGTATATTAAAAGGAATTCAACAATATGAATATTGGAAGCAAGAATAATAACTACTTTTAGAATAAATGATAGTCAAGTAGACTTTGAATAATAAACTTCCAATGGAATTAATAGTTGATTGACCCTTTGGTTACTTGCTACAGAATATGTACTTGAGGGGATCAGCCTCGCGTACGCTATGTATATGCATAACATTCAACTCTGCTGTTTGTATGTTATATTAGATACGTGAGGTACTCCCGTCTAATAAAAGGGGTGTTCACTTCAATCTAAGAATCCATTACCATCAATTGACATGGATAACTTTTATAAAAATTTCATGCAATTGTCTGGCCGAACGAAGGTTTAGACTCAATTTTAAATAGTTCATGAATTATAGAACTTTGAATAATGTACAAGTCCAAGACTGTACGAACCCAAGTGCACCAAGTGCGAGTATCAATAAATATCATAGATGTGGAATAATTGTAAAGTAATTAAACCACTTAAAGCATGCTTGAAAATAAGGTTCAAGCTTAAATAAATAACTTGCAATACAATAATATCCTGCTCGAATATAATTTGAGTAGGGTTAAGGAACTTGCTCAATAAAATATGAGTAAGGATAGGAAACTTGCTCAATAAAATATGAGCAAGGATAGAAAACTTGCCTCGTTTGTAGGCTAATGTTACGCAATGAAATTCTATCCGCTAAGAAGTTTAATTATCTTTCTTTGAGAGACCTATAGTTAATCTTTCACTTAGCCATAGCATAACTGTTAGGTTTGTATATAACGCAAGCATGCAATCAAATTACATAAATAGGGCAGAAGCGTGATAAAACAGATTTTAAAATTTTAATACAAACCATCACCACGATATATCCTTGTGTTCAATTATCAATTAAATGAAAGATAAAGAGAATAAGAATTATACTCTCGTAGATGAAAGCTTCCTCGGCTACAATTTCAACTCCTAGTCCTTCGTGTTCTCCTCGAATTCCACCGATGAGATTCGTTCCTTTGATCAACGTTAGCCACCCAAGTGTTTGGCCTCTAGAGGTGATCCACCAAGGAAGAATAGGTATTATAGAAGTTAGGTGTTGGCAAAACCCTAGTTTCTATCTCTATAGAAATTGCAAGTACTCTCCACAATCTAATGCAAGAGTGTGTAACCCTAATCTATGATAAGACTCCTCTTATTTATAGATTTAGAAATAACCCTTCCCTAAACTATTTAGGATTAGGGTTTCTATTATAATTAAACTCTTTTAATTAATTATGCTCCTAATCCAATTAGGAATTCATGAGAGAGTACTTCTATTAATTAATTCCCAATCCCTATTAGGAATTAAATAATAGTAATAGTAATAATAATAATAAGACTCCTCTTATTAATTTATATTTAATATTTCCAAAATATTAAATAATAAATATTAAGCTATTTAATTTATTTTATCTCTATAGACTAAATTAAATAACACTTAACTTATTATTACAATTATGTCATTTACTTCTTAAATAAATATTTTTCCTTTTGCGGTGTGACCCTTTAGGTTCTCCATATTAAACCGGTTGTGAATAAATCAATTAGAACAATTCTAATTATATTTAAATAAATAAATTAAACTATTTAATTCATTTAAATAAATAATATTTATTCTAAAATAAGGGTAAGCCTCCTTAGCGATCAACGACTTTCCAAATAATATAGATTTCAATATTAATCACAAAAGAACCTTTCAGTGCATAGTTACCGTACAATTCATTCCTTCTACCATACAATGTCCCAATTAAATATAAGACATGGATTTACTGTCAAGTCTTATTTTATTTAATTATATGTATTTCGATTCCCAAATGCACAACTCTAAATAATGCAAATTAGAAACTCCTTTCTAATTTCATTCTACCTTGGCCAAGGACTACTGAGTTGTCATTTATCGAATCACATAGGACATTCACATCTTTTACTAGACGTGGTAGATTCTTTGTTGATCATTCACCTATCTCCATGTACAACTTATTATACCCAATCATACCCTTTGATATACCTTAAAGGTCTTAAGGGACATGTCAAAGTATAACTCATCATACACAAGATACTATGATAATCTCAAGTCCAAGGATCACTTGTACTACTATCACTAGAGGAATTCCTATTGACAGTCGAGTAAAACTCCATTAGGTATTCTTAGCGAGCCACGTTCAGTGAACTTATTCTCCAATAAGCACCTACATACTTGCTTTAGTGTCTCCACATAAATGATTATAAGATCAATCATTCTCTTCCTAAGAGCAAGCAACGTATGTACTAATCTATCCGGATTCACTAATCCCTTTTTTTAGTAATCCAAAGATTAGGAACGATTTTAGTTTGTGAGCTATCTAGAATTTAGATCTCATTAGCATGATCACCATCATGATTCTAAACGCATTGCTCAAAACTATGGGTTTATCACATTTAATATAACAGCACCATGTAGATAATGTAAAATGCCTTTTAAGAAAATTAATTCCTTTATTAATAGATGAATAAGATTACAAAGTATATGCTATATCATATTAAATATGATTGGCTTATGTGCATACTACTTTCAATCTCCCACTTGTACTAAAGCCAATTGCCATGGTATCTAATACCCATCTTCTCTAAGTGATGATCAAACTGTTGTTGTGTTAAAGCTTTAGCAAATGGATCTGCAATGTTGTCTTGAAAATCCACACGCTACAGGGTGACATCTCATCTTTCAATGATCTCTCTAATCAAATGAAACCGCCGTAACACGTGTTTGAATTTCTGATGAGACCTGGGTTCCTTAGCCTGCGCAACAGCTCTGGTGTTGTCACAGAATAAAGGTACAACTCCTCTAATGCTAGGAACCACACCAAGTTCAGTTATGAACTTCTTCATCCAAACAGCTTCCTTTACAGCTTCACTTACAGCTACGTACTCTGCCTCTGTCACTGAATCAGTAACTGTTTGCTGCTTGGAACTTTTCTAACTCACTGCGCCACCGTTTAAGGTAAACACGTAGTCTGAAACGAATTTATTGTCATCTTGGTCCGTTTGAAAACTTGAGTCTGTATAGCCCTCTAGTTTCAATTCAGACCCACCGTAGATAAAAAATACATCCTTAGTTCTTCTCAAGTACTTTAAGATGTTTTTCACTGCCTTCCAGTGCTCTTCTCCTTGATTCGACTGATATTTGCTTGTTACACTAAGTGCATGAGCGACATCTGGTCTAGTACATATCATACCATACATAATAAATCTTGTTGCTGAAGCATAAGGAATCTTACGGTCTAGTACATATCATACGGTCTCTCTCCTCAGGTGTCTTTGGGGCCTGTTTCTTGGAGAGATGTATTCTATGGCTCATCGGCATGAGACCTCTCTTGGAATCTTCCATGCTAAACTTCTTTAGCATCGAGTCAATATACTTTTCTTGGGTCAAGCCCAACATCCTTTTAGATCTATCTCTATAGATCTTTATCCCCAAAATATAGGATGCCTCACCCAAATCCTTCATGGAGAAGTGTTTAGATAACCAAAATTTGATCGACTGTAGCACAGGAACATCATTCCCTATCAGTAATATATCATCAACATATAATACAAGGAATGAAACAGCGCTCCCACTAACCTTCTTGTACACACAAGGTTCATCCTCATTTTTGATAAAATCAAACTTTTTGATTATCTCATCAAAACGGATGTTCCATCTTTCTAGAAGTTTGCTTCAATCCATAAATTGATTGATGTAGCTTACAGACTTGATTTGTTCCAACCGTTGAAACAAAACCCTCTAGCTGTATCATATATACATTATCCTCAAGCTCTCCATTGAGGAAGGTCGTTTTCACGTCCATTTGTCAGATCTCGTAGTCATAATAAGCTGCAATTGTAAGCAAAATCTGAATGGACTTGAGCATAGCTACTAGTGAGAAGGTTTCATCATAGTCAACTCCTTATCTTTGTTTGAAACCTTTTGCAACCAATCGGGCCTTATAGGTCTTTACCTTGCCGTCCGCTCCAGTCTTTCTATTAAAGACTCATTTGCACCCAATATGCTTAATACCCCCAGGTGGTGAAACCAAAGTCCATACTTGGTTTTCATACATGGAGTCAATCTCGGATTTCATGGTTTCTAGCCATTTCTCTGAGTCTTTACTACTCATAGCCTCTTCGTAAGTCAATGGATCATCATCATCTATGATGCGTACCTCATCATCATCCTCTATGATGAATCCATACCTATCAGGTATCTTCGGTACTCTTCTAGATTTACGAATAGGTTGTGGTACAGTAGGTTCTTCTACTTGGTCACGTACCTGACTTTGATCCGTAGTATTTTATGGTTCTTGAATTTCTTCAAGATATATCTTACTCCCACTGACCTCTTCAAGGATAAACTCGTTTTCCAAGAAGGCAACGTGTTTTGCAACAAACACCTTTTGATCAGTAGGATGATAGAAATAACACTCTGACGTTTCTTTAGGGTATCCCACGAATCTACATTTGTTGAATCTAGTCTTCCGCTTATCATGCTCAAACCTTTTGACATAAGCTGGACAACCCCAAGTCTTAACATGCTTAAGATTTGGTTTCCTCCCTGTCCATAACTCATATGGAGTCTTTGGGACGGATTTGGTAGGTACCTTGTTAAGTAGGTATGCAGCCGATTCTAGGGCATAACCCCAAAAGGATATTGGAAGGTCGGTAAAACTCATCATGGAACGAACCATGTCCAACAATGTTTGATTTCTCCTTTTAGATACAGTATTCAACTGTGGCGTCCTTGGTGGAGTCCATTGTGAGATTATACCATTTTCTTTGAGACAATTGAGAAACTCATTGGTTAAGTATTCCCCTCCTCGATCCGATCGAAGAATCTTAATACTCTTACCAGTTTGCTTCTCTACTTCACTTCTGAATTCTTTGAACTTTTCAAACGATTCAGATTTGTATTTCATTAAATACACATATCCAAATCTAGAATGATCATCAGTGAAAGTAATAAAATAAGAATACCATCCTCGTGCATTCGTTGTCATAGGTCCACATACGTCTATGTGTACCAATGCTAACAACTCTATAACTCTTTCTCTTTCTCTTGTATGGAATGGTCCGTGAATACAACCACTCTTGTTCCAATCAAGTAAGATCGAAACTTGTCAAAAGCATAAACTACCGCAAGCAACTCCTTCTCGGTAGTGGTGTAGTTGAGCTGTGCATCAATTAAGGTTTTGCTGGCGTAGTAAATAGCATGAAAAACCTTCTCCTTGCGTTGTCCCAAAACAGCCCCAACTGCAAAATCACTGGCATCACACATCAATTCGAAAAGCTTTGACCAATCCGGAGTAACTATCACTGACGCGGTGGTCAATTTCTTCTTTAGAAGCTCAAATGCAATAAAACACTCTTCATCAAACTTGAACGACACATCTTTCTCTAGTAGGCTGCATAAAGGCTTTGAGACCTTAGAAAAGTCCTTTATGAATCTTCGGTAAAAACCAGCATGTCCCAGAAAACTGCGAATGCCCTTCACTGAAGTTGGTGGAGGAAAATTTTCAATTGTTTCAAGTTCGGCTCTATCCACCTCTAGACCTTTTGTTGACACTTTATGTCCAAGTATAATCCCCTCCTGCACCATGAAGTGACATTTTTCCCAGTTGAGCACTAGATTAGTTTCTACACATCTTTTCAGTATTAGAACTAGATTTTCCAAGCAATTGTCAAACGAATCACTAAACACTGAAAAGTCATCCACGAACACCTCTACATTGCGTTCCACCAAATCTGAGAAAATCGCCATCATGCACCTTTGAAAAGTGGTCGGTGCATTATACAATCCGAATGAGACCCTTCTAAAATCAAAAGTACCAAATGGACAAGTGAAGGTGGTCTTTTCTTAGTCCTCTAGAGCAATAGCAAATTGATTATAGCCCGAATATCCATCTAACAAGCAATAGTACTCATGTCCAGCCAGTCTGTCCAACTGATGAGTGAGTTTTATACCTACGAATCATGTATTGTTAGACTTAATTATTGTGGTCTTTAAGTGTTTTTAGTATTATTTTATTTGTTTTTGTGTTTATTTATTGTAGGTTGGAGCTGGAGGGGCAGAAGGGTAAATTTGGAGCTTAAAATACACTTGGTGGCATTTTTGTAATTCCTGGACATGGGCTAGTGCCAGAAGCGCTTGGAGTAGTACTAAGCTAGCGCCAGAGGCGCTAGTTCACGAATTATGATGCCAAAGTTCAGCTGGAAAGGAAAAGAAGAAGCCAATTCGGAAGAGGATTCTAGTTAATATTGATCAGATAGTGAGAAGGAAACCCTAAAAGTGGGAACTGGGAGATATTATTTGTAATTAATCTACTTTACTTGAGAGAGAACTTAGAGATATTCTGTGGATTATTATTGTTCAAGTGCTGGATATTGGTGTGGGTTAAACTTTACTTTGGATTTTATTTTTCAATTAGGTTTGATCAATCTACTTCTTTTTACTTCAATTGATTGTTTACTCTCCATGTTTAGTTTTGATCCCATAATGGCTTTTGGTTCAGACATGAACTAATCTCCATTATGGGATTCTAACGGATTTTAATATGTAGTCTAATTATAAGCTTGATTGTTAGATTGTTTTGCATATCATAAGGAACTTCTATCATGATTGTTTTGCATGTGTGAATGCTTGATCACCATTCGACTTCAGTACTTGTATGGAATTGAAAAATAACATATAAGTATGGATTGTAATCATGATAGCTTGCGAATATGAGGCTTAATAGGATAACTTAATATTTTCTGAATCAGATAGAAATATACTGTTTCACCGTAGGAGCTAGAATAAGGACTTGTGTTTAGAATCAATATAATTGCAATTTCACATAGAAATATAGTGATTTTGGTTATAGTGGTGATTACATGGTGTCTATTGAGTATGGATATTATGTAAGTAGGTCATAATGCATTGACAAATGGTTATGTCTATTTTAGTGTCCTTGGCTACTTTTCTGTGATATGTGAACTTACTAGCATGATAGTGGTAGTTAGATGAACTATTAAATGAAGTTAGGATCCCATTAATTCCAGGCTTGATATATTTCGTTAGTATTTGCATAGTTAGTTATTAATTGATATAGAAATAATTTTGTCACCAAAAGTAAGTCGATAGTTTAGGCAAATAAGTATAGTGATAGAACTAATGCATAGTGATTTAATTTAATCCTTTCTCTGTGGGACGATACTCTACTTCCTCTGTATTACTTGTTGACCGTGTACACTTGCACGAGTTAGAGCTCTTTTATTAAAGACTTAAAAAGAGGCATCAAGTTTTTGGCGCCGTTGCCGGGGACAGGCGTTTAGATTTTTATTATTATCATTAGTTTTAAGCTATATTGTTTGACTTAGACAAATCTAATCTTTTCTCATTTCTATTTTTATTTTTGTTTTGGTTTCAGGTACTTGTAAAAGTTTTATGCACACACGATCATCCAACTCAGAATTGATACCAGCATAGGATAATATTGACGGAAGAGGTTGGAAAGCAAGAGTGCGTCGGAATTTACAAGCACAGTTGGAAGGAACTATACCGAATATGGCGGAAGAACAAAGAGTAGAGCATAAAGCTTTGAGGGACTATTCCATCCCAAACATCACTGGATTGCAGTCTAGCATAGTCAGACCGGCAATAGCAGCAAATACCTTTGAGATTAAACCAGGAACCATTCAAATGGTGCAGAATTCGGTCCAGTTTGGGGGTACTGCTACAGACGATCCTAATGAGCATCTTTTGAGTTTCATTGAAATTTGTGATACATTCAGATACAACGGGGTGACGGAGGATGCCATTCGACTAAGACTGTTTCCATTTTCATTAAGGGATAGAGCAAGAAGTTGGCTTCATTCTTTGCCTGCAGGATCAATCACTACATGGGAGGACTTAGCACAAAAGTTTCTAGCCAAGTTTTTCCCAATGGCTAAAACTGCAAAACTGAGGACAGCAATCTCTCAATTCGAGCAACAACAGGGTGAGTCCTTATACGAGGCTTGGGATAGGTACAAGGAGATGCTAAGGAAGTGTCCGCACCATGGGATGCTAGATTGGATGGTGATCAACACATTTTATAATGGATTGGGATGGCAGTCTAGGCAGATGGTAGATGCAGCTGCGGGTGGAGCGCTAGGAGCAAAGAGCTATGACGAGGCTTATAACCTTATTGAGACTATGGCAGCAAATGATTTCCAGAATCCTACAGCCAGAACGCCACAACCCAGAGTTACAGGTTTGTTGGAAGTAGATGTTATTACCCAGTTGTCAGCACAGATGGCGGCTATGGCAAAGAAAATAGATTCGTTGTCGGAAAGCAAAGCCAAGTCAGTTGCCTTCGTATGTGAGATTTGTGTCGGGTCGCACTCAACAGATCAATGTGCTATTAACTCGGAGTCAGTGCAGTATGTGAACACTTACAGGAAAGACCAAGGTCAGTTTCAGAACACATACAACCCCAACAACCGCAATCATCCAAACTTTATTTGGTCAAATAATCAAGGAAATCAGCAACAACAATTTCAGCAGAATCAACAGTTTCCATCTCAGCCGGCGCAGCAACAGTTTACTCCACGACCACTGTAGACACCCAAATTTTGCGTTTCCTTCTACTAACCATGACAGGAGGGCGAAATCGTCAATTGAACAGGCTTGCGGGAGCAAAGGAGCGGGCACAAGGGCAAGCGCCCGACACCGCCGCAATGTTTTGGGCAACCCAAGTTTACGTGACAATAAAGCCGTCCGAGGCAGGCATTTCCGAATGAGGTGGCACGTCTCCAAGAAATTCCCGGACTGCAGAATACGAGCCTGTCAGCGAAGACCGACGTTGCGGCACGAAAATCGAGGCGTGGCACGAAAATTGAGAAAGTCAAGCCCGCCAGCCGCGGATAGATCTGCGGCCAAGTGGGTGCGCCAGCACGGAAACCAGGAAATCAGCACTACCAGCTGAGTGCGATGGGAGGCGTGCCAGCTGGCCAGCCGCAGATCCATCTGCGGCCAGCCGCAGATAGATCTGCGGCTGGCTTTGGCCAGCCTATTTAAACTCAGCTTCGGACAGTATACAGGAGGTTCAGCAGTTTGGCGGAAGAAGAAGGAAATCAGCAGCAGTTTTAGCTCGGAAATAGGGAGAAATAGCACAAATTCTTGCAACAATTGAGAGAAAAAAGAGAGGAAGTTCCTTTGTTGTTAGATTATATCAATACATCTCATATTTCAATCAAACACACAAGTTTCTACACAATTTTGGTATCATTTGCAATGTGAAAATCTCATTATTTTTGCTACTTCTATCATGTCATTTGGCTAAATTTAATTGCAATTTTCAAGAATATTGTTGAACAATCATGGATTAGGGATTATTGGTGAGGGTTCCATTGGAACAAGATTCTTCCTAATAATCCGATGATATCTAATTGATGAAATTTCTAGCTTATTTATGGGTATATATTAGGCGTAGTTTGATTGATTGTATTCTTAGGATGTGTTAGGCAATCTACGTTGTTGTTATTGTAGTATTCATTTTGTGAGTATGTAGTAATCGTGGTTGTGAGCCTAGGAAAGCGACCCCGTGGTTCAAATCCGATGATGGACGTTTTGGTGTATGTAATAGATTCAAGATGCTTGTTTTGTAATATGTAACTGTCGGGCCTTAAAACGACGCTAAGGCGAGAATCGAGTTTAAGGCCCCGTATTAGTGGAATATGTGATTGTTGGCGTTCGGGGATATTTTGATGGCTTACATGCCCATGGATAGCCCCGACGCATGTTTATACTTGATTAGATTTTTGAGGCGCCAAAAGGACTTCAAAAAGATTAAACGATAAAGATCTTTTCTAAAAATCAATCAAAGTAGGATATTAGCATCACGAGGCTAAAAATTTGGGAAACGCTAACGAAAGTCGATTCCTATCCTACGGGAAAAGCTAAAAGAGGTTATTTTCAAATGTCACGAAAAATGGGTTTTACAAAAGAACGAAACGTTTTATTAAACCGTTGTGCATAGGGTGAAAGAGATTCTAGAAGTTGCCCATCATTTGAGTTACGAAAGCAACGTATAGATCTTGATTCCTATTTTGATGAAGGTTTAAAACTCTTGTTTTGCCAAAACGACACCTAATGAAAATTCCATGGCTTTTGACGATTAAAATCAAACCTTTCTTATAAAGAATCAAGTTTTCTCGTATAAATCGAAGGACATTCCGAAGCATTCTCAAATCAAAGCACGATTTTCCCTAAAAAAATCCAAATGATTCTTTCATACAAACTCACCACAACATTCACGTAGGCACACACACACACACGCACACACGCACACGTTTCATGAATTAAAGGATAGGAAAGCATCAAGATTGCGGTAACCGTGTTTCACGGAGGTCGAGGGGTGCCTAACACCTTCCCCTCACTTAAGCAAGCCCCCGAACTCTATGAATCTCGATTCGCAGACCAATTAATTCGGAGTCACATATGAGCCAGCGATTTATAAAAAACGAAAATTCGGATGAGTTGGTACATCCATTTCAAATATACCAACTGGCGACTCTGGTTAATTGGCTCCTCATAAAAAACGATACTTCAAAACCCCGTCGACATTCAAGCCGACCTTTTCCAAAAAATCATCTAATCAAAAGGCTAAAATAGGAAAAGACCAAATATCGCATGAGGCGAGAAACCCGGCGTCGACAGCTGGCGACTCTGCTGGGGACATTAGAGGGCTTAAGCCGCGTTCAAATCTTGATGCCTTCCTATCCTTTAAAATTCATGAATGTGTGTGTGTGCGTGCGATATTTTGACCTGTTGTTGTGTGAATGTGTTTTACCAATGAATGAATGGTTGAATGGATTTGCTTTACTTCAAAGTAATCATATGCATGCGGTGAGAACGATGAATGTGAATGTATGTTGAGAGAGTACCTCCTCCTGAGGCGAACCTGTCGGTTGCTTATTACTGGACTCGAAGGGGCTGCTCCCCGGAGATGGCTCAGGAAACGCACCACCCAAATCCGCTCCAATCGAAAGGACTCAGACGAGTAGATTGCGAAGATTTGGGGACCTTCATGCCGAAAAGCCCGCGAGAGTAACCCTAGGGTAGGTCAGCCTCTGATAAACCTAACGGAAGGGAAGCTTCTTCATGCCTTTTTATCGTCCAGTCAAATAAATAAATGTCATGTAAATGACATACAACTGTCATATCATCAGCATCGTAATAAATATGTCTTGTATCATGTGATTACATCACCTGCACATATAAAGAGAATACTGACATGGTTTTGCAGGAAGGCCATCCATACCACGTACCAAGGTTTTCTAAAAACTTCTAAATACTATCCGGTCATCAAACACTGACCTTGTTTTGCAGGATAAGATTAGAGAACCGAAAAAAAAAAATGATGAATAATAATCAGGCATCAGTGTTGACATGCATCTACCAACTTGTAACTGGCACAGTACTAAACTACGGCCCTTGTTTGTTTTGTGAGATTGCCCCTAGGACCCAACTGAGAGGCCGTAAAGTCCATACTCCACCCATCCAAATGGCAGAAGCCGGTAGCCATGAAATTACAGTTCTGCCACTCCAACAATACGGCCGAATGCGAGGGATGCATCCTAGGACTGAGATTAGCCCTGGGAATTACGGTACAGACTTGTCCGGCCTATGAGGATCAGATCGGAAAGATCTCCCATAGTGACGCCCTCCTTGAATGGGCTTGGTATCAAAACATTAAAGAGTTCCTTCGAGACAGCTCCTTTCCCGAAAATGCAGATCCGACCGGGGAAAGAGAATCCAAGGATGGGCAGTGAAATTCTTCCTAAGCTACGGGACTGCTGAGATATCTGGAAAGCCGAAAAGCCCGTAGATTAATGAACGAAGTACATGGCGATGTGTGCGGAGCTATATGAGCAGAACATTTTGGCAAAGAAAATCATGTGAACGGGTTACTACTGGCTAACCACGAAAATCGACTGCGATGCTCATGTCAAGAAATGCCATCAATGCCAGATTCATGCCAATGCGATCCATGCACCCCCCTAATGAGCTCCATTGCTTGACCTCACCGTGGCCAGTTGGACCATGCAGCAGTTGATATCCAGGAAGGGGTAAAACCAGGAATATGACAGTGAATCCCGGCCAGTAGAAGAACAATGGGTTTTAAAATTCTGAGTTTTATTTCAAATCCCTGCACGCTCATGTCACTTTGTCATGTTATCCAAAAAGAAGATCATGTGTTGAAATGTTTTATATAATATGACAAGCATTTCTGTTTTATTTCAGGTACCCCGATTTGAGGCATCCTAGACTGGCAATCGATAGGCCAAATTTGAAGGTGGATCACGATTCTGGTATAGAGCTAGATTTCGATCTGATGGGGATTGAGCAGGGCGAGGCAGATATCGACAATACGCCTGGCGAGATCAAGGGATGGGTCAAAGGTAAACCCAAACCCAACTTAGACCAAACCATCGCCATCAAACATCAGAGCCCCTAACGATCACAAAGAACCCGGAGTAGGGGCATTTTCGACCAAAAAAAAAAAATGAAAAAAAAAAAAAAAAAAAAAAAAAAAAAACCCCAAATCTTTCAACAAGTCAAAGGACCGGATCTTTTGTCAGCCCAGCGAGATACCGATGCGACCAGTACAAGGGAGATCACAAGAAAAACAACTTAACACTGGGGCATTTGCCAACTACCTAGGAAATGATGACGTGCAAGTTGGCACCCATGCAACAATCCCATCAACATGCACCATCATCATCAAATGCTAACTCATGTCAATTCAATCTTCAACGGTACGATCATCTGGCATTTGTCAAGCATAGTTTTCCCGGGATACGATGATCCGCGTGAAAGGGGATTTCATTTGGCTTGATAGGAATCGGATTAATTCTGACAAGCAACCGTGGAGCACGATCGTGAGTATGATTAGACGAAGAAGGCTATTCAACCTTTTGATCGGGTACAAAGCCTTAATTCAAAGCAACGTTTGCGACAGAATCGACCTCATATGACAGCCTTCACTTTGCATTTGCACAAACTTTCAGTTGTGGGGTATAAAACTATGACGATGTTGATGGCCATTAATACGTAGTCAGACAGTCAATAATGATCAATATCAAGAAGTCAGACGATAAATGATTATCAAGCTAATGTCTCGAATCGTGGCCTGGGTTATTCGAGTAATTAAGCCCGAGGGGTGTCTCTACACCTAGTGCCCTAAAGCCATCTGGTTTGGGAGTCGCTGGCCCAACACTCGTTACATGGGTAACTCAGAGCCTAAGAAAACGAGCATTACAGTAGAGGAGGCCCGAGCAGATTCGAATCGTGGCATGGGCTACTCGAGTAATTAAGCCTAAGGGGTGTCTCTGCATCTGGTGCCCTAAAGCCGTCTGGTTTGGGAGTCACCGGCCTAACACTCGCTACATGGGTAACTCAAGCCTAAGAAAACGAATCTTGCGCAAGGTCAAGCAAAGAATGAATGGGGCAGACCACCACCTTGTCTCGAACCGTGGCCTTTGTTACTCGAGTGAATAAACCCGAAGGGGTGTCTGTACACCTAGTGCCCCAAAATCGTCTGGTTCGGGAGTCATTGGTCCAAAACTCGTTAAATGGGTAACTTTGAAAAGCCTAAGAAAGCGAGACAAGTGAAGTGGACTAATAAAGAGAAAAGATAATGCGAAAAGCTCTCGGCCTTAAACAAAAAGTCAGGGAAGAGAAACCCCTACTGAGTGCTGCATCGCACAGTGCATTTGTCATATGACGTCAATCCTGCTAAGGACGTTGTCGAGAATGGAGACAAAATACTTGTGACGAGGGAAGGTAGTTCTTTTGAATTCGACCTTACTCACGAACAATGACCATGAATGCTTGAAGGTGTTCTTACGATTTCATAACTCGTCAAATGGAAATTCATCAACTCGCGAAGGATCGAAAAATAACAATAATAATAAAAAAAAAAAAAGAAAAAAGCTTCCAATACTAGTACATTCACGGGTCACAACTTGCTAGATTGTGCGATCAATAGATATTCAATTTCATGTGCTTTAACTGCATTTTTGTCGAGATTATAATATCTTTGTGTTGAACTAACACTAACGGCCCGAGCCTTCAAGTTTTGGCAATTGTTAGTCATCTGACATGCAGGATCTTGCAGAGCTGTGGATAACTCAGCACGGTCAACATCGCGAGTTTTCGATAGAAATTCTTGGTAGCGACACGCGCCAAGGCAGGGGCAGTTAAGAATCGTGAAATGGAAGGAAGCTGAGGCTGCACAGAGCTTTTCATCATTGGGCCTCTCCCCAATCCTGTCTATCACTGCCTCAACATCCAAGTGATCCACGTGCATGAGCATATACAAGGAGGATATAATGCGGGACAACAGCATATCGACCAGCAGAAATGATCAAAAGGCCAAGGAGCCCAACATAGCTGCCGGTCATCACAGAGAGCGAAAACAGACTGCCTCAACTTGATGAAATGAAGACGACCAAGAACAGGCTGAGTACAAAACCAATGTTGAAGTCTAGAAACTACACTTCACGACGAGGCGTGATCCAATCAAATGTTGGCAAGCAACGACGACCTTCGAATCATATCATTTGACTGAAACAGGGGTCATTTCTATCTAAACATATGTTGTGCACATGCATCTGTCCATAACATATCTGCCAGATCATGCATAACATCTTTTTCATGCATGCAGGTACGATCAAAATGAAAATCTTCAGGAAAGTACAAGCGCGTCGCTTTCAACCTCACAAATGATCAGAGTGATGGCTTTTGCGGCATGATACGTGGACGATGTTGGTGGGAGATCCAGGACATGAAGCCGATCACACATCCCATCCAAAAAAAAAAAAAAAAAAAATCACTCAAAACCAATCAACAAACCCTGGGAAGGGCTGAGATCCACGCGAACCACAACAAAGATGGTGAGCACCCCTGGGAAGGGCTGATATCCACAAAAAGAAGAAAAAGACAAAAAACAACAAACCCTGGGAAGGGCTGAGATCCACGCGAACCACGACAAGATGGTGAGCACCCATGGGAAGGGCTGATATCCACAAAAAGAAAAAGACAAAAAACAACAAACCCTGGGAAGGGCTGAGATCCACGCGAACCACGACAAGATGGTGAGCACCCCTGGGAAGGGCTGATATCCACAAAAAGAAAAAAGACAAAAACAACAAACCCTGGGAAGGGCTGAGATCCACGCGAACCACAACAAGATGGTGAGCACCCCTGGGAAGGGCTGATATCCACAAAAAAGGAAAAAAGACAAAAAACAACAAACCCTGGGAAGGGCTGAGATCCACGCGAACCACGACAAGATGGTGAGCACCCCTGGGAAGGGCTGATATCCACAAAAAGAAAAAAGACAAAAACAACAAACCCTGGGAAGGGCTGAGATCCACGCGAGCCACAACAAGATGGTGAGCACCCCTGGGAAGGGCTGATATCCACAAAAAAAGAAAAAAGACAAAAAACAACAAACCCTGGGAAGGGCTGAGATCCACGCGAACCACGACAAGATGGTGAGCACCCCTGGGAAGGGCTGATATCCACGAAAAAAGAAAAAAGACAAAAAACAACAAACCCTGGGAAGGGCTGAGATCCACGCGAACCACGACAAGATGGTGAGCACCCCTTGGAAGGGCTGATATCCACAAAAAGAAAAAAGACAAAAACAACAAACCCTGGGAAGGGCTGAGATCCACGCGAACCACAACAAGATGGTGAGCACCCCTGGGAAGGGCTGATATCCACAAAAAAAGAAAAAAGACAAAAAACAACAAACCCTGGGAAGGGCTGAGATCCACGCGAACCACGACAAGATGGTGAGCACCCCTGGGAAGGGCTGATATCCACAAAAAAAAGAAAAAAGACAAAAAACAACAAAACCTGGGAAGGGCTGAGATCCACGCGAACCACGACAAGATGGTGAGCACCCCTGGGAAGGGCTGATATCCACAAAAAGAAAAAAGACAAAAAACAACAAACCTTGGGAAGGGCTGAGATCCACGCGAACCACAACAAAGATGGTGAGCACCCCTGGGAAGGGCTGATATCCACAAAAGAAAAAAGACAAAAAACAACAAACCCTGGGAAGGGCTGAGATCCAAGATAACCAACCGGCGACGATAACCGGGGGTTACGAGATGGGTGACCGGCGACGATACCCGGCCCCGACATGACGATCGACCGGCGACGATAACCGGCGATCACGAGATGGATGTCCGGCGACGATAACCGGCTCCGACAGATAACCGACCGGCGACGATAACCGGGGGTTACGAGATGGGTGACCGGCGACGATACCTGGCCCTGACATGACGATCGACCGGCGACGATAACCGGCGATCACGAGATGGATGTCCGGCGACGATAACCGGCTCCGACAAGATAACCGACCGGCGACGATAACCGGGGGTTACGAGATGGGCGACCGGCGACGATACCCGGCCCCGACGAGATAATCGACCGGCGACGATAACCGGCGATTACGAGATGGATGTCCGGCGACGAAAACCGGCTCCGACAAGATAACCAACCGGCGACGATAACCGGGGGTTACGAGATGGGTGACCGGCGACGATACCCGGCCCCGACGAGACAATTGACCGGCGACGATAACCGGCGATTACGAGATGGATGTCCGGCGACGAAAACCGGCTCCGACAAGCGGTGACACCTGTAGAATCGTATCAAAAGACTGTACAGGGGTCATTTTTCATTTTAAATGTTGTGTCACATGCATTGAATAAGTGATAATTCTGTACGTGATCCATGCAGGTTAGGTGTCAAGGTCCTAGCCTATCAGAGTCAAAAGCAATGGTTGCCAAGAACGATGTGCGAGGACGAATTCCAAGGATGCCCTTCAAAGCTAGTCAGGAGAATAACTTCCTTTGATGACAATGGGATGGAATAAGGTGATTACGAGAGGGGTGACCGGATATGAGACCCGACATTCACAGGACAATCGACTGGATACGAGACCCGGCGATTACGAGACGAGCGACAGGTTAGGGATTGATGCATTGACACCTTTACAAATGTGTTGCATGCCTTACATCTTGCGTTACATCATAAGTTGTATGTGTTGCACTGTCATTCTTATGCACTGTCATTCATGCATCGTGTGTCTACTTCTTTATCCTGTTCATTTCATTTATCATTTCATAAACATGATAAAGAGGGGCAGCTGTAGACACCCAAATTTTGCGTTTCCTTCTACTAACCATGACAGGAGGGCGAAATCGTCAATTGAACCGGCTTGCGGGAGCAAAGGAGCGGGCACAAGGGCAAGCGCCCGGCACCGCCGCAATGTTTTGGGCAACCCAAGTTTACGTGACAATAAAGCCGTCCGAGGCAGGCATTTCCGAATGAGGTGGCACGTCTCCCGGAAATTCCCGGACTGCAGAATACGAGCCTGTCAGCGAAGACCGACGTTGCGGCACGAAAATCGAGGCGTGGCACGAAAATCGAGAAAGTCAAGCCCGCCAGCCGCGGATAGATCTGCGGCCAAGTGGGTGCGCCAGCACGGAAACCAGGAAATCAGCACTACCAGCTGAGTGCGATGGGAGGCGTGCCAGCTGGCCAGCCTATTTAAACTCAGCTTCGGACAGTATACAGGAGGTTCAGCAGTTTGGCGGAAGAAGAAGGAAATCAGCAGCAGTTTTAGCTCGGAAATAGGGAGAAATAGCACAAATTCTTGCAACAATTGAGAGAAAAAAGAGAGGAAGTTCCTTTGTTGTTAGATTATATCAATACATCTCATATTTCAATCAAACACACAAGTTTCTACACAATTTTGGTATCATTTGCAATGTGAAAATCTCATTATTTTTGCAACTTCTATCATGTCATTTGGCTAAATTTAATTGCAATTTTCAAGAATATTGTTGAACAATCATGGATTAGGGATTATTGGTGAGGGTTCCATTGGAACAAGATTCTTCCTAATAATCCGATGATATCTAATTGATGAAATTTCTAGCTTATTTATGGGTATATATTAGGCGTAGTTTGATTGATTGTATTCTTAGGATGTGTTAGGCAATCTACGTTGTTGTTATTGTAGTATTCATTTTGTGAGTATGTAGTAATCGTGGTTGTGAGCCTAGGAAAGCGACCCCATGGTTCAAATCCGATGATGGACGTTTTGGTGTATGTAATAGATTCAAGATGCTTGTTTTGTAATATGTAACTGTCGGGCCTTAAAACGACGCTAAGGCGAGAATCGAGTTTAAGGCCCCGTATTAGTGGAATATGTGATTGTTGGCGTTCGGGGATATTTTGATGGCTTACATGCCCATGGATAGCCCCGACGCATGTTTATACTTGATTAGATTTTTGAGGCGCCAAAAGGACTTCAAAAAGATTAAACGATAAAGATCTTTTCTAAAAATCAATCAAAGTAGGATATTAGCATCACGAGGCTAAAAATTTGGGAAACGCTAACGAAAGTCGATTCCTATCCTACGGGAAAAGCTAAAAGAGGTTATTTTCAAATGTCACGAAAAATGGGTTTTACAAAAGAACGAAACGTTTTATTAAACCGTTGTGCATAGGGTGAAAGAGATTCTAGAAGTTGCCCATCATTTGAGTTACGAAAGCAACGTATAGATCTTGATTCCTATTTTGATGAAGGTTTAAAACTCTTGTTTTGCCAAAACGACACCTAATGAAAATTCCATGGCTTTTGACGATTAAAATCAAACCTTTCTTATAAAGAATCAAGTTTTCTCGTATAAATCGAAGGACATTCCGAAGCATTCTCAAATCAAAGCACGATTTTCCCTAAAAAAATCCAAATGATTCTTTCATACAAACTCACCACAACATTCACGTAGGCACACACACACACGCACACACGCACACGTTTCATGAATTAAAGGATAGGAAAGCATCAAGATTGCGGTAACCGTGTTTCACGGAGGTCGAGGGGTGCCTAACACCTTCCCCTCACTTAAGCAAGCCCCCGAACTCTATGAATCTCGATTCGCAGACCAATTAATTCGGAGTCACATATGAGCCAGCGATTTATAAAAAACGAAAATTCGGATGAGTTGGTACATCCATTTCAAATATACCAACTGGCGACTCTGGTTAATTGGCTCCTCATAAAAAACGATACTTCAAAACCCCGTCGACATTCAAGCCGACCTTTTCCAAAAAATCATCTAATCAAAAGGCTAAAATAGGAAAAGACCAAATATCGCATGAGGCGAGAAACCCGGCGTCGACAACCACCTTTTCCACCGGGATATTCTCAACAACAACATCCTACTCCATATGCACCTCAGCAAGAAAAGAAATCAGAAATGGAGGAGATGATGTTAAAGTACATGGCAAATACAAAGGTGATGATCAAAATCCAGGCAGTGGCTATTAAAAATCTGGAAACTCAGATGGGGCAAATGGCGACTATGCTTAACAGCAGGCCCCAGGGTTCATTGCTAAGTAACACAGAGGCAAATCCACGGAGAGAGGGTAAGGAACAGTGTCAGGCCATTACACTCAGATCGGGAAAGCAATATTCAGGAAATGCACCAGACACAACAGCACTGAGTATACAAGGGGATGACATGGGGATAGAAACTGAGACAGAAATTGAAGTTGAACAGAAAGAGATGAAGGAAGAGTCCGAGTCGCAACAAGTAGAGAAGGAGAAAGCGAGTTCAGATAAGAAGCCCGTGACTACAGTACCACAAGTTCACCCTCAAGTTCCGTATCCGCAGAGATTGAACAAGCAGAGGGACGATAAACAGTTCAGAAAGTTTTTGGAGGTTTTTAAGAAATTGCAGATCAACATACCCTTCGCGAAGGCATTGGAACAAATGCCAAGTTATGCAAAGTTCATGAAGGGTATATTGTCAAGGAAGAGAAGGTTAGACGAATTTGAGACAGTGGCCTTGACAGAGGAATGCAGTGCAGTGCTTCAACGTAAATTACCTCCAAAGCTGAAAGATCCGAGCAGTTTCACAATCCCATGCACGATCGGAAAGATGAGCTTTGATAAATGTTTGTGTGATCTCGGGGCAAGTATCAACCTGATGCCTTTGTCTGTATTCAGTCAGTTGGGATTGCCGGAACCAAGACCAACAAATATTTCTCTGCAGTTAACTGATAGATCTATCACATATCCACGGGGGGTAGTGGAGGACGTACTGGTGAAAGTGGACAAATTTATCTTTCCGGCGGACTTCATCATTCTGGATTATGAGGAAGACAAAAATATACCAATCATACTAGGGAGACCATTCCTAGCCACGGGGAGGACTTTGATAGACGTGCAGAATGGGGAGCTTACAATACGTGTACATGATCAGGAGGTGACGTTTAACGTTTTCAAAGCAATGAAGCTCCCAACCGATGAAGAAGAATGCTTCAGAGTAGATTTGGTGGATAGTATAGTGCATGATGAAGTTGAAAGTTTGTTGGGCTATGAACCACTGCAGAGAGTGATTGCTGAAAATTCAGATTTGGAGGATGAAGAATGTGCTGAACTTGTGCAATATTTGGATACCACCCCCAAATTCGGAAAATTCAGAACACCTATCGAGCCATTTACGAAAGTAGGAGAGACATCGGTAAAGTTGAAACCATCTCTGGAGACACCTCCCGAACTTGAACTTAACTTAAACACTTCCAGAACATCTCAGGTACGCATTTTTAAATAAAGATTCAAAGCTACCTGTGATTACTTGTTCTGCACTAACATCTTTTCAGGAGGCAAAACTGCTACGAGTGCTTAGAGAGTTTAAATCAGCTATTGGATGGACCATAGCCGATATCAAGGGGATAAGCCCTTCTTTTTGCATGCATAAGATCCTGCTGGAAGATGGTAGCAAGCCGACAGTTGAACAGCAAAGAAGGCTCAATCCTATAATGAAAGAAGTGGTTAAGAAAGAGATTTTGAAATGGCTGGATGCGGGAATAATCTACCCAATTTCGGACAGTTCATGGGTGAGCCCTATGCAGTGCGTACCAAAGAAGGGTGGAATGACCGTTGTCACCAATGAGAATAACGAGCTGATCCCAACGCGAACCGTAACAGGGTGGAGAATTTGCATGGACTACCGCAAGCTTAACAAAGCTACAAGGAAGGACCATTTTCCACTTCCGTTTATCGATCAGATGTTGGACAGACTGGCGGGTCATGAGTATTATTGCCTTCTGGATGGGTATTCAGGCTACAATCAGATTATGATAGCTCCAGAAGACTAGGAAAAGACTACTTTTACATGTCCATACGGCACTTTTACCTTCAGAAGGATGTCTTTCGGGTTGTGCAATGCTCCAACCACCTTTCAGAGATGTATGACAGCAATTTTTCCAGACATGGTCGAACAGAATGTTGAGGTATTCATGGACGATTTCTCGGTATTTGGTGATTCTTTTGATATATGCCTTGAGAATTTGATAATGGTCTTGAAACGATGTGTTGAAACGAATCTAGTTTTGAATTGGGAAAGTGCCATTTTATGGTACAAGAAGGAGTTATATTGGGACACAAAGTTTCGAAGAAAGGAATTGAGGTGGACAGGGCAAAACTGGAAACTATTGAGAACCTACCTCCGCCTACTTCAGTAAAAGGTGTCCGTAGTTTTCTTGGACACGCAGGCTTCTACCGCAGATTCATCAAGGACTTCTCCAAGATAACTAAACCATTGTGCAGTTTATTGGAGAAGGATGCACAGTTTAATTTTGATGAGGCGTGCATGAGGGCATTTAAGCACTTAAAGAGTAAATTAACGTCAGCACCAGTTATCACAACACCAGATTGGGAATTGCCGTTTGAGCTAATGTGTGATGCCAGTGATTACGCAGTAGGAGCTGTTTTGGGGCAAAGGAAGGAGAAGATGTTTCATGTGATATACTATGCCAGCAAGACCCTTACGGATGCACAGTTAAATTATACCACTACAGACAAAGAGTTATTGGCAGTGGTGTATGCCTTTGATAAATTCCGGTCATATTTGATAGGCACAAAAGTAATAGTGTATACGGATCACTCAGCAATTCGACACTTAGTGGCGAAGAAGGATGCAAAGCCCAGGTTGATCAGGTGGATATTGCTTTTGCAAGAATTTGATTTGGAGATTAAGGACAGGAAGGGTACTGAAAACCAAGTGGCAAACCACTTATCTCGACTAGAGCAGCCAGAAAGGGAGGTAGACGACAAAGTTGAAATTAATGAATCCTTTCCGGATGAGCAGTTATTTGTGGTGCAAGGGGAAGTGCCATGGTTTGCGGATTACGCGAATTACTTGGTGAGTAAGATGATACCTTCTGACTTGGTGGGGCATCAAAAGAAAAAGTTCTTGTATGATGTTAAATGGTATATATGGGATGAGCCGTATTTGTTTAAACAGTGTGCGGATCAAATGATAAGAAGGTATATCCCATATAGTGAGACCGAAGGGATTTTACAGGATTACCATTCTTCTGTATATGGAGGACATTATGGAGGAGAGAGAACAGCGGCTAGAGTACTTCAAGCAGGATTCTACTGGCCGATAATCTTTAAAGATGCTTACAGTTTTGTTCAGCGGTGTGATAGATGTCAGAGAGTTGGTAATATTTCAAAGAGGAATGAAATGCCTTTGAATACAATCCTTGAAGTGGAAGTTTTCGACGTTTAGGGGATTGATTTCATGGGCCCTTTCGTGTCTTCGTGCGGTAATCTCTACATCTTATTAGCAGTTGACTATGTGTCTAAATGGGTAGAAGTGGCAGCACTCCCGACAAATGATGCCAAGGTAGTCCTAAAGTTTTTGCATCGCAGTATTTTCACTAGATTTGGGACTCCTAGGGCCATTATTAGCGATGAAGGTAGTCACTTCTGCAACAGGTAGTTCACAGCGTTGCTGGCTAAGTATGGGGTAAATCATCGTATTGCTACAGCTTATCATCCCAGACGAACGGCCAAGCGGAAGTATCCAATCGAGAAGTAAAAAGAATCCTCAAAAAAATTGTGAATCCGACGAGAAAGGATTGGTCCTTAAAGCTAGATGACGTTGTGTGAGCATATAGGACTGCGTACAAAACTCCGTTGGGTATGTCACCATTTCAGCTGGTTTATGGAAAAGCTTGTCATCTTCCGATGGAGCTAGAACACAAGGCATATTGGGCAATTCGGAAGTTGAACTTTGATTCGACAGCTGCAGGGGAGAAGCGTTTACTCCAAATCAATGAGTTGGACGAATTTCGACTACGGGCGTATGAAAACTCGAAGCTGTATAAGGAGAAGGTGAAGAAATGGCATGATCGTAAGATCATTGAAAGAACATTTGAACCGGGACAAAGAGTTCTACTTTTCAACTCCAGACTTAAACTTTTTCCCGGGAAGCTGAAATCAAGATGGTCAGGACCATTCATAGTGAAGACGGTCTTTCCGCATGGTGCGATTGAAGTATACGATAAATTCCCGGACCAGTCGTTCAAAGTGAATGGACAGAGGTTGAAGCATTACTTTGGGGATGAGGTGGACAGACAGAAAGTCACCTTAATCCTTTCTGCGACATGAGAATCAGAGACAGTCAAGCTAATTGACTATAACTTAGCGCTATCTAGGAGGCAACCCAGCATTTTAATTTTCTGTTTTGCTTTAGTTTAGTCATTTAACTTTGCTTTAAAAAAAAGAGAAAAAAAGGGGTTTCTGTAACTAATTTTGGATTTGGGTTGATGTGTGTGCAGGTGGAAACTTGAATTGGACAAAAATTGACTAAGTGTGCCTATAAGCGCTGGTAGCGCTCTACCAAGTATATACATAGCGCCTGAAGCACTAGGGCCATGCCAAGACACTGTAAATCAGCACCATTGGCGCCCCAATCAGTCACAATTCAGCGCCAGCGGTGCTGTAACGACCGAGAATTCTGAAATTTCCTTGTAATTCAAATTTTTGAATATTAATGATTATGTTATATTTTTATTAATATTATATTTGTGTTACGTGTTTAAAGGTTGTGTGACAATCTAGGTTATGTGAATGTATGAAATTTTACGTGTTATAGTTTTGTTTAAGTGAATAATTGATTTCGCTTAGCGTCGCTAAATCACTATTCACGGGGCACGTTTTCCGAGGCACTATTCATGCCATAATATTTTTGTGTCTTTTTCGATGTTAATAAATTTCATAAATACGTGTATGCGTACGAATAATTTTTCCAAGTGTCGGAAATTTTATTTGAGCTGATACGTGATTTTATCCGTATCCGAAATGTATTAAATGAGTGTTCCGAATATTTGGACAAATCCCATAATAATTATTTTTACCCATCCTAATATTTATGGTAATACCCATTTTAATTTTGGGTAGAGTTATTTACCAGTTTTGGTACAAAAGTGGGAGTTTTCGGATATATTTTTGATATTTTCGGGTATCTAATTTGGCTTATTGCTCCAAGTGGGAACCACCAAACCACTTTCAACCAATCAAAATGCTAAGGAGTGAGAGAGTGGGGGGGTGCTGGCGCCACCTTGAGTTCCAAACCCATTTCCTCCCTAAATTCCTCCACTTCTCCAATAATCATTCATTCAACTCTCAATCCATTCCATTCTATTCCAAGTTGCTCAGCTGATAGAGAGAGAGTGTGTGAGAGAGAGAGAGCTGCTGATAGAGAGAAGGAAGAAGGAAGAAGGAGGAAGGAAGAAGAAGAAGAAGTCTAGAGAGAGAGAGGTGGTGCACGGGTGAAGAAGAGAAGGAAGCCAAAGCAAGCAAGAAGGACTCAAAGCAAAGCCTAGCAGTCTTCTTAACCTCTAGAAGAGATTTGTAGAGGTAAACCATCAACCAAAACTGATTTCATTTGATTTTGTGAAGATTTTCGAGTTTTGAAGGTTTTTGGAGCTTTTTAGCTCATGGATGATCTTTGCTGCGATTCTTGTTGTTTTTGTTTGTGTTGGATGTTTGTAAATGTTGTTAAGAGGTTATATAAGACATTAATAACATCAAAGTGGAACAAAAATGCATGAAATCCGTACCTTGGCTTAATGGAGCAAGAACAATGGACAAAACATGGACTTTGGACTGTTGGACGATTTAGAGGACCTTGTAGCTACGATTTCGTGTTTGTTTGATTTGTTTGTTGTTATGATGTTGTACTTCCATGGGTTATGAGTTTAACCCAGTTGGAATGAAGTAAAAAGGGATTAAAACAAAGATTTGGTGATGATTTTTGTAAAGAACACGAAGAACACGAAGAACACGAAGAACACGAAGAACACGAAAATATAGCATGAGTTGATACTTTGGCCTAAGATTTAGCCATGTTAATGTTAATGAATAACTCTAAATTTTTGATATGTTGTAGCCCTATGTCCTAGGAGTCCATAGAGTCCGGAATGGACCAATTTGAACTTGTATAGAAGGAGTTATGAGGTTTGGAGTGAATGAGGGTCAAAATCGCGATGCTAGGCAAACGAGCACCATAACCTGCTGCATACCAAAGCCGGGGCTTTGGTATTAAGCTTAGTTTGGACGCCGGGGCTTTGGGCCTCAGGTGGTAAAAGTCAGTTTTGACCTCCTGTAGTAAAATGACCATAACTTTCTCATACGAACTCGGATTAGGACGATTCAAGATGATCCGGAAAGCTTAGAGATAGACCTACAACATCCATTAATTAGAATTGAAATTTATTACCTGGAACAATTTTGAAATTAACCGTTTTTAGGGCTATTGCGCAAACGGTAGGTGTCGGGCATGCACGTAAGCACATGTAATGCTCCCGACAATGTAAAGTGATGTTCTAAACTTTCATGATGTGGTTTTTATGATTTATAATGATACTTAGCATTAACCAATGAGTATTAGATGAATCGAATGGGCGTGTTAGGTGCACACAATTACGTGTCGCTTGGGCATTCGAATAGGCAAGTTGGGCGTATAGACGTGCAAGCGTCGTAACGCCGTAACTAGTGGGTATAACCTTGTTTAATATTTTGTTTCTTATTTGAATGGGACATTATAGAGTTGTGTAAGCGAATATTTGGTATTCCGTATGTGACTAATTGTATGTGAATATGTACCTAATTGTGTAGGATATTAAGGAGCGTGTGTTGTAATATTGTAGCAGCGCTTCAGGCAAGTTTCCTAACGCTTGTCTAACCCTTGTGTTGGGCAAGTTCCCTAACTTCATTCTTTTTATATATTGAATGCAAGCTTCCTTACCCTAGCTCAAATTAACATTCGGGCAGGTTTCATATTTTATACAGGTGTTGTATATTGTTGCAAGTTTCATGACTCAAATGGAGTTATTACTTTTGAATCATATTAGTGGATTAATTATTGTCAATTACTCCACCTTATTGATATTCGCAGCTTATGCATTTGAATTCATTATTTGTTGTTGGATTGTGAAACGTTTAAGTTCTTCATTCATGAACTGTTTAGGGAAATAGTCTATGCCATTCGTTTCGGCTAGACATGTACAGGTTATTATTTTAAAAGCTATCCAAACCGATTGTCGGTGCGGATTCTTGGACTGAGAGAGCAACCCTTATTAGGGGACTATAATGTGTCGGTTATTCGATGCAGTCAGAGTTAAATGTTATGCATATACATGGTGTACGAGAGGCTGATCCCCTCGAGTACAACTGACGGGGGCCAGGTTTTAAAAGAGTTAGTCAAATGATCGACTCTTTGGCCAAAAGTTCAGGGTCGGTTGGACCACTCAGCAGTAAATAGTCATTATTCATTGTTTAATTTGAACCTTGATTATGTCATTTCAGCTATTTCATCAATGTTCATAAATTGTTGATCTATGCAGCTATTATTCTTATTCATTCATGATATATCTTCATTCTTGCTTTTAAACTTGCTGAGCAAAGTAGTTGCTCACCCTTGCTATATCATGAACCTATTGCAGTTAAGCCGGGGAGTTCCAAAGCGGGCAAAGGCAAAGGAAAGCTTAAGGGATAGTTATATGTACTATCCGATATGTAATCGTGGAATAGTTTTGTATTATTAATTTATTCTACGATGTATTTATTTAAGGTTATAGACCTTGGGACCGTAGTGAACCTTTTTGTAATGAACAACATATGTTTATTTATTCCGCATTAGTTGATTTATGTTGTTTAGAGGCGTATGGATGTATTTTATCGTGAGCACCAAATTCGAGGTATTGGTACCTGAATTTGGGGGTGTCACAGGTTGGTATCAGAGCTTTAGGTTATAAACTTTAGGATTTGCGAAACCTAGGTTATAACCTTAGTATTAAACTCGTATTGAGTACGCTAGGGGATGGATCGAGGAGATTCATTTGATGGTCATGTCTGGAGGTGGATTGTGGAAATCCATCGAGCCGAGTTGTGCATGATAAAATATCATTTCATTTTATCAATGAATATATTTTATTGTAGCACTGACATCTTGCTGTCTATTTGTTTCTGTTTGTGGCTGTAGGATGTCTGAGACGGGAGAGTACAGTCCTGCTGGAGAGGTAGAGTTCACAGACATTCATGTGGACGCAGGGCAGTTAGTGGAGGTGCAGCCGAGTGAGCCAGAGATGATGGACACTAGGGATGAGTCCGAGGCCGAGTATGGTTCTGAGGAGGAGCCAGTTATTGGAGGAGTGCTGAGGCTGGTAAGCGATGAGGGGGATGATGAGGACCCCGAGGAGGACCCGGTGACGGAGGATGAGGAGCCACTTGAGTATGCAGATGGCATGGGCACTACTGCTAGTGACATCATAGAAGAGCTAACAAATAAGAACGAAGAGCTCGAGAATCGAGTATCTCACTTAGAGGAGCAGAACCAGGAGCACCAAGACCGAGAAGAGCAGTACAGGTCATTGGCATATCAGACTTTGGGGGAAAAGACTGAGTTGACCCAGAAGTTGCAGGAAAAGGACCAGAGGATTGCCGAGCTAGAGGCAGAGGTTCACGGTCAGCGTGGGGTTTCTGTTCAGTTTGGTGTGGTGGTTTATGACCTCCTAGAGAGGAATGTGATGCTGGTAGGACAGATAGAGCGGGTAGAGGATCAGCTGGAGACTACTCGTCTGGACCGAGATGAGGCTGAGGAGCAGTTGGCAGCCCGGACTACAGAGATTGATTCCCTCCGTTTAGGCTTAACCACTTCCATCGGCAGACTAAGGGACAGGGTGAGGAGGTACCCCAGGGATGAAGGGAGTAGCAGGCGCGTGATTAGGCGCCGAGTAGTCGACAGGCTGGCTCGACGGGAGCTCAGGGTTGCAATTCGCCGCAGTAGGCGGTGATGTGTTATTTTAGCATTATGTTTGCAGTAGGTCCCACTTTTGTTGTATTAGGGGCTTACTTATGTTGTAAATCCCTATGCTTGCAGCATGTAAGGGATAGTAGTTGAACCCCCAATTTTGTTTCTAATAGAGGGGTGGAAGGTTATTATTCCCCAATTTTGTTCTTTAGGGGATAGTTAATGGTTGGCAGACTATGTCATTTAGCGTTTATGGAAGTATGCCACATGTTGAGTTTGGTTGTATTAAAACAGTGACATATGGTTATAAATGCAGTTGCTTTAGTTAAATCAAATGTGTTTGATAGATGCTTTTACCTTTGATTGATGACTTAAATGACTTATTGCATGAGGCCTAGATCTATTAGTAATAGCCGACGGTTTTTCTTTTAGCAGATCATGGCGCCAAGAGGACGACCGCGTAACCAAAGGGTTGAGGAGTCGGTGAATAACGAAGGGGGTCAGGCAGACCCTATGAGGGCTTTTGTTAACTTATTAGCAGAAGCAATGCAGGGCAGACAAGCCGCTGCAGTTGATCAGCCAGGAAGTCACATGGCAAACTTTAAGGATTTCAAACTGGTAGGACCGCCGGAGTTTTCGCGGGACTACGGATCCGATTGAAGCCCAGACATGGGTAGAAGAAATAGAGAAAGTTTTTGAGGTCGCAAGGGTGGCCGAAGAACAGATGACATCGTTTGCCACTTTCATGATGAAAGGTGAGGCAAATTACTGGTGGAAGGCGAACAAAGGTCGAGCTGGGGAAGGCACGATTGCATGGGCTCGTTTCAAGGAGCTGTTTTTCGAAAATTACTTTCCAGCAAGCATGCAGGCAAGCATGGAGATAAAGTTCTTGGAACTAAAGCAAGGAGGCATGTCAGTTACGGAGTATGCCGCAAAATTTAACGAATTAGCTAGGTTTGCTCCACATCAGGTGGACACTGAGGCTAGGCGAGCAAAGAGATTTGAACAAGGATTGAAACCTTGGGTGTATAGTAAGGTTGCGGTTTTGCAGATCAACACATTTTCTACGTTACTTGAGAAAGCAATCATTGCTGAGGGAGGAAATGAAGCTTTGGCAAGGCACAACCAAGATCAGAAAAAGAAGAAGAGCCATGATGGTCATAAGGAAGGTAGCAGTGGGGGAAGTAACCCAAATAAAAGGAAATGGAACGACAGTCAGATGACAGGAAGCAAATCCGGAGGGGATGCAAAGAAGGGTAATAAATGCGAGAAATGTGGAAGGAATCACTTTGGAGAATGCATGAAAGGAAAAGGAGTTTGTTTCAACTGTGGTCAACCGGGGCACCTTTCCCCACAATGCCCAAAGGCGAAGGCAGGAAGTTGTTTTTCTTGTGGCGCTTCAGATCATCAGAAGAAGGATTGCCCAAAGAGGAAGAGTGATGCAGGTAGTGCTAACCAAGGGAACAACAGTAAGCTGACTATCGGAGGACCAACACAGCAGAACAGACCAGTAGCACGCACCTTCAACATGACAGTGCAGGATGCGATGGAATCAAAGGATGTGGTGTCAGGTATTATTTCGATCAATAATATTAATGCATATGTATTATTTGATTCGGGAGCTACCTGTTCATTTGTGTCGGATGAATTTGCTAAACGGCTAAACTTACCTCGTGAGAAATTAGAGAATCCAATGAATGTGGAAGTAGCTAATAAAGAAGTTATTCCTGTGGAATATATTCATAGAAATTGTTGTGCTGGGATAAACGGGTATAAACTGAGCGTAGATTTGATTCCGATACGACTAGGAGAATTTGATGTAATTCTTGGGATGGATTGGTTGTCTAGTCACGGGGCTATGATTGATTGTCAGAAGAAAAGTATACACCTAAAAACTCCGAATAAGTCGAAGGTCGTATTTTACGGTAGTAAATCGCCGAGACAATCTTGTTGTCTGACGATGATGCAAGCGAAGAAATTACTACGGAAAGGTTGTATAGGTTATTTGGCTCACGTGGTTGATACCCGAAGAGTAGAGGGTGAACTAGGTCAGATACCTATAGTAAGGGAATTCCCAGATGTTTTCCCAGATGAGATACCGGGGTTGCCGCCGGATAGAGAAGTGGAATTTGTGATCGACTTAGTACCGGGAACCGCACCGATCTCAAAGGCACCGTATAGGATGGCACCGGTAGAGATGAAAGAACTGATGGTTCAACTGCAGGAGCTGCTAGATAAAGGATATATTCGTCCGAGTGTATCTCCGTGGGGAGCGCCAGTACTGTTCGTAAAGAAGAAAGATGGATCGCTTAGGCTTTGCATTGACTATCGGGAGTTGAATAAGGTCACGATTAAGAACAAGTATCCATTGCCCAGGATTGATGATTTGTGTTCGATCAATTGAAGGGAGCGAAATACTTCTCGAAGATTGACCTGAGGACGGGATACCACCAACTGAAGGTGAGGCAGGAGGATATTCCAAAGACAGCATTCAGAACTCGATATGGACACTTTGAGTTTTTGGTGATGTCGTTTGGGCTGACGAACGCGCCAGCAGCATTTATGGACATGATGAATAGAGTATTCAAGCAATACCTAGATAAATTTGTTGTCGTTTTCATAGATGACATTTTAGTCTACTCGAAGACGGAGGAGGAACACGTCGAGCATTTGAGGATCGCCCTAAAAACGCTGAGGAGGGAGAAGTTGTATGCAAAGTTTTCCAAGTGTGAATTTTGGCTACAGAGAGTGCAGTTTTTGGGGCATGTAATTGACAAGGATGGTGTGTCAGTGGATCCTGCCAAGGTAGAAGCAGTAATAAACTGGGAGCAGCCAAGGACGCCGACAGAAGTTCGAAGTTTCTTGGGATTAGCGGGTTACTATCGGAGGTTTATTTCAGAATTTTTCAAAGATAGCGACACCGTTGACAAATTTGACAAGGAAGACTGTGAAGTTTGCATGGACGGACAAGTGCGAAGAGTGTTTCTTGGAGTTGAAGAAGAAACTTAGTGAAGCACCTGTGTTATCACTGCCAGATAATACAGGGGGATTTGTGGTTTATAGTGATGCGTCACACAAAGGCCTTGGGTGCGTACTGATGCAGCATGGGAAGGTCATTGCATACGCGTCACGGCAGCTGAAGGATTATGAGAAGGGATATCCGACTCATGACCTGGAACTAGCAGCAGTGGTGTTTGCTCTAAAGATTTGGAGGCACTATCTGTATGGGGAGAAGTGTGAAATATACACAGACCACAAAAGTTTGAAGTATATTTTCACTCAAAAGGAACTAAACATGAGGCAGAGGCGATGGTTGGAGTTGATCAAGGACTACGATTGTGAGATCCTATACCATCCCGGTAAGGCCAATGTAGTAGCCGATGCTCTAAGTAGGAAGGGCAGAGATAAGTTGATGATGTTGACAGCTCAAGAGGAACTGATCAAGGATATGGAAAGACTGGAGTTGGAAGTCAAGTATCAGACAAATGCAGACGAGAAACTGTTCGCAGTAGAGGCGAGTTCGACTTTATTAGACAAGATAAAAGAGGCTCAAGAAAAGGATGATGATTGTGTCTCCATAAAGAAGCGAATCTCAGAAGAAGAGGAATTAAAGTACAAGTCTGATAGCATGGGATTGCTAAGATTTGAGGGGAGGATCTGGATACCGATGGTTTCGGAGTTGAGAGAAGAGATTCTGCAAGAAGCTCATTCTACAAAGTATTCGATACACCCTGGTAGTACCAAGATGTATCAGGATTTGCACCAACACTTCTGGTGGCCGAACATGAAGAGGGAGGTCGCAGAATGTGTTGGGCGATGTTTGACATGTCAAAGGGTAAAAGCAGAACATCAGAAACCAGGTGGACTGCTACAACCACTGGAGATTCCGAAGTGGAAGTGGGAGCATATCACGATGGATTTTGTGACGGGGCTTCCACCAACTCAGAAAGGTTACGACGCGATTTGGGTGATCGTGGACCGTTTAACTAAATCTGCACATGTGAAAGAGATTGTGTCGCGACATGGGGTGCCGGTATCTATTGTATCTGACAGAGATCCGCGCTTCACGTCGAATTTTTGGAAGAGCTTACAAGAAAGATTGGGAACTCAGTTGAGGTTGAGTACGGCATATCATCCTGAGACGGATGGGCAAAGCGAACGAACGATTCAGACGCTTGAGGACATGCTTAGGGCATGTGTGATGGATTTTAAAGGCAGCTGGGACGATCATCTACCACTGGTGGAGTTTGCCTACAATAACAGTTATCATGCGAGCATTGGCATGCCGCCATATGAAGCATTATACGGAAGAAAGTGTCGAACACCTCTGTGTTGGAACGAAGTCGGTGAACGGAGACTGTTGGGACCTGAAATGGTGCAGCAGACCGTGGATGTCGTCAAAGTGATAAGAGCTCGATTGGTAGCGGCTCAGGACCGACAGAAGAAATACGCCGATTTGCATCGACAGAAGCGAGACTTTGAAGTTGGGAGCTTTGTATTTTTGAAAGTATCTCCCTGGAAGGGGAAGATCAGATTTGGAAAGAAGGGAAAATTGAGTCCCAGGTTCGTAGGACCCTTTGAAGTTTTAAAGAGGGTAGGTGAAGTGGCGTACGAGGTAGCTCTACCTCCTGAACTTGAGCATATTCATAATGTGTTCCACGTTTCGGTGTTGCGGCCATATAAACCCGACTACAAGCATGTGATATCCTATGAACCAATTCAAGTTGAGAAAGACTTGTCATATGAAGAGATTCCTGTCCAGATATTAGATAGGAAAGAGCAGACGTTAAGAAATAAAGTCATCCATTCGGTCAAAGTACTTTGGAGGAACCACGCAGCTGAGGAAGCTACGTGGGAGCTAGAAGAGAAGATGAGGAAGAATTATCCGCATCTTTTTGAGTGAACCCGTTAAGTTTTCCGTACCTAGACTGTAATTCTGGGGACAGAATTCTTATAAGGGGGGGAGGATGTAACGACCGAGAATTCTGAAATTTCCTTGTAATTCAAATTTTTGAATATTAATGATTATGTTATATTTTTATTAATATTATATTTGTGTTACGTGTTTAAAGGTTGTGTGACAATCTAGGTTATGTGAATGTATGAAATTTTACGTGTTATAGTTTTGTTTAAGTGAATAATTGATTTCGCTTAGCGTCGCTAAATCACTATTCACGGGGCACGTTTCCCGAGGCACTATTCACGCCATAATATTTTTGTGTCTTTTTCGATGTTAATAAATTTCATAAATACGTGTATGCGTACGAATAATTTTTCCAAGTGTCGGAAATTTTATTTGAGCTGATACGTGATTTTATCCGTATCCGAAATGTATTAAATGAGTGTTCCGAATATTTGGACAAATCCCATAATAATTATTTTTACCCCATCCTAATATTTATGGTAATACCCATTTTAATTTTGGGTAGAGTTATTTACCAGTTTTGGTACAAAAGTGGGAGTTTTCGGATATATTTTTGATATTTTCGGGTATCTAATTTGGCTTATTGCTCCAAGTGGGAACCACCAAACCACTTTCAACCAATCAAAATGCTAAGGAGTGAGAGAGTGGGGGGGTGCTGGCGCCACCTTGAGTTCCAAACCCATTTCCTCCCTAAATTCCTCCACTTCTCCAATAATCATTCATTCAACTCTCAATCCATTCCATTCTATTCCAAGTTGCTCAGCTGATAGAGAGAGAGTGTGTGAGAGAGAGAGAGCTGCTGATAGAGAGAAGGAAGAAGGAAGAAGGAGGAAGGAAGAAGAAGAAGAAGTCTAGAGAGAGAGAGGTAGTGCACGGGTGAAGAAGAGAAGGAAGCCAAAGCAAGCAAGAAGGACTCAAAGCAAAGCCTAGCAGTCTTCTTAACCTCTAGAAGAGATTTGTAGAGGTAAACCATCAACCAAAACTGATTTCATTTGATTTTGTGAAGATTTTCGAGTTTTGAAGGTTTTTGGAGCTTTTTAGCTCATGGATGATCTTTGCTGCGATTCTTGTTGTTTTTGTTTGTGTTGGATGTTTGTAAATGTTGTTAAGAGGTTATATAAGACATTAATAACATCAAAGTGGAACAAAAATGCAAGAAATCCGTACCTTGGCTTAATGGAGCAAGAACATTGGACAAAACATGGACTTTGGACTGTTGGACGATTTAGAGGACCTTGTAGCTACGATTTCGTGTTTGTTTGATTTGTTTGTTGTTATGATGTTGTACTTCCATGGGTTATGAGTTTAACCCAGTTGGAATGAAGTAAAAAGGGATTAAAACAAAGATTTGGTGATGATTTTTGTAAAGAACACGAAGAACACGAAGAACACGAAAATATAGCATGAGTTGATACTTTGGCCTAAGATTTAGCCATGTTAATGTTAATGAATAACTCTAAATTTTTGATATGTTGTAGCCCTATGTCCTAGGAGTCCATAGAGTCCGGAATGGACCAATTTGAACTTGTATAGAAGGAGTTATGAGGTTTGGAGTGAATGAGGGTCAAAATCGCGATGCTAGGCAAACGAGCACCATAACCTGCTGCATACCAAAGCCGGGGCTTTGGTATTAAGCTTAGTTTGGACGCCGGGGCTTTGGGCCTCAGGTGGTAAAAGTCAGTTTTGACCTCCTGTAGTAAAATGACCATAACTTTCTCATACGAACTCGGATTAGGACGATTCAAGATGATCCGGAAAGCTTAGAGATAGACCTACAACATCCATTAATTAGAATTGAAATTTATTACCTGGAACAATTTTGAAATTAACCGTTTTTAGGGCTATTGCGCAAACGGTAGGTGTCGGGCATGCACGTAAGCACATGTAATGCTCCCGACAATGTAAAGTGATGTTCTAACTTTCATGATGTGGTTTTTATGATTTATAATGATACTTAGCATTAACCAATGAGTATTAGATGAATCGAATGGGCGTGTTAGGTGCACACAATTACGTGTCGCTTGGGCATTCGAATAGGCAAGTTGGGCGTATAGACGTGCAAGCGTCGTAACGCCGTAACTAGTGGGTATAACCTTATTTAATATTTTGTTTCTTATTTGAATGGGACATTATAGAGTTGTGTAAGCGAATATTTGGTATTCCGTATGTGACTAATTGTATGTGAATATGTACCTAATTGTGTAGGATATTAAGGAGCGTGTGTTGTAATATTGTAGCAGCGCTTCAGGCAAGTTTCCTAACGCTTGTCTAACCCTTGTGTTGGGCAAGTTCCCTAACTTCATTCTTTTTATATATTGAATGCAAGCTTCCTTACCCTAGCTCAAATTAACATTCGGGCAGGTTTCATATTTTATACAGGTGTTGTATATTGTTGCAAGTTTCATGACTCAAATGGAGTTATTACTTTTGAATCATATTAGTGGATTAATTATTGTCAATTACTCAACCTTATTGATATTCGCAGCTTATGCATTTGAATTCATTATTTGTTGTTGGATTGTGAAACGTTTAAGTTCTTCATTCATGAACTGTTTAGGGAAATAGTCTATGCCATTCGTTTCGGCTAGACATGTACAGGTTATTATTTTAAAAGCTATCCAAACCGATTGTCGGTGCGGATTCTTGGACTGAGAGAGCAACCCTTATTAGGGGACTATAATGTGTCGGTTATTCGATGCAGTCAGAGTTAAATGTTATGCATATACATGGTGTACGAGAGGCTGATCCCCTCGAGTACAACTGACGGGGCCAGGTTTTAAAAGAGTTAGTCAAATGATCGACTCTTTGGCCAAAAGTTCAGGGTCGGTTGGACCACTCAGCAGTAAATAGTCATTATTCATTGTTTAATTTGAACCTTGATTATGTCATTTCAGCTATTTCATCAATGTTCATAAATTGTTGATCTATGCAGCTATTATTCTTATTCATTCATGATATATCTTCATTCTTGCTTTTAAACTTGCTGAGCAAAGTAGTTGCTCACCCTTGCTATATCATGAACCTATTGCAGTTAAGCCGGGGAGTTCCAAAGCGGGCAAAGGCAAAGGAAAGCTTAAGGGATAGTTATATGTACTATCCGATATGTAATCGTGGAATAGTTTTGTATTATTAATTTATTCTACGATGTATTTATTTAAGGTTATAGACCTTGGGACCGTAGTGAACCTTTTTGTAATGAACAACATATGTTTATTTATTCCGCATTAGTTGATTTATGTTGTTTAGAGGCGTATGGATGTATTTTATCGTGAGCACCAAATTTGAGGTATTGGTACCTGAATTTGGGGGTGTCACAGGTTGGTATCAGAGCTTTAGGTTATAAACTTTAGGATTTGCGAAACCTTGGTTATAACCTTAGTATTAAACTCGTATTGAGTACGCTAGGGGATGGATCGAGGAGATTCATTTGATGGTCATGTCTGGAGGTGGATTGTGGAAATCCATCGAGCCGAGTTGTGCATGATAAAATATCATTTCATTTTATCAATGAATATATTTTATTGTAGCACTGACATCTTGCTGTCTATTTGTTTCTGTTTGTGGCTGTAGGATGTCTGAGACGGGAGAGTACAGTCCTGCTGGAGAGGTAGAGTTCACAGACATTCATGTGGACGCAGGGCAGTTAGTGGAGGTGCAGCCGAGTGAGCCAGAGATGATGGACACTAGGGATGAGTCCGAGGCCGAGTATGGTTCTGAGGAGGAGCCAGTTATTGGAGGAGTGCTGAGGCTGGTAAGCGATGAGGGGGATGATGAGGACCCCGAGGAGGACCCGGTGACGGAGGATGAGGAGCCACCTGAGTATGCAGATGGCATGGGCACTACTGCTAGTGACATCATAGAAGAGCTAACAAATAAGAACGAAGAGCTCGAGAATCGAGTATCTCACTTAGAGGAGCAGAACCAGGAGCACCAAGACCGAGAAGAGCAGTACAGGTCATTGGCATATCAGACTTTGGGGGAAAAGACTGAGTTGACCCAGAAGTTGCAGGAAAAGGACCAGAGGATTGCCGAGCTAGAGGCAGAGGTTCACGGTCAGCGTGGGGTTTCTGTTCAGTTTGGTGTGGTGGTTTATGACCTCCTAGAGAGGAATGTGATGCTGGTAGGACAGATAGAGCGGGTAGAGGATCAGCTGGAGACTACTCGTCTGGACCGAGATGAGGCTGAGGAGCAGTTGGCAGCCCGGACTACAGAGATTGATTCCCTCCGTTTAGGCTTAACCACTTCCATCGGCAGACTAAGGGACAGGGTGAGGAGGTACCCCAGGGATGAAGGGAGTAGCAGGCGCGTGATTAGGCGCCGAGTAGTCGACAGGCTGGCTCGACGGGAGCTCAGGGTTGCAATTCGCCGCAGTAGGCGGTGATGTGTTATTTTAGCATTATGTTTGCAGTAGGTCCCACTTTTGTTGTATTAGGGGCTTACTTATGTTGTAAATCCCTATGCTTGCAGCATGTAAGGGATAGTAGTTGAACCCCCAATTTTGTTTCTAATAGAGGGGTGGAAGGTTATTATTCCCCAATTTTGTTCTTTAGGGGATAGTTAATGGTTGGCAGACTATGTCATTTAGCGTTTATGGAAGTATGCCACATGTTGAGTTTGGTTGTATTAAAACAGTGACATATGGTTATAAATGCAGTTGCTTTAGTTAAATCAAATGTGTTTGATAGATGCTTTTACCTTTGATTGATGACTTAAATGACTTATTGCATGAGGCCTAGATCTATTAGTAATAGCCGACGGTTTTTCTTTTAGCAGATCATGGCGCCAAGAGGACGACCGCGTAACCAAAGGGTTGAGGAGTCGGTGAATAACGAAGGGGGTCAGGCAGACCCTATGAGGGCTTTTGTTAACTTATTAGCAGAAGCAATGCAGGGCAGACAAGCCGCTGCAGTTGATCAGCCAGGAAGTCACATGGCAAACTTTAAGGATTTCAAACTGGTAGGACCGCCGGAGTTTCGCGGGACTACGGATCCGATTGAAGCCCAGACATGGGTAGAAGAAATAGAGAAAGTTTTTGAGGTCGCAAGGGTGGCCGAAGAACAGATGACATCGTTTGCCACTTTCATGATGAAAGGTGAGGCAAATTACTGGTGGAAGGCGAACAAAGGTCGAGCTGGGGAAGGCACGATTGCATGGGCTCGTTTCAAGGAGCTGTTTTTCGAAAATTACTTTCCAGCAAGCATGCAGGCAAGCATGGAGATAAAGTTCTTGGAACTAAAGCAAGGAGGCATGTCAGTTACGGAGTATGCCGCAAAATTTAACGAATTAGCTAGGTTTGCTCCACATCAGGTGGACACTGAGGCTAGGCGAGCAAAGAGATTTGAACAAGGATTGAAACCTTGGGTGTATAGTAAGGTTGCGGTTTTGCAGATCAACACATTTTCTACGTTACTTGAGAAAGCAATCATTGCTGAGGGAGGAAATGAAGCTTTGGCAAGGCACAACCAAGATCAGAAAAAGAAGAAGAGCCATGATGGTCATAAGGAAGGTAGCAGTGGGGGAAGTAACCCAAATAAAAGGAAATGGAACGACAGTCAGATGACAGGAAGCAAATCCGGAGGGGATGCAAAGAAGGGTAATAAATGCGAGAAATGTGGAAGGAATCACTTTGGAGAATGCATGAAAGGAAAAGGAGTTTGTTTCAACTGTGGTCAACCGGGGCACCTTTCCCCACAATGCCCAAAGGCGAAGGCAGGAAGTTGTTTTTCTTGTGGCGCTTCAGATCATCAGAAGAAGGATTGCCCAAAGAGGAAGAGTGATGCAGGTAGTGCTAACCAAGGGAACAACAGTAAGCTGACTATCGGAGGACCAACACAGCAGAACAGACCAGTAGCACGCACCTTCAACATGACAGTGCAGGATGCGATGGAATCAAAGGATGTGGTGTCAGGTATTATTTCGATCAATAATATTAATGCATATGTATTATTTGATTCGGGAGCTACCTGTTCATTTGTGTCGGATGAATTTGCTAAACGGCTAAACTTACCTCGTGAGAAATTAGAGAATCCAATGAATGTGGAAGTAGCTAATAAAGAAGTTATTCCTGTGGAATATATTCATAGAAATTGTTGTGCTGGGATAAACGGGTATAAACTGAGCGTAGATTTGATTCCGATACGACTAGGAGAATTTGATGTAATTCTTGGGATGGATTGGTTGTCTAGTCACGGGGCTATGATTGATTGTCAGAAGAAAAGTATACACCTAAAAACTCCGAATAAGTCGAAGGTCGTATTTTACGGTAGTAAATCGCCGAGACAATCTTGTTGTCTGACGATGATGCAAGCGAAGAAATTACTACGGAAAGGTTGTATTCAACAATTGCAACCAAAGAACTTCCATAGCCAAGAAGGATTAAAGGTTCTCACATGGGTAATTACAATTTCAAGTAAGTTTTACATTATTGATCAATTAGCACTTGAAATTGTTGGCTAAGAGGTTGAATTGCTAGTATTTGGAGTAAATTCTTGGTATTAATTGTGCACCCAATTGAGTTTGTGTTGGCTCAATTGGGATTGGGTTTAAGTTTCAATTGTCTATCTATATGCTTGCAAGTTGTGGGAGATTTCATTGTGCTAAATTGGGTTATTCATAAGTTTGGGGGAAACATTGTCCAAGGGTTTTTAAAGTGTGCCTACCAAGTGTTCGACAGATTGTCCCAACGAAATTTTGAGTTCTTTTGGGTCTTGATTTGTGCTTAAGTGGTTATTAATGGCTCCCAAATGACGTAGAGGGGAAAGCTCAGGTTCGTCAGCTGTTGTGAAATATGATAAGAAGAAATTTGTTAGTCCCGAAGCAAGTGATAGGTTTAAAAATTGGTCCTCTGGGAAATCTCTAATTCCTGAGCGTGGCTTGCTACCTATTGAGCGGGTAGATGGGGAATTAGCTCAAATGATACGCAGCCGAAATTGGATGGTATTTACTGCACAACCCGAGCCAGCTGCAGTTAATATTGTGAAGGAGATTTATGCCAATGCTAAAGAAGCTAATGGAAATGTGGTTATCGTTCGGGGACAAGAAATAAATGTGGGGCGTAAACCTATTAACGCGTATTATGGGTTGCAGAAGATTCACAGGGATGGCTATACGAAGTACTTGTAAGAAGATTTGGATTATTCTGAGATTATAGTAGCCCTCTGTGAGCCAGGGACAAAATGGAAGTTAACTGACCAACAAGAAGCTGTGCACTTCCTGTCATCCAAGTTGAGCAGATATGGGAAAGCGTGGCATGCTTTTATATGTGCTAAGTTGATGTCGTGCCGCCATATGAGCGATGACATTAATCAGCGGGTAGCGTTATTATTTTGCATTGCCGAAGGGAAGACAGTGGATATAGGGGAAGTAATTCATGAATCTATTGTGCATGTGCTTGAGGGTAGTACCACAGGTGGACTACCTCACCCTTCATTGATCACAGATTTGTGCCGTCGTGCTGGGGTCAAGTGGGATAAAGATGAACTTATGCAGGCCCTATTGCCTCCAATTGATCATGTTGCAATGGGACGGTATAGAGTATGGGGTGGAGGTGAGTCGCACCCGAGGGGCTTAGGTTTCATTCTACCATAGCAGCAGCCGCAGGAGCAGCCACAGGAACAGCCACCACCTGTTGAGGATCCGGTTCTATCCCCCACTATAGTTGAGACTATCCGACAGGACCTTCGGCACCATACTCGACGGATAGACTTAGTGGCAGGATCGATTCAGAGGGGTTTTGATCGGATGACTCGACAGCAGAGTCGACTTGCTCAGCGCCAGACAGAGATTTATGCCTATAATGTTAATTGTTCTACAGCCTTGGCGGATATGTTTGGGCGGTTGAATCCTACAGCAGGGCCATTCCAGTTTCCACCAGCTCCTCCTCTTTCTATTTACCCATCATCTGACTCACCTCGTGATGCGGATGATGATGATGACGCTGCCGATGGCAGTGATGATGAGTAGTGCTTCATTAGGGGAGTCATCTGTTCTTAATGTTTTATTCTTTTTCAATGAGGGCATTGTCTTGTTCAGTTTGGGGGGTAGTTTTTTTTTTGTTTTGTTTTCATGCAGTTAGTTTTTGTTTTGTTTTCATTCATTCATTTAGTTTGTTTTGTTTCTTTGTGTTTATACATGTTACATGGTAGTTGCATTGTATTTTAGGGTGTGTCAAGCATTTAGTTGCATGATAATTGTTTAGGTTGTGTTATGCATCTAGTTTCATGAATTAAGCATAAATTGATATAGTATCTAATGTGGCCAATGATAAGACTGGTTTCATGGTTTTAACTTGAGAAGAATTGAAAACTAGTGCCTAGTGATGACTTTGATTAGGAAGTGAAGTTTAACTTGTCTGAAACTTTTGTTAGCAAGGAAAGCACATAATCAATTGTTTTGATCAATTTAATTCAAATTGTTGCATAATTTTCTTCTGGTGGAAGCTTTGGGTTACCACTTGATAATATCGGTGAAACGTCCATTAAATCAAAAACAGGCAAGAATCTAAGTTTGGGGGAATATTGGGGTAAAAAAAAGAGAGAATTAGAAAATTCAAAATACATGTGGTGGGTTGAGATGGAGCGTAAAACGCACTCACTCATAAACACATGGAATGAGATGGAGCGTAAAACGCATTTGTTCAAAAGAAAATGAGATGGAGCATAAAATGCACTCATTAAAGAGAAAAATTGTTTTAAATTCCTGGGGAAGGGTTTAAAAAGGATTTAAATGTGTTAAATAACCTTAGTGATACCCCTATGCTTAGTGATGCTTGAATCAGTTGAATTGGTTGTGTTCACGGGTTGAATTGAGTTACAACTGAAAGTTTTCTTCTAAGAAGTTAATTATGTGATGGATTTGAATTGTAATTGATTGAAATGGTTGATATACACACACACGCACGACATGGGTGATGACAGGTGTAACTTAACTAATTGGTTAGAGTTAGAAACTTTGCATTGGTTAGAGATTCTACTTACGTATGTATGATATCTTTGAGGCCTGATGTTGGATACTGTGTTGGTTGATTGTTTGATTCGTAGGCATGATAGTTAGTTCGCATTTGCATCATTGCATTGCTTGTGGACAAGCAATTGGTTAAGTTTGGGGGTATTTGATGAGTGGGTTTTATACCTACGAATCAGGTATTGTTAGACTTAATTATTGTGGTCTTTAAGTGTTTTTAGTATTATTTTATTTATTTTTGTGTTTATTTATTGTAGGTTGGAGCTGGAGGGGCAGAAGGGTAAATTTAGAGCTTAAAATACACTTGGTGGTATTTTTGTAATTCCTGGACATGGGCTAGCGCCAGAAGCGCTTGGAGTAGTACTAAGCTAGCGCCAGAGGCGCTAGTTCACGAATTGTGATGCCAAAGTTCAGTTGGAAAGGAAAAGAAGAAGCCAATTCGGAAGAGGATTCTAGTTAATATTGATCAGATAGTGAGAAGGAAACCCTAAAAGTAGGAACTGGGAGATATTATTTGTAATTAATCTACTTTACTTGAGAGAGAACTTAGAGATATTCTGTGGATTATTATTGTTCAAGTGCTGGATATTGGTGTGGGTTAAACTTTACTTTGGATTTTATTTTTCAATTGGGTTTGATCAATCTACTTCTTTTTACTTCAATTGATTGTTTACTCTCCATGTTTAGTTTTGATCCCATAATGGCTTTTGGTTCAGACATGAACTAATCTCCATTATGGGATTCTAACGGATTTTAATATGTAGTCTAATTATAAGCTTGATTGTTAGATTGTTTTGCATATCATAAGGAACTTCTATCATGATTGTTTTGCATGTATGAATGCTTGATCACCATTCGACTTCAGTACTTGTATGGAATTGAAAAATAACATATAAGTATGGATTGTAATCATGATAGCTTGCGAATATGAGGCTTAATAGGATAGCTTAATATTTTGTGAATCAGATAGAAATATACTGTTTCACCGTAGGAGCTAGAATAAGGACTTGTGTTTAGAATCAATATAATTGCAATTTCACATAGAAATATAGTGATTTTGGTTATAGTGGTGATTACATGGTGTCTATTGAGTATGGATATTATGTAAGTAGGTCATAATGCATTGACAAATGGTTATGTCTATTTTAGTGTCCTTGGCTACTTTTCTGTGATATGTGAACTTACTAGCATGATAGTGGTAGTTAGATGAACTATTAAATGAAGTTAGGATCCCATTAATTCCAGGCTTGATATATTTCGTTAGTATTTGCATAGTTAGTTATTAATTGATATAGAAATAATTTTGTCACCAAAAGTAAGTCGATAGTTTAGGCAAATAAGTATAGTGATAGAACTGATGCATAGTGATTTAATTTAATCATTTCTCTGTGGGACGATGCTCTACTTCCTCTGTATTACTTGTTGACCGTGTACACTTGCACGAGTTAGAGCTATTTTATTAAAGACTTAAAAAGAGGCATCACCAACATCTGATCAATGAAGGGTAATGGAAAATGATCCTTTCGAGTTGCTTTGTTAAGCCTCCTGTAGTCCATGCACACCCTCCAACCGGTCACTGTTCTTGTTGGAATCAACTCATTATTTTCGTTGGCTACGACTGTCATACCCCCTTTCTTGGGTACACACTGAACTGGGCTCACCCAAGCACTATCAGAAATGGGATAAATTATTCCAGCATCTAACCACTTCAAAATCTCTTTCTTCACCACCTCTTTCATGATTGGGTTGAGTCTCCTCTGATGTTCCACAGTGGGTTTACTATCATCCTCCATCAAGATTTTATGCATACAGAAAGATGGGCTAATTCCCTTGATGTCGGCGATGGTCCAACCAATAGCAGTTTTGTACTCTCTAAGGACTCACAGCAGCTTACTTTCCTAAAACTCGTTAAGAACAGAGGCAATAATAACAGGTAAAGTAGATGAATCACCCAAATATGCATACCTGAGATGATTAGGCAGTGGTTTTAGCTCAAGTGATGGAGGTATCTTAAGAGATGGTCTCAACCGATCTGTAGCATTCTCAGCACTCTCTATAGATTCAAACGGGATTTGAAATTTGCTCCCCCGTGGCACTGAGTCCAAAATTTGTAGATACTCAAACAAATATGGATCAACCATGTCAAACTCTCCCAAAAGTGTAGTTTCCAATGGATCATTGTTCAACACACTCAGAAGCTCATCATTTACAACTTTCCCAATCACATCCACCTGGAAACATTCTTCCTCATCCGAGGGGAATTTCATGGCCCTAAACACGTTGAATGTGACTTCTTGATCTTGGACCCTCATAGTGAGCTCTCCCTTTTGCACATCGATTAGAGTTCTCCCGGTGACTAAAAATGGTCTTCCTAGAATAATAGGAATGTTTTTATCTTCCTCAAAATCTAAGATGATAAAATCAGCCGGGAAAATGAACTTATCCACCTTCACAAGAATGTCTTCGAAAATTTCTCTCGACATCGGGATCGTAAGGAAATAACTCTAGACTTTGTGCTCAGCGCATGCAAATCAAGAGTACCTACACAATCAAGTGAAAAAGTAAATACAAGTCTAAATCAAGATCAATTCAACTTTAATCAATATTGGTAAAATTATTGTAAAATAATTCCCCGGCAACGGCGCCAAAAACTTGTTGTCAGATTTTGCAATCAATAAAACACGCGCAAGTATACGCGATCCACAAGTAATATAAGATAAGTAGAGTGTCGAACCCACGAGGAATTATGTTAAATAATTACCAAATATCAATCGCATGAAAAATTAATCTAATTTAAACAATGACTATGATTTGTTTTTATTGTTGATTAAGACTAAATAAAGACGATTTAAAAAACAAGGTTTAACTAACACGAATAGAATTCAAGATAAAAAGATCTAAGATTACAATTTCCCCCAACTCTTCATTTAAACATCATACTCTCTCTTGTTTGGTAAATTAGAACGTAAGAATTGTCATCCGAGAAATCACAAGTATATACAAGCCTCTCTCGATGGTCGAATACGTATTTCCTATTGTGGTGTATAGATATATTTCTATTCTACACACTAGCAAGAACCTCATATCAAGAACAATCACTAAGACACATGTCACGTAAAATCCCATTAACCATTCTATCAATTACTAACTTTCACAATAGAAATCATTAAGCAAGGATTCTCAATTGGATACATGTGTTATTTGGGTATATGTCTATCCCAAATACAACCAAATTATCAACCCTCGAGAACAATACATAAGACTCACGTCACATAATCTCATACATTATCCATAAAGAGTATATCCAACTTTCACATGAATTCATAACTAAGTCTCAACCTATATTCCGTTTCTCAATTTCATATAGATTACCAAGGTAATTACGGGCCAAGCAATTAATCTTTAAGCAAAGGTTATGAACTCCAATTCATGTAATGTCTAACTACCATTCAAAGAGAGAGCATTCAATTTAAATTACAAGTTGGGTTCCATTAAATCTTAGAATTGAAGAATTAGCTCATAATAGCTTTGAGTAACATCAAATTCAGATTATAGTACATAGCTTCGGAATTACAAAATAGAAATGAAATACTAGAAGTTAGAATGATAAAACCCCTCTTTGGATTGATTCACGAATTGATGCTTGTTGGTATCCTTCTCTCTAGCTTTCCTTCTCAATAATGTAATCTTCAGCTTCTTGGTGATGCTATGATGTTCTTTGTTTTCCTTTGTTCTTCTTCTTTTTTATCTCAAACCCTAGCCTCCAAAATGTGTAGTAAAGCTTCAATGAATCCCCTTTTCCTTCCTGGATGCCTAATAATCTAATTACTTTCCCTCCTCTCATTTCCATCGTGCTCCCGAAATTGTTCCAATGCACCCCTACTATCAGTAGACGCGACAAAAGCCAACATCTCATCTGTCCCGACTTCTCGCCCCGGCAATTAAATCAAGCCTAGCGAGCTCGCCCCGACGGTGGCGTCGCCCCGGCGATAGAAAAAGGCATGGGAACGCCGCCCCGGCGGTGGCGTCACCCCGGCGGTAAAGCAATCCTGGGGATGCCGCCCCGGCGGTGGACCCTACTGCTGGAAGTTTGCACTTTTGCTCCTAAAATTCCACATTTCCATAATTTCCTACTTAGAGTCGCTTCCTGCACAATAATGAAATAGCAAGTGAAATAGTGCTACAAATGCTTAAAGATAGCCGAGAATTGAGCCTAGAAAACATCCAATTCCTAGGTATAAAACCCACTCATTAATACTTCTTTTGAGTGAATTTAATGTTGAAATCAGGGATAAACGAGGATCGGAGAATTTGGTTGCTGATCATTTGAGTCGTGTGGTTAAGCTGGATGATGAGCCTCCTCTTCAAGAGGCATTTCCTGATGAACAATTATTCTCCGTCAATTCAACATTGCCTTGGTATGCGAATATTGTGAATTATTTAGCTACTAACATTTTTCCTCCTAGTTTGTCCAAAGTTCAAAAGGATAGAATCAAAAGCGAGGCCAAATACTATATATGGGATGATCTATATTTGTGAAAATATTGTCCCGATCAAGTGATAAGAAGGTGTATTCCTGAGAGTGAAATCACTTATATTCTTACTTTTTTGTCCATTCTTATGCTTGCAAGGGTACTTTAGATCTAAACGAACGGCAAGAAAAGTGTTGGAGGTGTGGTTTCTTTTGGCCATCCCTTTTTCAAGATTCATATTTATTTTGCAAGTTATGCTCTGATTGCCAAAAGACATGTAATATTTCCCAACGAAATGAGATGTTACAAACACCTATACTATATTGTTAGATTTTTGATGTTCGGGGAATTGATTTCATAGGACCGTTTCCTGTGTCTTTTGGTTGTACTTATATTTTACTTGTTGTTGATTATGTCTCAAAGTGGGTGGAAGCTAAGGCTACCAGGACTTACGATTCTAAAGTGGTTACAGATTTCATTCAGTCTAACATTTTTTCTAGGTTTGGCATTCCAAGAGCTCTAATCAGTGATAGAGGGACTCATTTTTACAATCGGACTGTGGGAGCTTTGCTGTGTAAGTACCATGTGACGCATAAGGTGTCCACTGCATATTGTAACGATCAAGAATTTTATATTTTATTTAAAATATTTATTGAATTAAATAAGTATTTTAGTTGATTTATTTATTGAGTTAAATAAATATTGATGGATTTGATGTGGAGTATTTGTATTAAGTGTGACAGATTAATTAGAAGTTTAATTAATTTATTTAATAATTCTAATGATTAAATATAAATTTTATTATAAAGTTTAATTGAATTCGTATGATTACAGTTTAATTGTTAAAGGTGTGACAATTAAACTATATAGTAAATGAGTTATTAAAATAAATTAAAAGAGGATTAATTTAGTTTTACCAAACAAAGCCTTGTGGCTTTTGAATTTTTATTTTAATCTAGATTTGCCAAACATAGCCTTATGACTTTTGAATTGTGTAACTGACAATATTAAAATACGTATTATTATAATCAGTATTAAGGTTATTAGTTTTATTTAGCTTTGTCAGTTTTTATATTTGGCTAAGTCTGAGAATAGAGAGAAGAGAGTTATAGAGAAAATTTAAGAGTGTGGTGAGATTGAAGAAGAGAAGTATCATATCATTTAGCTTTTAAACAAGGAATTAAGAGGTATAATTTGATTATAAACTTCTGTAATTATTCTTTAAGTTCTTCCTTGGGGATTGATTTTTATTTCTCTATAAATGGGTTTTGATAGATTAATGCATGGAGTAATTGTTTATATGTGTTAGTTAGTATGAATGATCTTTTATATGATGTTTATAATCAGTTTTAATTGTATTAATCCATGAAAGCATGTTTTGTCGTTTAAAAAAAATATAGCTTTGTTTTGTTTGTTTTACAGTGAAAGTTCACGAATATGGTTTGTATGTATAAAATTGGAGCTTAATTCGTATGTTAACCTGTAAATTGATGGTTTATTATTGTAATTCACTAAGAAACGAAAATAATGCAACTTAAACGGATCAAAATAGTTTAGAAACGAGTTCACGGTGTTTGATTTCACTAATATGTCAAAAGTATGAAATAAAACATGAATTGTGATATTTGAATCCTTAATTTGGTTATTTGAAGATTCTAAGATGTTGAAAATGATTCTGTAAATATTTAAGTTTTGTGTTTTGTTAAGTCCATAGCGTCTGTGATTGGCTAAATGGGATTTAAGGTGTTGAATGTATAGAATTTGGGAAGAAACAGAGTCTGTTCGCGACCTGCAGATTCTGAGTCTGCACACCAGCGCGGCCGCACTGGTGCTAAGTGTAAAAGCAGCGCCGTCGCGCTGCTACTAAAAAATCAGATTTTTAAGTCGGGCGCGGCCGCGCTTGAAACAAGAGTAAAAGCAGCGCCGCCCCGCTGCTACCTGTTCAGACCCAGTATTGAGATTTTAAGTGTATGATTTTAGAAATTGTTTTTATAACTTCATAAGATGTTGTAGCAGAGTGTAAGATGTATTATTAAGCATAATAACAGGTTGTAATCACATAAGATGATATTATGTAACTAATAAAGAATGATGGGTTATAGAATAGGGTTTATGTGAGCTATTAGTGAAAATTGTTTTATGACTGATCGATGTATCGATGTGGCTTGAATGTGTAGGGTGTTTAAAGGAAGTGTACTGTAATTTTGTAATGAACGAACAAGGAAAGTTCTTAAACCCTACTCCTCTTTTACACAAGTTTCCAAACTCTATTTTTACGTTGTACAAGTTCATATCATTTGTTTTTTTGTTTCAAGAGAGGCTTTCCATATTGTTCAAAGTCTATAATTTCTAATTAAGCTTTCTAATTCTTATGAAAGCATTACCTTGATATAAAATGTTTATTTAACTACGAATCATTGTTGTTCGATCTTTGATCATAAACTCCATTGTATAATCTTATGTTGTTATATCAAATTTTTTAGTGGCTAGCGAACCCTTATTGATTCGACTAGTCCATAGTTGAGGTGCGTTCTAAAAGTTAGAATTTCTGTTGAAGTTAATCCAAACCAAACTTCTTTTGGTATGGACTCTAGTGTCAAAGCTGAGATGAACAACCCTATTTTAGGGGATATTACTGCGCAATAACGTTAAAATGTTTGTGCACAATACATTGAACGAAGGGTTGATCCCAGAGTACGAGATAGATGGTCCATAGTCTATAAGACTGTTAAAGGTTATGGTAGAGATACTTGCCAACCTGGGACATAGTTCGAGGTCTTGTGACCCTCAGGTATATTTATGATCTTGCATTCTAAACTTGGTTCAAAAGCCGAGTTTTCTATTGAGTTTTCATTTCTTTGATTATTGTTAATTGACTTCAGAAAAGTTTATACTCCTTAGTTGAGATCTATTTCATTGATTATTCATATGCTATTATTATTGCTACTATACTTGTGGGCAACTGTTTGTTCACCCTTGCATAAAACATTGCAGCTAAAGTTGAAAAGTCTGATGAGCCGTCCTCGAGCAAGGGAAATGGCAAGATGAACAAATGAAGAAGATTAATTTACTTGATAAAGTTTATGTATTGAGACATTATTATTGTTATGTTTTAATTCTGCAAAAGATGTAATAAAGGTTAGATGACCTTGGATTTCGTATTAATTATGTAACCCTTTAATGGGAATATTGTTTATTAAGTTTATTATTGTTATTATCCTTTATTGTGGGTAGTTAGTTTATGAATGTGATGAATAGTGAGCACCAAATATGTGGGGATTGAGGTACCCGGATTTGGGGGCACCACTGGTTGGTATCAAAGCCGTAGGTTAAGAACCTTAGGTGGGGAAAGCTTAGGAATTAGCCTTTTATGAAAAATTGAAAAACATAGTGGTGATAAAAACTCTTATCGAGTTTTAAGGAATGAATTTAGGAAATTCATTGAAGATAAATAATAAAAGACTTTATGTGCTTATTTGTTAGTAACTTATGTGTAACTTTATATGCTCGCGAGTAGTATCGAGTGGTAATTAAAATTTCAAATATTTTTGGTGACAGGATGACGGAGATAGGAGGATCTAGCCAGGCTAGGGAGGATTAGCCCCGAGACATTCATACAGTCTGGGAGCAGATAGCACTGAGGGAGCCATCCCCATTAATTACAGTTGTAGGCCTTGAGTATGAGCTGGAGTCAGATCCTGAGGAGGATCCTGAAGAGATTGATGATGAGAAAGAAGAAGGTCCTAAAGAGTTTCTACTGAACTCTATCAGTGATGAGATGTATGATGAGTTATATGACCGTAACATAGAGTTACAAGATAGCATTAGCGAATTGACGGAGCTGGTAGATACGCGTCAGACTACCATAGAGCAAAAAAATGGTGAGATTGAGAAGTTAGATGTATATCTTGGAGACGTAGAGTGGAAGCTAGTTCAGGCGGAGAACCAAAAGGAAGAGTTATCAGCTGAGGTGGAGAAACTGAAGAGTGACCTGAGAGATGAGTTCGCAAAGCGTGCTAGAGCCGAGGACGCGTGGTTAAGGGCTGCTGATCGTGCAGATCGTGTTGAGGATGAGGTTCAGTCAAAGAAGGCTAGAATGGATGAGATGGACTATGCGTTCCACACAACGATGGATATGGCACATGATCGAGTTTGTCACTATCCAGTGTAGTTCGAGGATTTACCGTGGTACATAATGGATCGCAGGACAATGATTCGTATCATGGGGCAAGAGCACAATGATGAGTATGTTTTATACACACAATTTGGGTATTTTTGTCCTTGATAATTTGTAAGTCTTGGGTATTTTATGTGGTTTTATTGTATTTTTATCTTATTTTTAGATATTGTGGTTTTAGATTTCTTTTACATGTTTTCTATTGCTTTTATGTATTTTTATTGTGTTTTGTAGGAATTAAAATAAAGACCGTCGGATCGTTGTTTTGTAATGACATAATGCCCGTGTTTGGTTATCCGTGGTTGGCGTGTATTATTTTGAAAATTAGCGTTTGGCGACGCTCGGTATTGAAGTTGATGACATTTGAGCTGTGGGCATACACGGCGTCGACCAAGCCACAAGAGTGCTGACACAGGTACCAGCAGCAGCAGGCCACAGAGGCCTCCGGATCGTGCGAATCACGGAGGCTGCGTCAATTCGCGCTGAGTGCGATCTGTGCGGGTTTTTGGGTCCAAATCTGAGTAGAGGCTAGGGTTTTCATGGGAACATTATAAATAGAACATGTTGAAAGTAGTATGCACACAAGCCAATCATATTTGATATGATATAGCATATACTTTGTAATCTTATTCATTTATTAATAAAAGAATTAATTTTCTTAAAAGACATTTTACATTATCTACATAGTGATGTCATATTAAATGTGAAAAACCCATAGTTTTGAGCAGTGCTTTTAGAATCATGATGGTGATCATGCTAATGAGATCTAAATTCAAGATAGCTCACAAACTAAAATTGTTCTTAATCATTGGATTACTAAAAAAGGGGATTAGTGAATCCAGATAGATTAGTACATATGTTGCTTGCTCTTAGGAAGAGGATGATTGATCTCATAATCATTTGTGTAGAAACACTAAAGCAAGTATGTAGGTGCTTATTGGAGAATAAGTTCACTAAACGTGGCTCGCTAAGAAATACCTAATGGAGTTTTACTCGGCTGTCAATAGGAATTCCTCTAGTGTTAGTAGTACAAGTGATCCTTGGACTTGAGCCTAGAAAACATCCAATTCCTAGGTATAAAACCCACTCATTAATACTTCTTTTGAGTGAATTTAATGTTGAAATCAGGGATAAACGAGGATCGGAGAATTTGGTTGCTGATCATTTGAGTCGTGTGGTTAAGCTGGATGATGAGCCTCCTCTTCAAGAGGCATTTCCTGATGAACAATTATTCTCCGTCAATTCAACATTGCCTTGGTATGCGAATATTGTGAATTATTTAGCTACTAACATTTTTCCTCCTAGTTTGTCCAAAGTTCAAAAGGATAGAATCAAAAGCGAGGCCAAATACTATATATGGGATGATCTATATTTGTGAAAATATTGTCCCGATCAAGTGATAAGAAGGTGTATTCCTGAGAGTGAAATCACTTATATTCTTACTTTTTGTCATTCTTATGCTTGCAAGGGTACTTTAGATCTAAACGAACGGCAAGAAAAGTGTTGGAGTGTGGTTTCTTTTGGCCATCCCTTTTTCAAGATTCATATTTATTTTGCAAGTTATGCTCTGATTGCCAAAAGACATGTAATATTTCCCAACGAAATGAGATGTTACAAACACCTATACTATATTGTTAGATTTTTGATGTTCGGGGAATTGATTTCATAGGACCGTTTCCTGTGTCTTTTGGTTGTACTTATATTTTACTTGTTGTTGATTATGTCTCAAAGTGGGTGGAAGCTAAGGCTACCAGGACTTACGATTCTAAAGTGGTTACAGATTTCATTCAGTCTAACATTTTTTCTAGGTTTGGCATTCCAAGAGCTCTAATCAGTGATAGAGGGACTCATTTTTACAATCGGACTGTGGGAGCTTTGCTGTGTAAGTACCATGTGACGCATAAGGTGTCCACTGCATATTGTAACGATCAAGAATTTTATATTTTATTTAAAATATTTATTGAATTAAATAAGTATTTTAGTTGATTTATTTATTGAGTTAAATAAATATTGATGGATTTGATGTGGAGTATTTGTATTAAGTGTGACAGATTAATTAGAAGTTTAATTAATTTATTTAATAATTCTAATGATTAAATATAAATTTTATTATAAAGTTTAATTGAATTCGTATGATTACAGTTTAATTGTTAAAGGTGTGACAATTAAACTATATAGTAAATGAGTTATTAAAATAAATTAAAAGAGGATTAATTTAGTTTTACCAAACAAAGCCTTGTGGCTTTTGAATTTTTATTTTAATCTAGATTTGCCAAACATAGCCTTATGACTTTTGAATTGTGTAACTGACAATATTAAAATACGTATTATTATAATCAGTATTAAGGTTATTAGTTTTATTTAGCTTTGTCAGTTTTATATTTGGCTAAGTCTGAGAATAGAGAGAAGAGAGTTATAGAGAAAATTTAAGAGTGTGGTGAGATTGAAGAAGAGAAGTATCATATCATTTAGCTTTTAAACAAGGAATTAAGAGGTATAATTTGATTATAAACTTCTGTAATTATTCTTTAAGTTCTTCCTTGGGGATTGATTTTTATTTCTCTATAAATGGGTTTTGATAGATTAATGCATGGAGTAATTGTTTATATGTGTTAGTTAGTATGAATAATCTTCTATATATTATTTATAATCAGTTTTAATTGAGTTAATCCATGAAATCATGTTTTTGTCTTTGTAAAAAAATAGTTTTGGTTTTTACAGTGAAAGTTCACGAGTATGGCTTGTATGTATAAAAATTGGTGCTTAATTCGTATGTTAATCTATAAATTGATGGTATATTATTGTAATTCACTGAGAAACGAAAACAATGCAACTTGAACGGATTAAAATGGTTTAGAAACGAATTTGTGCTATTTGATTTCACTAATATGTCAAGAATATGAAATAGAACATGAATTGTGATATTTGAATCCTTAATTTGGTTATTTGAAGATTCTAAGATGTTGAAATGATTCTGTAAATATTTAAGTTTTGTGTTTGTTAAGTCCATAGCGTCTGTGATTGGCTAAATGGGATTTAAAGCGTTGAATGTATAGAATTTGGGAAGAAACAGAGTCTGTTCGCGACCTGCAGATTCTGAGTCTGCACACCAGCGCGGCCGCACTGGTGCTAAGTGTAAAAGCAGCGCCGTCGCGCTGCTACTAAAAAATCAGATTTTTAAGTCGGGCGCGGCCGCGCTTGAAACAAGAGTAAAAGCAGCGCCGCCCCGCTGCTACCTGTTCAGACCCAGTATTGAGATTTTAAGTGTATGATTTTAGAAATTGTTTTTATAACTTCATAAGATGTTGTAGCAGAGTGTAAGATGTATTATTAAGCATAATAACAGGTTGTAATCACATAAGATGATATTATGTAACTAATAAAGAATGATGGGTTATAGAATAGGGTTTATGTGAGCTATTAGTGAAAATTGTTTTATGACTGATCGATGTATCGATGTGGCTTGAATGTGTAGGGTGTTTAAAGGAAGTGTACTGTAATTTTGTAATGAACGAACAAGGAAAGTTCTTAAACCCTACTCCTCTTTTACACAAGTTTCCAAACTCTATTTTTACGTTGTACAAGTTCATATCATTTGTTTTTTTGTTTCAAGAGAGGCTTTCCATATTGTTCAAAGTCTATAATTTCTAATTAAGCTTTCTAATTCTTATGAAAGCATTACCTTGATATAAAATGTTTATTTAACTACGAATCATTGTTGTTCGATCTTTGATCATAAACTCCATTGTATAATCTTATGTTGTTATATCAAATTTTTTAGTGGCTAGCGAACCCTTATTGATTCGACTAGTCCATAGTTGAGGTGCGTTCTAAAAGTTAGAATTTCTGTTGAAGTTAATCCAAACCAAACTTCTTTTGGTATGGACTCTAGTGTCAAAGCTGAGATGAACAACCCTATTTTAGGGGATATTAACTGCGCAAAAACGTTAAAATGTTTGAGCACAATACATTGAACGAAGGGTTGATCCCAGAGAACGATATAGATGGTCCATCGTCTATAAGACTGTTAAAGTGTATGGTAGAGATACTTGCCAACCTGGGACATAGTTCGAGGTCTTGTGACCCTCAGGTATATTTATGATCTTGCATTCTAAAACTTGGTTCAAAAGCCGAGTTTTCTATTGAGTTTTCATTTCTTTGATTATTGTTAATTGACTTCAGAAAAGTTTATACTCCTTAGTTGAGATCTATTTCATTGATTATTCATATGCTATTATTATTGCTACTATACTTGTGGGCAACTGTTTGTTCACCCTTGCATAAAACATTGCAGCTAAAGTTGAAAAGTCTGATGAGCCGTCCTCGAGCAAGGGAAATGGCAAGATGAACAAATGAAGAAGATTAATTTACTTGATAAAGTTTATGTATTGAGACATTATTATTGTTATGTTTTAATTCTGCAAAAGATGTAATAAAGGTTAGATGACCTTGGATTTCGTATTAATTATGTAACCCTTTAATGGGAATATTGTTTATTAAGTTTATTATTGTTATTATCCTTTATTGTGGGTAGTTAGTTATGAATGTGATGAATAGTGAGCACCAAATATGTGGGATTGAGGTACCCGGATTTGGGGGCACCACTGGTTGGTATCAAAGCCGTAGGTTAAGAACCTTAGGTGGGGAAAGCTTAGGAATTAGCCTTTTATGAAAAATTGAAAACATAGTGGTGATAAAACTCTTATCGAGTTTTAAGGAATGAATTTAGGAAATTCATTGAAGATAAATAATAAAAGACTTTATGTGCTTATTTGTTAGTAACTTATGTGTAACTTATATGCTCGCGAGTAGTATCGAGTGGTAATTAAAATTTCAAATATTTTTGGTGACAGGATGACGGAGATAGGAGGATCTAGCCAGGCTAGGGAGGATTAGCCCCGAGACATTCATACAGTCTGGGAGCAGATAGCACTGAGGGAGCCATCCCCATTAATTACAGTTGTAGGCCTTGAGTATGAGCTGGAGTCAGATCCTGAGGAGGATCCTGAAGAGATTGATGATGAGAAAGAAGAAGGTCCTAAAGAGTTTCTACTGAACTCTATCAGTGATGAGATGTATGATGAGTTATATGACCGTAACATAGAGTTACAAGATAGCATTAGCGAATTGACGGAGCTGGTAGATACGCGTCAGACTACCATAGAGCAAAAAAATGGTGAGATTGAGAAGTTAGATGTATATCTTGGAGACGTTAGAGTGGAAGCTAGTTTCAGGCGGAGAACCAAAAGGAAGAGTTATCAGCTGAGGTGGAGAAACTGAAGAGTGACCCTGAGAGATGAGTTTCGCAAAGCGTGCTAGAGCCGAGGACGCGTGGTTAAGGGCTGCTGATCCGTGCAGATCGTGTTGAGGATGAGGTTCAGTCAAAGAAGGCTAGAATGGATGAGATGGACTATGCGTTCCACACAACGATGGATATGGCACATGATCGAGTTTGTCACTATCCAGTGTAGTTCGAGGATTTACCGTGGTACATAATGGATCGCAGGACAATGATTCGTATCATGGGGCAAGAGCACAATGATGAGTATGTTTTATACACACAATTTGGGTATTTTTGTCCTTGATAATTTGTAAGTCTTGGGTATTTTATGTGGTTTTATTGTATTTTTATCTTATTTTTAGATATTGTGGTTTTAGATTTCTTTTACATGTTTTCTATTGCTTTTATGTATTTTTATTGTGTTTTGTAGGAATTAAAATAAAGACCGTCGGATCGTTGTTTTGTAATGACATAATGCCCGTGTTTGGTTATCCGTGGTTGGCGTGTATTATTTTGAAAATTAGCGTTTGGCGACGCTCGGTATTGAAGTTGATGACATTTGAGCTGTGGGCATACACGGCGTCGACCAAGCCACAAGAGTGCTGACACAGGTACCAGCAGCAGCAGGCCACAGAGGCCTCCGTGCGAATCACGGAGGCTGCGTCAATTCGCGCTGAGTGCGATCTGTGCGGGTTTTTGGGTCCAAATCTGAGTAGAGGCTAGGGTTTTCATGGGAACATTATAAATAGAACATGTTGAAAGTAGTATGCACACAAGCCAATCATATTTGATATGATATAGCATATACTTTGTAATCTTATTCATTTATTAATAAAAGAATTAATTTTCTTAAAAGACATTTTACATTATCTACATAGTGATGTCATATTAAATGTGAAAAACCCATAGTTTTGAGCAGTGCTTTTAGAATCATGATGGTGATCATGCTAATGAGATCTAAATTCAAGATAGCTCACAAACTAAAATTGTTCTTAATCATTGGATTACTAAAAAAGGGGATTAGTGAATCCAGATAGATTAGTACATATGTTGCTTGCTCTTAGGAAGAGGATGATTGATCTCATAATCATTTGTGTAGAAACACTAAAGCAAGTATGTAGGTGCTTATTGGAGAATAAGTTCACTAAACGTGGCTCGCTAAGAAATACCTAATGGAGTTTTACTCGGCTGTCAATAGGAATTCCTCTAGTGTTAGTAGTACAAGTGATCCTTGGACTTGAGATCATCATAGTATCTTGTGTATGATGAGTTATACTTTGACATGTCCTTAAGACCTTTAGGGTATATCAAAGGGTATGATTGGGTATAATAAGTTGTACATGGAGATAGGTGAATAATCAACAAATAATCTACCTCGTCTAGTAAAAGATGTGAATATCCTATGTGATTCGATAAATGATAACTCAGTAGTTGATGAGTGTATTTTATATACACAAATTAGATACTTTTAGCATTAATAATTTGTAAGTCTTTAGCTATTTCGTTTGGTTTTATGTGTTTTTATCTTCTTGTTGTGTAATGTAATTTTGTAGTACTTTTATATGTATTTGTGTGCTTTTATGTGTTTTTACGTTGTTTTGTAGGTATTGAAATAAAGGCCCCTTGGACCGTTACGTTTTTGGCTCGAATCTAGCATTTCCGCTCCTTGTTTCTCAATTTGACCCATGATGCAATCCGAATCTATCAAAACTCAAAGAACGGATTATAGATTTTGATCTTAGCTTTCCAGAACATCCGGAATCATCCAATTTGAAGTTCGTCTGAGAGAGTTATGGTCCTTTTACCATCGGATTTTGCATGAATTTTACACAGCAGCTGCTTCGAGGCCAATTTTCTCCTTTCTCAGGCCATTATCTCGTCGAGCTCCAGTTATGGAAGTTGTAGAGCTCCTTCTTAGCTTTCCATAGCCTCCTTAAACGCCTTAATCTGAGTTCGGACGTAGAAGTTATGACCATTTTACCAACAGACGTCGAACCTGTCTCGCGGTACAGAGCGCCGCCGGGGCGAGCCCATCGCCGGGGCGACGGATTTTAGGCCAAAATCATCGCCGGGGCGAGAAACGCTTCTGATTCAGCGAATTTTTTGGTCCAAAACTCGGGAAATGCTAGGGTTTTTCATAAGGCATTATAAATACAACATGTAGCCTCCATTTTAACATATCCTAGAGTTCCAAAATCAGATTTAGAGAGAGAGAGAGGAAGCTTGGAGCAAAAAGAGGGAGGCCATGGCCATTGGCCATGGTTCTTCTAAAGCTTGGAGGAGCTTCAATGGAGGTGCTTCAATGGAGTTTCATCCAACAACAATGGGGAAGCCATCCTTTATCTTTCTTTTTCTTTTTCCTCTATGTAACTAGTTTTTAATCTAAGATTGTAATTAAACCCATTGCTTTATTTGAATTGATTTTCTCTTCCTTTTGATTATTGTTGCTCATATGAATTGGTTATCATAACCTATGCTTATGGATTAATTGCTTGACTAGTAATTACCTTGGGAACCTATATGAACTTGACAAACGGATTATAGTGTTGAGACCTAGTTATGATATCATACGAAAGTTAAAGATTGTTGTGGGTGATTAATAAAGATTTAGTGACGTGTGTCTTGTTGATTATCCTCAATAATAGGTAACTTGATAGTATTTAGGATAGACCTATACCTAGATACCGTGTGCAACCAATGGAGAATCTAATCTTAATGACTTTCTTTGTGAAAGTTGGTAATTGAAAGGGTGGTTGATGAGATTTAGTGACATGTGTCTTGCTAATTATTCTTGAAATTGGTCTCTTGATAGTGTGTAGGATAGACATATACCTACATGCCGCATTAGGAAGATTCGTAATTGACCATCGACAGAGGTTCTTACGTAATTGTGATTTCTCGGATGTCAATTCGATGTGGTTAATTGATCTAAAAGGGGAGTTAAGATATTTGAACAAAGCATTGCACGCCAAGTGTTTGACAAAATGCTTGAATGGGGAAAATTATAATCTTAGACCTTTATCTATCTATTTATCTTATTTATATGTCATGCAATTTAGTTTTAACCTCTATTTATCTCTCAAATCCAAGAGTTTGATTTAGATAGAGTCGATATTGAATTAGTCATTGGGCATCCATTAGAATTAATTCCCTGTGGGTTCAACAACTCTACTTACTCTTTATTACTTGTTGACCGCGTATACTTGCGCGTAAATTGTTCATACACAAATCGGATAACAGTAGTCCCTAGCCAAGGCAGAATGAAATTAGAAAGGAGTTTCTAATTTGCATTATTTAGAGTTGTACATTTGGGAATCGAAATATATATAATTAAATAAAATAAGACTTGACAGTAAATCCATGTCTTATATTTAATTGGGACATTGCATGGTAGAAGGATTGAATTGTACGGTAACTACGCACTGAAATGTTCTTTTGTGATTAATGTTGAAATATATATTATCTGGAAAGTCGTTAATCGCTAACGGGCTTACCCTTATTGTAGAATAAATATTATTTATTTAAATAAATTAAATAGTTTAATTTATTTATTTAAATATAATTAGAATTGTTCTAATTGATTTATTCACAACTGGTTTAATATGGAGATAGAATAAATTAAATAGCTTAATATTTATTATTTAATATTTTAAAAATATTAAATATAAATTAATAAGAGGAGTCTTATTATTATATTTACTATTACTATTATTTAATTCCTAATAGGGATTGGGAATTAATTAATAGAAGTACTCTCTCATGAATTCCTAATTGGATTAAGAGCATAATTAATTAAACGAGTTTAATTATAATAGAAACCCTAATCCTAAATAGTTTAGGGAAGGATTTTCCTACATCTATAAGTAAGAGAAGTCTTATCATAGATTGGGGTTACACACTCTTGCATTAGATTATGGAGAGTACTTGCAATTTTTATAGAGATAGAAACTAGGGTTTTGCCAACACCTATCTTCTTGAACAACTATTCTTCCTTGGTGGATCACCTCTAGAGGATATAATTTTCTATCTTTATCTCTTTTGTTAATTAATAATTGAACACAAGGAAAGATCATGGTGATGGTTTGTATGAAAAATTTTAAAATCCGTTTTATCACGCTTCCGCCCTATTTATGTAATTTGATTGCATGCTTGCGTAATATACAAACTCAACAGTGGTATCAGAGCCTAATACTTGTGTTAATTATTGATTTTGATGATTCCATGTATGAATTGATATGCGATACGATTGGATTTTGGGCAGAAATTTTTTTCCTGAATCTGCATCGCGTCACGGCCGCGCTGCTTCCAGTTCATTCTGGAGCGCGGCCGTGCGTGAACCCAAAAAACGTTTCTAGGGGTGCAGCGCGGCTACGCCGCTCCTAGTTCAATTTGGAGCGCGGTCGCGCCGATATGCAGAGTTTAAAATTTTTTTGATTTTCTCAATTAACATAAATGGTTTATTTAATTGATAAAAGTTTGAAATAAAGATGTTTATTTTATCTGAAATATGATTCCAGATTGCTAAAATTAAAGGAGTTTAATTTGGATTTGGTTTTTTGATTAAAATAAAAGAGTTTATTTTGTTTCAAAAACTAAATATGAGCAAAATTTTTGCCCATTAATTGATATCAATGCATATATGGAATGGTTTTATTATTCATGAGATGAATGTTATTTATTGATGCATATGGAGATATGTATGATAATAAATAAGGATTGATTATGAACTATTGACCAATGTGTGATTGGAATTATTTTAGAGGATGCTTGAATGAATGAGTTTTTATAAATGGGGTCTGCGTACCTCGTCTTCTCTAGTTTTTTTTAATGTAAATTCTATTTCCCTCCTATGTACTTCCCCTTGACTGCTGATCAAGGTTTCTATTTATAGTAAATAGTATATGTAATATGATTAGTTAAAATTATTTTGAAGAATTGGAGACAAAGGAGCAAGGAGTGCGTGAAGACCCGTTTGTAATGGAGCCCAGGTTTTAAATGTAATAGTTATATTTAAATTTAATTCTTGCACCCTAGGTTTGACCTTTTGGTTCACTTGGTGGCTCTAGTGAACCAAACTAGAATAAAAGTCCATAATCAATCCGGGTAGAATATAGTATTCTATATGTACATTCTTACTAAATATATATTATATATTATCCAACATGCTTTGCATGTTAAATAATATGACGCGTATTTTATATATATATGTGCATGCGCGCTAAACAAGATGAGACTAATAATAATAAACCTATGACGCCCCCAAATCTCTACACTCCCCTGTATCAGATCTGGTGCTCACGTTAAACTATACAACTATAAATATTCAACAAAATATAACTTCTATCTATCCAAGATTCACAGTATCCCATAACAGATAATAGTTCACGTCAGAACATTATCCGTGTTTGGATACCCTCACTTGGATGTATAGATTCATATCTTGTGGATATCTCTTCCATATCAATACTTCCTATCTATCTGACATTCACAGTATCAATGATAAGATTGTCTCTAGAACTGAGGGGCGCATTCCGGTAAAGATGGCACCTTACCGGCGCTCATTAAGTGTAACTCAGAGCTTATAGAACTCTCAATATCATTCAAATACACTCATTCAGATGTATAGTTCATATAGATACTGTATTCCCTTAGTTCAACTATGCTAAAGAAAGTAAAGATTAGAGTATAACGCATTCGGTGAAATAAAGGATCATAATATCTTAAATATTATTTGGTTCGGTTACATCATTCTCGATACTAAGTTATTACAACAAAAGCCTTTAAAAGACTTAGATTATTCAAAAGCAGTTAATAAAACTAGTAAACGTGTCCTTTCCCTTTATCTGTCCCAGAAGTACCAGAGATATCATTTAAAGCTGCAAAAGAAGATATGCACAAGAATGAGTTACAAATACTCAGCAAGTTCATTTGAAAATGTAAACACAATGTGTTTGATTTGAAAGATGTCCGGTGATGTATAATTGATACAGAGGGTTCTGTACCGGAACCATATATTTCAATTTGTTCTGTCAGTCTTCAATGACTTAGAACCTCTTTAAGTTCGGATATCTGGTAGGTGATCAGCCTCACCAATATCCTAGGAGTATGCATATCATCCTACCACATTTTTGGTCAATTTAAGTTAATTGCCAATATCGGTCAATTCATTTGATTGCCAATTTAAACCTTATTCGAAGGTTTGTCGGACCACCGTCCATCCACGGTGTCCCTTTTACTCAGTATAGATGTCGTACCAAAACAATTTGGTTTGACACAACAATTTTAAGCTCAAACAGTCAATAAATGATTAATTTCTTAAGTTATGCAGAACAAGTAGCAATAACTTCACAATAATTGATAGCAAGACATAAATGAATTGCTTAATATAAATTGAGAAAAGTTAGGACACTTGCCTGTGCGTAGCACGTTAAGTTTATGCTGTTTATCAACGTTGGGTAGTCTATTTATGTCTATTCATATTAATAATAAACATTAGAATCTATAATAATACTTATCTAATTAAACTAGACAAGTTACACGAAGGTTCGACGTCGATTCGGTGTCTCGGTCGCGTCATTAGACAGCTAAACACATAGGTTATTCGATAAAACTTCATTTGGAAGCTTAAATTTTAGCTTAGATAATTTAATTATCATTTATAATATTTTTAGAAGCTTAATATTATTTTTAAATAATTTTTATAAGCTTAGAAATATTTTTAAATAATTTTACAAGCTTGAAAATATTTTTAAATGATTTAGTTATCATTTAGAATCTTCTTAAAACATTTACTATGTTATTTAAATGATTTATTTATCATTTAGAATAATTTTTATAAGCTTGAAAATATTTTTAAATAATTTTACAAGTTTAGGAATATTTTTAAATGATTTAATTATCATTTAGAATATTTTTAAAACATTAATATGTTATTTAAATAATTTATTTGTCATTTAGAATATTTTTAGATACCTAAAATATTATTTAAATGATTCATTTATCATTTATAATATTTTTAAAATGATAGAATATTATTTAAATAATTTATTTTATCATTAATAATATTTTCAGAATTTATTTTATCATTTAAATGATGTAATTATTATTTATAATAATTTTTAAAACTTAGTTTAATATTTAAATGATTTATTTATCATTTATAATATTATTAAATATTTAATATTTTATTTTAAATAATTTATTTATTATTTAAAATAATTTTGGAAAGTTGGTAATATTTTTAAATGAATTAATTATCATTTAAAATATTTTAAATACATTAATATCATTTTTAAAATCATTTATTTAAAATATTTATTAAATAATTTAATATTTAATTAAATTAAATAATTATATAAAAATATTTATCAGAATATATAAAAATATTAAATATAATTAAAAATGAATTTTTTAATATTTATTATTAATTAATATGAATTTTTAATATTTATTTATAATTTTATATAATATATTTAATTATTTTTATTAAATTTTATTTAAAACCGTCGCTAAAGGCTTTAGCGACAGTCTTCATAGGTTTCTTAGTGTTCTGGGTTTAAGTATGAATTTTGTCGCTAAAGGTGTTCTTCATGAAGAACACTTGGTCATGGTCGAACAAGGACCTTTGACCTCAAATTAAATCCAGATGGTTGATTGTTTGTGTTTGATTTTTGTTTGTTGTTGTAGCCAACATGGCAGAGTATAATGACATGTATTAACTTAGATCATATAACATCATTTGATGGTAGATAAATCATGGTCAAACTAGCATGTTCATGCTGTTCATGAGGTTTCTGGGTTGCCCAGAAACATGCTGGTCATGGTCGGTCAACCATGTTTAACCGTTAATAACTTTCATGGTTGTTATTTTTTATGTGCTTTAATGATTTAGGGTTGTAGTATACATGGCATAGAACATGTTTAATCCAAGAAATAACATTTACAAACATCATATAAACAAGATTAAAGGTGGTCAAAGTTTGTCAAACGGCTGTCTAGAACACTTAGAATTTTTTGGGCTGCCCAGAATCAGCCATTTGTGAGTAGTCAACGGGTTTTAACCGTTTATATCTTTCATTCTAGATATTTTTTTACTATTCTACCAATTGGATATTATAGTTAACATGGCATACTACATATACAAACTTTAAAACAGATCAAACGACCAATTTAAGCCGATCAAAATCTCTGACAAAAAGCCTTGTCAGACTGTTCTTGACTGCCAAGAACAGTTTGGGTTTTTCACCAAATTCGACCTTTTAAATGTTATGGATGCTTGTTTAACCAACCCAGATCACTTATTAACATATTATAACACATATCTAAACATCTAAAACATAAAATTACTAACAACTTAAAGATCTAGCATAAAAAATGAATTTCATACCTTTCTAGTTGAATTTTTGATTTCTTTCTTTCTGATCTGATGTTGCTACTGCAAAGGCTTATTATGGTATGATTATTAAGTGTTTAAGCTTCAAAATTTTCGTGGCTAAATGATCAGAATGATGTTCTTTTTATAGGAACTTCAAATTAGGGTTTTTAGGGTTCCAAATTTGGCCTCCACAAATATCTAGCCTTGATACTTGTGCTACTCTCATCTAATCCTAATCACCTACTTGTGCTGGAGTGTGTTGAGCACAAGCTTTCACACTCCTAGCTCAATTTCTATTGGTTTAAATTTTATTTTTTGATTTATTTACTTACTAATTAAACCTAGATTTTTATTAATCATGATTAGGGTGTTTAATCATGTTTAGTAATACTTTAATTAAGATAATATATCATAATTAAGGTTTATCATTTCATAATTTAGTGTTATTGAATAAAATTAGGGGTTTAGGGTTTCAAATTAGGGTTTAGGGTTTTCAATTCTACAATTAGGATTTTAATCTTCAATTAGGGTTTTAATCTAAGTTCAAAAATTCTTAATTACTATGATGATTCATTACTTAGATCTTAATTATATCAATTAAGATTCTTATACAGTAATTAGGGTTTTAATTGAACAATTCGGATAATTTTACCAATTAGGGTTTCTTAATTAGGGTTTCTAATTTAGTTTAACATTCTAAACCCTATTTAGCTTATTTTAGAATTTTATTAGTTAATATAATATAATATTAACTCCGAAGCATGACAAAGCACTTCGTGATTTCTAAGCACGACACAACAGCTTACAAAAATAATTTTGCTGAGACGCTTCTCAGTGAATTCGCCGAAAGCACGACAAATCATTTTGTCCGTATAAGCACTACACAGCTGCTTGGCGAAAAAATTTTATTTGACCTCATTGTTTAATAAAATACACAACCACATAATACCAAGTCAGATCATGAAAATTCATTTATTAAACACATAATTTACATATACAAATCTTATTAGGATTCAGAATATTACATTCACCCCCACTAATAAGAATTTCGTCCTCGAAATTATGGTACGGGTTATAAAAACAAGTGTGGGTAGTTATCTCGCATTTTGATCTCGAGCTCCCACGTAGTTTTCTCTATGTTTTAATTTCCCTAAATAACCTTGACTGAAGGTATCACTTTATTCCGTAGATTTTGTTCTTTCCTATCTATGATACCAACCTGTGACTCATATCCAAAAAAAAATAGCATCTCACAAGCGTACTTATCAATTTACCACTAACTTCTTCGGCGTCCTACATTTCCTTCTGTACAAAGCTACAATTGGTAGCATTCTTATGTTTGCATGATAACTATTGTTGTAGGCTAATTCTACTAAAGGTAACTGATCTTCCCAACTTTTCTTGAAGTCCATGTTGCAAGTTTGCAACATGTCCTCTAGTGTTTAAATCAGCCTCTCACTCTGACCGTCTATTTGTGGTGATAAATTGTGCTTATTCTCAACTAGGTTCCTAAGTGTTTCTGGAGACTTGTCCAAATGTTCGAAGTAAATCGTGGGTCTCGGTCGGATACAAAAGAAACAGGGACTCCATGTCTAAAAATAATTTCATTGATTTAAAGTTTGGCTAACTGGTCAAGACTGAAGTTGACTTTTATGAGTAGAAAATGAGCTAACTTGGTAAGACGATCTACAATTACCCAAATGGCATTGTGACCTTTCGGTGTATTTGGAAGACCTACTACGAAGTCCATGGTAATATGTTCTCATTTCCATTCGGAAATTTCTAAGGGCTGTAGTAATCCACTCGGCTTTTGGTGTTCTGCTTTAACGCTTTGACATGTTAAACATTTACTTACCCATTCTACTATTTCTCTTTTCATGTTAGACCACCAAAAGTGACAGCTTATATCTTTGTACATTTTTATACTACCTAGATGTACGACGAACTTAGAACTATGGGCTTCATTCAATATTTTATCTTTTAGTTCTTGTACTAAGGATACCTGAATTCTATCGTCGTACCTCAGTATCCCATCTTTGTCTATTCTGAATTTGTTGTTCTTTTTATGAGTTATTTCGGTCTTACACTTCTGACACTATTCATCTACCTATTGTAGTTCTTTGACTATATCCAATAAAGTCGAACTATTCTCTATGACGAATAACTTCTGGGTAGAGTTAACTGGAACTCTTATCTCGATCTCAAGTTTATTAAACTCTTTTATCAGTATCTCGTTATTGGCTATTACATGTAACTTCTCTTTATTCTTTCTACTTAACGCGTCTGCTACGACGTTGGCTTTCCCGGGATGATATAAGATTTCACAATAAGAATCCTTTATCAATTTTAGACTTTTATGATCTGTGCCTCCAAATTTTCAAGGCAATTACTATAACGGCTAACTCAAGATCATGCGTAAGATACCTCTGCTCAAAATCATTGAGTTGTCGTGACGCATACACAATCACCTTCCCATGTTGCATCAACACAAAACCTAATCACTTGTGTGACGCATCATTATAAACTACAAGGCCGCATGTATCATCTGATAAAGATAACATTGGTGCCACGCTCAATCGTTTCTTTAACTCTCGAAAGCTTTCTTCACACTTATCTGTCCAGACGTACTTTACCATCTTTCGAGTTAAATTGGTTAGCGGGGTCACTATTTTTGAAAATTTTTTGTATAAAACGCCAATCGTACCCTGCTAAATCGAGAAAACTTCGTACATCTGTTGGAGTTGTTGGTTGTTCCTAATTCACAACCACTTCTATCTTTGCTGGATGTACCACGATTCCGTTATTGTCAATTACATGACCTCAACGTTCCATCCTTTTTCTTTACAAACAACATCGGTGCTCCCCAAGGTGAAACACTAGGTTGTACGTATTTCTTCTCTAAGAGTTCCTATAACTGCACAAGTAACTCCTTCAACTCTATTGGTGCCATTCTGTACGGTGCCTTGGAAACTGGCGCCGTACCCGGCGCTAGATCAATGACAAATTCGATCTCTCTATTCGGAGGTAGACCTGGTAAATCATCGGAAATACATTTTGAAATTCCCTAACTACAGGTGTTTGATCCAATCTTACTCCTTCCTTTCGGGTTATATATGCCAAATAATCTGTATAACCATTCCTAAGTAATCTCTCTACTTGTCTTACCGTCAGACATCGACATCGTTTAGGTGAACAACCACTGTTGAACACTACCTTTGACTTCGATGTAGTCAATAGATTTACACGCTTCCGATGGCAGTCAATCATTGCATTATGATTAACCAACCAAACTATGCCTAAGATTATATCGAATTCTCCTAACTATATAGGAATAAGGTTCACGAGAAATTTGTGTTTCTTAGTCTCTACATTACAATTTATATATATGGTTTTCACGAAAATTATCTCTCGATTTGCAATTTTTATGTTTTAAAAGGTATATCTAAATTTATTAACTATTGGGTTGGGTTTACTTCTCTATTTTTTGCCTTTATTACTAATGTATATGGTTTTTTTCAAGGTAGCGTTAGGCTATATAAGTAAGAAAACTAGTATAATTACAAGTATGTAATGCACATATTGTTCAAACATAATTTGTATATTCATACAGAAGGTTTACATATTCGGCTAGTAGTTTATATAAGTACTACTAGCATTCCCAAACCAGTTTTCCAAAACTTGGGTAAAGTAGTTTAGATACTACTATTTACATACACACTGTAATGCCCGTGAATTTTGAACGTCATTATTAATTAAATCTAATTTAATTTAATGAGTTAACGTTGTGTTCTATTTAAACCTTTGGGTGTATTGGTGGATTATATGACTATGTGATTTATTGATATAAATTTGTGTTAAAAGAATCACTACTAGTGTATTTAAACTAGTGAGCAAACCCTAAGACTTTATATCCATAAAGTTGGCAAGGTATTTACTAAATTAAATATTCAAGTAAATTGAATATAGTTAGTAATAATGTGTGCGAATTAATTATGATGGTAATTGTTGTCGAGGTATGGTCCAAATTGGATAATAATAATTAATAGTTAATTTAGTAATTTATTTATTAATCGACTAAGTTACTCAATCATTTATATTAATCATGGGATTGAGTATTAATTGTGTGGCTTATTAAATGAGTTATCATGGAGTCATATTAAATGACCCAATATTATACTAAATAAGATTTGGATTTTATTAGTCTAATTATTTAAATTGGGAGCCCAATGGTATTTAATGTGTGGCCCAAAACTTAGCCACTTGATTTATTAAAGGTGTAACATTAATTTATTAATTAAAGCAACTAGTTAGGACAACATTTTTGGGACAAAATCTCCCTTGCCGTGTAACTAGGATGGAGAGGGGAAAATTACTTTTCAAGGTCCTAGTTAACTAAGTAGTTAGCTTGTGTTGGAAGATGAAAGGGTAGACTTGATGGGATAGCCCCTATTATGTCAATAGCCCCCTAATATGTCATAGCTTCCTAGGTTGTCATGGCCACCCTACATCACACTTTTCACTAGCTCCATGATGACAAAAGGTAGAGGTTTCTTGCTATTATCCAATTAGTAAGCCTTTTATCCAAGGGACAACAAAGATATGGGGGATATTAGTAACTCTTACACAAAGGACAAGGTGTCAAGCTCCCATTGGTGGAAAATATAATTAGCACACTTAAAGATAAGATTAAGGCTAAATGGAAGAGATAAGGTGAACTCTTATATCTAAGGGGCAAGAAAGATGTAGGGGATAATAACATGAATTCTAATTTAGCATTATACTTGCAAGTATTCTATCTTTTCATTTCATTTCAAGTTCATTTCTTCTTTTCATCTCCTTCTTTCATTTCTCCCAAGCAAGAACATAAAGTAAGAGCTTAGAGAGAAAAAGAGAGTGAGATTAGCATAGTTCATGCATCTCAAGTTCATCACATACTTTGGTAGATCAAGGAGAGTAGCTGCAAGATCAAGGTGAAACCCTAAACCATTTCCTTCTTTCTTACTTTGTTTTATTTTCATAGTTTTTGAGAGATTTTGTTCTAAGACTCAAAAATCATTAGATCTTCATGCTTCATGTATAGATCTAATCCTGTTGAGTGTTAGAATGGAGATTCAAAGGAAGAAAAGGAACTTATGTTCTTAAAGGGTAAAAACCCTAGCTTTTCTTCACTTGGATCACCCATAACTTGAGATCTACAACTTGGATTTGTGATCCGTTGAAAGAGAGTGCTAGGTACATTAGTTAGCTAGTAAACCCAAGTGGTAGAACACAAATCCAATAATTTTTGAAGCCTTGGAGGCTATTTTCCCAAAACAGTCCAGCTATAAAACTTAAAGCTTTAAAACCCTAAAAGCTTGCTGTCCTCATTTTTCCGAAGGTTGTTTCGGCCAGTTATGTATCTGCTAAAAATCTGGGAAAAATCACAGAGGTACCTTAAGAAGTATCTACAAGTAGCAAAAAGAATGAACACGTTTCGATATGTATGTTTTGTCTAATGGCTTTTACCGTGAAGGACTCCTAACTATTTATACCCAGATTTCTTACTGTGTGTACCTTGAAAATATATGACATTTTTACATTATGTTTATTCATGTTATGAGAGTGTACCCTGAAACTTTCAGAATTTTCTGAGCAAAACTTGATTTATGAAAAATGTAACAAGATTCGGAGGTTTTGAGTACTTTAAAAATAGTAAATCAGTTTCTAAAATTCCAGAAAACTTTGTGGATCATTGTTGGACCATATACTATCGAGATCCAGAGGATAATAATTTTTAGAACCTATTTGCTATTTTTTAATAATAATATTATAGTTATGGCTAAAAGAAAATAAATGGTTAAATGATGTCATAAATAAGGAAAATGTGATTTTTAAGCTTGGATACTCCTAATATTATATATTATGACTATTGAGGGGTAATTTGGTAATATTTAATGAGAAATAATATTTATGACCTTTTATGGGTAGTAAAGGAGTTGTTTAATAAATGGTAAAACAATTAGAATAAATTGTTTATTCGCCTAATAACTTATTAAAATATTACTATGATATTTGTAATATAAGAATTCGATATTTTTAAGTAAACAAAGAAATATTAAGATTAAAACTTTATGAAAATATTATTGAATGGGTAATAATATTTATTTTAAGCATTAATAAATGATTAAGATATTATTAAAATGACTAATAATATTAGATTAAAATATTATTAATGATATGAGAATTAAAATATTATTAAGAGATTAATAATATTAGATTAAAGTATTATTGGATGATTAAAATTTATTAAGATGTTAATAACATTAGTAAACGAATAAAAGTGTTATTAGTGGACTAATAATACCAAGAGGTGAATTAAATATTATTAGGATTGATAATATTAAGTGTCTTATAGGATTTACGATAGTCTATTTGCTTATGTGTGCTATGTGATTGGCTTAATTGTTAAATAAATAGCATAAGTAAGTGTGTCGATATACAACTACGCAGTACTAATTGATAGATCGACATTATCAATGTTAGGTTCTTCAAGGCTAATTAGTTAAAGCTAGATTATTTGTAGCTGAGCATACAGGCAAGTTCCCTAACTCAAACTCGAGTTATGATTTTTGAAGCATGTTAGTGAATAATTATTGTTGATTATTCACATCTATACTAGTTATTGAGATTCGCACCTTGTGCAATTGAATTCAGATTCTATTGTTATTGAATTGTGAATTAGATTAAAGTTCTTTCAAGCATGAACTGTTTATGAGATAGATCTATGCTATTTGTATCAGCTAGATCAAGCATGTCTAAATTTACGAAATCAAATGTATTTTAAAAGTTGTTCTTATTAATTTGCTATAGTAAGAACTCTTGGCTAAGAAAAGGATAAATTTGATTAAGGCATGATATCAATGCTGGTTTATTAAGTGTTTATGCATAAATCACGGGGTATGAAAGGCTGATCCCCTTGATTACCAAAACTTTTTAAGAGGTCCAGTTTAAATGCTGAGAACCTTGGCAAATGTCTATGGTTATTTCCAACCACTCAGTAATTGTCATTCAATTATTAGAATATTCAATTGTTGACTATTAATTCATGTTTCTTCACAATTTTATACTGTCGTTGAACATTGAAAGCGAAACTTCCTTCTATTCATGATATATCTCCCTTGTGTATAAACTTGCTAAGCAAACTAGTTGCTTACCCTTGCTATATCATGATTTTTATTTCAACTAAGGCAGAAATGTCAAAAGGGGACAAAGGAAAAGGGAAGGTGCAAGAATAGTTGCCTGATAGGGCTTATGTATTAGTTATCTAAAAATGTTATTTGGTTATGTGAACTCTTATTGTATTAAGGGTATGTTTTTAAGTTAAGGTTAAAGAACCTTGGGACCATGATTGTAAGACGTTATTACTATTTCGATAGACATTGTATGATTATTATTTCGCATTTAGTTAGAAAGTATGTTTGTTGTTGAGTATCGTGAACACCGAATTCGAGGTTAGGAAACCAAGATTTGGGGATGTCACAGGTTGGTATCAGAGCTATAGTTTATAACCCTTAGGAGAAAGAGTCATTAGGCTATAACCTGAGAGAATGTAGAAGAATATAAGGGGATAGAACTCATATAGAGTTATTTTTGGGTAGAAATTTATTATGATCTTAGAATTGAGGATTTGGATCATACATTGGTGTTATTAAGCTTGTGGATAATTTGAGGAATGTGTATTGATGAGATAATATGGTAAAGTGAAGACCATTAAGTATGGACGATCCATTGTAAATTGGAGTTATAGATATTCGAGGTAATTAGATTAATCATTTGATGCTATTGATCAATTCTGTGGCTATTGATCAATTTTTGTGGCTATTCATTAGATAAGATATTGGAGTGATGTTGTATGGAGTTTCTTTGTGATGAAAAGAGGGTACCTTAGAATCTGTTGGGTTAAGGTTTGCAAGAAGGAAATGATTGATTCGATAAATAATGAATATATCGATATTTTGAAGTGTTAGTTAAGTTATTAAGCTTTATTGTGGAATACCAGGTGAGACAAAGGTAATGGACTCATATAGAGTTGTTAAACAAAAGTTGAGAGTACTGAGATGAATGATGTTATATGTTATTGCTACTGCAAAGGCTTATTATGGTATGATTATTAAGTGTTTAAGCTTCAAAATTTTCGTGGCCAAATGATCATAATGATGTTCTTTTTATAGGAACTTCAAATTAGGGTTTTTAGGGTTTCTTTTCCAAATTTGGCCTCCACAAATATCTAGCCTTGATACTTGTGCTACTCTCATCTAATCCTAACCACCTACTTGTGCTGGAGTGTGTTGAGCACAAGCTTGCACACTCCTAGCTCAATTTCTATTGGTTTAAATCTTATTTTTTGATTTATTTACTTACTAATTAAACCTAGATTTTTGTTAATCATGATTAAGGTGTTTAATCATGTTTAGTAATACTTTAATTAAGATAATATATCATAATTAAGGTTTATCATTTCATAATTTAGTGTTATTGAATCAAATTAGGATTTTAGGGTTTCAAATTAGGGTTTAGGGTTTTCAATTCTACAATTAAGGTTTTAATCTTCAATTAGGGTTAATCTAAGTTCAAAAATTCTTAATTAATATGATGATTCATTACTTAGATCTTAATTATATCAATTAAGATTCTTATACAGTAATTAGGGTTTTAATTAATTCGGATAATTTTACCAATTAGGGTTTCTAATTTAGTTTAACATTCTAAACCCTATTTAGCTTATTTTAGAATTTTATTAGTTAATATAATATAATATTAACTCCAAAGCACGACAAAGCACTTCGTCATTTCTAAGCACGACACAGCAGCTTACAAAAATAATTTTGCAGAGACGCTTCTCGGTGAATTCGTCGGAAGCACGACAAATCATTTTGTCCATATAAGCACGACATAGCTGCTTGGCGAAAATTTTTTATTTGACCTAATTGTTTAATAAAATACACAACCACATAATACCAAGTCAGATCATGAAAATTCATTTATTAAACACATAATTACATATACAAATCTTATTAGGGTTCAGAATATTACAAAACGCCTCAAACAAATCATATTAAGTCCTAAGCGTTCAGAGATATTAGGAATATCGAACGTCGCCTTCTAGCATGGTAAATCAATAGAGTATTAAATATTTAATATGACTTTGTTGTGCACACACAAGGCGAGTACTAAATATTTAAGATGTTTTATCACATTTGATGCTTATTAAGGAATTGAACATTAGCGCTTTATTATGCACACACAAGGGCGGTCTTTTTCTCTTCACATATATGGAAGTGTTAGGTTAGACTTAACCTAGATTATTTTAGTTCGGATGTGCACACGCTTGACCATTATAATCTAAGAGGCAAAATACAAGGAGTTACATAGTGATGTAATTGACAATAGTTGTCTACCTATTTATTTATATATAGTTTGTTGTGTACACACAAGGCTATATACATTTGAAATGAGATCCTTAGTCTCACTAGGAAATCTTTAATTAGAATTGCCGAACTATATAATGAGGGTAATATAGTTTGATGAAAAAGTGAGAGATACCAATTTAAAATAAAAACCTAATTTATTTCGGTAATTAATTAAATGAATGTATACTAAAATGTTGTCTATTTCACATGCAGAATTTAAAAATGTCAAACTCACTATCACTGCGTAGCATACTTGATGCTAACAAACTGACCAGACCGAATTACACGGACTGGTTAAGGAATCTGAGAATTGTTCTCACTCCTGAAAAGATTTCTTATGTCCTAAATTCGCCAGTCCCTACAAATGTTGCAGAAACAGCCTCTGTGGAAGAGATTGACACTTTCAGAAAGTGGCAAGATGATGCAATCCTGGTTCAATGCATCATGCTTGCATCCATATATAAGTAACGAGCTTTAGCGTCAACATGAAACTATGGATGCTCCTACTATATTGCTGCACCTCAAAAAGTTGTATGATTTGCAAAGTAGGACTGCTAGATATCAGATATCTAAGGAGCTCTTCCGATCTCGTATGACCGAGGGGACTACCGTTAAGACTCATGTCCTCAAGATGATCAATTTGATTGAATAACTTGGACAGCTTGGGCTCGTGATGGATGGGGAGTTAAGTCAAGATTTGATCTTGTAGTCACTCCCGGACACGTTCTCACAATTTATTGTGAATTTTCATATGAATAAGTTGGACGTCAGTTTGCCCGAGTTACTTAACATGCTGAAAACTGCTGAAGGTCACTTCTTATCTAACAAGACCAAGTCTTACTAGTGGATGATTCTTCCAAGAAAAGGAAGAGGCCCAAGGTATCTTCTGAAAAGAAGAAAAACAAGAAGGCTAAGGGCAAGGCGAAGAGAAAGGATAAAAAGAAACCTGATCCAGATAGCAAAGGAATTTGCTACCATTACAATAAGTCGGGACACTAGAAGAGGAACTGCAAGCAGTATCTTGCGGACCAAAAGTAGCTTGGAGAAGCTTCGACTTCCGATCTAGGTTTGTTCATGATTGAAATTAGTTTTTCTGAAAGTCAAAATTCTACTTAGGTATTGGATACCGGCTGTAGTTCTCACATATGTAATAATATGCAGGGACTAAGCATAAGTAGAAAGCTGAACAAGGATGAAGTCGTCCTACGAGTGGGAAATGGAGCAAAGGTTGCTGCATTAGCTGTAGTAACTTATTGTTTAGCACTGCCTACGGGCAAGTCCATTAGTTTAAATAATTGTTATTATGTTCCAACACTCATTAGAAACATTATTTCAATTTTTGTATTGGATATGGATGATTTTGATATTATAATAAAGAACAACAGTTGTTCTATTTATAATAAAAATGTTTTATATGGTGTTGGCAATTTACTGAATGGACTTTACATACTTGACTTGCATGAAAATATACTTCAAATTGAATAAACTAAGAAAAGAAAAGGAGATAATGTTAATTATACTTTTATGTCGCACTGTAGATTCGGTCATATCAATGAAACAACATTAACCAAGTTGCATAAATATGGGCTTTTAGAGCTATCTGATTAGGAATCATATCCAACTTGTGAATCTTGTCTCATGGGTAAGATGACTAAATCCCTTTTAGTGGAAAAGGAGAAAGAGTTACAGAGTTGTTAGCGTTGGTACACACAGACGTATGTGGACCTATGACAATGAATGCACGAGGAGGGTATTCTTATTTTATTACTTTCACTGATGATCATTCTAGATTTGGATATGTGTATTTAATGAAATACAAATCTGAATCGTTTTAAAAGTTCAAAGAATTCAGAAGTGAAGTAGAGAAGCAAACTGGTAAGTGTATTAAGATTTTTCGATCGGATCGAGGAGGGGAATACTTAACCAATGAGTTTCTCAATTGTTTCAAAGAAAATAGTATAATCTCACAATGGACTCCTCCAGGGACACCACAGTTGAATGGTGTATCTGAAAGGAGAAATCGAACATTGTTGGATATGGTTCGTTCCATGATGAGTTTTACCAACCTTCCAGTATTCTTTTGGGGTTATGCCCTAGAATCGGCTGCATACCTACTTAACAAGGTACCTACCAAATCCGTCCCAAAGACTCCATATGAGTTATGGACAGGGAGGAAACCAAATCTTAAGCATGTTAAGACTTGGGGTTGTCCAACTTATGTCAAAAGGTTTGAGCATGATAAGCTGAAGACTAGATCCGACAAATGTAGATTCGTGGGATACCCTAAAGAAACATCAGGGTATTATTTCTATCATCCTACTGATCAAAAGGTATTTATTGCAAAACACGCTGCCTTCTTAGAAAATGAGTTTATCCTTGAAGGGGTTAGTGGGAGTAAGATATATATTGAAGAAATTCAAGAACCACAAAATACTACGGATCAAAGTCAGGTACCTGACCAAGTAGAAGAACCTACTGTATCATAACTTATTCATAAATGTGGAAGAGTACCGAAGATACCTGATAGGTATGGATTCATCATAGAGAATGATGATAAGGTACGCATCATAGATAATGATGATCCATTGACTTACGAAGAGGCTATGAGTAGTAAAGACTCAAAGAAATGGCTAAAAGCCATGAAATCTGAGATGGACTACATGTATGAAAACCAAGTATGGACTTTGGTTTCACCACCTGAGGGTATTAAGATTATTGGGTGCAAATGGGACTTTAAGAGAAAGACTGGAGCAGACGACAAGGTAGAGACCTATAAGGCCCGATTGGTTACAAAAGGTTTCAAACAAAGATAAGGAGTTGACTATGATGAAACCTTCTCACCAGTAGCTATGCTCAAGTCCATTCGGATTTTTCTTGCAATTGCAGCTTATTATGACTACGAAATCTGGAAAATGGACGTGAAAACGACCTTCCTTAATGGTGAGCTTGAGGAGAATGTATATATGATACAGCCAGAGGGTTTTGTTTCAACGGTTGGAACAAACCAAGTCTGTAAGCTACAACGATCTATTTATGAATTGAAGCAAGCTTCTCGAAGATGGAACATCCGTTATGATGAGATAATCAAAAAGTTTGATTTTATCAAAAATGAGGATGAACCTTGTGTGTATAAGAAGGTTAGTGAGAGCGCTGTTTCATTCCTTATATTATATGTTGATGATATATTATTGATAGGGAATGATGTTCCTATGCTACAGTCGATCAAAATTTGGTTATCTAAACACTTCTCCATGAAGGACTTGGGTGAGGCATCCTATATTTTGGGGATAAAGATCTATAGAGATAGATCTAAAAGGATGCTTCGCTTGACCCAAGGAAAGTACATTGACTCGATGCTAAAGAAGTTTAGCATGGAAGATTCCAAGAGAGGTCTCATGCCGATGAGCCATGGAATACATCTCTCCAAGAAACAGGCCCCAAAGACACCTGAGGAGAGAGACCGTATAAGTAAGATTCCTTATGCTTCAGCAATAGGATCTATCATATACGGTATGATATGAACTAGACCAGATGTCGCTCATGCACTTAGTGTAACAAGCAGATATCAGTCGAATCTAGGAGAAGAGCGCTGGAAGGCAGTGAAAAACATCCTAAAGTACTTGAGAAGAACTAAGGATGTATTTCTTGTCTACGGTGGGTCTGAATTGAAACTAGAGGGCTATACAGACTCAAGTTTTCAAACAGACCAAGATGACAGTAAATCCGTTTCAGGGTACGTGTTTACCTTAAACGGTGGCGCAGTGAGTTGGAAATGTTCCAAGCAGCAAACAGTTGTTGATTCAGTGATAGAGGCAGAGTACACAGCTGCAAGTAAAGCTGTAAAGGAAGCTGTTTGGATGAAGAAGTTCATAACTGAACTTGAAGTGGTTCCTAGCATTAGAGGAGCTTTACCTTTATTCTATGACAACACCGAAGCTGTTACGCAGGCTAAGGAACCCAGGTCTCATAAGAAATCCAAACACGTGTTGCGCGGTTTCATTTGATTAGAGAGATCATTGATAGAGGAGATGTCACCCTGAAGCATATGGACTCTTAAGACAACATTACAGATCCATTTACTAAAGCTTTAACACAATAACAGTTTGATCGTCACTTAGAGAAGATGGGTATTAGATACCATGGCGATTGGCTTTAGTGCAAGTAGGAGATTGAAAGTAGTATGCACACAAGCCAATCATATTTGATATGATGTAGCATATTCTTTGTATTCATTTATTAATAAAAGAATTGATTTTCTTAAAAGCGATTTTATATTATCTACATAGTGTTGTCATATTAAATGTGATAAACCCATAGTTTTGAGCAAACTTTTAGAATCATGATGGTCATCTTGCTAATGAGATCTAAATTCAAGATAGCTCACAAACTAAAATCGTTCCTAATCATTGGATTACTAAAAAAGGGGATTAATGAATCCGGATAGATTATTACATACATTGTTTGTTTTTAGGAAGAGGATGATTGATCTCATAATCATTTGTGTGGAGACATTAAAGCAAGTATGTAGGTGCGTATTGGAGAATAAGTTCACTGAACGTGGCTCGCTAAGAAATACCTAATGGAGTTTTCCTCGACTGTCAATAGGAATTCCTCTAGTGATAGTAGTACAAGTGATCCTTGGACTTGAGATCATCATAGTATCTTATGTATGATGAGTTATACTTTGACATGTCCCTTAAGACCTTTAGGATATATCAAAGGGTATGATTGGGTATAATAAGTTATACATGGAGATAGGTGAATGATCAACAAAGAATTTACCTCGTCTAGTAAAAGATGTGAATGTCCTATGTGATTCGATAAATGATAACTCAGTAGTCATTGGCCAAGGCAGAATGAAATTAGAAAGGAGTTTCTAATTTTTATTATTTAGAGTTGTGCATTTGGGAATCGAAATACATATAATTAAATAAAATAAGACTTGAAAGTAAATCCATATTTTATATTTAATTGGGACATTGTATGGTAGAAGGATTGAATTGTACAGTAACTATGCACTGAAAGGTTCTTTTGTGATTAATGTTGAAATCTATATTATCTGAAAAATCGTTGATCGCTAAGGGGGCTTAACCTTATTGTAGAATAAATATTATTTATTTAAATAAATTAAATAGTTTAATTTATTTATTTAAATATAATTAGAATTGTTCTAATTGATTTATTCACAACCGGTTTAATATGGAGAACCTAAAGGGTCACATCGCAAAAGGAAAAATATTTATTTAAGAAGTAAATGGCATAATTGTAATAATAAGTTAAGTGTATTTAATTTAGTCTATGGAGATAGAATAAATTAAATAGCTTAATATTTATTATTTAATATTTTAGAAATATTAAATATAAATTAATAAGAGGAGTCTTATTATTATTATTATTATTACTATTCTTTAATTCCTAATAGGGATTGGAAATTAATTAATAGAAGTACTCTCTCATGAATTCATAATTGGATTAGGAGCATAATTAATTAAAGGAGTTTAATTATAATAGAAACCCTAATCCTAAATAGTTTAGGGAAGGGTTTCCCTACATCTATAAATAAGAGAAGTCTTATCATAGATTGGGGTTACATACTCTTGCATTAGATTGTGGAGAGTACTTGCAATTTCTATAGAGATAGAAACTAGGGTTTTGCCAACACCCATCTTCTTGAACAACTATTCTTCCTTGGTGGATCACCTCTAGAGGACAAACACTTGGGTGGGTAATGTTGATCAAGCGAAGGAATTTAGTCGGTGGAATTCAAGGAGAACGCGAAGGAATTGGAGGTGAACTTGTACCCGAAAAGCGTTGGTTCATTAGGGTATAATTCTCTATCTCTATCTCTTTTGCTAATTAATAATTGAACACACGAAAAGATCATGGTGATGGTTTGTATGAAAAATTTTAAAATTCGTCTTATCACGCTTCTGCCCTATTTATGTAATTTGATTGCATGCTTGTGTAATATACAAACCTAACACATGTAGCCTCCATTTTGAGGGACTTAGATAGACTTAGATTATCCTAGACTTCCAAAATCAAATTTAGAGAGAGAGGAGGTTTTGAGCAAAAAGAGGGAGGCCATGGCCATTGGCCATGGTTCTTCCAAAGCTTGGAGGAGCTTCAATGGAGGTGCTTCAATGGAGTTTCATCCAATAACAATGGGGAAGCCATCCTTTATCTTTTTCCTTTATGTAATTGGTTTTTAATCTAAGATTGTAATTGAACCCATTGCTTAATTTGAATTGATTTTCTCTTCCAATTAATTATTGTTACTCATATGAATTGGTTATCATAACCTATGCTTATAGATTAATAGCTTGACTAGTAATTACCTTGGGAACCTTTATGAACTTGACAAACGGATTATAGTGTTGAGACCTAGTTATGATATCATGCGAAAGTTAAAGATTGTTGTGGCTGATTAATAAAGATTTAGTGACGTGTATCTTGTTGATTATCCTCAATGATAGGTAACTTGATAGTATTTAGGATAGACATATACCTAGATACTATGTGCAACCAATTGAGAATCTAATCCCAATGACTTCTTATGGGAAAGTTAGTAATTGAAAGGGTGGTTAATGAGATTTAGTGACATGTGTCTTGTTAATTATTCTTGAAATTTGTCTCCTGATAGTGTGTAGGATAGACATATACCTACATGCCGCATTAGGAAGATTCGTAATTGACCATCGACAGAGGCTCTTACGTAATTGTGATTTATCGGATGTCAATTCTATGTGGTTATTTGATCTAAAAGTGGAATTAAGATATTTGAACAAAGCATTGCACACCAAGTGTTTGACAAAATGCTTGAATGGGGGAAATTGCAATCTTAGACATTTATCTATCTATTTTTGTTATTTACATGTCATGCAATTTAGATATAACCTGTATCTGTCTCTTGAATTAAAGAGTTTGATTTAGATCGATTCGATATTGAGTTAGTCCTTGGGCATACATTAGAGTTAATTCCCTGTAGGTTCGACAACTCTCTTATCATTATATTACTTGTTGACCGCGTATACTTGCGCGTATTTTCGGTTGCAAAATCGACCAACAAGTTTTTGGCGCCGTTGCCGGGAAATTATTCTTCTAATGTTTTTCCAATATTAATTTCAATTGATTTGATCTTAATTTGAACTTGTATTTATGTTTTAAATAAAGTCGGGTCAAGGACTATAAACCAAACGCTTATTGGGAGGCAACCCAAGCCTATTGTTTTGCTTTTGTTTGATTGCATTTTAATTTCTTTAGTCAATTATTTTTAGGTGCCGATTATCGTGAAAAAAAATACGCTCCCAGCTTTGAGGACTTGAAAGATGATATCAATGGCACTCGACACGTTCTTAGGGAAGTCTTCTGTTTTAATTTTTCCTATTTCAGACATAGAGGACAATGTCAAGTTTAAGTTTGGGGGTAGTACTTAGTGTTTGTGTGTTTTTAATTTAGTATTTGTGTGTTTTAAGTGTGTTTTTCGTATTCAAAAAAAAAATTATTTATTTTTAAGAAGTGTCTCTTGAGCATTGATTTAATTTGACTTATCCATGGTCAATGATAGCAACTTGTTTTAATTGATTCTAACTCATGGGAAACGGACATATGTTGCTTAGTCGTTATGCTTAATTTTGTTGTTGGTTATTATTTTGCTCATGCATCCTTTCACTTTTATGCACTTACCTATGAGTATTGAGCTAGTCGTATGCTTAGAGAAGGCTTTTATAACCGAATGCTTGTGGAAAATATCTATAAACTCTAGTGCTCATTTAAACATCACTTAAAGTAAGGTATCCAAATTTATTGTGTTTGATTTGTTGGTCATGTGGTGAGTTGAGATGGAGCGTAAAACGCACTCACTCATGGACACATGCTTAGGGGAGATAGAGCGTAAAATGCACTCTCTTATTTTTGTGACAAAAGAAAGAAAATGTTGTATTGTAAATCTTGCAGGGGGTTGAGATCGAGCGTAAAACGCACTCGCCCATATGAGCGTGCTTAAGGTTGAGATGGAGCATAAAATGCACTCACCTAGAGCTTTTGAGTTTCAAAATTTTTGGAATTATGATTTGTATACCTTTGTATTGAGTGATGTGTTAAGCATGTTGTTTTGGGGTTTATTTTTATTATTTCATAAGGTAATGTGGTTGCATAAGTTCATTCGAGCTTGGTTGGTTTAGTACTATTGGGTACTCACACATACACGGAAGGGGCCTAAAGTAAGATATGACTAGCTAATGGATAGTTTAGACTTGTAATGTTTTGTTTGTTTTCTTAAGTTCCATATGTTGATGCCTTTGAGACTATTGTTGGCTTATTAATTCATTGCTCAAGTTAGGTTGTATTAGAAGTGTTTGAATTGTGTAGTTTAGGTTTGTTTTGATTGAGGACAAACAAAGATTTAAGTTTGGGGGTATCCTTGATGATTTGTAAGTCTTTGGGTATTTTAAGTGGTTTTATTGTATTTTTATCTTATTTTTAGATATTGTGGTTTTAGATTTCTTTTATATGTTTTCTATTGCTTTTATGTATTTCTATTGTGTTTTGTAGGAATTGAAATAAAGACCGTCGAATCATTATTTTGTAATGACATAATGCCCGTGTTTGGTTATCCATGGTTGGCGTGTATTATTTTGGAAATTAGCGTTTGGCGACGCTCGGTATTGAAGTTGATAACATTTGAGCTTTGGGCGTGCAACAATGTGGAAGCCATCCTTTATCTTTCTTTATCTTTTTCCTCTATGTAATTAGTTTTTAATCTAAGATTGTAATTGAACCCATTGCTTAATTTGAATTGATTTTCTCTTAAAATTGATTATTGTTGTGACACCCCCAAATCCTGATACTTCAATTCCTCAGATTTGGTGTTCACTATATCATTCATTCATAACTAACTACCCATAATAAAGGACAATTAAATTAAGCTGAATGAAATATCTTCCCACAATAATGATTATAACTTATAATCTCTTAAATAAACAAATCCCAGGTCATCTACCTTTATTACATCGTTGTGGAATTAAAACATAAAAATTTAACAAGTCTTATTACAAAGAACTGAAACAAATAAACTAAACATATTCATTTGCTCATCTTGCCCTTGCCCTTGCTAGTGGATGGCCCATCCGACTTTTCAGGTTTAGCTGCAATATTTTATGCAAGTGTGAGCAAACAATTGCCCAGAAGTATGATAACAATAACATTTATATGATTAACGGAATAGATCTTAACTGAGGAGTAATAGTCTTTCTGAAATCAATCAACAACAAATCAAAGATCTAAAAGCTCAATAGATAGCTTAGCTCAAGAACTGAATATAGATTCAAGATTAAAAGTGTATCTGAGGGTCATAAGACCTCGAACTATGTCCTATGTTAACAAGTATTTCTACCATAACCATTAACAGTCATGTAGACTATGGACTATCCATCTCGTACTCCGGGGGATCAGCCCTTTGTACAATGTATTGTGCACAAACATTTAAACGTTGTTGTGTAATTAATCCCCTATGTTAGGGTTGGTCATCTCAGTTTAGCATCAGAATTCGTACCAAAAGAAACTTAGTTTGGAAAAACTTCAAGGTATTCTAAGTCTTTGAAACGCTCATCAATTATGGACTAGCTGAATCAATAAAAGTTTGCTAGTCACTATAGCATTTGATCAACAATAAAAATTGTACAATAGGATTTCTAATCAAAATTTGAATAACGATCAATGATCGGATAATAAATGACTGAAATAAAACATAAGCACTTGACATGATAACAACTTTGCTTGAATAATAATAAGCTAAGGTTTATAAGCTTGCTCTGTGGAAGTAAACTTGCTTTAAATGAAATGATAAGATTAAGGAAGGAAAAACTTGCCTCGTGCGTAGATTACAGATTTAAATAATTCACGTTCCTTAATAACCCTATATATTTTGATTATAAAACGGTAACAATAATTAGTTACAGAATCATATACATTTTAAGTCTCGTTCTTTTCCTATTTTATTGCAACATCTCGATTGTCATTCGATATTCAACCAATATTCGCTAATAACCATCGTGGTATATCATTAATCATTTAATACCTTAATATAAGTTTTAAACATGCACATAGCAACATAGCAAGATCGCAAAACAAATAAATAATTTTTCAGTTACTGTTCCACCGCCGGGGTGGTGGATTTCTTAACAAAACCGTCGCCGGGGCGAGGCTACTGCCGGGGCGAGGAATCTAGTTCAATTATGCCGTCGGGGAGACTAGACCACTGGGGCGACACTTCCTGTTCATTTCTACCGCCGGGGCGGTAAACTCGACAATCGTCTCTTACAGTTCGCGAACCAGTGAATTTTCAGGCCAAATTTTCCAAATTCTACCATCCGATACATAAAATAAACTTACCCAGATGTCAAACATGATGTAAAACAATTACCCATCATGTTTCTAACAATACTAACCATTATGAACACATAATCAACCAATTAAAAACCCAAAAATTCACCGTTCATGCTGTTTTTCCAAACTTTGACACACTAAGTGAAATCAAATACTGAAAACTTGTTTCTAAATCATTTTGATACGTTCTACTTACATTCTTTTCATTTTTTCATCATATTATCAAAATCAAAAGTCAATTTACCGATTAATAATCAAATTGAACATCAATTTTCATACATATATGCTATACATGAAAGTGAAACTCTGTAAAACCAAAAACTCTAATCTAAAACATGCTTTCATGGATTAATTCCTTCAAATTGATTTATAAACATAATATAATCACTAGTATATGCATATTAACAATTACAGCCAAGTAATTTATACATTGAGCAAATAATTTCATATACAGTAAAGTAAAAAGAAATACAGTGAAGAACTTTTTTTTTAAAAAAAGGATTATACCTTTAAGCTAAACAAGATGATTTCTTTAGCTTAGCAATTATCTTCATTCCCTCTCAATTAACAGAACTCTCTTACTCTCTCTTTCAAAAAAAAATTTCTCTGTTAAGCTTTTCTCTTTTTTTTTAAAGTGAACTGATAAACTCTCTTGACTTAGATCAAGTCGATATTGAGTTAGTCCTTGGGCAGACATTAGAGTTAATTCCTTGTGGGTTCGATAACTCTCTTATCATTATATTACTTATTGACCGCGTATACTTGCGCGTATTTTCGGTTGCAAAATAAACCAACACACAAAGAAGTTGTGCGGCGTGGAATGTCCTTATAAGTCACGAGTAGTAATATGATAAATAAACACTTATGAGTTATTAGTATGATGTAAATCCCAACTTTTGAAATAAATAGTGGGATATGATGACGAGGTAATCCTGAAGTTATAATTTGTAGGATAAATGATGTAAATGACAATGATGCTATTTATGTTATGTTTCAAATCAGTGAATGAATAAAATGCAAGAATTTCTTGAAAGTGTTATGTGTTATCTGAAATGCTTGAGTTAAATCTTAAATGTTTAAGTAATTGAATAATGATCTAATAGCGCGAATTCTATAACAGTAAGATGCCGTCAAGAAGAAGACAGCAACGTCAACAAACCCCTGAGGGGTCTACAAATAACAATAACGAAGCCAACGTTAATTCAGTTCAGCCATTGGTGAATCTATTGATAGGAGCGTTTGCGAATCAACTGTTAGGTTTGTATAACGCGAACATGCAATCAAATTACATAAATAAAGGGGAAGCGCGATAAAATCAGATTTTAAAATTTTATACAAACCATCACCATGATCTTTCTTTATACACAATTATTAATTAAATGAAAGAGATGGAGAATAAGAATTATACCCTTGTAGAATTCTAGCTTCCTCAGGTACAAGTTCACCTCCAATTCCTTCGCGTTCTCCTTGAATTCCACCGATTAAATTCCTTCCTTTGATCAACGTTAGCCACCCAAGTGCTTGGCCTCTAGAGGTGATCCACCAAGGAATAATACTTGTTCAAGAAGATGGGTGTTGGCAAAACCCTAGTTTCTATCTCTATAGAAATTGTAAGTACTCTCCACAATTCTTATGCAAGAGTGTGTAACCCTAATCTATGATAAGACTTCTCTTATTTATAGATGTAGGAAAAACCCTTCCCTAAACTATTTAGGATTAGGGTTTCTATTCTAATTAAACTCCTTTAATTAAATTAAACTCCTAATCTAATTAGGAATTCATGTGAGAGTACTTCTATTAATTAATTCCCAATCCCTATTAGGAATTAAATAATAGTAATAGTAATAATAATAATAAGACTCCTCTTATTAATTTATATTTAATATTTCTAAAATATTAAATAATAAATATTAAGCTATTTAATTTATTCTATCTCCATAGACTAAATTAAATACACTTAACTCATTATTACAATTATGTCATTTACTTCTTAAATAAATATTTTCCTTTTGCGGTGTGACCCTTTAGGTTCTCCATATTAAACCGGTTGTGATAAATCAATTAGAACAATTCTAATCTTATTTAAATAAATAAATTAAACTAATTAATTTATTTAAATAAATAATATTTATTCTACAATAAGGGTAAGCCCCCTTAGTGATCAACGACTTTCCAAATAATATAGATTTCAACATTAATCATAAAAAGAACCTTTCGGTGAATAGTTACCGTATAATTCAATCCTTCTACCATACAATGTCCCAATTAAATATAAGACATGGAATTACTGTCAAGTCTTATTTTATTTAATTATATGTATTTCGATTCTCAAATGCACAACTCTAAATAATGCAAATTAGAAACTCTTTTCTAATTTCATTCTGCCTTGGCCAAGGACTACTGAGTTGTCATTTATCGAATCACATAGGACATTCACATCTTTTACTAGACGTGGTAGATTCTTTGTTGATCATTCACCTATCTCCATGTACAACTTATTATACCCAATCATACCCTTTGTTATACCCTAAAGGTCTTAAGGGACATGTCAAAGTATAACTCATCATACACAAGATACTATGATGATCTCAAGTCCAAGGATCACTTGTACTACTATCACTAAAGGAATTCCTATTGACAGGTGAGTAAAACTCCATTAGGTAATCCTTAGCGAGCCACGTTCAGTGAACTTATTCTCCAATAAGCACCTACATACTTGCTTTAGTGTCTCCACACAAATGATTATGAGATCAATCATCCTCTTCTTAAGAGCAAGCAACGTATGTACTAGTCTATCCGGATTCACTAATCCCCTTTTTAGTAATCCAACGATTAGGAGCGATTTTAGTTTGTGAGCTATCTAGAATTTAGATCTCATTAGCATGATCACCATCATGATTCTAAAAGCATTGCTCAAAACTATGGGTTTATCACATTTAATATAACAACACTATGTAGATAATATAAAATGCCTTTAATAACCGAATAAGATTACAAAGTATATGCTACATCATATCAAATATGATTGGCTTGTGTGCATACTACTTTCAATCTCCCACTTGCACTAAAGCCAATCGTCATGATATATAATACCCTTCTTCTCTAAGTGACGATCATCCTACCGTTTAGATAAAGCTTCAGTAAATGGATATGCAATGTTGTTCTTGAGAGTCCACTATCTCTATAGTGACTTTTCTTCTTTCAATGGTTCCTTTAATCAAATGAAAGTGCCGCAACACATGTTTGAATCCAAGATGAGACTTAGGAACTATTCCAAGTTCTGTGATGAACTTTTTGTAATATTCTGAACCCTAATAAGATCTGTATATGTAAATTATGTGTTTAATAAATGAAATTTCATGATCTGACTTGGTATTATGTAATTGTGTATTTTATTAAACAGTTAGGTCAAATAAAAATTTTTCGCCAAGCAGTTGTGTCGTGCTAAATCGGACAAAATGATTTGTCGTGCTTCCGGCGATTTCACTGAGAACCGTCTCGGCAAATTATTTTTGTAAGCTGTTGTGTCGTGCTTAGAAATGACAAAGTGATTTGTCGTGCTTTGGAGTTAATATAATATTATATTAACTGATAAAAATCTAAAATTAGTTAACTAGGATTTAAAATGTTAAACTAAATTAGAAACCCTAATTTGAAAACCCTAATTAATAAAATTTATCCGAATTGTTAAATCAAAACCCTAATTATTACACAAGAATCCTAATTGAGATAATTAGATTCTAAGTAATAAATTATAATATTAATTAGGAATCATTTAACTTAGATTAAAACCCTAATTGAAAGATTTAAATCCTAATTCATGAATTAAGAAACCCTAACCCTAATTAGGAAACCCTAAACCCTAATTAGGAAACCTTAATTCTAATTATGTTATCTAAATGCTAATTTATGAAATGTAAAACCTTAATTATGATATATAACCTTAATTAAGGTATTACTAAACATAATTAAACATCATAAACATGATTAACAAAAATCTAGGTTTAATTAGTAAGTAAATAAATCAAAAATAAAATTTAAATCAATAGAAATTGAGCTAGGAGTGTGCAAGCTTGTGCTCAACACACTCCAGCACAAGCATGAGGCCAAGATCAGATTGCAAGCAACACAAGTAACAATGCCAAGATATTTATGGAGGCAAAATGTGGAAAAATGACCTAAAAATCCTAATATGCAAGTTCTATAAATAGGCAACCATTCTGATCATGTGAGCCACGAAATTTTGAAGCCTAAACACTTATATTACCAGCCATAATAAGCCTCAATAGCTACAAGAAAAGAATCAAAGATCAGAAATCAAAAGAAGCTCAAAAAGGTGCAAAAACCCTAATTTTATACTAGATCTTTAAAGCTTTGTTAGATGTTATATTTTAATGTTTAAGGATATGTAATAATATGTTATTTAGTGATCTAGGTTGGTTAAACAAGGATCCATAACATTTAAATGGTCAAAATTGATGAAAAACAGGAACTGACTTTGGCAGCCCAGAATGGTCTGGCAGGCTATTTTGTCAGTCATTTTGATCGGCTTAAATTGGTCGTTTGATCTATTTTAAAGTTTGTATATGTAGTATGCCATGTTAACTATAATATCTAATTGGCAGAATAGTAAACAAATGTCTAGGATGGAACTTATTAATCGCTCACTGATGGCTGATTCTAGGCAACCCAGAAAATTCTAAGTATAACTGACAGCTGTCTGACGAGATTTGACCACCTTTAATCTTGCTTATATGATCTTTGTAAATGTTATTTCTTGGATTACACATGTTCTATGCCATGTATACTACAACCCTGAATCATTAAATCACATTAACAATAACTACCATGAAAGTTATTAACGGTCAAACATGGTTGACCGACCATGACCAGCATGTTTCTAGGCAACCCAGAAACCTCATGAACAGCATAAACTAAGTAGTTTGACCATGAATTATCTAGCATCAATTGATGTTGTTTATGTTTAAATTTCATATGTCGTTATACCTTGCCATGCCTACTATAACAACAAACAAAAATCCAACCCAAAACATTAACCAACTAGAATTAATTTGCAGTCAAAAGTCCCTACTCGACCATGACCGGCTGTTCTTCAATGAAGAACACTTTTAGCGACACTCTCCCTCCCAAACCCAGAACACTAAGAACCCTATGCAGTCCGTCGCTAAAGCCCTTTTGCGACGGTTTTTAGTAAAAATTAATAAAAATAAATAAATAAATTATATAAAATTATAAATAAATATTAAAAATTCATATTAATTAATAATAAATATTAAAAAAAATTCATTTCTAATTATATTTATTATTTTTTATATATTCTGATAAATATTTTTATATAATTATTTAATTTAATTAAATATTAAATTATTTAATAAATATTTTAAATAAATGATTTAAAAATGATATTAATGTATTTAAAATATTTTAAATGATAATTAATTCATTTAAAAATATTATTAACTTTCCAAAATTATTTTAAATAATAAATAAATTATTTAAAATAAAATATTAAATATTTAATAATATTATAAATGATAAATAAATCATTTAAATATTAAACTAAGTTTTAAAAATTATTATAAATAATAATTACCTCATTTAAATGATAAAATAAATTCTGAAAATATTATTAATGATAAAAATAAATCATTTAAATAATATTCTATCCGTCTAAAAATATTATAATTGATAAAATAAATTATTTAAATAATATTCTATCCTTCTAAAAATATTATAAATGATAAATAAATCATTTAAATAAATTTTTAAATAACATATTAATGTTTTAAAAATTATTCTAAGTGATAATTAAATTATTTAAAAATATTCCTAAGCTTGTAAAATTATTTAAAAATATTTTCAAGCTTATAAAAATTATTCTAAATGATAAATAAATCATTTAAATAACATAGTAAATGTTTTAAGAATATTCTAAATGATAACTAAATCATTTAAAAATATTCCCAAGCTTATAAAATTATTTAAAAATATTTCTAAGCTTATAAAAATTATTTAAAAATAATATTAAGTTTCTAAAAATATTATAAATGATAATTAAATTATCTAAGCTAATATTTAAGCTTCCAAATGAAGTTTTATCGAATAACCTATGTGTTTAGCTGTCTAATGACGCGACCGAGACACCGAATCGACGTCGAACCTTCGTGTAACTTGTCTAGTTTAATTAGATAAGTATTATTATAGATTCTAATGTTTATTATTGATATGAATAGACATAAATAGACTACCCAACGTTGATAAACAGCGTAAACTTAACGTGCTACGCACAGGCAAGTCTCCGAACCTTGTTACATTTAAGCAATTCATTCATGTCTTGCTATCAATTATTGTGAAGTTATTGCTACTTGTTCAGCATAACTTAAGAAATGAAATCATTTATTGACTGTTTGAGCTTAAAATTATTGTGTCAAACCAAATTGTTTTGGTACGACATCTATACTGAGTAAAAGGGACACCGTGGATGGAAAGTGGCCCGACAAACCTTCGAATAAGGTTTAAATTGGCAATTAAATGAATTGACCAATATTGGCAATTAACTTAAATTGACCAAAAATGTGGTAGGATGATATGCATACTCCTAGGATATTGGTGAGGCTGATCACCTACCAGATATCCGAATTCAAAGAGGTTCTAAGTCATTGAAGACTGACAGAACAAATTGAAATATATGATTCCGGTACAGAACCCTTAGTAATATACATCACCTGACATCTTTCAAATCAAACACACTGTGTTTACATTTTCAAATAAACTTGCTGAGCATTTGTAGCTCATTCTTGCGCATATCTTCTTTTGTAGTTATAAATGATATCCCTGGCACTTCTGAGACAGATAAAGGATAAATGACATGTTTACTAGTTTTATTAATTACTTTTGAATAATCTAAGTCTTTTAAAGGCTTTTGTTGTAATAACTTAGTACTGAGAACAATGTAATCGAACCAAATGATATGTAATATATTATGATCGTTTATTTCATTGATTGCGTTATACTCTGATCTTTATTTTATTTAGCATAGTTGTACTAAGTTAGATACAGTATCTATACGAACTATACATCTGAATGAGGGTATTTAAATGATGTTGAAAGTCCTATAAGCTTTGGGGTTACACTTAATGAGCGCCGGTAAGGTGCCATCTTTATCAGAATGCGCCCCTCAGTTCTAGGAACAATCTTGTCATTGATACTGTGAATGTCAGATAGATAGGAACTATTGATATAAAAGAGATATCCACAAGATATGAATCTATACATCCAAGTGAGGGTATCCAAACACAGATAACGTTCTGACGAGAACTATTATCTGTTATTGGTTACTGTGAACCTTAGATAGATAGAAGTCATATTTTATTGAATATTTATAGTTGTATAGTTTCACGTGAGCACCAGATCTGCTACAGGGAAGTGTAGAGATTTGGGGGCGTCACACTTTTCATCCAAACAACCAACTTGCAGTTTCACTTACAGCTATATACTTTGTCTTTGTCACTAAATCAGCAACTCTTTGCTATTTTGGAACCTTTCCAATTCACTGCACCACCATTCAAGGTAACAATTTACCCTAAAGTGGATTTGTTATCGTCTTGGTCAGTCTGAAAAACTTGAGTCTGTTTAGCCCTCTAGTTTTAATTCAGACCTACGATGAATCATGATCACATCTTCAATACCGGTTAAGTACTTAAGATGTTTATCACTGTCTTATAGTGATCTTCTCCAGAATATGACTGATCAACATCAGGCCTTGTATATTCATTGTATACATGATAGTAACTCATGCGATCTCTCTTTAAATTGGAGACAATTTTATAGAGATTCACTCCATGGCTCATCATCATGAGACCTCTCTTGGAATTTGCCATGCTAAACGCCTTTAGCATCGAATGAATATACGTTCATTGGGTCAAGCCGAACATCCTTTTAAATCAATCTATATAGATTTATATCCCCAATTTATAAGATGCTCCTCCCAAGTTATTCATGGACGAATGTTTAGACAATTTTATCTTTACTGATTGTAGCATTGGTGTGTCATTCCTTATCAGTAATATATCAATATATAATACTAGGAATGTCACAGTGCTCCCACTGACCCTTTTGTACACACTAGGTTCATTCACGTTTTTGATAAAATCAAACTCTTTTGATTGTCTCATCAAAATGAATGTTCCATCTTTGAGAAGCTTGCTTCAATCCATAAATAGATCATTGTAGCTTAAAACACGATTTGCTTCAACCTTTGAAACAAATTCCTCTGGCTGTATCATACATACATTCTCCTCAAGTCTTCATTGAGGAAGGATGTCTCCACATCCATTTTGTCAGATTTCGTAATAAATTGCAATCAGAAGCAAAATCCAAATGAACTTGAGCATTACTCGGTAATAAGGTTTTATTATAGTCAACTCCTTGACTTTATTTGAAATCTTTTAAACAGGTATGGTCTGATAGGTCTCCACCTTGCCATTTTTCCTAGTCTTTCTCTTTAAAAACCCATTTACACCCTCTAGACACTATGCCTTTCGGTGGAGTAACCAGAGTCTATACTTGGTTCTCATACATGGAGTCCATTTTGGATTTCATGGCCATCTGCCATTTCTCTGAGTGTCTTCTACTCATAGCTCATCGTATATAACTGGATCATCATCCTCTATGATGTGTACCTCATCATCATCCTCTATGATGAATCCATACCTCCTAGGTATCTTCGGTACTCTTCCAGATTTATGATTCGGTTGTGGTACAATAGGTCTATCTAGAAGCTCCTCAGTTTGACTTGTAGTACTTTGTGGTTTTTGAACTCCTTCAAGATCTATTACCCTCCCACTAGCTCCTTCAATGATAAACATCTTTATCCAAGAAGGCAGCGTATAGGATTATAGTAATAATGCCCTAAACTTTCTTTAGGATATCCCACAACTCTGCACTTGTCAAATTTTGTCCCAAACTTATCTTTTGAAACCTTTTCACATAAGTTGGACAACCTCTTATCTTAACATACTTAAGACTAGGAATCCTTCCTATCCATAACTTTTATAGAGTCTTGGGGGGCCAAATTTTGAGGTTACTTTATTTTGTAAATATGCAGCTGTTTCTAGGGCATAACGCCAGAAGGATACTGGAATGTCGGTAAAAATCATTATGGACCGCACCATGTTCTACATGGTACAATTTTCCTTTTTAGATACACCAATCAATTATTGCATATCATGAAATGTCCATTATGAGAAAAATACCATTTTGAGATGATCTAGAAACTTATTGCACAAGTATTCCTTCCTCGATCTGATCAAAGAATCTTAATACTTTGTCAATTTGTTTCACTTCTGAATTCTTTGAACCTTTCAAATGATTCAGACTTGTATTTTATCAAATACATACATTCAACTCTTTTAATGATCATTTCCTTTTCTTTTACTAGTTTGTTTAATTTGCAAAATTATTTTTTTATGTAAGTCAAGTTTACAAAGTCCATCAAATGATCTTCCAGTTTCAAACAAAACATTATCATTATAAATAGAACAACAATTCTTCTTAAATATAATACCAGAACCTTCCTTATCCAACAACGGAAGTAATAATGTTTCTTAAGAGAACTGAAACATAATAACAACTAATTAACTTAACAGACTTGCCTGTAGGCAACGCTAAACTATAAGTTCCTACGGCTAATGTAGCAACCATTACTCCATTCTCCGCACATAAGATTACTTACTCTTTCTTTAGCTTTCTACTTCTACTTAGTCTCTGTATTGGATTGCATACGTGAGAACTATAACCGGTATCCAATACCTAAGTAGAACCTTGACTTACAGAAAGATTTATTTCAATGATGAACAAACCTATATCTGTAACCGAAGCTTCACTAAGCTTCTTCTGGTTAGCCTCTGCAAGATGCTCCTTACAGTTTCCTTTCCAATGTCCAGGCTTATTGCAGTGGAAGCAAACTCCTTTGCTATCTGCATCAGTTTTGTTCTTAGTGTCCTTAGTTATTGCCTTTCCTTATACCTTCTTTGAATTGTTCTTCTTTTAAGAAGATCCTTTGGCCCTCTTCCGCTTCCTAGAAGAATCATCTACCAGTAAGACTTGGTTTTTCTTGGTTGGAAAGTGACTCTTTACAGTTTTCAACGTGTTTAAGCAACTCATGCAGGTTGACATATAGCTTGTTCACGTGGAAAATTCACAACAAATTGTGAGAAAGAGTCCGAGAGTGATTGCAAGATCAAATCTTGGATCAACTCTTCATCCAATACAAAACCCAGTTGTCCCAATTGTTCAATCAGATTGATCATTTTTAGGACATTTGTCTATACTGTAGTGCCATCGGTTATTCTAGATTGGAAGAGCTCTTTAGATATCTAATATCTAGCAGTCCTACTTTCCTCACCATTCAACTCCTTCAAGGTGCAGGAGTACAGTAAGAGCATCCATAGTTTCATGCTGACGCTGAAGCTCGTTACTCATGGATGCGAGCATGATACATTGAGCCAATTGTGCATCATCTTGCCACTTTCTAAAAGTAGTAATCTCTTCCTCAGAGGCATTGTCTGCAACTATTACAGGGATAGGCATATTAATTATATAAGATAACTTTTCAGCCTTGAGAACTATTCTCAGATTCCTTAACCAGTCCGTGTAATTCGGTCCGATTAATTAGCATCTAATATGCTACGCAGTGATAGTGAATTAGACATTGTAAAATTCTGTAAAATGAATTTATAATTTAACAACATTTTAGCATACATTCATTTAATTAATTACCAAAATAAATTAGGTCTTTATTTTAAATTGGTATCTCTCACTTTTTCATCAAACTATATTACCCTCAATATATATAGTTCGACAAATCTAATTAAAGATTTCCTAGTGAGAATAAGGATCCCATTTCAAATGTATATAGCCTTGTGTGACACAACAAACTATATATAAATAAATAGGTAGACAACTATTGTCAATTAGATCTCTATGTAAATCCTTGTATTTTGCCTCTTATATTATTTTGATCAAGTGGTGACACATCCGAATCAAAATTATCCAAGTTAAGTCCATCCTATCACTTCCATATATTCGAAAGAAAAACACTATCCTTGTGGTGACACAACAAAACAACATCGTCCAGTCTATTTATAAGCATCAAATGTGGTAAGACAACATCTTAAATATTTAATACTTGACTTGTGGTGACATAACAAACTCATATTAAATATTTAATACTCTATTGTTTTACCATGCTAGAAGACGACGTTCGATATTCCAAATATCTTTGAACGCTTAGGACTTAATATGATTTCTTGAGAGATTTATTATTATTTGTCTCATCTTGTTTAGCGTGCATGCACATATATATATATAAAATACGCGTTATATTATTTTACATGCGAAGCATGTTGGATAATATATATATATATATATATATATATATATATATATATATATTAAGAATGCACATATAGAATACTATATTCTACCCGGATTGATTATGGACTTTTATTCTAGTTTGGTTCACTAAAGCCACCAAGTGAACCAAAAGGTCAAACCTAGGGTGCAAGAATTAAATTTAAATATAACTATTACATTTAAACCCGGGCTCCATTACAAACGGGTCTTCAAGCGCTCTTTGCTCCTTTGTCTCCAATTCTTCAAAATTAATTCTAACTAGTCCTATTACAAAAACTATTTACAATAAATAGAAATCTTGATCAGCAGTCAAGGGGAAGTACATAGGAGGAAGATAGAATTTACATTAAGAAAAAAAATTAGAGAAGACGAGGTACGCATACCCCATTTATAAAACCCATACATTCAAGCATCCTCTAAAATAATTCCAATCACACATTGGTCAATAGTCCATAATCAATCCCTATTTATTATCATACATATCTCTATATGTATCAATAAATAACATTCATCCCATGAATAATAAAACCATTCCATATATGTATTGATATCATTTAATGGGCAATATTAGTTAGTATAAAATCCAATTTCAACTCCAATTAGTTATCATGGAATCCAATTGCAACTCTTATTAGTTATCATGAAATCCAATTTCAATTAAAATAAACTTCTTTATTTTAATCATATTCCAAATCAAAATAAACTTCTTTATTTTAATTTATCCAATTTTTTGAATAAAAATAAACTCCTTTATTTTTAATCAAATTCCAAATCAAAATAAACTCCTTTATTTTAATTTACAAAAATAAATTAAAAAAATAAATAAAATAATTTTAAACAAACAATTATGCCCAATTAAATTGTTCTAAACACATATCAATGTATATACAGAATCAAAACAATTAATAATTCGCATAAAGTTTGGCTCTGATACCACTGTTAGGTTTGCATAACGCGAACATGCAATCAAATTACATAAATAAAGCGGAAGCGCGATAAAATCAGATTTTAAAATTTTATACAAACCATCACCATGATCTTTCTTTATGCACAATTATTAATTAAACGAAAGAGATGGAGAATAAGAATTATACCCTTGTAGAATTCTAGCTTCCTCAAGTACAAGTTCACCTCCAATTCCTTCGCGTTCTCCTTGAATTCCACCGATTAAATTCCTTCCTTTGATCAACGTTAGCCACCCAAGTGTTTGGCCTCTAGAGGTGATCCACCAAGGAATAATACTTGTTCAAGAAGATGGGTGTTGGCAAAACCCTAGTTTCTATCTCTATAGAAATTGTAAGTACTCTCCACAATTCTTATGGAAGAGTGTGTAACTCTAATCTATGATAAGACTTCTCTTATTTATAGATGTAGAAAAACCCTTCCCTAAACTATTTAGGATTAGGGTTTCTATTCTAATTAAACTCCTTTAATTAAATTAAACTCCTAATCTAATTAGGAATTCATGTGAGAGTACTTCTATTAATTAATTCTCAATCCCTATTAGGAATTAAATAATAGTAATAGTAATAATAATAATAAGACTCCTCTTATTAATTTATATTTAATATTTCTAAAATATTAAATAATAAATATTAAGCTATTTAATTTATTCTATCTCCATAAACTTAATTAAATACACTTAACTCATTATTACAATTATGTCATTTACTTCTTAAATAAATATTTTCTTTTTGCGGTGTGACCCTTTAGGTTCTCCATATTAAACCGGTTGTGAATAAATCAATTAGAACAATTCTAATCTTATTTAAATAAATAAATTAAACTATTTAATTTATTTAAATAAATAATATTTATTCTACAATAAGGGTAAGCCCCCTTAGCGATCAACGACTTTTCAAATAATATAGATTTCAACATTAATCATAAAAGAACCTTTGAGTGCATAGTTACTGTACAATTCAATCTTTCTACCATACAATGTCCCAATTAAATATAAGACATGGAATTACTGTCAACTCTTATTTTATTTAATTCTATGTATTTCGATTCTCAAATGCACAACTCTAAATAATGCAAATTAGAAACTCTTTTCTAATTTCATTCTGCCTTGGCCAAGGACTACTGAGTTGTCATTTATCGAATCACATAGGACATTCACATCTTTTACTAGACGTGGTAGATTCTTTGTTGATCATTCACCTATCTCCATGTATAACTTATTATACCCAATCATACCCTTTGTTATACCCTAAAGGTCTTAAGGGACATGTCAAAGTATAACTCATCATACACAAGATACTATGATGATCTCAAGTCCAAGGATCACTTGTACTACTATCACTAAAGGAATTCCTATTGACAGGCGAGTAAAACTCCATTAGGTATTTCTTAGCGAGCCACGTTCAGTGAACTTATTCTCCAATAAGCACCTACATATTTGCTTTAGTGTCTCCACACAAATGATTATGAGATCAATCATCCTCTTCTTAAGAGCAAGCAACGTATGTACTAATCTATCCGGATTCACTAATCCCCTTTTTAGTAATCCAACGATTAGGAACGATTTTAGTTTGTGAGCTATCTAGAATTTAGATCTCATTAGCATGATCACCATCATGATTCTAAAAGCATTGCTCAAAACTATGGGTTTATCACATTTAATATAACAGCACTTTGTAGATAATATAAAATGCCTTTAATAACCGAATAAGATTACAAAGTATATGCTACATTATATCAAATATGATTGGCTTATGTGCCTACTACTTTCATCAACCCCAAGCTCAAGCCACGACATTTAAAGATTTTAAAGCGGTAGGACCCTTGGAGTTTCAAGGGTCTATGAATCCGGTCAAAGCCCAAACCTGGATCATGGAAATGGAGAAGGTGCTTGATGTCGCTAGGGTTGGTGAAGATCAGAAGACTGCCTTCGCGACGTTTATGCTAAAGTCGGATGCTAGTTACTGGTGGCAGGTGAATAGAACAAGAGGTGGTCAAGGGGTAATTCCGTGGGATAGATTTAAGGAGATGTTCTTTGAGTCGTATTTTTCGCCGAGCTCACAGAACCAAATGGAAGTGCAATTTCTGGAATTGAAGTAGGGAACGATGACGGTGCCTGAGTATGCCGCATGGTTTAATGAATTGACGAGGTTTGTGCCATATCAAGTCAATATTGACGAGAGAAAGGCTAGGAGGTTTGAGCAGGGACTGAAGCCCTGGCTGTATATTCGAGTCTTGATGTTTCAATTTAATTTATTTGCGGCAGTGTTAGAAAAGGCGATTATCGCAGAAGGAGGGAGTGATGCCCTACAAAGTATAACCAAGAGCAGAAGAAGAAGAAGAGTGAGAATGAGAACAAAGCAAGTGGTAGCCATAGTAGCAGTAATCAGAAGAGGAAGTGGAATGACAATGTCTTTGTTGGAAGTCAGCAGGGAAATCCGAAGAAGAAGATCGAGGCTTGTGCTACATTCGGGAAGAATCACGTAGGTGTGTGCTTAAAAGGGAAAAGGGTATATTTCCACTGCGGTTTGGAGGGCCACATTGCACCGAACTTCCTTAGTCTGAAAAAGGGCGCATGTTTTACTTGCGGGTCAAAGGAACACTTAGCCCGAGATTGTCCTAAGAAAGCATCAAGAGGAGCAAGTGGAGGTAGAGGAAACAACAGTGGTGGCAATTTGACTATCACCGGACCAGCGCCATCGAATCGCCCAACCGCACGTACTTTCAACATGACAGTGCAGGATGCTGTGCAGTCGAAGGATGTGGTGTCAGGTATCATTCCGATCAATGATGTAAATGCTTATGTATTATTTGATTCGGGTGCTACTTGTCCATTTATATCCGACGATTTTGCTAGGAAATTAGAATTGGTTCAAGAAAAGTTAGACTATCCTTTGAATAAAGAAATTGCGAATAGGGAAGTGATTCCTGTTAGGTTTGTACACAAGAACTGTCGTGTAGATATTAAGGGTCATGTGATAGATTTAATCCCAATTGGACTTGGGGAATTTGGTGTTATCTTGGGAATGGATTGGTTGTTTAACCATGGCACAGAAATTGATTTCCAAAGGAAGTGTGTGAACCTTATGACTCCGAAGAAGTCAAATGTAGTGTTTTATGGCAGGAAATCGCCTAGACAAGCGAGTTGTCTGACGATGATGCAGGCCAGGAAGTTGTTAAGACAGGGATGTGTGGGATATTTAGCCTACATAGTTGATACTCGAAAGAAGGGTGTAAAGCTGAAGGAGATATCGGTCCTTAGAGACTTTGTTCATGTGTTTCCAGACGATTTTCTAGGACTTCCGCCTAATCGAGAAATTGAGTTTGTGATCGATTTGGCACCAGGAACTGCTCCTATATCGAAAGCCCCGGTACCGTATGGCTCCAGTGGAGAAGAAGGAGTTGATGGTGCAACTTCAAGAGTTGTTGGATAAGAAGTATATTCAGCCGAGCATATCACCTTGGGGAGCGCCGGTATTGTTTGTTAAGAAAAAAGATGGGTCGATGCGGCTTTGCATTGACTACAGAGAATTGAACAAGGTCACGATTAAAAATAAGTATCCGTTGCCAAGGATCGATGACTTGTTTGACCAGTTGAATGGGGCTAGGTATTTCTCGAAAATAGATTTGCGGAGTGGGTATCACCAGTTGAAGGTGAGAAGGGAGGATGTACCGAAGACAACATTCAGAACTCGGTATGGTCATTACGAGTTTCTGGTGATGTCATTTGGATTAACGAATGCACCTGCAGTTTTTATGGACCTGATGAACAGGGTGTTTAAACCGTTTTTGGATAAGTTCGTAGTGGTCTTCATTGATGACATTTTGGTGTATTCCAAAACCAAGGAGGAGCACACTGAGCATTTGAAACTGACGTTAGAGTCATTAAGACGGGAGAAGTTATATGTGAAGTTTTCAAAATGTGAATTCTGGTTGGAGCTCGTGCAATTTCTTGGACACGCAATTGATAAGGACGGGATTTTAGTGGATCCAACAAAAGTGGAAGCTGTGATAAATTGGGATCAGCCGAAGACATCGTCGAAAGTGAGAAGTTTCCTAGGCTTGGTAGGTTATTATCGTCAGTTTATTCAAGATTTTTCCAAAATAGCTATTTCATTAACAAATTTGACAAGAAAAGCAGTAAAGTTTATATGGTCAGAAAAATGCAAAGAAAGTTTCCAAGAATTGAAGAAAAGATTAAGCACGACACCTGTGTTGTCTTTGCCGGATAATACAGGGAATTTTGTAGTGTATAGCGACGCATTGTATAAGGGCCTAGGCTGTGTGTTTATGCAGAACTGCAAGGTCATTGCGTATGCATCACCATAGTTAAAAGATTATGTAAAAAGGGTATCCGACCCATGATTTAGAGTTAGCCGCGGTGGCTTTTGCTTTGAAGATTTAGAGGCATTATATTTATGGGGAGAAGTATGAGATATATACAAACCATAAAAATCTGAAATATAGTAATCATATTTTTGTAAATAATCATAAATCTTTAATATAAAAATTAACTTATTAACAGAATATAATTTCTAATTATCAACTATTTCTTTAATAAGAAATTTACTTGAAACCATATATGAAATATATATATATATATATATATATATATATATATATACACACACACACATATCATATACTCACATTCTTTTCCTTGCACATATTCCCATACTTGCTTTAATATATAATAAAAATAATTTTATTATATAAAAAAAATTCATACGTAAAATTTATTATTTTAATTTATCAAAAATCTTGGGTTATTACAACTACTCCTATATCCAAAGCCCGTACCGTATGGCTCTAGTGGAGATGAAGGAGCTGATGGTACAACTTCAAGAGTTGTTGGATAAGAAGTATATTCAGCTGAGCGTATCAACGTAGGGAGTGCCGGTATTGTTTGTTAAGAAAAAAGATGGGTCGATGCGGCTTTGCATTAACTACAGAGAATTGAACAAGGTCACGATTAAAAATAAGTATTCGTTGCCAAGGATCGATGACTGTTTGACCAGTTGAAGGGGGCTAGGTATTTCTCGAAAATAGATTTGTAGAGTGGGTATCACTAGTTGAAGGTGAGAAGGGAGGATGTACCGAAGACAGCATTCAGAACTCGGTATGGTCATTACGAGTTTCTGGTGATATCATTTGGATTAAAGAATGCACCTGTATCATTTATGGACCTGATGAACAGGGTGTTTAAACCGTTTATAGATAAGTTCGTAATGGTCTTCATTGATGACATTTTGGTGTATTCCAAAACCAAAGAGGAGCACACTGAGCATTTGAAACTGATCTTAGACTCATTAAGACGAGTGAAGTTATATGCGAAGTTTTCAAAATGTGAATTCTGGTTGGAGTGCGTGCAATTTCTTGGGCACATGATTGATAAGGACGAGATTTCGGTGGATCCAGCGAAAGTGGAAGCTGTGATAAATTGGGATCAGCCGAAGACACCGTCGGAAGTGAGGAGTTTCCTAGGCTTGACAGGTTATTATCATCGGTTTATTCAGGATTTTTCCAAAATAGCCATTTCGTTAACAAATTTAACGAGAAAAGCAGTAAAGTTTACATGGTCAGAAAAATGCGAAGAAAGTTTCTAAGAATTGAAGAAAATATTAAGTACGACACCTGTGTTGTCTTTGCCGGATAATACAGGGAATTTTATGGTGTATAGCGACGCATCGTATAAGGGCCTAGGCCGTGTGCTTATGCAGAACGACAAGGTCATTGCGTATGCATCACGATAGTTAAAAGATTATGAAAAAGGATATCCGACCCATGATTTGGAGTTAGCCGCGGTGATTTTTGCTTTGAAGATTTGGAGGCATTATATTTATGGGGAGAAGTATGAGATATATACAGACCATAAAAGTTTGAAATATATTTTCACATAGAAGAACCTGAATATTCGTCAAAGGAGGTGGTTGGAGCTTATTAAAGACTACGACTGCGAGATTATTTATCATTCGGGTAAATCGAATGTCGTTGCCGATGCATTAAGCAGGAAGGGTCGAGAGAAGCTATTTACGTTAACTACCTAGGAGAAGCTCATATCTGAAATGGCGAAGTTGGAGTTAGAGGTAAAGTATCCGAAGGAGAAGGATGAGAAATTATTCCAGATAGAGACTCGTCCAACCTTAGTGGACAAAGTGAAAGAAGTACAACTCCAAGATAAAGAGTGTGAGAAGATAAGAAAAAGTGTGTCTGAAGGTGAAGAGGTGAAATTCAAAATCGATATTGAAGGGTTGTTGAGATTTGAAGGCATAATCTGGTTTCCGCTAGTACAAGAAGTCAGAGATGAAACTTTGAGCGAAGCTCATAACTCGAGATATTCGATTCACCCTGGGAGTACGAAAATATACCAGGATCTTCGTCATCATTTCTGGTGGCCGAATATGAAATGTGATGTTGCAGAGTGTGTTGCTAAGTGTTTAACGTGTCAGAAAGTCAAAGTAGAGCATCAAAGGCCGAGTGGTTTGTTACAACCGTTTGAGATACCGGAATAGAAGTGGGAGCATATTACGATGGACTTCGTGGTAGGTCTTCCAACAACTCAGAAAGGCTATGACGCCATATGGGTTATTGTGGATCGATTAACAAAGGCAGCACATTTCTTGTCAATCAAGACCAGATCTAATTTGGATCAGTTGGCGAAACTGTATTGTCGACGCTGGGAAAATCGCTTATATGCTAATTATTACCTTTTCCAATTTTAGCCTTTTTATTAGATGATTTTTTGGAAAAGGTCGGCACAAATGTCGACGGGGTTTTGAAAGATCGTTTTTTATGATGAGCCAATTGACCAGAGTTGCCAGTTAGTATATTTGAAATGGATGTACCAACTCATCCGAGCTTCGTTTTCGTAAATCGCTGGCTCATATGTGACTCCGAATTAATTAGCCTGCAAACCGAGATTCATAGAGTTCGGGGTCTTGCTTAAGCGAGGGGAAGGTGTTAGGCACCCCCCGACTTCCGTGAAACACGGTTACCGCAGTCTTGATGCTTTTTCTATCCTTTAATTCTTAAAATGTGTGTGTGCGTGCGTGTGTGCCTATGTGAATGTTGTGGTGAGTTTGCATGAAAAAACCATTTGGTTATTTATGAAAAGTCGTGTTTCAATTTGAGAATGCTTTAGAATGTCTTTCGGCTTATACGAGAAGGCTTTATTATTTATAAGAAAGGTTTGATTTTAATTGTCAAAAGTTGTGAGATTTTCATTAGGTGTCGTTTTGGCAAAACAAGAGTTTTTTAAACCTTCGTCAAAATAGGAATCGAGACCTATACGTTGCTTTCATAAATAAAATAACGGGCAACTTATAGGATCTCCTTAACCCTATGCACAAAGATTTAATAAAACGTTATTTATTTTTATAAAACCATTTTTGTGATGTTTGAAAACGATTTTTCTTTAGCCTTCTCGTTTAAATAGGAATTGACATTCATTAGCACTTCCAATTTTAAGCCTCGTGGTGCTAATAACCTAATTTGATTGATTTTATGAAAATCTTAATCGTTTAACTTTGAAATCAGTTTTTGTGTCGTAAATCAAATCAAGCATTAAAATGCGTGGGGGCTATTCATGGGCATGTGAGCCATCAAAATAACCCCAAATGCCCATAATCATATATTTCACTATTACGGGGCCTTAAACCCGATTTTCAACTTGATATCGTTTTAAGGCCCGACAATTACATATTTACAATAAAGGGTACATCGACCCTACTACATACACCCAAAAATGTCCATCATCGGATTTCGACCACGGGGTCGCGTTCTAGGCTCACACCCAAAATTGCTACACACCCACAAAATGGATACTACAAAAAATAAACAACACCGGGTTGCCTAACACACCACGATATCCTAAAATAGCAATCTAAATACACTACGGATAATACATTACCATAACGAGCTAAAAATCACCAAATGGATATCATCGGGCCATTAGGAAGAATTTCGTTCCATTGGAACCCTCACTAATAGTCCTTAATCCATGGATCCTCAATAATATACAAGAAAAACTACATTTAATATAGCCCGAATGACAAAAAGTTTAACAAAATGATATAACAAAAATGCTATAAAAAAGGGCTTTTCACCTTGCAAATGACACTACGATGCGTATAAACTCGTATATTAAATAGAGTAGAAAGTGTATGTGATACAATCTAATAAAAAAGGGGTATAAATCCTCACTTTTTCTCTCTTTTCTCTCCTCTCCCGCTGCTGCTTGCTGCTGCTTCTTCCCCTTTTTTTTCTTTCAAACTCCCTGTATCTCCTAAATGAAAATGAAGAACTGCATTGATAAAGGCTGCCAGAGGCAGCCGCAGATTGATCCGCGGCCTGGCCGCAGATTGATCTGCGGCTAGCCTCGGTTCCCCCGCGCCGAGCCTCGGTTTTCCCCGCGCCGTGCTCGAGTTCCGTGTCATCAGTCGTCCCACCATTGGCCGTGGATTGATCTACGGCTGGCTGAGCTAATTTTCTCGATTTTCGTACCGCACCTCGATTCTCGTGTCGTACCGTTAGTTTTCATTGAAAGGCTTGTATCTTGCATTTCGGGAACCGCTGGAAAACATGTCATATCATTCAGGAATGCTCGTTTCGAATGGCTGTGATATGACACAGGATTTGTATTTGAAGCTTGGTTTCAAACTGTTGCATGACCGGCGAGCAGGTAAGCGTAGTGGCCATTCCTAATATCCGCTCGTTGTCGTGTCGGCTTTGAACGCAAGTCGTTATGGTGGCTTTGAGTGTTCGTACTTATGTCCACCTTTCGTTCTCGTAGGCTGGGTTAATTGACGATTTGGCCCTCCTATCAGGATTAGTATACGAAGTGCAAAATTTGTGTGTCTACAGCTGCCTCTCTTTATTATGTTTATGAAATGTTAAATGAAATGAACATAATAAAGAAGTAGACACCTGATGCATGAATGACAGTACATACATGATGCAACACATATAGCTTATGATGCAACACAAGATGTATATATATAAGTCATTTTCCCACAATGATCATCTTTAAAATAACATGACAAAATAACATAACCATGCAAAATTCAAAATAAGGGACAAAAAATGGTATCTATTCATCCCCCACCATCCGGGGTCTACCATCTTGACGCCATATTTTACCCTCGTTTGGATATTACTGGCTCCATTGTCCAGTTGTCGGTGGTCAGATCGGCCGGAATGCGACAGATGAAAGGCGGCTTCGCATCGGAAACTTCCTCGATGACTATAGCCACATCGCATTGGTCCTTCTTCATAACCTCTTCAGGAATAGTCAGCCCCGCCCAATTGATGACAGGCACACTCTGTTAGGCTCCTGACGGCGTGGCAACATCCTTCCCTTTTCCACTGCTTACTGACTGTCCAGGGATATAACACTTGGTTTCAAACTGTTGCATGACCTCCTACAGGACACTCTCCTTTTTGACCGACTCATCATTCGTGGGGGTCAATTTTTCACCTCCTATCTCAGACACAGGCTTGCCAGTACCTTGTTCATTGTTGACTTTCGGCATCAGAATTCCGGCCAGTCGAGTTGGGGTCTCCCTTTGAGAGTGTTTCTGTTCTACGCCTCCATAATACCCAAACCCTGCCTTGCCTATCTGATTGGGCAGTTGAATAGGCTCAGTAATTCCTTGACTGTTCTTTCCCAACCCTCGCCCAGGTCGAAACTTCATCTTCATCATTTCTCTAGCAACAAAGGTAAGTTCAGGAGAGACCTTAAGTTTTACGGCGGGAGCCCCCAGACATTTGTAGTATGGAGTATTGATTTCCAGCGCCTGAAAACTGGCGGGTACCACCGATTCATCCAAATTAATCACCGGCAGGCCATTCCTGGAAGGAGAAGGGCCATTACGCTCTGCAGAGACCGTCACCAGATTCCCGTCGATGATAAACTTAATTTGCTGGTGTAGCGTAAAGGGAACTGCCCCGGCCATGTGTATCCATGGCCTTCCCAATAACATGTTATAACTTACCGCGATATCCAGGACTTGGAATGAAATATCGAAAGTACAAGGCCCTATCTCCACAGGCAATTCTATCTCCCCCATCGTATCCTTCTGGGACCCGTCAAAGGCTCGTACCACCACATAACTGGCCCGCAGGCGCTTAGGATTGACGTTCATTTTCTTCAATGTATTGAATGGACAGATATTTAATGCTGATCCCCCATCAATTAGTACCCCATTCATAACATATCCTGATGAGATTATCGCAATATGCAGCGGTTTTCGATACCCCCTTCCCTCTTTGGGGATATCATCATCTGTGAACGATATTACATTATTTTCTAACAGATGGTCCACTAGATGGCCGAAACCTTCTTTGCTAATCACCTTGGGAATGTGTGCCTCTTCCAGGACTTTGACCAGAATTCTGCAGTGATCGTCGGATGATAATACCAAATCCATGATCGATGTCAGAGTCGATTCCTCGCTCAATACCTTGACCCCCTTGGTTCTGGATGATTCATCTTCCTTAAGAATTCCACAGCTTTCTCCTCGGATATCTTTTCGTTCTTCTTCCCTTTGCTCTCAAGGGCTCGTCCTGGAAGATATAAGGGATTCCCTTTTGATGTTACAGAAGCACAACTGGCCGCCTCCTCTGATACTCCCCCGTAATTCCACGGTACTGTTTTCAGACTGCTAATGGGGATTTGTGGTCTTGCTGCAATGGTGAGAAGTTTCGAAGCCGTTAACCTGATAGGCGCCTCTATGATACCCCTGCTCAGACCCGCCAACCTAATCGGTGTCCCTCGTATATTCTCCTGATCACTTGTCATGCCAATCATCTCATCGATTCTCTTTATATAATTCAGCCTTGGTGGTCCTCCGGCTTCGCTGGCTTCCACCACATTAACCCCTTCCCCATCATGCTTAGGTAGGGGATTGACTTTAACATTTGGTGACTCTGGCTGTTCCACCACGATCTCCCTGTCTATCGAACGATCATGTTCTAGAATCATATGCCTTCAGCGCCCCAGCATTCCTGAGTATCATGTACCAGGGAACCCGAAATTGGTAACGCACACTTCTTACTCGGGTCCAAATCTTCTCCTTTTCGGGTCAATTGGGGGTGTCAAAATCGACTATCCTTTCGTCTATGCTATTAATTACTAACGCCAAAATCTGTTCAAGAGGATCCCCGAAGCGGGGTGAATACCCGATCCTCTTGTGGTCTCGAAATTTTCTCCTTTCGTCCGTCCATCCTTTTGGATTATCGGAATTGTAGGCTGTCGGGGTGGCACAATTCTTTGTAATTGGCACTCGAGGGGCTATTCTCCCACCTTTCCTAAGATGATCCCTAGCAGGATGAGGGAAACATCTTCCTCCCTTCTCTTTTGGGTCCCTGCGGGAAGCACTGGCCATAGTTTTCCACTCTGGAATTGCTCCGCAACTGTTTTTAGAGCGTGTGAAGTCCCGGATCTTGCCAGACTTTAACCCGCATGTCAACCATTTCTCCATGCTTTATCATTTCGGCAAAAGGTCTTCAATCCCTACTATCACTCGCTCATAATAAGCGCGCCTTCCTGAATATCCACAAAGGTCATTTACCATCTCCGCCTCGCTCATTGGGGGATTCACTTGTACAGCCATACCCCTCCACCGCTGTGCATAGTCCCTAAGAAGATTCCTTTTGGTTGCTATCTTGACCTTTGTTCACTGATATCTAGTCTGGGGCCCATCTGTGCCTGGAAGATGTATTGTGTCCAAGAAAGTATGCAACCAACTCCTCCCAGTTGTGGATCCGAGCATTATCAAGTAGCGGTGCATACCAAGATTCCTTCTTGCGTTCTCCCATTAGGCTCTTTTGGAATAACTGCATCCTCCAATCCTTCGTCCTCTGCATAAGACCCAAGTTCCCCCAATCATATCTTCAGGTGTATATAAGGATCCTCCCTTCCACATTATATTTCTCAAATTCGGGGATCTTGAACTTCTCCGGATACTTGGTTCCTGGAAAGACACAGAGATGCTGAATAATGTACCCTGCCCAGGGAACCTATGCCTTTCAGAGACGGGATAGTTTTCCTCCATCTGCTTCATTTTCTTTCGAAGATCATTAGTGTCTCCCTCCTCTAGGAATAGTGAGTACTGTCCTGTGAGGTGTAGGAATGGCTTTAAGGGGATGACTGGCTCGCCCTTAGGCCTGGGATGATCAGCAGCCCTTAGGCGGATCCTTGTTTGGGCGGGATCTTGTCCGCAGTATGCAACTGCGCGTTCAACATCCGTGGCCATTTCCAACATCTGTTTTTTAAAATCATCGAATTCCTCCCGAGATATGGGACCAGGATTAGGAGGTGGAAGATTAGCCATTTCAGATGTAGAATCCCGGGCCTTCTTAGATCGCAAACGCGTTTGAGGAGCAATCCTATAGGAGAAAACGGTTTGAAGTTTAATCTTGGGAAATGAAAGATGTGGATGCATGCTAAAGTTGTAACTTTTGTGTTTTTTGGGTTTTTTAATCTTTCCCTACAAAACAAAATGTTAGCATTCCCTTATTGCAATAATAAATGCTAGACACAAATTATTATGCTTTCCCAGCTATTCCCTACAATACATAGAGGTTAGTACTTTCTTTTGACAAAAAGGGGAGGTATATATAAAAATATTGAATGGGACTATGACATTTATACGCGTAAATGTAAAAGGGCATGAGGAGACTTTCCCTGCGTTAGGTTAATCTGAGGCTGACCTACCCTAAGGTTACTCTCACGGCTTTTCGGCATGAAGGTCCCCAAATCTTCAAAATCTACTTGTCTGGATCCTTTCGATTGGAGTGGATCTGGGTGGTGCGTTTCCTGATCCATCTCCGGGGAGCAGCCCCTTCGAATCCAGTAATAAGCAACCGACAAGTTTGCCTCAAGAGGAGGTACACTCTCAACATACATTCACATTCATCGTCCTCACCGTATGCAAATGATTACTTTAAAGTAAAGCAATTCCATTCAATCATATCATTCAGTGGAACAAAAACTACACATTCACACAACAACAAGTAAAACATGTCAAAATATCGCTCGTACATCCACATTCCATAAAATTTTTAAAGGATAGGACAGCATCAAGATTTGAACTGGCTTAAGCCCTCTAATGTCCCAAGCCAGAGTCGCCAGCTGTCGTCGCCGGGAAAATCGCTTCTATGCTAATTATTACCCTTATCCAAGTTTAGCCTTTTTATTAGATGATTTTTTGGAAAAGGTCGGCATAAATGTCGACGGGGTTTTGAAGAATAAGTTTTTTATGAGGAGCCCAATTGACCCGAGTCGCCAGTTGGTATATTTGAAATTGATGTACCAACCTCATCCGAGCTTCGTTTTCGGTAAATCGGCTGGCTCATATGTGACTCCGAATTAATTGGCCTACAAACCGAGATTCATAGAGTTCGGAGGGCTTGCTTAAGCGAGAGGAAGGTATGAGGCACCCCCCGCCTTCCGTGAAACACATTTACCCCCGCAGTCTTATGCTTTTCCTATCCTTTAATTCTTAAAGTGTGGTGTGCGCGGCGCGTGTGTGCCTATGTGGAATGTTAGTGGTGGAGTTTTTTTTGGGTTTGTTTTTTTTTTTGTTTTTTTTTTTTTTTTTTAATTTTTTTGTTTTTTTTTTTTTTTTTTTTTTTTTTTTTCGTTTGGGGGTTTTTGTGGTTTTTTTTTTTTTGGCAGGCTTGGATACGTTTCGTGATTGTCATTTGTGTTTTTTTTTTTTTTTTTTTTTTTTTTTTTCTTTGATTTTTTTTTGTTGTTTTTTTTTTTTTTTTTTTATTGTTTTTATTTTTTTTGTTTTTTAATTTTGTTTTTTTTTTGTTTTATTTTTTTTATTTGTTTTTTTTTTTGTTTTATGTATTTTTGGTTTTTATTGGTTTTTTTTTTTTTTTTTTTTGTTTTATTTTATATACTTATTTTATATTGACCACCCACCATTTATTTTTTTGTTTGTTTATTTCTTTTTTTTTTCTATGTTTTTTTGATTTATATATGTAATTATGAAATAATCAATCTTTTTTATTTTTTTTTTGGGTTTATTTTTTTTTTACTTGTTATATTGTTTTGTTTTTTTTTTTTTATTTTTTTTTATTATTTTGTTCTTTTATATTTGTATTATGAATTCACACCCCCCCACCCAATTCTTTTGTTTTTTTTTTTTTTGTTATATATTATATTTTTGTATTATTAGTTACTTTTTTTTTTGTTTTTGTTTTAATTTTACTTTTTGTTTTTTTTTTTTTTTTTTTTTTTTTTTATTATATGTTTGTTTTTATTTAGTTTTTTTTTTATTAGTTATTTTTTTTATTTTTTTATAATATCCCCCAAATTTATTTTATTTTTTTTTCTTTTTTTTATTTTTAGTTATTATGTTTTTAATGGTTGTTTTTTTTATATATATATTTATATTTTTATTTTTTTATTAAGTTTTTTTATCTTTATTTTTTTTTATTTTTTTTTTTTGATTTTTTTTTTTTTGTCTTTTTTTTTTTATATTTTTTGTTTATTGTTTTTTTTTTTTAATTTTGTTATGTTTTTTTTTGTTTTGTGTTTTTTTTACGTTGATTTTTGTTTTTTATTTTTTTTTTTATCTTTTTTTTATTTTATTATATTCTTTTTTTTTGTATTTTTGTTTTTTTTTTTCCTATTATTTTTTTTTATTTTTCTTTTTGTTTTTAGTATTTTTCTTGTTTGGTTTTTATTGTTTTTTTTGTTTTTTTTCTTTTTTTTTTTTTTTTTTTTTTTTTTTTTTTTTTTTGTGTTTGTTTTGATTGTTTTTGTTTTTTTATTTGTTTTTTTTTTTGTTTTTTTTTTTTTTGATTTTTTTTTTTTTTTTTTTTTTTTTTTTTTTTTTTTGGTTTTTGCATTGTTGTCCCCGTGCGTTATGTTGTGCTATTGGATGACCTCGCTTAACGTTGTTATGAATAAACCATTTGGTTATTTATGAAAAGTCGTTGTATGTTTCAATTTGAGGAATGCTTTAGAATGTCTTTAGGCATATACGAGAAGGCTTTATTAATTTATAAGAAGGTTTGATTTTAATTTGTCAAAAGTTGTGAGATTTTCATTAGGTGTCGTTTTGGCAAAAACAAGAGTTTTTTAAACCTTCGTCAAAAATAGGAATCGAGACCTATACGTTGCTTTCATAAATAAAATAACGGGCAAACTTCTAGGAATCTCCTTAACCCTATGCACCAAAGATTTAATAAAACGTTATTTATTTTTTTATAAAAACCATGTTTGTGGATGTTTTGGAAAACGATCTTTACTTTAGCCTTCTGTTTAAATAGGAATTGACATTTCATTTAGGCACTTTCAATTTCTAAGTCTCGTGGTGCTAATAACCTAATTTGATTGATTTTATGGAAAGTCTTCATCGTTTTTAGCTTTGAAATCAGTTTTTGTGTCGTAAATCAAAATCAAGCATTAAAATGCGTGGGGGCTATTTATGGGCATGTGAGCCATCAAAATTAACCCCAAACGCCTATAAATCACATATTTCACTATTACGGGGCCTTAAAACTGATTTTCAACTTGATATCGTTTTTAAAAGGCCCGAAGACAATTAAATATTTACTATAAAGGGTACATCGATCCTACTATTTACACCAAAAATGTCCATCAAGTCGGATATGGACCACGTGGGTCGCGTTCCTAGGCTCACATCCCAAAATTTCTACACACCCACAAAATGGATACTACAAACAATAAACAACACGGGTTGCTAACACACCACGATATTCCTAAAATAGCAATCTAAATACATACGCATAATACATTACCATAACGATGGTGTTAAAAATCAACCAAATGGATATCATCGGGACATTAGGCAAGGAAATTCGTTCCGTTGGAACCCTTACTAATAGTCCGTAATCCATGGATCCTCAATAATATACAGGACAAGCTACATTTTAATATGCAGCCCGAATGACAAAAAGTTTAACAAAATGATATAAACAAAAATGCTATATAAAAAGGGCTTTTTCACCCTTGCAAATGACACCACGATGCGTATAATAAACTCGCTATATTAAATAAGAGTAGAAAGTGTATGTGATACAATCTCAACAAAAATGGGTATAAAATCTCACATTTTTCTCTCTTTTCTCTCCCTCTCCGCTGCTGCTCTTGCTGCTAGCTATTTCTTCCTCCTTCAGAATTTTTTCTTTCAAACTCCCTGTATATCTCTAAATGAACAATGAAGGAACTGCATTTGATAAAGGCTGCCCAGAGGCAGCCGCAGATTGGATCCGCGGCCTTGGCGCAGATTGATCTGCGGCTAGCCTCGGTTCCCCCGCGCGAAGGCCAGCCTCGGTTTTCCCATCGTCGTGCTCGAGTTCTACGTGTCATCAGTCGTCCCACCATTGGCCACGGATTGATCTTAAGGTGGGCTGGGCTGATTTTCATGATTTTGTTACCGCACCGCGATTCTCGTGTCATTCTGTTGGTTTTCGTTGAAAAAGGACTTTGTATCTTGTATTCCGGGGGAACCGCTGGGAAACGT